>OZ020604.1:113484223-114687648 GCA_963971545.1 Philophylla caesio | reverse complement strand
AAGTAAAACATTGAATGTGTGCTAGAAAAAAAAATATAAAAAAACTATTGCATATACGAGTATATAATCGTAAAAATGGCAAAAAGCAAGAAAACAACAAAAGTTAATTGAGAGTAGCAAATGTGAACAGTAAAAAAAATATAAGGAAAAGAAGTAAGCCACGTATTGTGAAATGAAATGATAAACCTACGAATTTTACGACTAAATTGTAAAAAAATTACGGCAATCAATTAGATTCAAAACAGGGATTCATTAAATTCAAGGGATCTCGCGGATATAACCAACTAAAAAAAACGGTAGATATATTTAAAGAATAAAAAAAATTTAAAGAGCTTAAACTAGCTGCTGCCCGCTGCTATGCTGCTGCTGTCGTCGTCATTGGCAACTGTGCGCGCTGATGTTCCGGTGCTGCTGTTGTCGACTGCGTCGTTGGCGGTGTCGGCTGCGGTGCGCGCTAATGTCGCCAAAAATTCTCCCGCTCCGTTGCTCTCCTCTCCTCGATCTCAATTTCAATTTCAATTCTCAATTTCAATTTCAATTTCTTTTTCTGGTGGTCTCTCTAGAGTCCTCTCCTTCTCCTAATTTATTGTATTTATACTCGTATGTATCTCTACTGTAAATTTCCTCCTTCCTTTTTATTTGCCAGGTCGTTAACCTCCAATGAAAACTTCCACTTTCCTTCCAAAGGGGCATAGCTCCGAAATTTCCAGTTTTGGAATTCTTACTAGGACCTGCCACCAACAATCTGGTAAAATAAAAAATATAAAAAAAAACCTTTTTTTTTTGTATATATGTACATATATGTATGTGGGTATATGCTGATCTGTATATAAGTATATGCATGCATTTTTTTTTTTTTTTTTGTCTAGAGGTGGGACAAAGCATTGAAAGGCGAAGTGTGGGACTTGCCTTTCGACTCACCGCACTAAAAACCCACCCCTGCTCCGTTTCCTTAGCTCCGTGGAACTACCGTTAAATATTATTTCGCGGAGGGGGAGCGGCCTATTGCCTTTCTATGAATTTCTGCGGAGTTGCTCCGCTTGACGCAGTTTAGTTATGATTTTGTTCGCCATATTGCAAACAACGGACCAACTTTCTTTAGACTCGAGCATACAAGGTTTTTAACCGAAAGCGATCTCCTCAACTTCGTGTTCGAGTCATCCCTTTCAGTTGCAAAGCGCGGACAGACGAAAAACCAGTGTTCGGCGTCTTCAACCACCTGATTTGCACAGAAGGTGCAGTAAGGGTCATCATCACTTAAAGCAACCGTGCCCTGTCAATATTTGGGTAAGGTGGAAATCTACTTCACCGTGTGGCCTATCTAACCATTTCTCTAAGGAAGAAATAAGTCTATTCGTCCAGCGTCCCTTACCTGCAGCGCTCCACCGCCTCTGCCACATCCGCAAACAGTTTCGCCTCACCACCTCGCGTTCAGCAATACTCAGTAGGGTTTCTACAGCCTTTTTAACCAAGATCTCGATTGGACAGAGCCCAGCCACTACTAGCGCCGCTTCTTCTGAGGTTGTTCTAAACGCACTCCACACTCGTATAGCGCAAAGTCGAAAAAGTGATCTCATTTCTCTTGCGTATGAAACTTTTTCAAGCGCAGCCGACCAGGTTGGTGCCCCGTATAGTAGTACTGAGCGTATTACGCTTGCATGCAGTTGCCTACTTTTCTGCTTAGGTCCTCCTTTATTTACCATAAGCCTCGTTAGCGCTGCTGCCACCTTCTCTGCCTTCTCGACTGCATATTGTACGTGAGTCTTAAATACTAATCGAACGTCAAACATAATGCCTAGATATTTAAGGGCAGCTTTTGAAACAATTTCATGTCCTCCGACTTTAATTTTAATAACCTCTAGGATTTTTCTGCTGCTAATTAACACTGCCTCAGTTTTCTGTTCGGCTAACTGCAGGCCATTTTCTTCAAGCCATGTCTGAATTCGTGCAGTCATGAGGTTTGCCCCTCGCTCCACGTCTTTTATATGCTTGGCAACAATAACAACCGCTATATCATCTGCAAAACCAACAATTTTTGAACCTTTAGGTACTTGCAAGCGCAAAATGCCGTCATACATAATGTTCCAGAGCAATGGTCCAAGAACGGATCCTTGAGGAACTCCTCCGGTTATATTATACTCTTTGCTGCCTTCGTCTGTATCATATACTAGGACTCTATCTTCCAAGTAGTTACTTATGATTTTTCGCAAATATCTTGATGCTTGAAAGCCCCGGAGAGATTCGATAATTTTCCTCCAGCTAGCGGAATTGAACGCATTTTTAACGTCAAGTGTCATGACCAAGCAATATTTCTTATATCCGCCTTTCCATCTTACTCCACTTATCGCTTCTTCTGCCAGCTTCTTAACAAGCATAGCCGCGTCCACTGTTAATCGCTTTTTTCTTAAGCCGAACTGCATTTCTGAGAGGTTTCCCCCTGCTTCAATTTCTGAGATCAGCCTATCGCTAAGGATTCGTTCGAACAGTTGGCTGTGTGAAGCATGCATATTGGGCATTATGCGGACGGGTCTCCTTGATGTTTACCAGTCTTTGGTAGAAGTACTAACCGCTGGCGCTTCCATATAGGGGGAAATATACCTTCTTTAAGACATTCATTGTACGTCCGTACAAACGCTTCGGTGTTGGTATTTGCAGTTAGCTTCAATATGTGGTTCGGTATCAAATCAGGACCTGGTGCCTTTTTCTCTTTAAGGCTTTTAACGGCTTTTAAAAGTTCTTCTGCCTTAACTGGAGGCGTTTCGTACTCTGTAGGGGGTAATGTTTCCCGTTCAAATGGTGGTTGGTCTGGGAAAAGTGCGCTTACTTTTTTTTTCAACTCTCTAGGGCATGAAATCTTCGGTTGTATCGACTTTTGTAGCTTTTCAGTCAGTACTTTAAATGCTGAACTCCAGGGATCTTTATCTGCGCTGTCACATAGACTTCGAAAACATTTCGTTTTACCGGCTTTTATAGCCCGTTTCAGCGCCCTGCACTTTCTTTGTAGTCTCTTTGCTGCACCGCAAAGTTTGCGCTTTGATTTCTGGCTCTTTGGTAGTTTCGCCTTGCGCTGTTACATTGTCGGCGTAGGTGCGCAATCTCTTCGTTCCACCAATACACCGGTGGGCGTCGGAGAGATACGGACTTTCTTCTCATGGAGGCGTCGCAAGCTACTTTAATACCGTCTAATAGGTGGTGTGCCATATTAATTGCTCATTCTGGGGGGACTATGTCGGTTACCATCACCTTAAGCCCTTCTTCGTCTAATGTGTGCAGCCTCCAGCCAGCTGATTTTACACTCGAGGTATTTTGTGCCCCTTCATCGTTTTTTATCGAAAATATAATAGCTTGATGATCGCTATGCGTATAATCTTCGCTTACTTGCCACGACGTTCGTTTGAAAATTGTATTGCTTACAAATGTTAGATCGATAATAGATCCCCTTCCATCTCTTTGGAAGGTAAGTTTATCGCCTGTGTTAACAAGCGTCACTTAAGCAGAGCCCTTCCCTTGGCGTTTGTATATCGGCTTCCCCATTCTCGGGCCCATGCATTAAAATCGCCTGCAAATATAAATGGGGATCTACCTCTCGCGTCGCCAACCAGGCCATCTAGGATGGTTTCGAATTCAGTAAGGCTGTAGATAGGCGGTATATAACAACTGTATAAAAATAGCTTCGATATTTTTACGCAAACGTAGCATGGCTTCACTTTTAGTTGCTCAATCGCAAAAGGCGTTTTAGCACAGCTCCATACCGCTGATTTTCCGTTGGTGTCACTATCCCACAGTGGGGTTTTTCCGACCTCATACGGTTCACTTTGTATTGCTATGTCGATATTCTTTTCTACTATCGACTGCTCCTGAAGCTCCTGTGCAGCCTTGCAATGATTTAAGTTTAATTGCAGAAATTTCATTGTGCTCGTGCTTTTTTAACCGCCTCTAAGTAAAAAGGACATTCTCTGCCACCAGTTCTGTGCTTTACTTGTGGCGCATTTCTTCTTGAGCATATTGCGCATTTTAATTCTTTTGTGCACTCAGCAGCTTTGTGGGTACCTATGTGCATATGTATGTTTATTTTATATTTTTGTTGTTCCTCATGATCCTCAGAGGCTCTCAAATGCATGCTGGTACCAACATCGCTGGAGTGACCAGGTGAGTGGTTTTTGTTATTCATTTATAATAAGTTTCACATATGCGAGTATACATATATATATATATACTTATATTTATATACATGACTGTATTCGAGTGTTAAACTCCAATACATGTACTGACATAGATGTACACATAGATACACTTGTATATGCGACAGTTCATGCCCGCCACAGGAGGTGATTGCCGTACAAAGGATGGCAGGTGCCAATCCAATATTACTCGCGTGCGATGCTTACGCAAGGCACACGTTGTGGGGCAGCTCCGAAACTAACGACAGAGGTGAGTCGCTATTTCAATTTATTATTAATTCTAAGTTTAGAATTTGCAATAGAGGTAGTACTCCCACATTCATCTTCCCTAGTACTCCTGATTTTATAGGCTGGAAAGAGGTTTTAGATTTAACTTTGCTAACCGAGGGTATCCTAAATGTCACAAAGTGGAAAGTATGCGACGATGAAATCCTCTCGGACCACCGTCGTATACTTTTTGAGTTGACCATTGAGGCGGAAACGCCTACTCCCTTTAGGAACCTTCGGAAGACAAACTGGGGCCTTTTCCAAAAAATCATCACCAAAAAGGTGAACAAAATACCAGTTGAAAGTGTTTCCACAAGGGTTGAGCTAGACGCCAGAGAGGACAGCTTAGAAAAATCCTTCGGAAAGGCCTTTTCGAAAGCTTGTCCGCTAAGATATTATAAGCAGGCTCGTACACCTTGGTGGAATAAGGAACTCACAGAGCTCCGTAAGCAAATGAGAAGGGCCTTCAATGATGGCTACAATACTAAAGTCTGGGACCGTTACAAACTTATTTTAAAAAAGTCTAAGAAAGCTATCCGAGATGCCAAGGAGGCATCCTGAAGAGAATTCTTTGAATCCATTGAAAGTACCAAGGAATCTGCCAGACTGAGTAGAATTCTTGCTAAGGGACACTCCCAGCCAACATATATAAAAAGACCAGATGGGTCTTGGACAAAACGGCTGGAGAGTCGTTGGACATTCTGCTTAGTACTCACTTTCCAGGCTGCAGGGCAAGCGAATTAGAATCAGTCTTGGACCCGAACCCTTAGTGAACTCCCCCAGCGAGCTCTTGGATGAGCTACCGGACAAGGAAAAACTAAAATTTGCTATCTTTAGCTTTTCAACTTTTAAATCGCCGGAAATGGACGGAATACTTCCAATTATGCTTCAGAAAGCCTCAGAGGTGGTCGTCCCGGTCCTGTTGGCAATTTTCAGAGGGTGCATATTACTGAACCACGTCCCCCTAAACTGGAAAAGAATAAAGGTAATTTTCATTCCTAAAGCAGAGAAACGTGGTCATGACAACGCTAAGGATTTCAGGCCAATTAGCCTGATGTCCTTTGTACTGAAGACTTTTGAAATACTTCTAGATCTATACATTAGAGATAACACCTCCTTTTTATCACACTCACAACATGCGTACCTGAAAGGGAAGTCAACGGAAACAGCCCTGCACGAGGCGGTGCGCACAATTGAGAGTTCACTGTACTTTAAACAATATACTATGGCTTCCTTTATAGATATCGAAGGGGCCTTCAATAATGTCAGCATATATTCAATAGAGAAGGTACTGGTGGTAGCACGAATTGATCACTGCGTCCGGTCATGGATAGTGTCGCTGCTAAGGAGCAGAACATTTTATGCAAATCTAGGTTCCCAGGATAGAACGGTATATGCGGTGAAGGGCGCCCACCAGGGAGGAGTTTTCTCGCCACTACTATGGCTCATGGTTTTAAACCAACTACTGACAAAGTTAGATTCTTGGGGAATCAAAGTAGTAGCTTATGCAGATGATGTTGCAATACTGGTATCGGGGAAATTTCTTCCGGTCATCAGCGAAATTGTGGAGAGGGCTTTACAGGAGGTGGACTCCTGGGCCATAAACTATTCGCTTATGGTGAACCCTGAGAAAACGGACCTGTTGCTCTTCACAAACAAAACAAAACTACCTTACTTCACTAAACCTAAGCTCCGAGGGACGGAACTTGATCTGTCAAATCGGGTGAAATACCTTGAAGTTATTCAGGACCCAAAGCTTAATTGGAGACTGAACATCGAGGAGCGTGTAAAGAAGGCCTCGGTGGCTCTCTACGCCCCAAAAAGAATGTTAGGCAATAAATGGGGACTACAACCAAAGATTGTGCACTGGATGTACACAGCTATAGTCCGACCCATACTCTCATACGGGGCGCTGGTATGGTGGCCCGCTCTCACCAAAGATTATGTCGTCAAGAAACTGGGAAGAATTCAGAGGACAGCAGCTACTGGTGTAACGGGTGCAATGAGTTCTTGCCCAACGGATGTCTTGAACGTACTACTCGACTTATTACCAATAGATCTTTTTATTGAAAAATCAGCTGCTAACAGTGCCATTAGGTTACATGCATTGGGGTTCTGGAAAATAAGCCCGATGGGGCATAGCACTATTCTTGGTAGAATCCCAGCTGAGATTAAGGCGCTGCCCACTGATTACATCTTGCCGAAATGATGTTTAAGCCGCCGCTTAAACAATTAGGCGGCCGTGCGCGCAAGAAGCCAACCGGCCGTGCGTTCAAGCCGTTCGGCTTTCGGAGTAGCCCGAACGCGAAGGCGCACAGCCGGGCATCCCAACGGCAGCCCACCACCGGCATCGACTTGGTTGGGCCAGTTAACAGACAAAAGCCGGAAACCGCGCACGCGACTGCACACCATATTTATCAATAAATATATATATCTAGCTACATATACATATGTACATTATAATTTTAATTTGCACTTTGTTGAAAGTTGAAGTACCTAATTAATGAAAATTCAAAGCAAATTTGAACTCCAAGTGGTTACTCATTTAGTTGAAAAGCGAAGAAAGTGGTGAGTGCGACAAGAGATCAAAGTGGAACAACTATTGGTCCTTCGCAGCCAACCTTGGCACAAGCCCTATTGGGAAACATAAATTTAGATAAAAAATACAATCAAAAACAAAAAATCGTTCGTTCGCAACATAAAAAAAAAAAAAAAAAAAGTTTCATAAACAAAGTGTTACAAGTGCTACAAAAACCAAGAGCAAGTGACAAAAAAAGTTACCAAAAAAAAAAAAAAAAAAAAAAAAAAAAGCAAAGTGCGTACATAGACACATACCAAAGTGAAAAAATAAGTTTTAGCTTAAAATTAAGGCGAATTCATTAAAACAAAAAAAAAAATCAACTACATATACAAAATATTTTTAAAACATTTAAAAAAAAAAAAAAAAAAAAAACAGTATTGTGTAAAATAAAACATAAAAACCACAGAAATTTTACAAAAGTTACGAGTACTACAAAAACAAAAATCTGTGAACAAAAACTGAACAAAAACAAAGAAAAAAAAAGTGCGGCAACAACGGCAACATCTTTAAGTGGCAACAGCAGCAGCATTTGCAACAACAACATTTGCGGCAACGTCAGCAACATCGCCAGGATTTGCGGCAACAACAGCGTCAACGACCAACACAAAGGGACGTACACAACCACATTCATATACATACATATTGTACATACAAAAAAAAAAAAAGGAAGTTGTAAGTAGGCAAATTTTTAATTTTCTTTAAAAATTTTAAATAATAAAATATCCTTCATTCCCTTGAAGGTTATATTGTTTTAAACAAAACTGCCAGTGAGTGCTTATGCACACATGTACATACATATGTAGGTACGTAGGCACATGCATGTATGTATAAAAAATCATAAAGGGCATTTTCCGTCAAGCCAAAACTGGTTTTAATAAAATTGCGGATATTTTCTTACCGCGAAAACCTTCATTTCGGTAATTTGCCGCTATTAATAAATTTACAAAAAAAAAAAATTGGGGAAAATAATCCGTTTTTACCCAAAAAGCGGTATATATATATTAATTTACCGCCAATTTATACATATATAAATATATATACATACATACATATACGCATGAAGGGTACATAATTAAAAAATATTCCGTTGCAGTTTTAAATGCCTACTGTCCCACTGTACATAATAAAATATCAGCAGATTACTTTCCCTACTTACCAATTTCTGCCGTTGTTCGCAAAGGTCGCTGAACTTAGCCAAAGTGCCGAAAACACATAAGGCATTTTTTCCATATGCCAATTACATATCCGCGCCTACGCACATATGTATATTCACTCTTGCGTATTACATTATCTGATAATATTCGCTAAGCACCCAACTCTTTGTAACGAAGAGAGTGGCTATAATTTTTCAAATAATTCAGCCACCACGCAGCCAACGCTCTTTCTATGATCTTGGCTTCTCTTTTTTAACTACTTCGCTTTACTCGGCCGCACTCACCAAGCTAAGAGAGTTCAAACAAAGCGCGCTCACGACTCACCAAGTGCAGTATCCACTACTCACCTCAGCGTTGAGCGGCTTTTGGGTGTATACATTTGCACTCTCCCGCAAACATATGTACATACACTTCGACTTGTCAACATAAATAAATATTCACAGCTGAGCCATTACTCTGGCTTCGTATGTAATCTACATACACACATACGTACGTGTTTGCTTACTTGCGCGCAAATATTTCTACAAACGTGCATATGATATTAGCATATACATGCATGCGAACAACGTAAATTGACACCGAAATTCCAAAAGATATTCTAATAGTCAGATACAAAGAAGCAACCCATTAGGGAATTTTTCGCAACCAAAAGGTGAAATTTAGCAATATCTTTCAGGTGTTCAATCTTATATATGTATATACACATATTATACAATTTACATACATACATACGTATATAATATATATATATATATCTTTAAACCAACATACGTATATTTCTACGTACATATATAAAAGTTAAAGTGTTTGCGTTCTTTTTTTGTGTTATATAAAATAAAAAAAATCCAATTCGCGGATTTTAGTTTGGCAGTCCGGTTTCCAAGCATCCCAGTTTAATACATACAAACCAAAAAAAAAAAAAAAAAAAAAAAAAAAAAAAAAAAAAAACGCAAACACCGCCACAAAACCTTAGTCATTTGCAGGTTCTCTGTGGCACTAAGTGCAAATTTTGCGAGTAATTAAGGGTTTTTTTTTCATAAACTCCCACGCAATCTTATCGGCTACATATTTTCTTACGAGTAATTTTTTCTCGGCTTATCCCAAATGCCACTTGGACACAGTCCACCAAAAATGTCAGACATTGAGACACGGTCAAAAACCGCTGCGCTAGAAGCCAGCGTGAAAACGAAAACTAAAACTTTTGACCCCTCCGCGCAAAAGTTTATAGCGGAAAGTGACAGTCTCATGAGATACTGTGCACGATTCAGTGATGCGCCAATTCAAGACCACACAGAATCGTATCTCATGATAAAAGACAAATCAATAGATGATTGTTGGGCACGGCTTCAATCGGTTTATGATATGGTTTTTTCAAAAACAGATGATATCCTTCCGGATAATTTCAAGAATGCTGTTGAAGGCAAATACTATGCTTGCCTTGAACAATATGAGGTGACCAAAGCAAGAATTGCTGATCAACTCACGTTGATGAGAGCAATTGCTGAGCCGAGACCACCATCCCGCGTGGAACACCCCTCGGCGGAGGCAAACGTCTGCCTACAAGTCCCACCTTGTGACACGGAGACATTTTATGGTGGTTATGAAGAATGGCCCGCTTTTCGTGACATGTTCACAGCGGTATACATCAACCATCCGAAGCTCTCCCGTGCTCAGAAATTGTATCACCTTCGATACAAAACCCAAGGAAAAGCCGGCTCAATTGTAAAGCAATATCCGCTTAGCGATGACAATTTCGAGCTGGCATGGGAAGCTTTGCGGTCACGATACGAAAACAAACGTATCCTGGTTGACAACCAGATCAAGATTCTTATGACTCTGCCCACTATCCAAACCGAAAATAGTGATCAACTTCAGAAGCTGCAAACCTCGATAAACAACTGTCTGTCGATTCTTCATTCCCAAGATGTTAAGACAGACAGCTGGGATCCCATCTTGGTATACATATGCTCATCAAAGCTGCCCGAAAACACATTGTCACTTTGGGAACAATCTCTCTCTTCCCGAAGAGATTTACCCACATGGTCTCAAATGGATGACTTCCTTACTTCAAGATACGAAGTAGTCGAAAGATTGAATCGGCTTCATCCAAGCCAAAGTAAAACAAAACCTGTCACTTATCAAAATGCGTCGCAAAGCAGGCCCTTTAACAGGACCAACGCTTTCGTGGCAGAATCGACAAGAGAAGTAGCCTGTGCCTACTGCAACTCTCCCCATCTGATTAGACTCTGCCAACAATTCAAACGAATTTCGGTTCCGAACCGTATACAATTCGTAAACCAAAGCAAGTTGTGCAAAAACTGTCTTGCTAATTCTCACAGCACTAATGAATGCCCGAGCAAGTGGTCGTGTACACATTGCCAACAACGGCATCACTCACTGTTACACGTCAATCCAAAGCCACAAGCTCGCCGCTCTAGTCCGAGAAACTTTGGTGCCTCTGCGCAGCACACTACCGCCACCTCGACATCTCCCGCTCGAAAAGTGCAGTCAAGCTCCAATTCCAGCGAGCAACCGTGCTGTTCCAGACAGGCACACATACAATCATTGCATGCAGCGAATGACAGCAAAATTCTCCTTCCAACTGCCATGGTCGCAGTGGAACACGAAGGGGAATTGTTTCAACTTAGAGCCTTAATTGACCAAGGCTCACAAAGGACTTTTATTTCCTCTAAAGTTCAAAAACGGTTGAAACTTCCATTCGAACATTCCAACTTCGAAATCTCTGGCATGGGTGGACACGTCGTCCAAAACTCATCCAAACTTTGTCCTCTTACACTGGTTGCATCCAAAACCAAGCAAAGGATAAAAGTTCAGGCTATTGTGTTACCACAATTAACGAGGCATATGCCAACATTCTCCATTAGCCATGAACACTGGCAGCAGTTCAAAATCCTTGAGCTCGCTGACCCCAATTGCCACATACCAGCACAGACTGATATGGTCATTGGCAGCGATATTCTTCCACACATCCTGCTGGAAGGTATACAAAAGATTTGCGATACCATACTTGCGCAAAAGACAATATTTGGCTGGATTCTTAGTGGTCAAATAACGGAAAAGGTTGTGTCATTCTCGACACAAGTAGAAGAATGCTCGAACGCAGACATCAGTTTACAACTGAGAAAGTTTTGGGAAGAAGAAGAAATTCCACAGCCTCCGCAAATTTCTCTGGAGGATCGGGCATGTGAGAATATGTATGCAACAACAACGACACGTGCTCCAAACGGTCGATACATTGTGCGACTTCCATTCAAGGAAGATTTCCCCAAAAAACTCTTTCTTGGCCATTCTCGGTCTGCTGCCCTCCAGCAATTATTTAGCATGGAGCGATCGCTGCAAAAGAAAGGGGACTTGAGCACACTGTACAACGATGTGTTGCAGGAATATCTCGACCTCGGTCACATGGACTACACCAAGCCTTGTGAAATCATATCCGACGGCAAACATTTCTCTTTCTATTTACCGCACCATGCAGTCGTCAAACCAGATAAGGTGACCACCAAAATTCGCGTGGTATTCAACGCCTCCAAAACATCTGGATCAGGAAAGTCCCTGAATGACGTCCTGCACACCGGTCCCACACTCCAACCAGATCTCATGCTACTCATTTTGCAGTGGCGCATGCACAGATTCGTGTTCAATGGAGATATTGAGAAAATGTATCGTCAAATACTCATCCACGAAGACGATAAACATTTTCAGCGAATTTTATTTCGCAAATCGGCTGACTCTCCGGTCACCGATTACAATCTCAAAACCGTCACATTCGGCGTTAATTGTGCGCCCTATCTCGCTATCCGTACATTACATCAATTAGCTGATGATACGAGAGCGACATTCCCATTGGCGGCGCCAATACTCAGAAACCAGACGTATGTGGATGACATCCTCTCAGGCAGTCATAACATTGACGATGCCACCGAATCACTTTCTCAAGCGATAGAAGCGCTAAAATCAGCTGGTTTCGTATTAAAGAAACTGACGGCCAATCATCCGGCTATATTAGAACAGTTTCCAAAGGAGGATCTTCTCGACTCCAACTTTTTAAAATTTGAGAGCGCTTCCACAACCAAAACTCTTGGTATTCGCTGGAACGCGCTTACAGACAAGTTTTCCTACACCATTCTGCCTATGTCAACAAAAAATGCCGTCACAAAACGACAAATTTTGTCGTCTGTCGCACGACTTTTTGACCCGGCAGGATGGCTGTCGCCAGTGATGATTCAGGCAAAGATTCTGCTTCAAGAACTTTGGCTAGATGGCGTTGATTGGGATGAATGTGCAAAGCCCAAGGCTGTATCAAAATGGCAACAGTTCGCAGAAAATCTACCAGCCATCTGCCAAATCGAAATCCCTCGATGGGTTAATTTCTCTCCGAGGCAAGATACTCAAATCCATGGGTTTTGTGATGCCTCGGAAAAGGCGTATTGCGCAGCGATCTACATCCGCGTACATACTTTCAACCAAATAAAATCCTCTCTTCTGGTTGCAAAAGGCAAAGTGGCACCAATCAAGACGGTAAGCTTGCCACGTCTAGAGCTCTGTGGCGCAGTCTTACTTGCAAAACTAGTCGCGGTTGTTCGAAAACAACTCGGCTTAGAAGTATGCAACACTTTCTTATGGTCTGATTCAGAGATTGTGCTAGCTTGGCTGGAAAAGCCACCGTGCACATGGAAAACCTATGTGTCCAACCGTGCCTCTCAAATCCGAGAGTATCTTCCCAACGGTACATGGCACCATGTTGCTAGTGCTGACAATCCAGCGGACCTCGGCACCCGCGGTTGCAAACCCCAAGACTTGGCGATTTCCTCGCTCTGGTGGCATGGGCCGAAATGGCTTTCTTGCAACCCGGATTCATGGCCAAAATCAAAAGCGCGCAGCGCATCTCCTCCAGAAAAGCGCAAGATAGAGGCCTATCACGCGCTTGAGGAAGAGGTCGATTTTCTCGACCGGTTTTCATCCTTCTCTCGCGCACTCCGCGTGACTGCGTACATGTTCCGCTTCGTGAACAATGCGCGGAACAAATCTAAGAAGTTAGCCACACTCACTAATCCCAATCTGACCCATGACGAGTTCCAACAAACAAAAACGCGTCTTATCGAGACAGCGCAGTTACGTCATTTTCCGAATGAAAAAAGCGCGCTGCAGGCTAAAAAACCCATTAACAAAAAAAGCCCTCTTCTTGTCCTCAATCCGATAATGGACAAAGACGGTCTGCTACGGGTTAACGAGAGATTGGCGCATGCCACGTTGAGATACAACGAAAGACACCCAATCATTCTCCCAACAAAATCGAGGTTCTGCCAGTTATATTTGGAGTTTCTACATTCGCTGCTTCTTCATGCAGAAATACGATTGATGCTCCAAATGGTAAGGCAAGAGTATTACGTACCAAAGCTAAAACCTCTAATTAAACGATGCATCTTCCAATGCAAAGTGTGCACTCTTTATAAGCAACGAACACGCACACAAATAATGGCCGCTCTGCCCCCTGAGCGTTGTAATTTCTCATTACCATTTTCTACCACTGGCGTAGATTTTGCGGGGCCGTTCCAAATTAAAGCGTCGGTATTAAGATCCACTACGCTTCTCAAAGGTTATGTAGCAGTATTCGTATGTTTTGCCACAAAGGCAATTCACCTCGAGTTGTGCTCTGACCTCACAACCGAAGCTTTTCGAGCAGCATTTGCCCGCTTCGTCGGCAGACGAGGTTTCCCCTCCAAGATGATGAGTGACAATGGAAAAACGTTCATTGGCGCTCAACGCGCAACTGAACGCGACTTCGTTAAATTTCTTAACGAATGCTCCACAGACATTGTCCAAAAATATGCTCCTCAAGGCATCAATTGGCAATATATACCACCCGGAGCCCCACACATGGGAGGCTTGTGGGAATCCACAGTAAAAAGCTTTAAAATCCATCTAAAGAAAATCGCTGCATCCCACAAGTTCACATTTGAAGAATTCACGACGATATTGGTGCGAATTGAAGCGGTTCTCAACTCGAGACCTTTGTCCGCACTATCACAGGACCCGGCTGACTTTACAGCGCTTACTCCAGGTCACTTCATTCGAGGTGCACCGCTATTGGCCATTCCCGAGCCTAACGCTGAAGACCTCTCTCTACTTAACCGCTGGGAGAAAGTCAAAGCTCTTCACCATCAATTCAGCCATAGATGGAAAGAGGAATATCTCAAAGATCTTCAAAAAAGATATAAGTGGAAAAATCCAAACCACAATCCTCAACCAGGCGATCTCGTCGTGATAAAGGAGGATTCGCTCCCGCCCACCGAGTGGAGACTGGGACGAATCGAAAGGGTTCACCACGGGCCTGATAACCATGTACGCGTCGTGGAGATCCGCACGCAAAATGGGGTTGTCACGCGCCCTTTAGTTAAACTGTGCTTCATTCCACCAGCGCAGCCTTCGCGCGACTCACAGTCAAGAAGAAAACAAAAATAAATCATATACCATCCCTGTATATTATGGATTTAAACATCTCGCTTTAAATGCTATCCCCAAGTACTTCTCGTTTCTTTGTTTGTTCTTCTACTTTCAGACCGAAAAACCATAATGGCGACACGAAAGGCATGCCCTCTAGCTCCGACCGCAGAGACAGACAACTGTCTGCAATGCAGACTCTGCCATCGCTACCACGCCATTCGGACCTGTCCAGCCTTCAACGGTCAGCCGTAGCCCGGGCGCAAGGGTATTGCGTCAACTGCCTCGCACTCACCCACACCACCGGTGAATGCGATTCGTCCGGCAGCTGCAAGGTTTGCGGGCTCGCGCACCACACGCTGTTGCACATGGCAGCAGCCAGTACTGGGCGCCTAAAAGCGCGAAAACGGCCATCCAACCAGCGCGGAAGGGTACAGAAGCGCAAACCAGCTGCGCGCGCAGTCCAAGAAAAGCGCAGGCAACGCCCGAAGCAGGGCAAACGAGTGCCCCAACAGCCATCTACGAAGGAAGCCACTATCGCGCGCACTGCTGACGGCCTACAAACCCGGAGATATCGGGGACAGAGCACCACCCGTGTGCTAGGCAACACAATCCGCGCCCTGAAAGAGCTGCAGGAGGCACTGACGAGCGCATCCCTGCAGGGCGGGGACGATGTTTAAGCCGCCGCTTAAACAATTAGGCGGCCGTGCGCGCAAGAAGCCAACCGGCCGTGCGTTCAAGCCGTTCGGCTTTCGGAGTAGCCCGAACGCGAAGGCGCACAGCCGGGCATCCCAACGGCAGCCCACCACCGGCATCGACTTGGTTGGGCCAGTTAACAGACAAAAGCCGGAAACCGCGCACGCGACTGCACACCATATTTATCAATAAATATATATATCTAGCTACATATACATATGTACATTATAATTTTAATTTGCACTTTGTTGAAAGTTGAAGTACCTAATTAATGAAAATTCAAAGCAAATTTGAACTCCAAGTGGTTACTCATTTAGTTGAAAAGCGAAGAAAGTGGTGAGTGCGACAAGAGATCAAAGTGGAACAACTACTTACGTCAGCTGCACAATCCAGACTAGATTCCCTAGCCGTATAGACTGGACTCGCGGAAAAGTCAACTTACAGGATGGTCTGGCAGACTATGCAAGCGTATTCCAGGATAAAACGTTTGCAATAAAGGAGGCGATTAGGTATGTTGAGAGGAATGCAACAGCAGGTACGCGAGTGAATATTTTTACAGACAGCCAAGCTGCCATTCAAGCACTCTCTTCTACCTCGGTCGGTTCTCAACTCGTAGATGAATGTAGGAGAGAGATGGCTTCAATCTCCAGCGAATACCAAATTACCCTGATATGGGTCCCGGGGCATAGGGACATTTATGGAAACGAAACTGCGGATGAACTAGCGAGGGGTGGTTCTGCACTGGATAGGTCCAACGCGGTGAATATGGGCGTCTAGCTTAGAGAAATAAAGGGCAGAATTGCCGATATCTTCCACCGAAAAGCTAATCACAGGTGGAGTAATACAGGATCGTACAGGATTACGCGGCAGGTTTGGGTGTCTTATGATCCGCTTAAAACAAAGGCTCTTTTAGAAATGAGCAAAGAAAACATATACAAACTTACAGCTGTCTGAACAGGGCACTGGCCTATAGGAATACATGCTGAAAGGATAGGCATACCCTTTAACCGGTTCTGTCGAAGCTGTGAAGACCCAGGCTCAAACGAGACCGTTGAGCATTTTATGTGCGAGTGCCCGGCCCTTGCTAGAATACGGTTAAAGACCCTTGGCAAACCATTCATGCAGAGTTTTTTAGAGTGCAGCCGTCTCTCTTTGTATGATATTCTGCTATTCATAAAAACCGCCAAGTGGCTGTAGGTTGCACGAGATGTGGAATCAAAATGGCATACTTGCTAATTGTTTGCCACCAGGGTAGCAATCCACTTAAACCAACCAACCAACATGCGATTTAAAGTACAATATTTGGAACATGCTGATTTCACTTCTATTTTAAAACACACTGAAGTTATTGTTGTATTTTGATCTGTAGGGATGAAGGCTTAGAATTTAAACATTTGGTGTGGGTGTTGTGCTTGCGCAGTTGAGGGGAAAAGGGAGTGACGACTGGGTAAAGGGACTGACCTTTGACGGATGGACGGTTGACCAACGGACTTAGTCAGGCTAAGGGCGCACCACTAAGATACTGGAGTCAGAGTGATGCCCAAGGTTTCGCGTTACGCCGAAGTGGGTGGGAGTCTCCACCTGACGGGATAGATTTTTCATCTTCTTTATCTTCTCTCTTGCTTCCAATATTTCTTCTATCATTTTCATATAGGCATGAATGAATTTTTTTTTGTTAATGTAACTGGTAGGCAGGAGTTCCTTCAGGAAAATCAAAATTTTTCCAGACAGAAATTGAGTTCCTGGGTTTTTTGGTCTCTCAAAATGGTGAGAAAACTTGCTCAAGCAAAATCCATGATATTTTGATTTACAAAGTTCCAGAAAATCTACGCTCTATGCGATCCTTTCTCGGTCTTTTAGGTTATTACAGAAGATTTGTTAAGGACTATGCCGTCCTTGTAAAACCGTTGACAAAATATCTGCGAGGAGAGAATGGGCACGTCGAATCTAAAAAGTCAAAAAATATCAAGGTAAAGCTGGACCCAGATGCCATGTCTGCTTTTGAAAAAATTAAGAAAATATTAGCTTCTGAAGATGTTTTGCTTTACTGCCCGGATTTCTACCTATGATTTCTCGCACGCTCTCCTCAACGGAGCAGAATTAAGCTACGACTGAACGTGAGCTCCCGGCTATAGTTTGGGCGTTAAAGGCTCTTCGACACTACTTTTATGTTGTTAAAAATATCCACATTTTTACAGACCATCACCCACTTATATTCTTGATTACGGTCGAAAATCCGAATGCAAAAATGAAGAGGTGGCGAGCTTTTATCGAGGAGTTTTCGCCGACATTCCACTATAAACCGCGAAGTGAGAACAAGGTCGTAGATGCGCTCTCGCGACAGTTCATCAATAATTTAAGCGAGTCAATGGACACAGCTCATAGCGAGGAATTATTAAGTAGAGTTATAAAGACAATAAAATGCCCAATAAATCAATTCAAGAACCAACTTTTACTTACGAAAGCATCATATTTAAAAAAACGGACTGTTGTGTCAGAGGCGTCATCTCTAGTTCATACTCACATACATCGTACAATTTACATTAATTTTTATAATATGTATTTACATTGAGGAGATAAGGGTTAAGCTCACGCTCTTATATTTATTTGTAATTCCGTTACCATTCATTATCACTTGTTTTCTTTGACCAACCTTCGCTAGCACTGGCTAAAGCGAGTGAGCTAAAACAATAAAAATGAGAATCATTTGAACAGCGAGACAACACGGTTCTTTAAATTTTTTGTTTATCACCCCCGCGTACTTCGTTTGTCAAGAATACGCTCTTGACCGTTCATTTTGGCGCCCAACGTGTGGCAGTGATAATTAAACAAAAATTTCGGGAAATATTGTACATTTTGCGGAGACTCAATATGACATCGCCTGCTACCGTTCCTAAAACCTAGCTCAGCATTCACGGCCTTAAAAAAAAATTCTTAGTTTCGACATCGTTGTCTTCAAGTACACAGTTTATCATCTGGTTCAAGAGTTTTTTTTTTGTTTTATCGCGCAATCGATTAGCACGCGGTACCTGTTACATTACACCTACGTACATATTATGCTTTGACAAACATCGGATTCATCATTCGACAAAGCCTACCGCGGTTGTTCTACTGCAATCGCGTTGCAACGCATTGTTATAGGAGCATTGTCTCGTTGCTAACCGCCTTTGTGACTACAGAAGTATTACGCCACCTTTCTTAAGAAGTTTACATCAAGGTCACGTCGCTACAGTAGCATTGTTGTAGCACCGATTCACAATTTCGCTAAACAGAATCTATTTTAAACGAAATTCGGCATAGCCTATTGATAAAAGGCTACCAGACGCCTTACAAAAATTACTAGCTTAGAATGGCTTAAACAGCAACGCACTAATCTGCGTCGAAATATTTCGCGCATTCGCAATACTGTCGATACCAAACTTGCAGTTTCGTCCGCTGAATTAAATTGTCGTTTGGTTATTTTGGAGGCCTATTTTAAGCAGGTTATGACAGTGCAGACCGAAATTGAGCAGCTGGATCCAGACGAAGCGCAGCGTGAGACCCGAGGGGAGGTAGAAGATACCTACGTTGCTATCAAGGAGTGCATTAAGGAGCAGTTAGGTTCAGATGCACACAACTTGACCGTTGCTGATTCACCTCAATGCTCTTTTCACTCAACTCTAATGAAGCTACCTCGTCTGTCGCTACCAACGTTTGATGGGAAGTATTCCGAATACAAAAACTTCATTACATTGTTTAAGCTAGTCGTCGATAATCAGCCTACCTTGTCGTCCATCGAAAAGTTTAACCAGCTAAAAAACTGCTTACGTGGTTCGGCCATAGAAACTGGCAAGGCCTTTCAAATTACTTCTAAAAACTATTCAAAGGCACTTGAGCGCCTAAAAGCCCGCTACGACAATCCAACGCTCGTCTTTTTAGACAGCATAAATTCGCTTTTTAATTTGCCAAGTGTTTCTAAGTCAAATGCAAAACAGTTACGTAGCCTCATCGATAACTCATCTGCTTTGTATAATTCATTGTTGTCCTTGGGTAGTGCATCGCAAATTGTTCAGGCTATGCTCATCTCAATCATATTGGATAAGGTTGACCAAGAGACCAAAAAGTAATGGAATGAACATCTAGATGTCAGCGAGCTTCCTACATGGAACTCCTGCGCATCCGTTGTCGAACGACATTGTCAATACTTGGAGTCAATAACCAAGTCCGGTAATGACAGTAGCGTAAGTCAACAAACTGCTGGCAAGCCACGCAACCATAGACCGTATCGACAAGCGCTTACCTTCAATTGCACACCGCAAGTATCCCATTCCTGCGCTAGCACTGAGCACAGAACCTTTAGGTGCCCTCAAATTATTGGCGCTACACTTAATCAACGCTACGACATCACAAAGCGATTGGGACTTTGCCTCAATTGCTTAGGCACAAACCATCAGGCTGCCAAGTGCCCATCTACGCACAGGTGCCGGACTTGTTATCGCCAATATCATACACTATTGCAACGGGATTCGCCGAGCTCATCGTCATCTTCACCGCAGTCAACTCCCGAGGTGGGGGTACGGAGTTCAGATGCAATTGTTCACACTCACACCGGCATGAAGTGAATCATTCTGGCCACAGCTTTGGTTCTGGTCCAGGATGCATCAGGATGTTATAGAATTGGTCTTGCGATCCTGGATTCCTGCTCACAAGTGAATTTCGCATCTGATGCATTCGCACAGGCGCTCCGCTTGCCTCGCAAACGAAGCTACATGGAAATTCGGAGCATTGGAGAGCCACATACTCAGGTCAAGCACCGCACGTCTACTACAATTAAGTCCCGTTTTGGAGAATTGGAATTGCCGCTCGATTTCTGTATAACTTCCAACCCGATACAGAAATTGACATCACCACTTGGAATTTGCCCCTGAACACACCACGTTACCAGTTCCACAACCTCGCACACCTATGCAATTACAATGGATGAAGTCATCAGCAACATAGAACGACTGTGGCGGATCAAAGATCTTAGCACTCCTGTTGACAACTACACTCCGGAGCAGCACAGCTGCGAAGAGACTTTAAACAGCACCGTTCGCCGACAACCTGATGACCGAGTAGTAGTTCGTCTTCTATTCAAGGTTGATCCTTGTTTGTTAGGTCACTCGTTTGAAATTGCCTGTAAACGCTTTGAAGCTCTTGAGAGCCGCTTGTGTCGCACACCAGATGCCAAGGGACAATACATAGAATTTATGTTAGAATATGAACAGTTGGGTCATATGAGCTTGGTTACAATGCCGCAGTTGGATATGCCACATGTACTGACGCCTTTGGTATATATTTTACCCTTTTCTTTGTTTTTTTTTCTACAAATGAACATTTTCATTTAAGTACTTCCGGCCTAATAGTTTAGTTCGCATCCAACTTCCGGTCTAATCAAATATGCTACCAGTTCCGAACCCCTCCATAAAACTATCGGCAAAACATCTGTTGTCCGATAAATTATAATCGACTAGTTTAGCTGTCAAATATGCCTAAGTTAAGCTTCCGGGAAATTATATTCGTTCTTTCTTACACCGACTCCAAACCAGAAGACCTCGTTGTTCATATCTACTGTAAACGGCGTGTTAACCTACAATTACGTGAAAAGTTAAATAAAATAAAAAGGTTAAATTAAAGATTAAGTGAAGGTTGTATTATAAATCGAGGTGCTTCTACCTGTAATCACTGGTAAGCATAGTTGAACATGAAAAAAGTTAAAAGTGCAATATGGTCTCTATAATGAATACGAAATTATTTCGCAGGATACCCCCAGTTGACCCATAAGTTAACACTAGGAATAGGAGCAGAGGTGTAACAATAAAATTATTCCACACTTACTTCCACCGTCTGGCGTGTATGCAATTCAACCGCCTACCATATCAGCGGCCAGGATCATCGAGATGCGACTGAAACACATTTTCTTTTGATGACACCCAGCCATTTTCACGAAGTTCTTATCTTTTAATTAGCTCCACTAAACCGGGTCTGCTAATTTTGCTTAGCCCTTTAATTTCATAGAGTTAATTAACCAAAATTGGAAAAAAATAAGCATTAACAAACAAAAATCATAATACTTACATATACATACATAGATATACATGAGAGAAACCAGGAATAATCATTACGACATACTTTGAAATTAAACATTTTAATTTTGCATTCTTTAAATGCATATAAAATTCCTTCAAACCGAATGTTAGTATGATAATCTAAAAATAATAGTAATTGTTAAGTTATAGTAAACTAAGTTACATACTTACCTCTTCTTAACTTACCATATTCTCATGTAAACTTGGTTTCCGCTAACTTCTCCTTTCTTTAGTACCATGAGGGGGAATCCATGTGGTACTGAAGAAATGAACTTACCTTCCTCAATCCTATTCCCCTTTTAGCATTCCTCTTTTTTTGCATAGAAAATTAGAAAAATCTGCTAATTTAACATACTAGGTAATGTAATCAGATATGTACATACATACATACAGACATTCAGGATTGCAGAAACCTTAAAGTGTTTGCAAACTCTATATTTTTTTCTTGCTTTGATTATTTATTTGTTATTTGTTTTTTTTTCTTTATTTGACATTTGAGCGAGCAAATGCAATTTTTCTTGTTTTTTTTCGGTTGCTCTTCTTTTCGCTCTCACCAATCTATAGTACATTTCGAGTAAAAATTATGGTGCCGAAAATGTAGTAAGTTTCTTTTTGTAAATTAAAATTTTTTTTCTTTCGAGAATCATGAAAGAAATCTTATACGACCATTATTAACACGTGTAGAAAAATATATTGAGGTTGTTAGGTAGGTGAAACATGTTAATTTTTAGCACTTCAATGCAGAACAGACATCAAAGATTGGAGGCCTCTACTCTACGTGGGACTGCATTGCCGACACAAAAGTAAGTACATTTTATTCTACTTTTCTTAACCTCACTGTTCTGTTTATTATATACCTGAATATCCATATGCACCTATGTTTTGAGTAAGCATGTAGGTATGTATGTTTAATTACCTAAATTGAAGGTTTTTGTTCCTGCTCCTCTCGTGTAAGAGCTACTAAATATTACTGTCCAACAGTATTTTTGCAACAGAATAGCGACCCCATAATTCTGAAAGGGTATGTTGAGTAGATAATTTTTGTAGAACAAACTTATGGTCCAGCACGTCGGAGTTTTTTTTTACAGTGGGTCAAAATTTTAATTTTTTGGTCGAAGGGAGCATTATACTTATGAAAAAAATTTTGTAAGTTAATGTCTGATGGTCAGAGTTGTATTGTGGAATTGTATGAGGATTATTTTGTGGAAGATCTTAACCCACTAACTGGTCTCTTTATGGGTCAATTTGACCCTTTTTTTCGAGAAAATCAAAAAATATCCTTTAAAAAAGGACATTTAAGGATTAAAATATTCTACGAAAATGTTTTGCGGAAAATTTGAGTGGGGGTCACCAAAGACACCATTGTTGTAAATAAAGCTCTGTACGATTAATTGGCAAAATTACATGCCAACATATACAAAGCAGGTGAAAACGTCGTCAAGTTCGGCCGGGCCAAACACTGAGTTCTCGCGTCTAGTCAGCTGCGACTTACAAATCAGCTGTGACTTACAAATCGGGTGTGATAAAATTAAGCATAATTGAGCTACTAAGCAGTACATATCGGGTGTGATTTTTACTATAATTAATATAAAAAAAGAACAATTAAAGCTTAAATAAGCATGGCGGATTCTGTTTGCAAATTAAGAGATTGGTTTTGTTTTATTTGTGGACATTTTACGCACCATCAAAGCAGAAGAAAGAGATTCCCTACAATTGAAGAACCATATTTTCTTTTCTTTGGAATACGATTTTTATGTGAAGCTTGGATACCAAAAACTGTATGTACTACTTGCGAAAGTGGTCTTTTGACCTGGTACAAAGGCGGTACTAAGGCGCTAATGGGGTCGCTATTCTGTTCCATTCAAAAAGTCTTCATTTGTTGGACAGTTTTACGCTAAAATCTTTTTTTGGTTTTCTCTTTATGAAAGCACGCATATGCGCAGCATTTGCTTTTGTGCTTTCTCACTCTTAATTTTAATCATTTGCCAGCAAGCCTGAATATATGTATGTAAATGATGAATGTATGTATTTATGAAAAGGGATTACCGCGGCAACACTGCAAAAAAGAAAGTTAAACATTTAATTAGCATTTCATTTCAATTTAACGTAAGAATTTCGAAAACACACATGTTATTCAGATCGCATATTTTCTTTTTAGAGTATCTTTTCTGCAATCTGTGTAAATGGATCTATGTTCCTGCGCACAGCGTAGTACAAACTGTTTCTGCTCCTCATTAGCGGTTATTAAACCGTGAAAGTCTTGCACAAGTTTTACCGCTCTTTCAGCAGTATCGTTCACAGCTTTCAACGATATTACTTTATTTTTGCCTTGTGTAAAAGCAAAATTTTCTTGCCACAAAGAAGCGTCTTCTTGTAGAAAACTCGGATCAATTTTGAACCGATTAAACAAATTGTTACTCCTCGAAGATATGAATTCACTCAAGTCTTTTTCTTTAAAAAAAAAAATTAAAAAAAAAAATATATTATATTTAAAATTATTGATGCGTTGAAAATTTAAAATTTTATAACTCACCGTACAAAGACGAAGATAAATCTTTCTCTGATAGAATATATCTTTTGTCAAAAGAAGACGAGCTCTTGCTTTTTAATTTATTGGCTATTCGATTTTTTGTGACCTCATCGACATCACTATCAAAAAGAGCTAATACGGCTATTTCCTCAGACAAATACCACAGGTGTTTAGAGAACTTATCCAAACCTGCTTTGGAAATTATTTTGTCAATATTTTCTTAACTTTTCAGTAGTTTAACAAAGGACAAATCTTGATTCGGTGCCTTTACAGCTGAATTGCATTCAAGCCACGGTTTTACATAAACGACTGCAATAAAAAGGCATACATACATCTCTAATCGCTCGTTTATCAGTAATATTCAATTTGAGTTGGGACTGCAGCAAACATATTTTCAAAGAATAAATTGCTCTGGTCATCCATCTGGCTTGGTGCATTGCACCAGGTGGTCTGATTTTCAACGTATTTGCCGTATCGCCTCCCAAAAATATAATTGACAACTCGACCAATTCACGATAATCTGCTCTTTGAAAGGTTTTTGTAGTACATTTCTATAAAACATTATCAATTCATTAATTTTTTCATCATTACAATGCTGTTTAACGAAGTCAGAGCATAATTAAATTTTATTTATATTAATGCTCTTCCAATTCTCTCTCAGTTCTTTGAAAACTGGGATATTTGGAGAGGAAGAAGCATGTTTAATTTTCGATTCAAATACGCTCTTAAGAACCAGCTCATAAATGTGATGACGACATGGAAAGTGCAATATTTCTTTTTCAAGAATTTGTTCCAGAAGCACACAAGCTCCACTAAAACGAGCTGTGTTTGATGATGTCGTATCACAACACATGATTTCCACTTTTTCCTGCTCCTCTCGTGTAAGAGCTACTAAATATTACTGTCCAACAGTATTTTGGAACAGAACAGCGACCCCATAATTCTGAAAGGGTATGTTGAGTAGATCATTTTTGTAGAACAAACTTATGGTCCAGCACGTCTGAGTTTTTTTTTACAGTGGGTCAAAATTTTAATTTTTTGGTCGAAGGGAGCATTATACTAATGAAAAAAATTTTGTAAGTTAATGTCTGATGGTCAGAGTTGTATTGTAGAATTGTATGAGGATTATTTTGTGGAAGATCTTAACCCTCTAACTGGTCTCTTTATGGGTCAATTTGACCCTTGTTTTCGAGAAAATCAAAAAATATCCTTTAAAAAAGGACATTTAAGGATTAAATTATTCTACGAAAATGTTTTGCGGAAAATTTGAGTGGGGGTCACCAAAGACACCATTGTTGTAAATAAAGCTCTGTACGATTAATTGGCAAAATTACATGCCAACATATACAAAGCAGGTGAAAACGTCGTCAAGTTCGGCCGGGCCAAACACTGAGTTCTCGCGTCTAGTTAGCTGCGACTTACAAATCAGCTGTGACTTACAAATCGGGTGTGATAAAATTAAGCATAATTGAGCTACTAAGCAGTACATATCGGGTGTGATTTTTACTATAATTAATATAAAAAAAGAACAATTAAAGCTTAAATAAGCATGGCGGATTCTGTTTGCAAATTAAGAGATTGGTTTTGTTTTATTTGTGGACATTTTACGCACCATCAAAGCAGAAGAAAGAGATTCCCTACAATTGAAGAACCATATTTTCTTTTCTTTGGAATACGATTTTTATGTGAAGCTTGGATACCAAAAACTGTATGTACTACTTGCGAAAGTGGTCTTTTGACCTGGTACAAAGGCGGTACTAAGGCGCTAATGGGGTCGCTATTCTGTTCCATTCAAAAAGTCTTCATTTGTTGGACAGTTTTACGCTAAAATCTTTTTTTGGTTTCCTCCTTATGAAAGCACGCATATGCGCAGCATTTGCTTTTGTGCTTTCTCACTCTTAATTTTAATCATTTGCCTGCAAGCCTGAATATATGTATGTAAATGATGAATGTATGTATTTATGAAAAGGGATTACCGCGGCAGCACTGCAAAAAAGAAAGTTAAACATTTAATTAGCATTTCATTTCAATTTAACGTAAGAATTTCGAAAACACACATTTTATTCAGATCGCATATTTTCTTTTTAGAGTATCTTTTCTGCAATCTGTGTAAATGGATCTATGTTCCTGCACACAGCGTAGTACAAACTGTTTCTGCTCCTCATTAGCGGTTATTAAACCGTGAAAGTCTTGCACAAGTTTTACCGCTCTTTCAACGATATTACTTTATTTTTGCCTTGTGTAAAAGCAAAATTTTCTTGCCACAAAGAAGCGTCTTCTTGTAGAAAACTCGGATCAATTTTGAACCGATTAAACAAATTGTTACTCCTCGAAGATATGAATTCACTCAAGTCTTTTTCTTTAAAAAAAAAAAATTAAAAAAAAATATATTATAATTGTTTGTTCATATTTCTGTTGGCCTAGTAAAATGTTAATATTATAATTTTATTGAGCTCAAGGCCAGTTTATGGAAGATTTGTTTGTGAAAAAACAACAACAGCTTTCAATGGTTGAAGTTATAGTACTATTTCGGAAATCACCACATTTCCTCATCAGACTTCTTTTTGATTATTAAATTAAATTATTATTAATTTAATTTTCATAACCACTTCTCTCAGGCTTTGAACCCGGGAGCTCGGAGTTGCAGAGCCAATACGCGCACAAACAAATCTTCCATAAACTGGCCTTGAGCTCAATAAAATTATAATATTAACATTTTACTAGGCCAACAGAAATATGAACAAACATTTGTAGACAAGGATGAGCACGCCTTAAAAATGCATATAATGTAAAATAAAACAGAATTTGCAAAATAAAAACACAAACAACAACCACACACACAAGTTAAATAGCGGCAGATCAGTTGCTCTTGTTTGTAGTTGGTTTGTTTAAGGAAGATGAAATAAACACAACAGCCAACTCGGCTAGCGTAGCACAATAGGTAGCGTATTGGCTCTGCAACTCCGAGCTCCCGGGTTCAAAGCCTGAGAGAAGTGGTTATGAAAATTAAATTAATAATAATTTAATTTAATAATCAAAAAGAAGTCTGATGAGGAAATGTGGTGATTTCCGAAATAGTACTATAACTTCAACCATTGAAAGCTGTTGTTGTTTTTTCACAAACAAATCTTGCATAAACTGGCCTTGAGCTCAATAAAATTATAATATTAACATTTTACTAGGCCAATAGAAATATGAACAAACATTTGTAGACAAGGATGAGCACGCCTTAAAAATGCATATAATGTAAAATAAAACAGAATTTGCAAAATAAAAACACAAACAACAACCACACAAACAAGTTAAATAGCGGCAGATCAGTTGCTCTTGTTTGTAGTTGGTTTGTTTAAGGAAGATGAAATAAACACAACAGCCAACTCGGCTAGCGTAGCACAATAGGTAGCGTATTGGCTCTGCAACTCCGAGCTCCCGGGTTCAAAGCCTGAGAGAAGTGGTTATGAAAATTAAATTAATAATAATTTAATTTAATAATCAAAAAGAAGTCTGATGAGGAAATGTGGTGATTTCCGAAATAGTACTATAACTTCAACCATTGAAAGCTGTTGTTGTTTTTTCACAAACAAATCTTCCATAAACTGGCCTTGAGCTCAATAAAATTATAATATTAACATTTTACTAGGCCAACAGAAATATGAACAAACATTTGTAGACAAGGATGAGCACGCCTTAAAAATGCATATAATGTAAAATAAAACAGAATTTGCAAAATAAAAACACAAACAACAACCACACAAACAAGTTAAATAGCGGCAGATCAGTTGCTCTTGTTTGTAGTTGGTTTGTTTAAGGAAGATGAAATAAACACAACAGCCAACTCGGCTAGCGTAGCACAATAGGTAGCGTATTGGCTCTGCAACTCCGAGCTCCCGGGTTCAAAGCCTGAGAGAAGTGGTTATGAAAATTAAATTAATAATAATTTAATTTAATAATCAAAAAGAAGTCTGATGAGGAAATGTGGTGATTTCCGAAATAGTACTATAACTTCAACCATTGAAAGCTGTTGTTGTTTTTTCACAAACAAATCTTCCATAAACTGGCCTTGAGCTCAATAAAATTATAATATTAACATTTTACTAGGCCAACAGAAATATGAACAAACATTTGTAGACAAGGTTGAGCACGCCTTAAAAATGCATATAATGTAAAATAAAACAGAATTTGCAAAATAAAAACACAAACAACAACCACACAAACAAGTTAAATAGCGGCAGATCAGTTGCTCTTGTTTGTAGTTGGTTTGTTTAAGGAAGATGAAATAAACACAACAGCCAACTCGGCTAGCGTAGCACAATAGGTAGCGTATTGGCTCTGCAACTCCGAGCTCCCGGGTTCAAAGCCTGAGAGAAGTGGTTATGAAAATTAAATTAATAATAATTTAATTTAATAATCAAAAAGAAGTCTGATGAGGAAATGTGGTGATTTCCGAAATACTACTATAACTTCAACCATTGAAAGCTGTTGTTGTTTTTTCACAAACAAATCTTCCATAAACTGGCCTTGAGCTCAATAAAATTATAATATTAAAACATATTATATTTAAAATTATTGATGCGTTGAAAATTTAAAATTTTATAACTCACCGTACAAAGACGAAGATAAATCTTTCTCTGATAGAATATATCTTTTGTCAAAAGAAGACGAGCTCTTGCTTTTTAATTTATTGGCTATTCGATTTTTTGTGACCTCATCGACATCACTATCAAAAAGAGCTAATACGGCTAT
This sequence comes from Philophylla caesio, assembly GCA_963971545.1. Classification (NCBI taxonomy): domain Eukaryota; kingdom Metazoa; phylum Arthropoda; class Insecta; order Diptera; family Tephritidae; genus Philophylla; species Philophylla caesio. The sequence goes on along the minus strand of OZ020604.1, from coordinate 114,658,927 downwards.
TTCCTCAGACAAATACCACAGGTGTTTAGAGAACTTATCCAAACCTGCTTTGGAAATTATTTTGTCAATATTTTCTTAACTTTTCAGTAGTTTAACAAAGGACAAATCTTGATTCGGTGCCTTTACAGCTGAATTGCATTCAAGCCACGGTTTTACATAAACGACTGCAATAAAAAGGCATACATACATCTCTAATCGCTCGTTTATCAGTAATATTCAATTTGAGTTGGGACTGCAGCAAACATATTTTCAAAGAATAAATTGCTCTGGTCATCCATCTGGCTTGGTGCATTGCACCAGGTGGTCTGATTTTCAACGTATTTGCCGTATCGCCTCCCAAAAATATAATTGACAACTCGACCAATTCACGATAATCTGCTCTTTGAAAGGTTTTTGTAGTACATTTCTATAAAACATTATCAATTCATTAATTTTTTCATCATTACAATGCTGTTTAACGAAGTCAGAGCATAATTAAATTTTATTTATATTAATGCTCTTCCAATTCTCTCTCAGTTCTTTGAAAACTGGGATATTTGGAGAGGAAGAAGCATGTTTAATTTTCGATTCAAATACGCTCTTAAGAACCAGCTCATAAATGTGATGACGACATGGAAAGAGCAATATTTCTTTTTCAAGAATTTGTTCCAGAAGCACACAAGCTCCACTAAAACGACCTGTGTTTGATGATGTCGTATCACAACACATGATTTCCACTTTTTTCCTTAAGTTCCAATCATGTAGAGCATTTGCAACTGCTGAAGCTTGCTCCTTACCAGAGGAATTTTCTAAAATAGCTACAGCTAGAATTTGTTCTTTGTCTCCAAACGATACAACGATAGGCAAGCGTTCCTCTCTGGAACTACGTACATTAATACCAGGTAATAATTTTCCGTCCAAATGAACAGTTACTAGTTCGGGCACGTCATTTTTAAAATCTAATTTTATATTTTCTGCTCTATCTTTTCGCATTTGTGCACGAACTCGATGAATTGACGATTTGTTAATTGGAAATTCATCACAATCAAGATTTAACGCTTCCAATGTCGCTTGTAAAATATAAACAGAATCTCTTATGCTTAACTGGCATCTGTCCAAAGAGGCAACTAATTTGCAGTAATAAAATCTTCTTCCGCGCGTCTTCTTTATATCAGGTTGTGACTTTTCAGGTGAAACTGTGCTTTCCTGAGTGCTGATAGAAATATTTTGTTGTTTTTTCGGGCGATTCAAAGTTAGATGTTGTTGGTAATGTGCATTTAATATTTGCAGTGATTTGTTTATTTCGACGTTGCTCCTCCATAAGTTTTCTGTTTTTCGCTCTTTCTTCTTTTCCAGCCAATGTTCGGTCTACACCAGCTAAACAGCCAGGTCGTCCGGGCTCCCTTTGTCGCTGTAAGAATATTTTGTCTTCTTCAATTTTCATAATTTCAAGATCATCTGCGTGGGCGATGTCAAATAAATTATCCAAATTATTTCGGAAATCATCTTCGCGCTTTTTATTTATTTTTGAATTTTTTTGGAGAATTTTCCAATCTTGATAAAGACTTGTTAATTTTGTAACACAGTTGGGTGCTGCTCTTGTACTGATTCTTGCCTTCTCCCAAAAAATCATACATTCCCTAATCACAAGATTAGCGCTTTCACTCAAGGTTAATTTAACTTGACGAATGTTAAAAAACAAGACAGCCAAGACTTGTCGATTTGAAGGTAATTTTGCCCCCATTATTTGGTGATTAACTTCACCTACTAAAAATATATTTTGTTTTGCACTCCGTAATTCTACTGCCATTTTATAAAATATAAAATTATATAAACAAATAACTTAATTTCCCAATTTAAAAATTAGTTAATAATCAAAACACGACTTCACTTTACAAATTGTCCTCAACAATGAAATTACATTTATTGAAAGCTTTGAGTCGTTTTAATAACGGTACAATAACGGACTCGTGAAGAACGAACACATTGTGAAAGCTTTTGCAAAAAGAGCTTTTGCTATCAATCAATGAGATCGCGATCAAAAAGCACCGCGAACAATTTTTGCAACTCACAACAAAAAAACTAGCAAAATCAAAGTGTGCTGAATATAATAAACATGAAAACGGGGAATTCCCTTGTTTGCATACGATGAGCCAGAAGCATTTACAAGTGAATAGTTTAATTTTGATTGTTATTCGATTAACCATGAAAATCGATTATCCGTAATGCTTCTGGTCCCGACCATCACGGATAATCGAGGCTCGACTGTATTTTCATTGCAAAGATAATACAACATTGAGTACATATTTAATAATTTTTATGGTATGTTATGACAGCTATTGACGAGTAAAAGCTATTTCTAGTATTACAGCAGAAACATAGATCTCTATGCAGAAAAAAATTGTTTGTATCCCAAATTCTTACAATAAAATTAATCGAACTAATGATCAAAATTGTTACTTTCTTACTTATTAAAATAATTTAGAAAGAAACTTAGGAAAAATATCATTGTATGTATGGGTATAATACTCACAGTACAACACGTCGTACGAGTGACATTGAATAAAATTTCAAATCAAAGTCGCCTCCAGAAGGCGTGGTCGTAGCGGCCTAAAATTTTTGGAGGATAGTTTTGATACCAAACCTCACATTTTGGAGGGGTATGCGCAATGAAATTCAGATATTAAAACATAAGGGACAGTCTAATGTACATATGTGGACTTGCATGAATAGTTTCTCTTTTAAAGAGGGTCAATGACCACATAAACGATCATCTGGTGAGGTAGGTCAGGATTACCAATATATTCTATTTATACCCAACACACACTACTAGTAGGTTTATTTATGATCATTGTAAATATGTTTAAGAAGAAATCACCGATGAATTATTAAATTTATTATAAGCAAATATAATATTATTTTGATTTTTGTTCTATAAATATTATAATCCCAACTTTAGTTTCAAAATGCCTTGGATTCACTTTGAATAAAATTGCATTAGAATGAACAATTAAATTTAAGTTTTTTGGTCTTTTTGAAAGGAGTGTAAGTGGTTCAATGGGGCCTTTGATAACATCGTAAAGGTCGAGGTAGGGTTGGTATAGAGCAGCCAAGGACATCATATGTGCGCTACTAGGTAATGGGTTTCCGACTAAAGTGGAGTAGGTGTTAGTTAAAGCTAGGTTAATATGATATAGTTCCCCCGTGCGCAAATGAACCACTTCATGTTAGGACTATTGGCTAAGAAGAATGTGGCTTGCTCTGCTACTGTGTAATGACCCCACCCAGGCTGAAGCTCCGGGATTAGCCAGTGCACACGCCGCAGATGCAGGACACTATCACAGGCCCTTCTTAGCGACTCTAGATAGTTGCAAGATGCCTTAGCGCAGTGGTACCATAACAAAAATGGCGCCCAACGTGGGGCCCGAGAAGGTGATTAAAAGTTTTACCGATTTGAGGTCCCTCGTACTGTGTTCCCTCCTGGAATACATCACTGTTCGTCTGATTTGGTTTTAATTATAGAAATTTTGGAATTCAAAATTAGTAGCTTAGAACTGAAAATAGTTTAGCTGATTTCTTTTAAGTTCTGAAGTTCTGATAAATTTTTTTAAATTAAAATTGTTTCGTAGTTCTTTTGGTTGAGAACACAAATGCTAAGTTAACTCAAGCTCAGTTTAGAACACAAAGAAAAAAAAACAACAAGCAATTTTTTTTCTCAATTGACATACATACAAGTTGGTATACATCGTCTGTTCAGGGCTAATATACTTAGTGGAAGCTGACATACTTCGTTGCGAATCTTTGCGTATATATTTTCGAATTTTTTTATATTTTTTTTTGAACCACAATTTATACTTGAGTCTTTAATAATGTCAATGCATCATAGTGGGGAAGGCTTGCGGTCACAAGCCAATGGGTGTACAATCTGCCACGACCAGTTATCTGAACATGACGACGTTTTATTAACGGCTTGCTAACATCAATTTCACCGTTCCTGTCTACTGAATTGGCTAAAGCGAAATTCTAGTTGTCCGCAATGTCGTGCGAAGTGTCACAGTCGAGAGTTCGCTCAAAATACGGGTGCGCGATTTAGAACTCGTTCTGTGCACCACTCCGAGCAGCAGCAGCATAATAAAAACCCCGGCTTTACTAGAAACTTACATGCTGACCAACATCAGCCGGAAGGTGCAACCAATCTTCCTCCGTTACCGGAGGCCTCCATTGACACCAATGACGATATCCGGATTCGAAATATTGTGTCCGCAGTGGTTTCCGCAAGACATGCTTCCATTTTCACTAGCTTAGAAGATCGTGTCTCCCAACTATTGGACCAAAAGCTTGAAAGTGTGATGTCTCAATTCAAAGCACGATTATACTTAAATGCCCCGCCACCTCAACACGTAGAAAACCGTAGTCCTGTTGCGAATGATTCGCAACCAAATATGTCGCGTAACTACTCAACACCGAATTCAGCACAAAATTCCACCCAAAACTTTCAGCACCATATTGATCAACTTCGTTTCAGCAACATTTCGAATGGTCCAAACTCCAGTAGAGTCGCTCAGTTGATATCAAACTGGGACATAGAATTCGATGGCTCGCCAAAACTTTCTGTCGACAGCTTTCTTTATCGGTTGGAATGTCAAGTAATAGATACGTTAGGTGGCAATTTTAATTTGCTTTGTGAGCATGTTCAAAGCTTATTCCTAAATGAAGCAACAGACTGTATCGCCGTTCCGTCGAACGTGTCACTTGGCCATCCTTATGTGAGGCGCTTCGTACAAACTTCCAACAACATAAAACGGATTTTGAAATTAAAGAGATGGTTCGTGGTCGAAAACAGGGAGCGCATGAAAGCTTCGATGATTTTCGTAATAGCGTCTTAAAAATAGCTGAGTCGTTGCAGTCACCGATGACGGAATCGGAATTAGTTGAAATAATTCAACATAACCTACGACCTCGTTTTCGGCAGCAATTACTCTTTGTCCCAATAAATTCGTTAGCCGAACTACGGAGGCTCTGTCTGAAGGGTGAGAGCCTCGTTAACGAAATAAATAAAGCTACCAACCTGTTGTCCAACGTGAACTAACGTCCACTGCCACGCCGGTATGTCAACGAGTTAAGCGGTAATGAAGAGCAACAAGATGATTTCCAGAACGTACACGAACTTGACGAAATTTCCAAGCAGTCAAAAGCGAAACAAGTGTGCTGGAACTGTAGATGCGAGGGGCACAAATATTTCGATTGTCTCGAAAACCGAAGGGTGTTCTGTTTCGGCTGTGGTGCTCCCAATGTTTACCGACCTTAGTGTAGCGATTGCAATCCGGGAAACCGGAAAGGGAGAGAGGCTTTCAGGAAGAATCCTCGCGACGATCAGAAGCCAATAGTGTAAAAACGTTAATCATACGCCTAGACGTATTCGCTAAAAGTGACTACATAACATTACGCATACGCCCTGACGGTCTTAAAAAGTTTGAAATGAAAAAATTGTACCAGATTATTCCTTATGAAGAGCGACTTAAGAATTACGATAAATTAAGAGAGAACATATTTGATGGCGTTAGGAAACCACATTTTTCTAACCGTTCGTCCATGCGTTGCAAAAGATTTTGGAAAGACGTAACAGCCAATCGCAAAAGTGTGAATAGTGTTGTCTGCTCAATTGAACATAAGTCTTCCGATTTGCGACCGTATGCCAAAATTAGGATATTAGATTTCAATCAGTTAGGTTTGCTGGATAGTGGAGCACAAGTTTATTGCTTGGGTTCATCATTAGCAGAAGACGTATGTAAGCAAATGCATTTACGCCAGCATACCACTTCTGTTTGTACGGCAGACGGGAATAAACAAGTTGTATACGGTACAGTCGATCTAAACGTACAATTTGAAGACTAGACCGAGATAATCAAGTTTTTTTGTTCTTTCAAGTATGTCCCAGTATAAATTTATACTGGGAGTAGATTTTTGGGTCAAATTTAAAATAGCCCCGCTTCTTATATCAGCAATATCGATCGATTTAACCCCTGAGAGAAACAGTATTCCCCTGAGTAGTGATCAACAGCGCCAACTTTATTTAGTACAGAGTAAGTTCCCAAGCTTTGAAAAATAAGGTCTGGGAAAGACCTCCTTAATGGAGTATGCAATAGAGCTTGAACCAAACGTCCGTCCGATTAAACAAAGATACTTTCCAATATCTCCTGCTATTGAAAAGTTAGTCCACGCGGAGATAGATCAAATGAGTAAGTTAGGTGTAATCGAGGAAGCGCCAAATAGTCCATGGTCCAGTCCGGTAGTTTTAGTTAAAAAGCCAGAAAAAGTCTGTCTGTGTCTTGATTCCAGGAAAATAAATAGTGTCACCATCAAGGACGCTAACCCCCTCCCCCAAACTGAAGGTATTCTAAGCAGAATACCAGCTGCTGAATTTATCATTTCTCTCGACTTACGTCGTGCCTTTGCCAAATACCTCTACAGGAAAGTTCGAGAGATTATACCTGCTTTACGGTTCCTAATCGTCCGCTGTATCGATACCGCGTCATGCCCTTCGGTTTATGTAACGCCCCACAAGCACTCTGCCGATTGATGGACCGCGTAATCCCTCCACAGTTGAAAAACCAAGTTTTTGTTTATTTAGATGATCTGCTGATCGTGTCGAAAACGTTTGACAACCATATGTCTGTCCTCGCGGAGGTTGCTCACTGCTTAAGAAAAGCGGGGCTAACTAATAACGTAGTTTTGCATTCGGGAGGTTAAATACCTGGGTTACATCGTTGGTAATGGTACCCTTCGTACCGACCCAGACAAGATTTCTGCCGTCACGGCGTACCCAGTCCCCACAAATATAAAGCAGTTAAGACGCTTTTTCGGAATGGCTGGTTGGTACCGGCAAACAATTCAAATCGCATCAATTTAATGGCCTCTTAACTGAGCGTGGAGTTAAGCACATTTTTACCGCACTGTACAGCCCTCAGGCAAACGCGAGTGAAAGAGTAAACCGATCTATTATAACTGGCATAAGGTCATACCTAAAAGAGGACCAAACGCGTTGGGATATACACATCACTGACATTGGTGAAGCGCTAAGGAGCTCACACCACCAGTCTATTGGATGTTCGCCTTATTTTGCTCTTTTCGGCCAATAAATGATATCGCACGCAGATGAGTATGAATTATTAAGGAAAATTGAAACGCTTGACGAAAATGTCGTAAGCAGAGCTGATAAATAAAGCCTTATATGGAAAACGGTTATGGACAACATAACTCTAGCTTTCGAAAATTCTGCCAAAAGGTATAATTTGCGAAGTACCTCTAAAAACTTTAACGTAGGTGATAAGGTGTTCCGCCGCAATTTTGTATCAAGTAGTGTATTAAGAGTGCAAAGCCTCGGATGAGACCCCCCTTTTTTGATGACGACCACAGCAAACGTTTAAAGGACAATGATTTGAGGGCATGCACAATGTCCGAACCCGTTGATGTCCTCAGCAGAGCAAAGGCTGACATCCCGCCATCCAAGAGATGCGATGGACGGGGCAAGGGAAACAAGTGATAGGCCCTTGCGACATCTACTACAGCTGCCATGCAAAGGAGCGCAAATTTGGTGTCGGATTTGTGGTGGGAGAGAGACTGCGCCGTAAAGTACTGTCGTTCACTCCGGTGGACGAGCGTCACGCCACAATCCGCATCAAGGCGAGATTCTTCAACATCTCCCTAATTTGCGCCCACGCCCCGACGGAAGAGAAGGACGATGGGACTAAAGATCGCTTCTACGATCTCCTTGGCCGCACGTATGAGCGGTGCCCCCACCACGATATAAAAATCGTGCTTGGCGACTTCAATGCCAAGGTGGGCAGGCAAGGAGGGCATCTTTGGTTCCACAGTCGGAAAATTCAGTCTCCACGACGAAACGTCCGATAACGGATTGAGACTGATCGACTTCGCTGGGGTCCGAAACATGGTAGTCTGTAGTACCAGGTTCCAGGATAAGAAGATTCACCAGGCTACGTGGCTGTCTCCAGATGGTAAAACACGAAACCAAATCGACCACGTTGTGATAGACGGAAGGCATGCTTCCAGTGTCCTAAATGTGCGCACGAACCGAGGAGCCAACATCGACTCGGATCATTTTCTTGTGGCAGCTAAGATCCGCACGCGCCTCTGTGCAGCAAAAAGCGCGCGCAAATGGACACAAGACTTGCACTCCTGCTCTCTGAGAGCAATAACCAACAGAACGATATTTCCGAGCAGTGGAACCATATTTCTCGCTTCCTAATTACCGCCGCTGAAGAATCCATCGGATTTCAGCGAGCCCGAAAGAACAACTGGTATGACGAGGAATGTCGCGCCGCTACGGAACGTAAAGACGCTGCCTACAGGGCCACACTGCGATCGGGCGCAACGCGAGCTGTGCGGGAGCGTTATCGTGAGCTGAAGAAGGAAGCAAGACGCATTTTTCGTGAGAAAAAGAGAGAGGCCGAAATGCGTGAGTGCGAAGAGCTTGAGATGCTGACGGCAGGAAAAACGCCCGAAAATTTTTTCAAAAAGTTCGACGGCTTACAGAAGGTTTTAAGACCGGGGCGAATTCCTGTAAGAATGAAAACGGCGACCTGGTGACTGATGTCCACAGCATACTTAAATTATGGAGGGAGCACTTCTCCACACTGCTTAATGGAAGCAACTGCAACCCTGGAGATGTTGAACCCGAATCCACAATCAATGATGATGGACGCGATGTACCATCACCCGACTGTGACGAAATTCGGAAAGCGATAGCACGGCTGAAGAACAACAAAGCCCCCGGGGCCGATGGGTTACCAGCTGAGTTATTTAAGTACGGCGGAGAGGAGCTTGTTAAGTGCATGCACGAGCTCATCTCTAGAATATGGTCGGAAGAACGCATGCATACTGATTGGAACTTAAGTGTGCTCTGCCCAATCCACAAAAAGGGTGATCCTGCAGTTTGCGCCAACTATCGCGGGATTAGTCTTCTTAACATCGCATATAAGGTTCTGTCGAGTATATTGTGTGAAAGACTTAAGCCCACCGTCAATGAACTGATTGGACCTTATCAGTGTGGCTTTAGACCTGGCAAATCTACCACCGACCAGATATTCACAATACGCCAGATCTTGGAAAAGACCCGAGAAAGAAGAATCGACACACACCATCTTTTTGTCGACTTCAAAGCCGCCTTCGACAGCACGACAAGAAGTTTCCTATATGCCGCAATGTCTGAATTTGGTATCCCGGCAAAACTAATACGGCTATGTAAAATGACGTTGAGCAACACCACCAGCTCCGTCAGAATCGGGAAGGACCTCTCCGAGCCGTTTGATACCAAACGAGGTTTCAGACAGGGTGACTCTTTGTCGTGCGATTTCTTTAACCTGATGCTGGAGAAGATAATTCGAGCCGCAGAACTTAATCGGTCAGGCACCATCTTTTATAAGAGTGTGCAATTGCTGGCGTACGCCGATGACATTGACATCATCGGTCTTAACATCCGCGCAGTTAGTTCTGCCTTCTCCAAACTGGATAGAGAAGCGAAGCGAATGGGTCTGGAGGTGAACGAGGGCAAGACGAAGTATCTCCTGTCATCAAATAGACAGTCGGCACATTCACGACTGGGATTAAACATCACTGTTGACAGTTATAACTTCGAAAAAGTAGAGGACTTCGTTTACTTAGGAACCAGCATTAACACCAATAACAGCGTCAGCCTTGAAATCCAACGCAGAATCTCTCTTGCCAACAAGTGCTACTTCGGACTGAGTAGGCAATTGCACAGTAAAGTCCTCTCTCGACGGACAAAAACCATACTCTATAAGTCTCTCATCATGCCCGTCCTATTGTATGGCGCAGAAGCATGGACGATGACAACATCAGATGAGAGAGCTCTTGGAGTGTTCGAGAGAAAGATTCTTCGAAAGATTTATGGACCTTTGCGACTTTGCGACGGCGAATACCATGTACGATGGAACGATGAGCTGTACGAGCTGTACAATGACGTGGATATAGTGCAGCGGATTAAGAACCAGCGGCTCTGCTGGCTAGGTTACGTCGTTCGAATGGATGAAATAGCTCCAGCCATGATGGCTTTTGACGCGGTACCCGCGGGTGGTAGCAGAGGAAAAGGAATACCTCCTCAGAAGTGAATGCATGTGAACGCGTCAACCGATCAATACTGCAAGGCATCAGGGCATATCTTAAGGCTGATCATACTTTATGGGACAAACATTTGGCAAATATCGCCGAAGCTCTTCGAAGCGCATTCCACCAATCCATCAGGTGTACTCCATATTTCGCCTTATTCGGTCCACAGATGGTTACTCACGGATAAGATTACCAACTGCTACGTCAACTCCAGAGTTTAAATGAAAATATCATAGACAGAACAGATAGGTTGCAATGTATTCGGAAAGCGTTAGCGGACAACATAACCAAAGCTTTTGAAGCATCAGCGAATCGATATAATCTGCGCAGCTCAGCTAAGTTCTTCTCGATAGGTGACACCAAAAAAATGTTGTACTGAGTGATGCATCAAAGAAATTAAATTCGAAGTTCGCACCAAAATTTATAAAGGCGAAAGTTACCGCTATTAAAAGAAACTGTATGTATGAGCTAAAAGACGTAACGAATAAACATCGCGGAATATACCATCGTAAGGACATACAGGATGCAAACACATTGACGGCACCAACACTCTAGGTGGGGGCACCGCCTACCTGGTGCTTGACTTGCGTTCTCACTAGCTTTGCTATACCGAGGCGACTGTGAAAATCCTTGCGTATCAATTCAGGTGATACTTAAAAGTGAATGTGATTAATTAAAATTGAAAACACATTGAAAGTTTGTTAGGGATCATTATAAAACATTTTTCAGCTGGAAGCAAACCCTGGAATGTGGAGGAGGCCTTATACGCAGCGAGGGAAATGACATTGCCTAAAAATCTTGTGAGTTGTTAATACATTACATTTTATTGTTCCCTACTGTACGCTTAGTTTTTTTTATGCCTAATGTTTGCAGTGTGCACATATGTTGGCATATACAGATACATTTATATGGTAAGGTGTACGTCTCAACAATAAGCATACAAACGTACATGTATACAAACTGCAGAAAGCTTGCGCATTTTCTTTTGTTGTTGATTCTCTGTCACACCCGCTCTGTCCGGTGGCGCGGGAGTTAAGAATTAGGTGAAGGTAACGGATCACCAAGCGTTAGCTTTCTTGTCATACATATGTGCATGTACACACAACCATGTCTCTGTTTTTTTGCAATGATTACTCTCAGCTCTCCAGGAGTGATTGAGAAGAAAACAAAGTCATAGTTGATCTGGCATTTTTTCAATTTTATGAATATATATATGGTTGTCTGGGTGCAAAGGCCGATATGGATGTATCTGAGGTTAATGACCACATAGATAGAACAGATGAGGTAGGTCAGGATTTTTAAGTTTCAATACACTAAAAAAAGTATGTAATTATTTTAAGTAAATTAACTTTCTTGATAGGTTTTATTTCTTTTGATTTTTTTTAACTCTCTTATTTACATATATATAAACATATATATTTTTATTTGCAAAGTGTATATGTATGTAATAATAAGAAAAAGAAATACATGAATTTTGAGAATTAAAAAATGTAAGTTTGTAATGCATAATTAATTTGAAATATATTTGGTCTGATTTCGAAAGGTCGTGTGGATAGTTAAAAGTGGGCCTTAGTACCACCAACAAGGCCAAGGTAGGGTGGGTTCAGAGCAGCCGAGAATAAGTACGCGCTGCAAGGTGGAGGCCCGAACAAGTAGGAATTAATCAATACTTCTAATGACTGGTGGTAGTTGGGTTGTAGTTTCAGTGTGCAAATACGAAATTTATCCTGTGGAACTATAGGATGAGTGAAGGTAGTTCGTGTTTCGCCCTGCGTAAAGGACTCACGATACTGAAGCTCCGGGCATTTAAGCCAGTGCACACACCGCATGGTGAGACGTTGTGGCGAGCTCCTTTCGCTTGACAACTCAGCTCTATGAAGTTTATAACAACTGGGGATTAAAACCAAAGCTTGTCCTGTGGTTGTACATGGCCATTATTAGAGCGATACTTACCTACGGAGTACTGGTGTGGTGGCCAACACTAGACAAGCAATATAATATCAGAAAACTAAGCAGCATACAAGGCGCAGCTTGCGCGGGTGTAACAAGGGCCGTTAGGTCATGTCCCAAGGATGCGCTTAATGTGATGTTGCATAAACTTCCAATAGAACTCCACATAAAAGAAACTGCAGCGAACTCTGCAATCAGGCTCCGAAAGTCAGGCTGCTGGAGGCCAAAGCAGTACGGGCACAGTGGAGTTCTCGATGGGCTCTTAGAAGCAAATGAGCAATCAGATTATATAGCTCCTTTGCTGGACTTCAGGATAAACTTCCAGGTGAAATCTCCATCTAGACAGGATTGGAGCAGGGGCAGGCTGACGGACGAGAACACCACCTCTATCTACACCTACGGTATGATCTTAAATTGAATTTTCAGATGCAAAGAAGATACAGATTTTTTTGGAAAAATTGTTCAGTTCCTGGAAAGATATGACTGGAGTTTTCCCAGATTACGAGTCGTGATACCGTGGAATTTATTGCAGGATTTTGAACCCTTTCCTTTCAGTTGAAATAAGTGATTTATTTGTGGATATCTGCCTATTTGGCGGAGTTCATACCTCGAGAAATACTTATCTAAGCATAAAATTTTATGGGCCGTTCCCCTAGAATTGTGGATTTACAGATTTGTTAAGGCCTCACGCGCCTAACTCTGTCCGAATTTGCAAGAGTCGGGTATTTTTTGGTTGTTTCTTTAATTTGTATATTTTTCATTTAGATAATACTGCATCTGAAATTACCTTACCCATATAAAAATTTGTTTATCCTATCTCTCAACAAAACGGGTTTCTACGTTGCTAGTTAGACCCTCCACACACCGGCCCTGAGGAAACGTTTTTTTTTTTTGTAATAAAAACAATACTTTAGGCTTACTATACACTAGTAGGAAGTTTTCTTGACTTGTCATTTAAGCCGAATTATTTTTTTGTTTTGTTTTTATAATGCCCATTACACGAAGCGTGGATAATATTCCCGCTTTGTCGGCCATTTCAACGGAGGGGTGTAATTGCTCTATTTGCCAACATTCCATGAACGCGAAGCAAGAATGCCTTATCAACTTATGTAACCACGTATTTCACAAGGAGTGCATTACGATATGGCTAAAGGAACAGAACAAATGTCCTTGTTGTCGCCGACTTTGTCATTTCAAAGATTGCGTACCGCTCACCCTCGCGAAGCTAACACAAAAAGGTGAAAGTAGGCAAATCGCAAAGAATAGAGGACGGGGATCCTTACGAAGACACGTAACTAGAAATTGGTCCAATCCTCTGCGCAGTTCTCCAGCTTCTAAATCGTTTGCCGGGAATGACACTACAAACCAGACCATGGATGCAAATCCGCTAAATTTATCAATGCCTTTGATTGACATGGCTGATGACAATAGCCAACGGCGAGACGGCCGCTGTTGACTACAACCGTGTCTCTCAGATAGTCGAAGAAAATGTGACGATTGCTTTCTAACCTTGGTTTGGCTCCTACGGACGCAGGCCCGTATCGACGATCTGATAATGGTCCGCGAGATGCCGCCACTAATTCTAACGTCAACCAAAACCTTGTAAATTTTCGCCCAGATAGGACCATCAACATCATTCAAAATGGGATTGTTAAATACGATGGATCCTCCGAGGGTTTAACTATCGATGGATTCATACAGAAGCTAACGAAGAACAAGTACAGCATATTCCTGGCTCTATAAAATGTGCGATTTATAGATATTGTACGACCAAATAAATGTTCTCCAGGCAAATATGCACAGAAGCAAAACTGCGGACGCCCTTGTAGCGTCCCAAAGAAAAAAAAATGTTTTCATCCGGCGGAAAAAAAATACCGCGCTTCATACATATACATACTTTTGTTTATCACTTCTCACAATTGCAAAGTACACTCTACAAACGTGAAAGCCGAATAATTACTAAAGTTTCTCGCTTTTTCTCGAGATTTCGTTCAGCATGCAACCGTGATACTTCCTCTCAGCCAAACTTGTGACAGCTACTGGCAACATTATGCTCTCGGATGGCCTACGCCTTCTTGCAGCTAAGCTTAGAACTTCATTTTCTTTTGACGGTGGAGTTGAGAAGACGTCTGGATAAAATAAACCCATCTACCCAAACCTCCAAACATCTAAGTTAACACAAAATTTCATTAGCCGCTGTAAGTAGAAATGCCCACCTTTTGGCACCATTACGTTGGAACTTACCTGCGTTATCTATTGCTACAAATTCTAGAACATATCCAAAGAAATGATTTCCTTGGCTGCCATCAGAGTTTAGTTCAGTTTCCTAATTTCCTTGATCAACGGGTCCCGTCCGGCGTTTCTACTAGCTATAAAGTCATAATTTCAACTCATCCCAACTATCCCACTATGGTGACTACACCTTGCTAACGCAAATGATCGCGCAGCACCACTATGACCTGGTTATTATAAGCGAACAATACAAAAAAAGAGAGAGGAACATGGTTGGAAGACATCTACACTACTGCTGCTATAAGGATGCCCCCCGGAAGTAAGCTTATCACCAAAGCAAGAGGGAACAGCAACGGTTCCGTCTGGATGAAGGGATAGCATGCAAGAACTTCAGGAAATGATAGATAACATCGAAGGTAAAGCTCACGAAATAGAAGGACCTTTTATAATCGCAGGAGACCTGAATGCCTGATCTGCCGAGTGGGGCATGCGAAACACGGACTGTAGAAGTAAACGCATCTTAGAAATGTCAGATAGAATTTATCCTAATAATACATACAGACCGGGATGTGAAGAAACCACTCCAGACGTTACTTTGATATCCGAGTCATGTTCAAGTGCAAATGTCAAGCTGTCAAGTTGTGTGTTTACTGTGCGCCTATTTTCATTAAATTTTTGTTGTTGATTTGAAATATTGTTCATCAAATTTGTGATTAAAAGTTTTGAGACTTCATTGGGCGCATTTAAAGCTAAGTAAAATATTGGTTGAGTGAATTTGTATAGATTTTCTTTAATTTTAATTTAACATCTCTATACATCTTTTGCCGAGTCATTAGTTGCTTAACATTGTTATTGTAACATTGTTATTATTGCTAATTTGCTTTTAACTCTGTGTATTTGTTTTTGCTTGTGCGCATATTTTCTTTACTCTTTTACATTACATTTACTCATTTTTATTACATACTTGAAACAGCTGTTTGCTTCTTGTTTTTTGGGTGTCTAATACTGTGACTCTAAAAGTGTTCGTTACATAGATAGCTCTCAAACTTCAAAACATTCTATAATTAAACTACATTGCTTTCAAACCAGTTACTTTTGGTTTAACAACACATTTTATCTAATTCTTTACATCGTTTTATTTATTTTTTTTTTATTTTTTTTATTTAATTAAATTAATTCTTTACTCCTTTTTTTAATTAAATTTAATTTAATTATGTCGTGTATTTTCGATAATTGTAACATCAAAAAACTGATAATGGCAACGTTATGTTGCATGCTGGTTGTGCGATGGAGTTGCCCATGTTAAGTGTGCCGGATTGATTGGTAGAGTCATAGACTTAATTAATGAAGGCAGATCAACTGAGATTGAACCTTATAAATTTTTTAAGCAAACTAGAAATGGCTTTTTTGAAATCGGTAAAGACTTTCTCGCACTTACTGCTAAATTGAAGCTTTATGAAAGCACGTTCAAATCATTTAAGTGCTTGGATAGTCAAGCGTCTGAACCTGGCAGGGAAAACAAACGCAAGCGAACCAAAAGTCCGTCTATAGAAATCGTTATCCTTGAAAAAGCTGAACAAAATTCAGTGCCACAACCCCAATCAACAGAGCTTATAAATCTTTTATCTCCTTCCCCCGAGGCTGAGGCTCCTTCTTTATCGTCAAGAGCTATCTGCGCTTGGGCTTCTGCCTTATAAACATTACCGGCCAAGGCGAGCTACGGGTTGGTTCCCATGAGGTGGTGCCATCGCCACTTCAATCCCACCTGCTTCTATTGCTTCAAACCCCCAAATATCTTCAGATTCTCGTAAATCACCCACAAAGAAGCTGGTTGTTGTCCCCCAGAGAAAATCAATTTTTATTTCAAGATTTGCTAAAGATACTTCATCGAATGATATAGAGTTTTATATTTCATCTAAGATTAAAACAAGTCATTTAACGATACGAAAATTTAATTTTAAGTATGAACGTAACGTTTCGTCTTTCAAAATTGATGTAGATTCTGGAGATTTTGATTATCTGCATAAAAATTTATTCTGGCCGACTGGAGCATTTGTTGGTGAGTTTGAATATAAGCCACATAAAAATAAAATGAGTAACTTAGCTACAATATCTCACCGTGATTCTGAACCAAAAAAACTAATTTCTAATTCTACTTTAAATATCTTGTACCAAAACGTAAGAGGTTTAAATACTAAATTGAATGACTTATATTTAAAAGGTCTTGATTGTAACTACAAAGTAATGTGCTTTACATAAACTTGGCTTAAACCGCACATTTTCAATTCAGAGATCCTTCCTGACAATTACCAAATTTATAGAAATGATCGTAACAACAGAATCGGTGAAAGTGTTCTTTTTGCAGTTCATTCTTCAATACCATCCGAAGAAGTGAGTGTCCCCGTTATTGAGCTCATTGAATTTAAAGCAATACGTATAATGGTGGGTAAGGGATTATTTACTTAGCACTTTGCTACATCCCTCCAAATTCAGACTTAACGTTATATTCGAAACATATTGTATTACTTAATTCCTTAAGTGCAATGGTTACACTCCATGACGATTGATTGTTATCGGCGACTTCAATTTGCCGAGCATATCATGGAACTTAATAGACAATCATATCATTCCGATTTCATCAAGGGATATGCATAATGTGTTCTTGGAAGATATGGCTGAACTCTGCCTTAATCAAATTAATTTAATTCCAAAAAAATTTGAAGCGATCTTAGATCTTGTTAATGTTGATGATATATCTAAATCATCCATAAATCGGTGTGACCCATTGGTTCTCCCTGAGGATCTCACCACCCTGCAATTGAGTTAAATTACGAAATTATAAGTGATTTTGGAAATTACGACGATAAATCATATAGCTTAAGCCCGCGTTTTTATTTCGCGAAAGCCAATTTCATGAAATTAAATCGTGAATTGTCAAAATTAGCCTGTTCGACGTATTCAGAGGACGTTTAGCTCAGTGTCCAGCATTTTAATACTACTATATACAGCTTATTTAAAAAGTTGGTACCTAAACGTGTCTGCGTTCATGAAAAACAATCGCAACCTTGGTTTACAAAAGAACTTAGAAACTTAAAAAATAAAAAGTCGCGATATAAGTTAGCTGGGTTACACACTGATTATATTAAGTACTCAATTCTCCGACACAGTTACTTTGATTTGAATAAAAAAATGCTAAAATTTTTTTTTATGCAAGATTAAAAATAATTTAATACAAAATCTTAAATCATTTTATGATTTCGTTAACTCGAAGCGCAGAGTAAATGGTTTTCCGTCAGCCATGAAACATCAAACCGTCGTGTCAAGTGACAGTCAATTTATCTCGAATATGTTTGCCCAGTTCTTCATGTCAAATTACTCTATCAACTCGCCTACAAACAAAGATTATCCATATAAGCTCTGTCCGATGACCACCGCTATCATTCCTGCTACATCTCCCGATGAAGTGTTTCAATACTTAAGTACCCTCAAGGAATCTTATAAGTCTGGCCCCGATTTGATCCCGACTTGCTTCCTTAAAAACTGTGCTGAATATCTATTTGAACCATTAACGAATTTATTTAACTTATTTCTTAAATTTGGAGTCTTCCCATTGGCTTGGAAGGAATCGTTCTTTATACCCTTACACAAAATTGGAAGTAGGTCTTCTATAGAAAATTATCGGGGCATAGGAAAGCTTTCTGCTATTCCAAAATTATTTGAAGCTATTGTTGTTGACCGTTTAACATATTCCATATCTTCTGCTATTTCTAGCACGCAACATGGGTTCTCTAAAGAAAAATCGACTATCACAAACTACTTGAGTTTACTACTAATGTATCAAACGGATTTAGAGAAGTTATGCATACCGATGTTATATACACCGATTTTAGTAAAGCATTCGATAAAGTAAATCACTCCTTACTTGTCCATAAACTCGATCTCCTTGGTTTTCAACCTAAACTTCTTCGTTTGATATCAGATTATCAGCTCGCCGCAGAAAAGGCTGCTAAACTAACGTCTCAGCTCAGCAGGTTCATAGCTAATATCGGAGGGCCGATGGAAGCGAACGGAGTTATAGGCGGATACGCTAAAGAAATATAGCAGGTTGAAAATAATGAACAGGGTACAAAGAACAGCACCCTTGATAATAGCCTCTGCGTACCGCACTATGTCAGAAGCGGCAGTAATGGTGATAAGTGGAAGCGAACATATTGACTTACTTGTACTTCAAAAGAAAAAGTTTGGGGTACTTAAAAAACATTGGATTTTGAAAACATCAGAAATTTTACCGAACATAACATTGCTGCGACGGCAGCTTTGATGATGCATAAAGTATTTTCGACGTTCTACCCGCTAAAAGAAAAAACACTTTCTGTTTAGGCTTCCGGCCTAAATCTCATCGCCACCCTCCTTCGACCGACAAATCGTACGCGCACCCCTAGTAAGCGGTTTGCGTGTACACACTCACACACACACACACACTTTCACCCACATGCACACACACACAAGTGAATCAAGTTGCAATCCGCGCGCGGTATTTTCAATCGCTGCTAAAATAAAAGAAAATTGTAGTGAAAAGAAAGCCTTAAGTGGGGTTCCACCATTTGACTTACCTGGAAAGTGCGTGGTGATCCCTCTTGAGCTTTACGTGTGCTGGTGACAGTGATTACGACAGGAAAACCACAAAATACGTGGAAATCCAAAGGCATTTTTTTTTTTTTTGTATTCGTTTTTCTTCTTTTTTTTTCTCACATTTCAGATAAAATCGCGAAAAAACTCTGCGAAACGAGACAGCTAAAACACATATTTGCAGTGATCAGTTGTCAAATACAGCTGAGCTTGTCTTGCAATAGTGTTACCAGCTGTTAGTGGAGTTACAAACCCACAGTTGTGAAAGCACTGTATTAGTGCAGTGGCATAAAAAGGCTCCTTAGCAGTGAACATTAGGGCAGTCCATAAATACGGACAGAATAAAATAATCATATAAATTTTAAAAAACTAAAAACAAAAAAAAATAAAATAAAATAAAAATAAAAGCAACCTTATAATATAATAATAATAATAAAAAAAAAAAAAAAAAAAAAAAAAAAATTATCAAAATAATAATAATAATATAAGAAATAAAAAATAAAATAAAAACCATAATAGCAATATAATAAATAAAATAAAAACAAATAAAACAACTGAAACAAGAGCCAAACACTATGAGTGTCACCAGATCGCCCCCACAAGGGCGAAATATTAGGGAAGCCGCTGGTCCTTCTACCGGTGAAGGGTCTTTAATGAACCCTTTTGCAAAGCGTCCTAGGTTAATGTACCAGGAACCAGACAAGGGAGAAAATGGCGAAGCGGAACAACGATACTGCCCAGAGTTAAATGCCAGCGGGAAAAATAGCGAAGGAAACGGTAGAACTGATATTCCTAGTTTCGCCCAAGGAGATCAAGATCGTGCCACGAGGCCCACGAGGGGTCGTGAGGTGTCACTAAGCGCTGAAAAAACAGCTGAAAATTCGCGTTCACACTCCTCCCCTCCGGACATTAGCCACGTCGGAAAACACCCCGAAAACGGCGCCATTGAGGCAAAAAACCCCATGAAGGAGTTGGGGGAAAAAATAAATCTGCTGTTAAGTATGATGGGTGGTGGTAGAAGAACGATCCATCAGCCCATGCTAGATTTGGTTGCAGAAATCGCCAAACTACATAGCAAGGCAGCGGCCAAACCTAATGAACGCAGTTCCGGAAACAAAACTACAAGGGAACAACATGTCCAAACCGAACAAGAGGACAAAAAGCGGAAACCGGCAGGTAACAAGCGAGGAGATCCAAATGAAAATGCCTCAGCAACAAAGAATGCAGGCAAAGAAGTCAATAAATCCGAGAAAGAGGCTAACAAATGGACGCTGGTTAAAAACGCGAAAAAGCTAAGCAAGGCTGCAAAGAAATCGACCAGGCCAGACGCGGTTATAATCTTGAAAACGAGCGAAATGACATATGCGGATATAATCAGGCAAATGAGGCAGCAACCCGAAATGAAAGAACTGGGTGAAAGTGTTAACAAGATCACAACAACAGCAAGAGGTGACTTGCTTGTCCAACTCCGCGACAAGACCGGCAAGATGGCAAATATGTTCAAAGAACGAGCGACAGCTGTGCTTAAGGACGCCGCAAATGTGAAGATTCTGAGTCATACATTGAACGTAGAGGTTCGTGACCTGGATGTAGCCACAACGGAAGAAGACGTTGCCAGCGCCATAAATAAACAGTTCCCAGAGATAAACCACGGGAAACCCGTTCCAATAAAGACTATAAAGTCGTCATGGAATGGCACGCAAACAGCGATCGTAAGTTTGGCAGCCAGAGACTCAAAAATTCTGGTGGAGGCGGGAAGAATCCGCGTAGGCTGGGTCAACTGCCGAATTCGGGAACTTATCAGCCCCGTCAGATGCTATCGTTGCCTTGACTTTGGACATTTATCTAGGCATTGTAAGTCCACAGAAGATCGCAGCGGCACATGCCTACGCTGCGGAGAGAAAGGACACTTGGCCAAGCAATGCAAAGCAGCACCCAAATGCGCCATTTGCAAGACAACGACTGGTGACGCACAAGACCACCCTACTGGAAGTTTCAGGTGCCCTGCGTATAAAAAAGCGGTAAAACAACTAAAATAATGATTAAGTGTATACAAATTAATTTAAACCACTGCATGGCGGCACAAGACCTTCTAAAGCAGGCAATCTACGACAAAAGATCGATATTGCACTCATCAGCGAGCAGTACAAAGAACCCTCAGTTCAAGGAAATTGGCTGCAAGACAAAAGAAAAAAAGCTGCAATCTGGGCATGCGGGGCCAACCCCATCGAAATCAGAGGTAATAGGCAACATGAGGGCTTCATCTACGCAAAAATTGGTGGAATTCACTTCTACAGCTGCTACGCGCCTCCAAGCGAGCCAGTAGAAAGTTATAAAAACATGCTGAGCCGTCTGGTAACCGATGCTGCGGGAAAAGCACCACTCGTAATATCTGGAGACTTCAATTCGTGGGCAGTAGAATGGGGCAGTCCAAAAACAACCCCACGGGGCCAGGCGCTGCTTGAAGTCTTCTCTAGTCTTAACATCGTGCTGCTCAACAAAGGAAGTAAAAATACCTACCAAAGGGGAAATGCGGGTTCGATCATCGACCTGACATTCTGCAGCTCTGCGATATTCAATAAAATAACATGGGACGTCTCAGAGGAGTTTACATTCAGCGACCACTTTGCCATCTACTTAACCATTCACCCGCCTCGAAACTCCGCGAATAAAAGGAGAGCGTCGAAAGTGCAAAGCATTGGATGGAAAACAAAAATGTTAGATAACAGCATGTTGGAATACATGACAGAACTCGTACCAGACACACTCGTTGGAAGCTCTGGAAGCCCCAACACATGTGCTAATGCACTAGTAAAGCTGATGTTAGATAACAGCATGTTGGAATACATGACAGAACTCGTACCAGACACACTCGTTGGAAGCTCTGGAAGCCCCAACACATGTGCTAATGCACTAGTAAAGCTGATCACTGACATCTGCGATGCATCAATGCCACGGAAAAAGAGTGGTAACCGAAGAGCACCAGCGTACTGGTGGACAAACGAAATAGCGGAGCTAAGAGGGGAATGCCTAAGGCTACGCCGGCAACACCAGAGACAGAGGGCAAGAAACAATCCCCAGTATCAACACCTACAATCTGCATACAAGCACAGCCGAATAAAACTACGAAAAGCAATCCAAAAGAGCAAGCGCGAGGCCTTTGCAGAGCTAGTAAAAGACGTCGACGACAATCCTTGGGGTAGCGGATACAATATCGTCCTGAAAAAATTGAAAGGGTGCAACGCCAAACCGCCAGTATGCCCACTCACAATGAAGCGGATAGTCTCAGGCCTTTTCCCACAGCAAGAAGTATGCAGTGCACCGAGGGAGCTAGTAGTAGAAACCGCCGAGATCCCTCCGGTAACAAATAATGAAGTGCTCGCTGCTGCAGATAGAATTAAAACCAGCAAGTCCCCAGGTATGGATGGAATTCCGAATAGCATTCTTAAATATGTAGTTAAGAAGAAGACTGAAACCTTCAGCAATCTATACACGAAATGCATTCAAGAAGGTATTTTTCCAAAGAAATGGAAGCGGAAACGGGTAGTTCTGCTACCCAAGGCAACAAGCCCCCAGAAGAGCCTTCTTCATACAGGCCTCTGTGCATACTGGACACTGCAGGGAAACTATTTGAAGCAATAATAAGCGCCCGACTCCAAGAGATTACGGAAAGTGACGACGGGCTTTCAAATAAACAATACGGCTTCCGAAAAATGCGGTCAACTGTCGATTCCATTGCGTCTGTCTGCGATATAGCGCGTAAAGCACTGGAGGGAAAAAGATGGTTCGAAGGAACTAAACAGTACTGCGCTGTAGTCACGCTGGATGTAAAAAATGCATTCAACTCCGCCAACTGGAACTACATAATAAAGGCGTAGATAGAGATGAAAATCCCAGACTACTTGACCCGAATACTCCAAAACTATTTTTGCGAAAGAGAGCTATTTTATGATACAAATGAAGGCCCAAACAGGTACAATGTCACAGGTGGTGTGCCGCAGGGTTCGGTCCTCGGACCAATCCTTTGGAACATCATGTATGATGGCATCCTTAAAATTGAAAAACCCGAAGGCGTGTCTATAATAGGCTATGCGGATGACATAGCAATCGTAGTAGTGGCAAAACATTTGGTGGACGTGTCGCGTATGTGTAGCGAAACAATAGCGTTAGCAAAAACTTGGCTGCAGAATGCAGGACTAGAGTTAGCTGACCACAAGACAGAGGCCCTGCTTACGACCAGTCGAAAAAAGGTGGAAAAAATTCAAATCCGCGTAGGAGAACACATTTAAGCGTCAGCGCCAACTTTAAAATACCTCGGTGTCGTACTCGATCCACGACTGAACTATAAGGAACACCTGAAATATGCCAGCGAGAAGGCAAGGAAGACCAGTATGGCTCTTGCCAAATATGGGAGGCCCAAAAGAGAAACAAAGAACCCTGCTTGCGAGCGTCAGCTCATCAATTTTAATGTACGCGGCACCAATCTGGGCAAGCGCGACCCCTATAACCTCATATATGAGAGCACCAGCCTCAGTGCACAGATTATCTTCTCTTAGAGTATGCTGTGCATTCGTGACCGTGTCAGACGAGGCTGCAAACTTGCTGGCTGGAAGATGCCCGATAGACATAGCTGCAAGAACGGCGGCAGCAATAAAGCATAGCCCAAGTGAACGCAACAAGATCCTGCAACAAAGCACCGACGAGTGGCAACAAAGGTGGGACTCGTCCCCAAAAGGACGTTGGACAAAGAGATTGATCCCAAGGGTAGACGAGTGGATTAAGAGAAAACACGGAGAAACAAACTTCTACCTTACCCAGTTCCTTACCGGGCATGGCTGCTTCCGACAATATTTATATAAATACAAGCACGTTGATCACCCCTTCTGCCTACATTGCGATGGGAAAATTGAAAGCGCAGAACACATACTTATGGACTGCCACAGATTCGACACAGAACGCAACTATCTAGAACGTTACATGGGAAAAGCCTTGTCCCCCGAAGGCTTGCTGGAGGCTATGCTGTCCGATAAGGATATTTGGCACAAATGTGTTAACACCATCACGGGAATAATGAAAAGACTTCGAATAGACGAGCGAAACGCAAACCGCGCAGAATTACAACGCACGCTGAGTGAAGACGAAGAATAACGTCCAGTGCCTGCCCTGCGAAGTAATATCGGAATTGATAGTCCCGCAGGGGTGCCACAGGCCCAGCGTACGAAGGAGGTTGGGTTTAGTCCGTAGGTGCCAGGAGGCAAATCGGGCATGCGGGCAGCACGGGCTGCTCGTATCTATGAAGATTCCTCCTCCCTGGTCTTAACCGAAAAAAAAACATGCACACACACGCTCACGCACACACACTTTCACCCACATGCACACACACACACGCACACACAGTCCTTTACACTTTTCGGAGCGCCGGTACTTGCCGCCAAACAGTGCCCTTTCGTTAACTTTCCCCTTAACTCGGTGCACCGTTTGGCGGTTCAACGGCGTTTAAACAAACTCCGTCTGATCACTTCTTTTCCGAAGACGAGAGACACAGCATCCACCACGCCACTACGGAGCTAATTTCGATATTTTTTATATACCACATAATCACAATTATACAAAATTATAACGATTTAAATTGAATAAAATTTATTATTCGCTAATATCAAAACAATCGCTCATTTCCTTTTTTTCCATAAACTTTACTACGGAGCGTATATTCCGTATACGCCGCGAGTAAATATTGGTCCTATCGAAACCGTGAGAAAATACAGTCCACTACTACTACGGAGCTATCAACTCATCACCGTGTACACCACATTTTTCCAAGAATTAATCTCAGCACTTGATATCCATATCGGAGCGAGAAGCTTTAAGCGAACGAGTCACTAACACACAACATCACTTGTAACCGCACTTGCATACGCAGAGATAAAGTTAAAACAAATCAGCACTGCAATCATTCCAGATATTATAAACACAAGGTACGTGGTTTGAATTTCAGTGCTACTCCGTTTTTTTCTTTAAAACAATCTGAATAAAATCTTCAAAAAGTTTATAAACGCAAATGCAGGAGTGAAGAAGAATATCAGTGAAGACAATTTTTGAGGCACGCACATTAATATTGATGAATTTTCTTTTGTTCCAATAAATCCGCGTATTCACACATAAAATTGTTCACTTTATAAAAATAAAATTTACGCGCGAACATTAATTTGTGTAAGACTTTTCCATACAATTTTCACAAATCACCGGTCTGCGCAATATATGCACACGCACATATATTATTGATCACTTCGCGCACTGTGTTGTTGTTTCATTGCTTATTCCATTAAGTGATCGACTTAAACGAATCTAATCACGTTCCACTTACATGGCATTTTAATTCGAGATCACAAAGTTTTATTTGGCACATATTAATTGTCACGTATAAGCGGTCAAATTTTTTTTTAAATCACTTTATGTTGTAAGTGTTCATTTGCACATAACCTTGAATTTCACCTTGCACACTGTTTCTTCTTCTTCAGACTTGCGGCGACACAATCACTTATTGCATTGTCAAAAAAAAAAAAACTTTGCGTTTGAGAATTGCGAGATTAAAATAAACCTTTATACTGTTGCGTATATTCCGTATACGCGGCCGTGAAAATATTGTTTGGATAAATATTGTAAAACGTTGCACTGTTGCGTATATTCCGTATACGCAGCCGTGTACATATTGTTATTGTTATTGGTATATTCCATATACACGTCTATAAAACTTTACATTATACACTTGAAAATCACCGGTCGTTGGGGTGGCGAGTTAGCTAGAGAAATTAATACATATTAACAAAAATACATATATATAATTGAATTAATAAATACTATTACCTCTATATGCACATTCTTGCATACATAAAACCAAGTTGTTATTTTTTAAAGAGGCGTTTGTGTTTTTTCCTAGAGTGATTAGGCTAAGGCTACTAATTTTGTCAGAGACAATAAAATTTTTTTCTGGAAAACTTTTCAACTACGGTCATAGACACAGAAACTCGAATAATGGAAACCTTCATTCGGTTGGCAGACTCAGTAGCAGAATTCGAAACTGACTACACCAGCGCTGACGCAGCTGAAC
Source organism: Philophylla caesio (assembly GCA_963971545.1). Classification (NCBI taxonomy): domain Eukaryota; kingdom Metazoa; phylum Arthropoda; class Insecta; order Diptera; family Tephritidae; genus Philophylla; species Philophylla caesio. The sequence continues at coordinate 114,632,883 of OZ020604.1, read as the reverse complement.
ACACAAAACACTCTATTGCAATTGAGCAAGATGAACTTAAAGCTTTATGGGGAAAAACTAAAGTAGCTTATGATGAACTCGTTGGTTCAACACAGCTATCTTCAAAAGACCTCACGGCTATAAAGAAAAAATATAAAATGAGTTACTATAGTTTTGTTCGCTGCCAGACTACCATGGCCGACCTCTCCGAAAAATTGACCAAATCGGAGAAGGTCAATGAAGATAAACCTGCTCGCGAGCACAATATTCATTTGCCTCCATGCGATACAGACGTCTTTAGGGGAGATTATCTCTCATGGCCTTCTTTCCGAGATATGTTCACGGCCATATATATAATAAATAAACGTCTTACCCCGGTTGAAAAACTATTTCATCTAAACCAAAAAACCAAAGGGGAAGCGAAAGAAATCGTGCAAAGGTGCCCATTAAGAAACGAAGGTTTTTCAGCAGCCTGGAAAAACCTCAGTGACAGATACGAAAACAAACGTATACTAGTCAACACCCAGCTAAAGCTTCTCTTTAGCTTAAAGTCAGTTGAGAGTGAATGTGGTAGCTCTATCAAAAAGTTGCAGCGCGATATAAATAATTGCATCTCATCACTTCAATGTCATCAAATTGACATCTCCAATTGGGATGCAATCATCACATATTTGTGCTCAACAAAACTGCCAGAATGCACACTGGCACCATGGGAACAATCCATTGAAAACAAAACCGAAATATCCAAATGGGAGGATATGGATCGATTCCTGTCAAATCGGTTTCAGACTTTGGAAACAGTGTCAGGCTTGAGAGCCAGCAAAATTTCACAGGCACCTAAACCACAAAGCCTGCGGCAAAATACTGACAATCCTCCAAAAAGATTTGGCGCTTACCCAACGAACGTGAAGCAACATTCCTGTAAAATTTGCCAAAGCAATGACCACAAATTACGAAATTGTCAAAGATTCCGACAACTAACCACGACTCAAAAAATAGAGTATGTCAAGAGCAATAATGGATGCTTGAATTGCCTATCATTTGGACATACGGTGTCAAGATGCACAAGCTCCTTCAATTGCAGCACGTGTCACTCGCGACATCACACACTGCTCCATGTGCAAGCATTCCAGCCAAAAGCACAAGCTCAGAGGGGAACTCCGAACCCCCAAGATGACATACCTTCCACTTCAAGGCAAGCACAGTGGAGACGAGAATCTGCGAATAATCATGACAAAGCTGTGAAAAACGTTAACTCCTGCTACGCAAACACAAATGTGGGAGTGCTACTAGGTACGGCACGTGTCAACATATTTTATAATGGCACAAATTTTTATGCTAGGGCACTCATTGATTCGGGTTCTGAGTGTTCATTCATTACCGAAAAGCTCAAGCGCCGAATCAACATACCATCACAGCGGTTCTGTGCACAAGTGTCGGGAATCAACAATACCAAGTCTGCGCAAGTTAAAGAAGCATGTGCAATACAACTGCGGTCCTCCACAGACCCACTAGTCAAAATCGAAACAGTGGCCCTTGTTCTACCACATCTAACTGGGAATCTGCCAACTTGCCAAGTAAGTGCAATGACGAGGCAGGCATTCCCAGATTTGGTATTGGCGGATAAGAGGTTCTTCGTCAACGAACCAGTTCATCTTATCCTTGGCGGAGACCTTTATCCCCAAATTATTCTAAGTGGCTTAAGAAAAAATGTGCTTAATACACTCATTGCCCAAGAAACTGTGTTTGGTTGGATAATTACCGGCAATGCAGAAACGTCGAGTGCTTCCACCAATATCGTCTCATTTTTCAACGAAGTTTCAGTGGATAAGCAGTCAGCGGCTTTCTGGGAATTAGAGGAGATTCCTAAAAAGCGGAAGGCAAGCGAAGAAGACGCTTATTGTGAAAAGCTCTTCAAAACAACAACTCAACAACTCAACGAGATTCTGACGGAAAATACGTTGTATCCCTACCGTTCCGACAAGATTTTCCTAATCATGTCTCCCTCGGGCCTTCCTTGAAAAGTGCATGCTCTCAGTTCTACCGGAATGAGACACGACTAGCAAAGAAACCTGTACTACAAACGAAATACAACAGGGTGGTTAAGGAATACGAGACACTTGGCCACATGACGAAAATTATTAACAACGTTGCAGCGGATTCCACCGATTGTTACTTCCTACCACACCATGCAGTCCTGAAAGAAGAGAGTGTCTCAACAAAGGTCCGAGTGGTGTTCAATGCCTCGTGTCCTACCGCAAACGGCGTGAGTCTAAATGATGTCCTCCTTCCAGGTCCAGTTTTACAAGCCGACCTAACAATACTGGTTCTGCGTTGGAGGTTGTTTCAGTACGTTTTCAATAGTGATATCGAGAAAATGTATCGGCAAATTCTGATAAACGAAAACCAAGTAAAGTATCAACGCATAGTTTTCAGAAACAATCCTCAAGATCCAATCAGTTTATACGAATTAAAAACCGTGACCTTTATTATCAACTGCGCCCCATTCCTAGCGATAAGGACTTTACATCAATTGGCCGACGACGTGGAAACTTCCCACCCACGAGCATCGACCATTCTTAAACGATGTATGTACGTCAATGACGTCCTCGCCGGGGAACACAGTATAGAAGCTGCTATAACAGCGAGAGTCGAGATAACACACGTACTACAATCGGCTGGTTTCCCATTAAGAAAATGGACCTCAAACTGTAGCGAAATATTAAACGGCATACCTAAGGAACATTTGCTGTCCGGAGACTTCCTGGAGTTTGAGGATACCAGCACGGTGAAGGCACTTGGCATCAGATGGAATGCTCATGCCGACCATTTCTATTTCAACGCTAAACCGATTGAGGACCAGAATAAAATCACAAAGAGAGCAATACTTTCTGCTATCGCCAAACTTTTTGATCCTCTAGGTTGGCTCGCACCCATAATCATCATTGCAAAAATTATCATGCAAGATATATGGTTGGAAAAAACAGGCTGGGATGAAGAAGTATCGTCAACCACTTTGGATCGATGGCTAGCATTTATGCGTGATTATATAGAAATCAACAGCATCCGCATACCAAGATGGGTCCAATTCGCACCAACGGAAGAGGCCGAGATACATGGGTTTAGCGATGCGTCAGAAAAAGCATATGGAGCAACTATCTACTTACGGGTTAAGACCGCCAACAAAGTGTTCGTCAACTTACTCATGGCAAAGACAAGAGTAGCCCCAGTAAAACAATATCCTTGCCTAGATTAGAACTGTGTGGCGCGGTCCTATTAGCGGACATTGTCGAAGCGGTCACCGATAATCTCAACCTCAGTCATTTAAAGATCAATCTTTGGACTGACTCAACAATTGTGCTAGCCTGGATTCGGAAACCACCGTGTTCGTGGTCAACTTTTGTGGCACATCGAATAACAAAGATAATAGAAAAGGTTGGAAACAAAACCTGGCGTCATGTGGATTCTGCATCGAATCCTGCAGATTTAGCAAGCAGAGGATTATTAGCAAGCGAACTGATCGACAATGCCTTGTGGTGGCAGGGACCTTCTTGGCTGCAAGAAGACAATTCCCAATGGCCAACACAAGAAGAGCATTATAATACAGTCATTGAGGAAAAAAGGATACAAGTTCACGCTGCAGCCACATATAGAAACAACATTAACATTTTTCTCGAGCGATTTTTAGATTTACCTAGGGCTTTGCGAGTTATCTCATACATTCTGAGATTCTTTCAAAGAACATACTCAAAAACAAAATCTACATTTCAAGCAGAGTCTTGCCTCATTTCATCTGATGAAATTAAAGCAACGACATAACGCTTAATAAGCCTTTCTCAAAAGCAATATTACTTAGAGGAATATAAGAGTCTTAAATCTGATAAGTCGATTGGAGCGAAAAGTGAAATTCTGCCTCTCAACCCTTTCATCGATTCAGCTGATATTATAAGGATCGGAGGCCGTCTAGGTGCTTCGTTAGACCTGGCGTATAGTGAACGACATCCAATCATATTACCGTATGATTGCAGGTTGTCCCGACTCATTGTTCAGTTCATCCATCGAATTTCCCTTCATGGAGAAAATCAACTCATGCTACGCATAATCCGAACACAGTATTGGATCCCACGGGTAAAGAATATGATCCGATCTGTTATTCATAATTGTAAGGTATGCACCATTCATAAAAAACGCACTCAAACGCAAATTATGAGCATCTTACCCCAAGAACGCACCACCTTCTCCCGGGCCTTCACAAATAGCGGTGTAGACTTCGCAGGACCCTTTGATATTAAGAGCTATCGCGGGAGAGGATGCCGAACTTCAAAAGGGTATGTCTGCTTATTTGTATGTTTCACCACCAAAGCCATACACCTCGAAGCTACCACCGACCTCAGTGCCGCGTCTTTTTTGGCTGCATTTGCCCGTTTTACCGCGAGACGAGGTTGTCCGCAAAACGTTTATTCCGACAATGGCACTAACTTTGTCGGAGCTTCTCGATCTTTACGATCCGAAGCCAAAGCCTTTATGGCGGAAGCACGTAGTAGCACCCTATCGAAGTATTCGCACCAATTGATTTCCTGGCATTTCATACCTGCGGCTGCCCCACACATGGGAGGGCTGTGGGAGGCCGGGGTAAAAAGTTTTAAAAGCCATTTCAAAAAAATCGCCTCGAATACAAAATATACGTTAGAAGAGTTTATGACTCTCCTATGCCGAGTTGAATCGTGCCTCAACTCACGCCCAATGAGTCCTGCTTCGAACAACCCATCAGACCTGGAGCCGCTTACCCCAGGCCACTTTTTAGTGGGAGGACATTTATTGGCTCCACCCGAGCCTGACACCCACGAAAACCCTGCCTCTGTCATCAATCGATGGGAAAAGCTCAAGGCCCTCCATCAACTATTTTGTAGAAGATGGAAGTCAGAATACCTGAATGAGATGCAAAAGCGCATCAAATGGAAGCATCCACAAAGTAATCTGCAATCAGGAGATCTTGTAGTGATTAAAGAAGAGAACCTACCACCTAATGAATGGAGACTAGGACGTGTCACGAAAGTATACCCAGGTTCCGATAAACAGGTCAGAGTGGCGGATGTTGTGACAGAAAAGGGGGAGATTTCAAGACCCATCGCAAAATTGGTCCTGCTACCACACGGCAGTGAAACCACATAAAAACCAACGTCTACTAAATCTGCCTTAACCCCTAATTTCTCTTCCCAACCAACCACCAACAAACGATAACTATAAAAAAGGGCTTGAATCGATATTAAAAAAAAAAAAAAAAAAATTTTTTTTTGATGGTTCTTCTCCCGGTCAACCTCGGGCCGATCTGGTGACATAAAACCGACCATCGTCAGATCCTTCACCAAATTGATTCGTATAAACCCTTACTGCAGAGCAGAGCCCGAAGCGATCCCAGAATGAACATATACCCATATAACCCCTTCTATCTAAAAGGTAACCATAAAACGGACTCACCCCAAATTCCAAGATGCGACTTACGCCTTCTCGTCACGCTCCGCCACTGGTAAAGGGTGATCCAATCAGGCGTCCATCTTTACCAGGGACCTTGAGATACCATATCGTATTAGTAACGAGTTATCATCCACCCCATCTGAAAATGTAAAAGCTTTAGTGACTTACGCAATTGGAAATTGACAAATCAAGACATAGGTACACGCGTCGCAATGCCAATCACCCACATAATGGCATTTGAACTCATGTAACCCGTAGGGGCTGCGCAGTGTCTTCTGGCAGTATTAACATCGATCCGCACGTGAAACTGTTGGGTGCGTGAGGGGCACATGGTGGTCGCGCAACCCAATCACCGAGGCTGAGCAAAATAATTGTGTAACGTCCCCGCCGCCATATGATAGTCCTACTTGTGTTTTGGGTGACTTATACCATCTTCTACACGGGAGGTATCACTTTGGTCGTCAATATCTGCCACACACGCATAACTTAAGTCCCGGCCCACAAGTGACCTCCACAGGATATTGCAATAAAAAACAGGAACGGAGACGTAAACGTTGCAGCAGCACTGTTGTTAACTCTCGTAGATGGCTGCGAGTATGGGCGTCTGATGTAACCAGCATTGCACTGTATTGTGGCACTGTGTATGCGGTAATATTCGAGGCAATTTGAAAAACGTTACAGGTTCACCAATTTTATCACATACTAATTGCCCAACGCGTATATCGTATTGACGGATGCAACCATTCAAAGAGGAAGATATTATTTTATGATCATTACTATGGACAGTCGTGATACAATCTCGTGCCTCTTTCATGGACTGTACGGGCTCTAAACGGCGCGCTCGTATATCCCAACACAATACTGCATTGTCACGACCGCCAGATATTGCAATCGAAGAGTCTTCATTAAAACAGATACAGCGTACGCCACCAGCATGACCTCGCAATCGGCGCACAGGCACGCCTGTAGAAACATCCCAATATATTATGCTTTTATCAAGACTGGAAGAAACAATATAAGAGCTGTCACAGCTCCCAGCCGCAACAGTCACCTCATCTGCACGGCCTCCGTAAGTTTTGAGTAACAATCCAGTTTTTGGATTCCAGAGCTTAATTTTTTTTATCCGACCCGCAACTCAAACAATATGAACCGTCAACATTGTAACGTACTGCTCGTATCGCACCCTGTTTACAATCGATTATCTTGCATCGCCTGAAGGTTTCGTAACTGGAGTTCATTTAATGTATTTTATTTCAAATATTCTTGGCGAAACTGTCAAGCGATTGCGCAATGATTGGGTCCATTGTTCTCTTCAAGGTGCTCAATTCCAATAATTATGCGGTTAGCCCACAATGTTTGCAACACAGTAAAGGTCTCACGCAATGTCGCATAGACCGAACATCAACTAGCGCCCAAATTTCACTTCAAAACGTAGGATTCGCATAATTATTACCAATTATGTAGTTCCGATTGTTTCACACATTTTTTTTTAAGGATTTTTTCTGCGAGTTATTGCTCTATCCGAGCCCGACAATGGTTCTGATGCGGGTGCTGCTTCTACCACCGCAGTCGGGGCCATTGTCGGACACGTCGAACTCGCACATGCACCTCATGAATCCCTATTCGAAGCTGGGGCCGCGTTGATTTTCGCATATGTGCACGTAATACACATATTTTGCGATATACCAATTAGCGGCTGATTGAGAAATAAACATAAAACCTGTTGGTTTTGAGTTTTGCTTGAGGTGGACTTGCATTACGGTGGAAATGTTCTTTGCTTATTAAATAACATATTTTGCGCTGGCAATTGATCGGCAGACAGGTGTGGCATTTGTCCTGAAATAGGGAATTAATTAGTAAAATATATACTAAATAATCTAAATTACTACATACTGTACCGGTTGATTGCTGTATCTTACCAATTATTGCATAAGAAAAATCCATTTTTCACGACCTCATGAATCGCCTATTAAAGCGGTTAAGATGCAACTTAGTTCTTCAATGCGTAGCGAAATTGGTTTAAAGCGTTACCCTCCGTACGTTGCAACGATGCGCAGCAACAGCATGAAATACATCAATGGCGCTCCTTCAGGGTTGGTTGCTGGTTGCCTGTTTCTGGAAGGTCACCATATTCCGGAAGCTTACGAGCATGTTTTTAGCGGATCGGTCGGCCACACGGTGTATTAGGCTCTATCCGAGCCCGACAATGATTCTGATGCGGGTGTTGCTTCTACCACCGCAGTCGGGGCCATTGTCGGGCACGTCGAACTTGCACGTACACCTGTTTTTTTGCCTTTTTCGAGGCTGGGACCGCGCTGGCTTTGCGTGTGTGCGCGAAGTACACATATTCTGTGCTGGCAATTGATCGGCAGACAGATGTGGCATTTGTCCTGAAATAGGGAAATAATTAATAAAATATATACTAAATAATCTAAGTTACTACATACTTTACCGTTTAATTACTGTAACTTACCAATTATTGCGTAAGAAAAATCCATTTTGTTCTCGACCTCGTGCTGCTGCAAATGTTCTGAATGACAGCTGAGTCAATTCAAGAAAATGGAAGGTATGGTGTGGTGAATAAACACATACAGTGTTGCCACGTGCGACAATTCAAAGTAGTAAAAAACTTGGAAATTTTATTCAACCTTTTGAATGTTCCACCTTTTTTCCTTTTTTTCAAAATCAAAACAGAACGATTCCTCAATTCTAAATAATTATTTAGATGAGCGTGAAACCAATCGTGGCGCGCCATCTGCAGGGGATTAATTTTAATTTATTTAATTCAACCGTCTCGACTTAGCCAAGGACACAAACCAAATCGGCTAAGATCGTAAATTTTTTCGGGTTGCAGGCTATGGTGACAGACAAAGTCACCACTTATATCGAACACCTAGTAACTAGGGATGTTCAAGTAAATATTCGAAAATTAAAAAAAAAATGAATGAATGAATTTCTCAATTGTTTTGAACTCAATTGATATCACTTACCATGAAATACAAGGAATGAATGAACCTTCGATTATTTTTAATTCAATTTAATTTCATTTGATGTAATTCAAGTTTTTCACTTCACTTAATACTACCAGTAACAACAACTCGTCTATAACCACAATTTTAGCTGCCCACGGTAGACTCAAAGAGCCGGACCTCCACACTACGTAGGCCAACGCCATCAGCAGTTACACGCAGGGTCATGCATGGGGGCGGCGGGACGGGCTTCGATGCACCCACCCCAATCCTGGGTTGAGTCGGAGCATCACGCCAATGGCAAACCACCACCCGACGTGTTTCAAGGCCTCGGGTATGCACAACCACGCGCATGGTTACGACTTTCTTCACCCGGGTCGAATCTCCCAATTTATTCCTGAGAAATAAAAAAGAAAAAAAAAAAAATAAAAATAAATATGTATAATAAAGAAAACAATAATAAGCGCATAAAATAAAAATAACCATGCAATACGTAAATTGCTACTTAGAAATTTGGATTATCCATAACTTTGTTCAACCGCGTGCTGTATGTTATGCTGTAGGTTATGCGCCAAATGACCGCTTACCAGTCAGGACACCGGTCAAGTGTGGGTGGTGAAAACCTCTCACACAGCGTTGCCATACCTTGTCTGTATTTCCGATACAAGATAACTAAATGAATGTTGACAAACCGATTTCACGCGTAGTACCTCAAGAATGGGCACCCTCAGCACACCCAATAGCACAAATTTTTACGCCTTCCATAGCTCACCGGTAATTGGCAGCATACCAGAAATCTGGCATGAACCTTTGTTAGACCCTGTGGTAACTCCCTTAAAAGGGGCAATAAGCAAAATGCAACTCTGAACATACTCACCTCAGACTCGAATAAAACCGTATAAGTAGCCTTGACTGACGAGTTTTTTCGCATTATAGTACTTAGCTCTCTATCAGTTTTTTTTAGCATTCCATTGCAACTTCTTAACCAATTGCAAGGGGATAGTTAGGAGCGTGTTAGCCACTACTCGCCACCCAATAACGACAAGAAAGTGGGAGATAGATAACAACAATGTACCTTTTCTAGAAATATGGGCCGTTTCACAGTAACGCGAACCAAGCAGGAGGACCGTGGCCAGCGATTCGAGATCGCATGTCGACTCTGCGACAAGAACCACGGATTACGGTTCTGCCCGATATATCGGAAGAAATCAGCGGAAGAGAGACTCCGAGTGGTCATCCTTCACCGGTACTGCACCAACTGTCTATCCTCGTTTCATAACCGGGAAATATGCGGCAGCCAGGGGCGGTGCTTCAGGTGCCACGACAAGCATCACACCACTCTGCATCTCGACGAGGAAGATGCTCGCCGATCGCCAAGCTCCGCAACGCTGCCGGAAATGGACGAGTTATTGTCACTCGACCTCACTGGGCAGACGTTGTCCTGGGCGCAGCAAGTTGAGGAGGCGGAGAGGCTGGAAACGGAGGAACTCGAAGAATCTGCGCAGCCGACAACCACGGAGATATACAGAATAAGGAGATTGCGTCCGAAACTGCAACACGAAAAGCACGCAGACGGCTCGGAAACCCGTCCTTTCCGACCGTCAAAGCAGCGCGGCTCTGGATCACGTCCATTCAGACCGCCTGCTCAGCGGCGTGTTCGCCACACTGAGGACAGCTCGGAAACTCGTCCTTTCCGACTGTCAACACGCGAAAACCACCAACGTATGGGTGGCTCGGGAACACGTCCTTTCCGACCACTCCCTCGCACAACGCGCCGCGATGCAATCGTCCCTCGTGGGGCTATGCTGAGGCGACTGGGCCAACCGCCCAGCTTCCGAACCGGGCGACTCAACAGTTCTAACATTCCCCCCCTAACGAGGGTCTTTGAAGCCGTGGCACCAACTGTGGTGGCCAAAATAGAAGCAGGGGGGCGCCTCCATCTGGTCCGCGCGCTGGTCGACCCCTGTGCGTCGGCCACGATAATAGACGATGAGCTGGCGCGAACCCTCCGACACGAGCGCGCCACAACAGAGCGCGGAGCGACGTGCGCACTGATTCTCAGGGGAAGACATGGCGTAGCGGAAAGAATTACGACGCAGGCGACCGTTGCCGAATATTATAGCCGCATCGTTCCGCGAGAAACCCTGGACCCAAAGGTGGCGATCCCATTCAGGCTAATGCGGCTTGCGGACCCGCAGTTCTACCAGTCCACACCCGTGAGACTAACCCTGCGGTGCGATGTGGTCCCCCAGATTATGCTGAGCGACCCCCCTCCTACGACAGTCGGCGGTCTTCTCACACAGGCCACAATCTTTGGCCTGATGGTCTCCGGTGCTCAACAACGTTAATCATTTTCGTACCAAAACCGTTGTAGAGACCTATATAACTTAAATTTTTCAGCAAACGAACGATATGCGTAAATTAAAAATTTAAACAAATTATTATTAACATATTATACACTTCATGTATATTTACTTATTTGTAAACTATTTAAAAGCACTGAAATTCATCCATAACCACGTCCTTATCGTAGTATTTAAGCTTATTTTTTTTCATATAATTATATTCCCGCACGTGAGCGTGGTGGCGCGCATTTCGCTGTAATTTTGCTGACAGCAAGGGGGCCGGTATGTTTAGGCTTCCGGCCTAAATCTCATCGCCACCCTCCTTCGACCGACAAATCGTACGCGCACCCCTAGTAAGCGGTTTGCGTGTACACACTCACACACACACACACACTTTCACCCACATGCACACACACGCTCACGCACACACACTTTCACCCACATGCACACACACACACGCACACACAGTCCTTTACACTTTTCGGAGCGCCGGTACTTGCCGCCAAACAGTGCCCTTTCGTTAACTTTCCCCTTAACTCGGTGCACCGTTTGGCGGTTCAACGGCGTTTAAACAAACTCCGTCTGATCACTTATTTTCCGAAGACGAGAGACACAGCATCCACCACGCCACTACGGAGGTAATTTCGATATTTTTTATATACCACATAATCGCAATTATACAAAATTATAACGATTTAAATTGAATAAAATTTATTATTCGCTAATATCAAAACAATCGCTCATTTCCTTTTTTTCCATAAACTTTACTACGGAGCGTATATTCCGTATACGCCGCGAGTAAATACTTTCTCATTATCATTATCAATACCATTAATATTATTATTATTATTATCATTACCATTGCCATCATCATTATCATTATCATTATCTCTGTGTTTCGTTGAGTGCAGACGTGTTTTGGTCTGCTCGCGCTATAGCTCACTAATTATAATTTTTTTATCAAATTTTTTATTGATCAATTATGGATGACTTTTGTGGAAAGTGCTCTAAATCGTTTCCTAGAAATGATAGTGTGATTGTGCCATGTGGTGGCTGTTGTAAGAAGCAATTTCATCGTGGTTGCTGTGAAGGCACAATTTCTCTGGAAAGCTCTGTAAAGCGTATGATTCAGTGATGGTTGCACAAAAAATAGGCTTGGAGTCCGTTCTGAGTGTCTTCGAATTAAAATTCAAACAACTTGCCTTGCAAATTGATGTAATCAACCAAAATATTGATATCATTAACAAACAAACACACAACAACACTGCTGAGTGCATTGAGCAGCTTATTGCCGAAGTTAATGCTCTTAAAAGTGCTGTTATCTCATCGAAAGCTGTGAGTAAAAGTAAAAACTTAACTCACTATTCCAATCAACTGCCTAATGAAGAAGCTCAAAAAGTCGAAATCAACTCTAATAAAACTTCTCTCGCCTCTTCGAAAGTAAATAGAAAATGCAACAGTACGTGCCTATCCTCTCCTACCTAAAAAGTCTAATACTGGCTTAAAGCAAGTGTCACAGAAAACCAAACATACAAACAGACTCCTTATTGGTCCTCAGTCTCCATGTTTGTCCGCTGCTGTTCTGTCACCCACGATGCCGAACGCTGCAGCTCTCTCTGTTGTATACTCTCTGCGCTTGTCTACTGACATTAATACTCCAACTACTTGTAATGATGTTACCGCTGTTGATGTCGCTGTCAACGGCAATACACATACTCATGCGTCTACAACTGATCCCAGTATACCACAAACCTCTGCTGCTATTGCTGGTTCTAGTGTCAATGTGCATAAGCCTACTATCTCATCGCCAAGGGTCATACGAGCCTTACGTAAAACTTTTAATCTTGTGGGTAGTAATACAAATGTAGAACTCTATGTTGCTCGTCGATTTAAATGGCTTCATCTATCTTCATTTCACTCAACAGTAGGGCCTGAAGATATTATTCACTATGTTGTAAAAAACACAATTATTGACAGAAATGAATTAGTATGCTACAATCTAATTAAAAAAGATGTGCCGGCAAATTCGGTTCGAAAGGTGAATTTAAAACTCGGAATCTCATATATGCTGTATGATAAGCTTCTCTCCTCTGATCTCTGGCCGGTTGGCGTACTTGTTCGCCCATTTCTTTTTTTTCCAAAAGAAGAAAATAGTGAATCCGCTTAGCCTAAATATGCCGGACAGTGACCCAAACTCGGATAAGACGTGTAACCAATTGCGAATTTATTTTCAAAATATCTCAGGGCTAAGAACCAAATCTGATGCTGTTATGTCATTGAGCTCCCAATTGGACTACGACATTTTTATTATTATTGAAACATGGCTCACGCCCGATTTCTTTAATGCAGAATTTGTTGACCCCAAGCAATTTGATGTCTTTCGAAAAGATAGAGATGCCAGCAAAACTGGCAAATCGAGAGGAGGAGGAGTCCTGATTGCAGTAAGTCGCAAACTCCGTGCATCGTTAATTGATTTAAATAATCCTGATTCTCTACTGGACCAGATATATGTTAGTGTTAGCAGCTCGTCTCAGGGAGGTATGCCAGCGCGAGGCTGTCCCTCATGATTTTTACTAGATGAGGAGTTAGTAGCGTCCCGCCCTGATGTAGCATCAGAGGACTAATGCCGTCCACTCTTGGGGCCTTGTACCGCTGAAACGTCCCCAGAGCCCAAACTCTCGGGTTTTGGGTATCTCAACCTTGTAGAATGTGATATTGAGAAAGGTATTGTAGACCTAAATTCCTCTTCACGAACTGACAGTGACGGTATTTCTGCCCTGTTATTAAAGAATTGCGAAGCTCTGATTTCTCCATTGAAGATTATCTTTAATAAGTCAATATCCACTGGAGTTTTCATAGATGCATGGAAGTTGGCTTATATTTCTCCTATTTTTAAAAGTGGAAACAAAAACAATGTATGCAACTATAGATCAATATCTAAACTGTCTACTATTCGAAGGCATCATTAAGAATAAAATGTATTTTTCGGTCAAAAATCTAGTTTGCCCAAACCAACATGGTTTTATACCTGGACGATCCACTGTCTCAAACCTGGCAGTCTTTAGTGAATACTGTGTATCGGCTTTTTCTATTGGATCCCAAGTAGACTGTATATAGACTGACTTTTCAAAAGCTTTTGGTAAAGTGTCACATAAAATTTTAATTGCTAAACTTGAGCATCTGGGATTCCATTCTGTCTTTCTAACTTGGCTTAGATCTTATTTGCATCATAGATGTTGTGTTGTTACGGTTGATAATTCCTTTTCGGACTCTTTCTTTGCTACGTCGGGTGTTTCACAAGGCAGTATTCTTGGGCCGTTGCTCTTCGTTTTGTTTATAAACGATATTAAATCATGTTTCTCTTTCTCTAACTTTTTGCTGTATGCAGATGACCTAGAAGTTTTCTCAACTGTAAAGAATAGTGCTGACGTGGTTAAATTACAATTGGAAATTGACAACTTACATGCATGGTGTCGTAAGTCTCGTCTTTGCCTTAATGTCAGTAAGTGTTTTCACTTTTTTAGATACGTCATGTCGTTTGTCAAATTGCACTTTGCAGCCTATTAAAGAAATTAAGGACCTTGGGGTTATTTTTGATTCCAAACTTTCCTTTAATAGTCACGTTAATTATATAATTTCTAAATCATATTAATAGAATTGAACGTGTTCAAAAAAGGTTCCTTAAATATGCGCTGCGTTCTTTATGTTTCACAGAACCGATCCCTTCCTATTCTTCTCGCTCACTTCTAATAGGCCTTAAGTCACTTGAAAAGAGAAGATCGGTTATTTCCCTAAGTTTCGCAGCGGGAAATTTTCAAGGAACTGTAGATTGCCCTGATCTTTTAGAGCGTATATATTATAATATTCCGCAAAAAACCCTCCGATTTTCACATACATTTTATAGCAACAATTCTAAAACGAATTATGCACGCCATGCTCCTCTTGTTCATGCTTTAAATGAGTTCAATTTAATCTCTAACTCTATCGAGCTCGATTTTTCTCTACCAAGGTCATCTTTTGTAAACATTTTGAACTCAATTAGCAACTCAACCTTTAAGTTGTCCTACGCTCCCTTCGCTGTAATTCCAAAATTGCTTGCGTCTAAATTTCTGCAGATGCATGACTATCAGCATCTTTCTTAGCTACAGTTGTATTTTCACTCAGGCTATATTTAACAGTTTACCAATTTTCTCTAGCACATAATTTTTCGAATGGAAACGATAATGCACTGGAACTAATTTTTTCCTAAACAAAATTAGTTAAACAAAATCCAAACCTTATACAACATTGTCTAGGCCCATAACCTGTTGCGCAGATAACAAAAAAGGCTAGAATTATAGTTGTAAGAAAACACGTATTTTCGGTATGGTTATACAAAACGGAAGGAATTGTTACTGTGACTGTTCAGGCCATCAGCCTGAACCAGTTTACTGTTGGGTAATTTTCATCATTTTTCCCAGGCTGATTTACTGCTGGGAATCAGCCTGCTTTCAGAAATACTAGTTTTGTCTAATTGCCTGCCATTTGCTTAAATATATCAACAGTTCGCAACCTTTTCGATAACTTATCGGAAAAATTCGATTCTCAAAAGGACTTGGGTTTCGTCACAGTATATACAGTACCCAACCTTTTCGATAATTTATCGGAAAATTCACCTCTCAAAAGGACTTGGGTTTCGTGTTACTCTTTTTAACGAAAAAAATTTTTTTTAACAGGGTTTTGTGCAGCAAGGAACTAAACAAGTTTTATTTTATTCATTAATTAATAAAAAAAGCGCGTATAGAACAAACTCACAGCTTGTACTATTTCAGTAAAGATATTTTATATTTGTAATTGCTGAAGTGAGGACCACACACAAAGCTCGTAAAAGTTAAATTCCATACAATTCTGTCGAGACTTTGTTCATGCTGTATAAAGTTCGAAGGCATATCATTACAAAAACCGTTGACGGTGCGAGTAGTTCCTAAACTAATATTCTGTTGCATATGGTTCGTTTAAACTTTTCAAATTGTTTTCTTTTAAATTGATCTTTAAATGGTGGTAAAGGTAATATGCATGGTATTTTCTTTTTTTTTTTGTCATAATAACAAAGAAAATTAATTCTTAAAAATATTAACTGCTTGAATTTTAACTGAATGTTTAAAATCGGCGCTTAGATAGCAATTTAGACTTACTCGCACACAGGTTGCGTTCAACATTAAGTGTTATGTATTCATTAATTTATTTGTTTTAAAATATTTATTTAATTGTTTATGAAGTCAATGAACACAAATTCTTACAGACTATACATACTTAAATTTTCATATTTTATTAACATTTCAATGTGTTATTCATACCTACCTAATAGTTGCCTGCAAAATATATAATACATTTTCGGTGATATTTATTATACAAGTATA
Source organism: Philophylla caesio (assembly GCA_963971545.1). NCBI lineage: Eukaryota > Metazoa > Arthropoda > Insecta > Diptera > Tephritidae > Philophylla > Philophylla caesio. The sequence goes on along the minus strand of OZ020604.1, from coordinate 114,616,716 downwards.
TATTTTAATACATGAATGCTTTTCATATTTTATATATTTTCTGTTCTAAATAAATTTTTCAACCGGAAAAGAATGCAAACACATTTTCAAAGGAAAATGACCCCTGACAAATCACTTTTGATCCCCAGTATATATGTATATCCCTTCAGTATTTATATACTTTGCAGGCTACGTGGTTCAAAATATATATAGACAATGGAACAAGAAAATAAAGTTTGTGCATGTTTAGCTATAATACTGGCATTTTCATTAAAAACAAAACAAGTAGAGATAAGGTACTGGAGTAGAAATTAGTCGCATCGACGAAAAAGAAATGCTACAATATTTATTCATGGTATTGCGATCCATATCCATGGATTTAATTATTTTGCAATCCTTATTCTCATCCACAATTACTGCATGCTACATGGACAAGAAATAACACGAAACTTGCATCACGTCAATAAATACTGAACGTGTGACAAAGCCCGATGGTAGAAAACTGCTCGCAGCATCAGAGAACTTATAAGAAATGAGAAGGAGCAAAATGACTTGGGCTTTTATTTTGAATAAAATTTGCGATCCTATTCGGGGGAGTAGACTCGCAGCCACCACAAGTCGGTACACACCACAAAAACTTGCAGCCACAGCGGCTGCAAACAATATTTCCTCCATAGCTCAAGGGTACATACCACAGCGAAAATGAAGAAAAATATAAATTAAGCCAATTCGCCAATTCGGCACTTATTTCATGATGAAAGGTCATATGCATGTTTTTTTTTCAGCTAATAATTCAATTCTTTAAACTAATATGAGAATTAATATGTACATAATTAGAATTTGCATTTGCATATTTTTTATATTGATTTGCGGACAGCATTTTGCAGCAAATTGTTGAACTGTGTTGATTTAAATTGCTTTCCATTATCGCTGTTCAGTAGTAAATTTTCTAATTGGCTTTAGCTTTTGTTAAATGATCTAACACAATTAAGATCCCGATATTTTTTTGCTTAGACCTTGGGTACGGACCAAGCAAATCTACGTAAAGGTTTTGAAATGGCCGCTGAACGCTATACTGTGAAAGCATAGGAGGACGAAGCGTCCTATTAGGGGATTTACTCTGGCGACAAACGTCGCACTTTGCAATGCATTTTTTTACATCAACCGTGATGTTTGGTCAAAAGAAATTTGTCTTTAGAGGTCCAAGTGTTTTTGCCACGCCCCCAAGACATTGGTTGGAGGACAATGATTATTTCTAATCGTCTCCGGTACTAATGCCTTCGGTACCCACAGCTTCCAGATAAATGCTTCACGCTCGAGGTCACCATCTGCGAATTCTGTGCGTTTACATACGTGTTGGTCGACAATTCTTAGTTCTGCTAAACGAGATTCATTTCTACGCACGTAATCCTTCAATTTCAAATATTCTACTGACTCAAGTTCAGGGGATTTCAAATCTATAGGTGGACATACATACTTCCAATTCATTCAGTTCCATATGCTGAAAAATATTTTCGAATTTTTGATGCGATAGGCAATCAGGTACAACGTTAAGCGATCCTTTCCTATGTCCTTGAATCTAAACCCTTGAAGCCTTAGTAACCAGCGTGCTAAACGACCGGATAAATCAGTTTGGCGTATTAACCATTGTAAACTGGCGTGATCGGTTACCAAGGTAAAATCTTGACCCTCTACATATGGTCTAAACTTCTTCAAACTCAAGATAACTGCAGAGCATTCCAATTCTGTAACGCTGTAATTGCTTTGAGCTTTATTACATTTTTGTGAAAAATATGTTATGGGGACCTCTGTACCATATTCATTCTTCTGGGCAAGGACCGCACCAAGCTTACTTGCGTCGCATTGTATAACGAATGGTTTTTCGTAATTGGGGTTCGCTAAGACGGGTCCTGAGCATAATTTATTTTTGAGAATGTCAAAAGCATTTTGGGCGTCGTTGTTCCACTCAAATTTTCTACTCATCTTTAGTAAATTTTTTTTAGGGGTCGAGCGGAAGCAGGGTGTGGATGAAGCGTAACACAGTGCATAGGACATCCGGTGCACCTAGCCTATCCCACATCAAGACCGTAGTGCACGATGCGGAATCGTACCCTTCAAGAGGTGACCCTGTTTTCACTGAACACTATGGATCTAGATCCGGAGGGTATCGAAACAACCCTTCCCCCCTAATCCAGGGTGTCATGCGTCACCGTGCCCATGGATGGTTTGCAGTCAGGGGGCTTTTCCGACTGTATTCGAACGGCGCCTCCCGGATACCGGTCCGCCTCCGGGAGTAACGGTGGACTTACTGCGGCATGGGGCTCTGCCGTAGTCGACCGTTTCATTCCCCTTTCCTTTTATTCCGGCCACCGAACGGTCTCGGCTCATTAGGTGGCCAAAGAACCAGTATGAAAATGAACCCTTATCGAGAAGCCTCGGAACCCTGCACGGGTAGTGCCGCCACTGGACAAGGCGAAGAAAAGTCCCTAAAACCTTCGGGAACCGCATCGACGGTGCCGAAAGGGCCTCAACGGCCCAAACCACACATTCGGTCCCCCACAGCGACTGGAGGAGTGGTTATGCCTCTAAAAGGAAAACCACCCTCTATTGAAACCGGAAGCACTAAGCCCCCCGAGGGAAAGTCGTTTCCGGTGGGAAAGCCAAGGGCGACCAACCCCCATAGGCCTATCAAGGCCACCCCCTCTATGCAAAGTGTTGTGGTCGAGCAGGAGTCCTCCACGGACAAGAAAGCGACCACCACTGCGCAGAACAAAGGCATGAAAGCAGCTGAGGCAAATGACACGATCAGAGCCCCAGCTGCTCAAAAGCCATCAGGCCCCACGTCAGGGCCCAGCGCGATCGTAGGGCAGCACCGAAGGTCATAAAACGGCTGGAGGCTATGCAATACAACAAATTGACGGAGACACAGAAAGCCTCACTCGAGTGGGCTAAAGGAGTCATGGCCGCAAGCGAAAAGCGCCCCTTGGGGAACGGCGGAAAAGACAAACCACCCACTCGACTGGACCACCGGAGAGAATTAGCCTCAAAGAGACAGCGATCTCTCGAGGAGACTCCGAGCGGTTCAAAAAGGCACAGAACGTCCTCCCCACCAAACCGTCGGTCGATGGCCGTAGCGACAAAGCCGTTCAACGAGGCTGCCAAAGAGCACCTCACACTGGCCGTGCTGGACAAGAGCCATCCCGACGGACACATCAGCACTGACAATTGGAAGTCCGTGCTGATGGGTCTCTGCAGGGTCTACAAGGGCATACTCGAGAAGTATTCCGGCCCTTCACCAGTCGTCCGCGACGCCGGATGGCATCAAGGGCGAATCAAACTCGTCTCGTGCGCGGACGAACGCGCAGTACGGCTCTACAAGGAGGCAATCTCATCGGTGGGAGAGCTGTGGCCCGGGGCCGACCTGAGAGCCGTCCACAGGGAGGAAATCCCCAAACGGCCACGAGCCTGGGCCTGGGTCCCAGCGGAACCATCAGAACCGAAAGAGATGCTGGAGCTCATCCGCCTCGGCAACGCAGAACTACCCACCAGCGATTGGAGGATAGTGAGAGTTGGCGAGACCAAGGAGAAGCAACGTTACGTTGACCTGGTCATCAACGATGCTTCCATCACAGTTCTTGCGGATTGTGGTGGGGTTATAAGCTACGGATTTAATTCCATCACAGTTGAAATCCACAAGAAGGCGGAGGTCAGGGAAACCGAAAACGCAGGCAACGCTTCAAGCGGACCACCGACTTCTTCTGTCGGCGAAGAGGTCAGCAGAGTAGGAGACGCCGCGAGCGCCCCTACTGACTTCGAGCCGATTTCAACGGAGGCAACCGGGGGCGTCCCATTGGCGGTATTGGACACCGCGTCAGATGCCGAGAGCGATGCGGGCTCGGCGTCGGTATACGTGGGATCTGTGTACAGGCAATGGTTAACGCAACTCGAAGAGGACCAGCTTCTGGCTTCGGAACCTGAGGAGGCGGATCACGACACCACGGTCGCAGCCGCCGCCGAGAGGGTGGAGCAAGAGGCAATGGACATCGCAGACTGCGGAGATGGTGCGGATTCTGCAAATTAATCTTCACCACTCCAAAGCAGCCTCGGCTGCTCTTCTTCTTCGTCTCAGCGAAAAGGTTGAAGACGTTGTTCTTGTCCAGGAGCCCTGGATCGTCAGGAACAGGGTTTGTGGATTAAACTCTGACGCCTACCAACTAGTAACGTCTCCAGTGACAGGTAGGATCAGAGCATGTATTCTTATAAAAAAAGTATATTCTTATTTTCTCCTATCTCAATACAGCGACGAAGACACCGTAAGCGTAAGCGTACATCTGGAAGAGAGCACCGTCTGGCTCCTGGCGAGCTACATGGCCCACGACGGCGAATTTCTTCCTCCTCCAAGACTGAAGGAAGCCATCAAAGAGGCTAACAAGGAAAAACTCCCGGTCATAATTGGAGCTGACTCAAACTCGCACCACGAAATATGGGGCTCAAGCGACACCAATCCTCGAGGTGAGTGTTTACTTGAATTTATATTAGCAAATAATCTATATATATGCAACCGGGGGAACGATCCCACCTTCATCACCTCTGTCAGAAGAGAAGTGCTGGACATCACCCTCGCCTCAGGCTGCCTCTCGGACCTGATAAGCGACTGGCAAGTGTCCAAAGAACACTCCCTTTCCGACCACCTCTACATAACATTTAAGATAAACCTCAATCCCTCTACTCTTACAGCGTATAGGAATAAGAGGCGGACGGATTGGCAGAAATATAAAAGCGTCCTCTCAGCCTCTTTGTCCAGACACGTTTATCACGATAGGCTAGGCCTATCGCAAACACCTGATGAAGCGAGTCCCTCAAACACGAAGGTCGTTTCTCTCGGTGAGCTGGACTCACCGTCAAAAATAGATGAAGCGGTAGACCTCGTAACAAACGCATGTTATTCCGCTTTCAGAGTCTCCTGCCCTAAGACCCTACCGAAGGGTAAAAAGAAACCCCAGTGGTGGAATCTAGAGATTTCAGCACTCAGGAAAGAGAGCAGGCGACTCTTTAACCAAGCCAGGAGGACGGGTCTTTGGCAACCATACAAAGACGCTGTAATAACATAGAAGAAAACTCCGAAGCCAACAGGCTGAGGAAGGTTCTCTCGAAAAGTGCTTCAACGGTAAATTCTATTCAAAAACCAAACGGAGAATGGACATCTACAGCTGACGAAATGCTGGAGTTACTAATGACCACCCACTTTCCTGGGTGCTCTGATGACTCCAACATTTTGCCAGGTCACCAAACCAACTCACTCTTAGGGAATACCGCAGGGGATATAGTGAGGTACGAAAAGGTGGAATGGGCAGTAATGTCCTTCGAACCTTACAAATCCCCAGGACCTGACGGAATTTTTCCCGCACTACTACAAACAGCGAAGGACCTTCTTTGTCCACTTCTCACACAGATTTTTACAGCATGCCTTACCCTCACCCACATTCCTAATGTGTGGACGAAGGCGAAAGTCGTCTTTCTACCAAAGGGAGGCAGGACTGCTCACGCAAAACCCAAAGATTTCAGGCCAATAAGCCTCACCTCATTCCTTATCAAAACTCTAGAGAGGCTCATAGACGAGCATATTCGGCGTAATATAAGGAAAGAAAAACTCTCCCCGAACCAACACGCATACTCTAAAGGCAAATCCGCGGAGACTGCCCTCCACGACATCGTCTCAACGATCGAGAAAGGATTGGCCATAAAAGAGTACACGCTGGGGATTTTTATTGACATCGAGGGAGCCTTCAACAATGTCTACCCCGAATCTGTTATCAAATCACTACGTATGGTGGGGGTACAGCAGGGACTGGTGGATTTTGTGGGGCTCCTACTCAGGAAAAGATCGATTTTCTTAACAGTAGGCGATAGCTCTAAATCCAAACATGTGGCTAGAGGTACACCCCAGGGAGGTGTCTTGTCACCTTTACTCTGGAACTTTACCGTAAACGACTTACTCTTAAACCTGAAGGGCACTGGCTGCCAGGCCGTGGCATATGCTGACCACTTGGCAATCATAGCCACGGGTAAACATCTTCAAGTCATCAGTGATCTACTGCAAAACGCTCTAAATATTATTACCCGCTGGTCTGTGGAGTGCGGACTTAACGTCAACCCTACTAAGACCGAAGCAGTGCTCTTTACAAGGAAATACAAAATCCCCGACTTCAAATTACCATCGGTAAACGGAATGGTACTTAGTCTCTCAACTGAGGTAAAATATCTCGGAATCGTACTAGATAGAAAACTCGACTGGAGGCGGAACATTGAAGACCGCTCCAAGAAAGCAATTGTTGCTCTTTATGCCTGTAAGACGGCCGTGGGGAAGAAATGGGGAATAAAGCCACACATTGTACACTGGATGTACACAGCTGTGATAAGGCCCATTCTCTTTTACGGGGTCGTCGTATGGTGGCCGGCACTGAGCAGGGCTCTAACTAGAGCCAAGCTTGAACGGGTGCAGAGGGCGGCCTCAATGCTCACCACGGGAGCACTGCCCTCTACACCCACCAAATCTCTAGAGATAATGTTAAATCTTCCACCGGTGGATCTCTACGGCAAATTTCTGGCGGCCTGCAGTGCTGCCAGGCTAAATGCGATCCTTCCGTGGAGAAATCTTGACTATGGGCACTCAAAAGTCTTGGAAACTCTGCCCGATAAGAAGTTGGATTATACCCTACACCCTTCTTTCTCTGCAAATAGGTTCTCCATAAGAATCCCAGAGAGAAACGAATGGATAGGTATCGTGGACCTGGATCCAGGATCGACGGCTGTGTACACAGACGGCTCCAAGTTAAACGAAAGAGTAGGCAGCGGGATTCACTCAAGCGAACTCGATCTAAACCTCAGCCTTCGTTTACCGGACCACTGTAGCGTTTTTCAGGCCGAACTAAACGCAATAATGGAAGCAGCCCGTGGCCTGACAACGTGTACCTCTTTAGAACGAGGCATCACCATTTATTCTGATAGCCAGGCTGCTTTTAAATCTTTAAACTCCTACGGTACAACCTCCAAGGTAGCCATTGAATGCAGAGCGGCTTTAAACCATCTTGCAGATATGTGCTCCGTATGTGTTGTGTGGGTCCCTGGCCATGAAGACATTCCCGGCAACTGCCTGGCCGATGAACTAGCTAGGAAAGGGACGGAGCTACCCGTAATAAACTCTGCTGAAAAGGTGGGTTTACCCTTAGCATCATATAAACACAGACTAAGATCTGAGCTTATGGATAAGGTAAATTTAAGGTGGGCATCGGAGCCCACCTGTCTCATTACCAGACAAATCTGGCCGGAAGTTGATGGGAAGCGCTCTAAAGCTCTCATTATGCTTGGTCGCTCCTCTCTCAGATTAGTAGTTGGGGTGATAACCGGTCACTGCCTTATGGGCACGCATGGGGAAAGACTAGGTTACCCAACAAATGATTTTTGCCGCAGCTGCCGAAACGAGGAGGAGGTGGAGAGCATTGAGCACTATCTCTGCCACTGCCCCGGCCTGGCCAAGACGCGCAGAAAATTTTTCAAAAGTTACTTTTTGGACTGTCTAGCCGATTTGAACTCGGCAAGCATCTCTAACTTTATACTCTACATCAAACGCACAGGATGGTTCAATTTTTGAGAATAAGGGAGGGAGGGAATGCATGGCCTACGCCATTGGTATCACAATGGGCTTCTTACAGCCTAAGTGTGCCACCGTGCTTTGTGCGGTGGCAGCCACTCTAACCTAACCTAACCTAACCTTAGTAAATTTGTAAGGGGAGTAGTAACGCTTGCAAAATTTTCAACAAACCTGCGATACCATCCTGCCATACCTAGAAATCGTCTTAATTGCTTCACGTTGGACGGGACAGGATAATTCACAACGGACGATATCTTAGCAGGATCTGTTCGTAAGGTACCATTTCGTACTATGTACCCATGGTACTTAACTCCCTAATGCAGAATTTGCTTTTTTGAACATTGATCGTTAGTCCAGCTTTCCTTAGGGGAAATGCAACATCAAATAAAACATTCATATGGGAATCGAAATCTTCGGATACAACAAAAAGATCGTCTAGGTATACGAATACTTGCTCTTTCAGCTTTGGTGGTATAACTCTGTCCATTAGCCTGCATAGTGCTTGTGGCGCGTTACAAAGGCCAAATGGCATGACGCAATAGCGATACAATGGTCGATTTGGTACGGTGAAACACGTATAGTCTCTTGAACTTTCGGCCAATTTGTTCGACGAAGGTCGAGAGCACTGCTGAACTGAGCATGAGGTAACCTACTAAGTATCCAATCAATATATGGAAGAGGATATGCATCCTTGATGGTTAGAGCATGGACTTTCCGTTAATCCAAAATCCAAACACAGGCGAACTTTGTTGGATTTTCTTACTAAGCAACAGGACTAGACTACGGACTGTTAGGTGCCTCTTCGATCACTCTTAGCTTTAACATCCCGTCAATTTCAGAGTGGACTAGCTTTTCAACTGCCGGCGATATCGGGAAATAGCGCTGTTTTATTGGCCGTACTTGAGGTTAGAGCTCGATAATATGTTCCATTAGATGAGTTTTCCCTAAACCTTCTTTTTCAAAATTCCGGCTAACCACAAACTTAAGCTGTCTCTCTTGTTGATCAGTTAAAGAAAGGCTATTTCCAACTAAAAAACTTTTTTTAGAACTTATACTAATTTCAGACACGATATTTGTAGCTATTTGAAACTTGCTCCAAAATCTACTCCAAAGATAACTTTTTGAGCAAGGCTTGGTATAATAAAAAAATTTATTTTATGAGTTTCGTCTTTGAATTTCACTGCTATTTCAATATTTCCATATACTATTTGTGATTTTCCATCTGCGGTCATCAGTTTGGCTTGTATACCCAGGAGTACCATAACCATAGCAAAAACTCGTTCTGTCCGACAGACAATCATTCAACTGTCATCGTGGCAGATGACCCTGATTTTGATACTGCACTGGTTGCACATTGGTTTTTGAAAATGAAAGACTCTCCCCCTTCAAACATAACCTGCGTTACTCTGCAAGTGAATTAACCTGCACGTAAAGTAACTCTTGGCGAATGCGAGGACGGAGATTTCTCTGAAGGATTTAAACCAACTCTAGCTCTGGCAAGAAGGCTGCAACGCTTCACAAATTTTCAGAATCGCATTTCTATAATCATCGAAACTTTCCGTTGAACCTTGTTTCCTAGCTCTTATCAATTCCTTAATTTCTGTATCTGTTTTATGCTCTTGAATGTTTGTACACAGCGGTTGGCATAGTGTCGGCCATGTAACCCGCTCGACCGATCGTCTATATCGCCAATCCTTTGCTTCATTTGTGAAAAGGCTTTGGACGTGCTCGCATAAAACATTAAAATTTCCACCTAACGTGTCTATCACTTGTGACTCAATCCTGTAGATGAAATTGTCAACTGACAGGTTTGAAGTACCGTCAAATTTTATATCCCAGCTTGTTATTAAATGAGTAATTCTACCTGAGTTGGCACCATTAGATATATTACTGAATCTAAATTGGTCTATTTGCCTATTAAAGGGATCAAAGATATTTCCGTTATCGCGCTACCAAAGTGGCGTCGAATTGACCGTGTTCTTATTAGGTCCGGGAGTTCTTTCGCTTGGGTTCCCGTTTTCTGCGGCTCTTGATTGTGACTCGCCAGCTTGGGGTGCAACAGTAGGGGCAGCATTCAAATTAAGTCTACCTAAAACGTTTGTGAGCATGTCTTCAATTCGGTGATCAATGACCTGAACGATGTGATAGTCTAACTTTTCTAACATCGTTGCCTGTCTAGCAGACATAATAGCACCAACAATGTTACGTATACGTGTATCTTCGTCATTATTATTTTTTTATTACTTACAAGTGGATTTTGATTACCGGCTTCAGTATCCGGCGGCAAACTGGCAGCACCTTGACTATTTAAATCTTCTTGTACGGTATGTATTCGTGGTTGACAGTATAAAAGCAAGCCTCAAGGTAGACAGACGTAAGCAAATTCGCTATCTCCTTATTCCCTATTTTCGTGCTTAAACCGGTTCTGCCTAGTGACAAACAAGTGTGTTATCAATAGTGATAAACAAAAGCAACCGCATAACAAGTGACAAACACAACCTCCGCGAAATACACAAACAAACATTAGTCAACATGCTTGGCCCACCTGATATTTGGAGAAGAAATCCTGCAAACGTGGACGAATCAAAGTTTTTGACCATAGCAAGAACAGACAATTTAACTTTTACTGGACTATCACCATTCATAATTAAAAGATTCATAGACTACACTTGTGACGGGGAAGTAGAAATGTGCAAAAAACACGTGCCGTAAACCAAAAACAAATCACAAACAAATAAACTACAAAGTCTCACATCAATGCATAACAACATTCCAGTCAGTGTTTCACTTCACAAATCACTTAACATAACCAAAGGGTAATCTACTGCAATGACTTGCGTGAAATTAATGAATCTACGATACTCGAAGAACTTAAATCTCAAAACATAACGGTATTTAAAAAAATATAAAGAAAACAGGACAATGAACTAAAAGAAACCGGCCTCATCATAATCACATTAAATTCTCAAAAACTACCAGAAAACATAAATATTGGTTTCGAAAGGGTAAAAGTGCGCACCTATATCCCCCAGCCTTCACTTTGGTCACATCTGTGCAACAACTGTGCTCAACCCCATCACCTTGACACTGACACCAATGAGATATGTACTGCTCCACCAACTTGCGTAAATTGCGCAGAAAAGTTACTGCAAGTAACAAACCACCCAACAACAAGTAAAATGTATCCTACATTTACTAAAGAAAAGGAAATACAAGCAAATAAAACGCTACAAAAAGTGGACAATAAAACTGTACACTCTATATACAAAAACCGATACCCTTTAAATGACTTACTATATTCCAATGTAACAAAATTCCATTCATGCCCCAATCAGACTCACAATACAAAACAATTCAGTTAACTTTAGCCAATACAACAGATTAAAAGATCATATAATGACCTGGAAATAACCACAAACAATGAAGACTTACCAACAACCGTCCAGCCAAGAGTATACACAGCATCCCCAGTCACCACAAGCACACCACAAAACGCTTCAGTCACAAAAATAAAAATAATACTCAGAAATACCTCCAGTAGATTAATATCAAAATTGAAAGCAGATGCAAAACAACTAATAAAAAAATAAACAAACAACCCACGAAATCACAACTACAAGGAATTGAACTTTGCGACATCGACAACAGCTCAGACTACATGTCTTACGAACAGGACTTGTAAATAACTTTCTGAATAATATACAGGTATATTATTCCTGATATTTACCCCAAATATCCCCAATGGACCTCAAACTCCTTCAGTAGAATTTAAATAGTTTTAAAAACAACCAACATGAACTACAAATCCTAATCAAAACACAAAACCCGGACATTATAACTCTACAGGAAACCCACCACAAAAGCGATGAGATAAAATTAAACAGCTACTTAACCGTAGCCTGGAAAAGTCCATCAAAAACCCATGCATCAGGTGGTACTGCCATTTTGGTCAAAAGGAGCATCCAATACCAATTTCTGAATTCAACACACAACATACAAGCAGCTAAGTCGAATTAAACATAAATATAAAAATAACACTAACACCAATATATAGGTAAGATAGTATAATCTTTAGCAACGCAATCTAACCTGGTAATACTAAACAATGGCAAACCAATGCACCTGCCCACACATTCCAATTTCACCCACGTGAATATATCTCTCGCCTCAGCGAGGCTCACAACTTTGTTAAGCCTGGAAACCTTAAATAACATGCATGGTAGCGACCACTATCCCATTATTATAAAATACGGCTATAATGTACAACCAACTACAAAGAAACACATTGCACATTTTAAAGTATCTGAAGCGAATTGGTCGAGGTACCAAACCATCCTAAATTTATATATGAAAAATTCCGATATCTCCAACGACGTAAACAGAGAAGCCGCCAAGCTCCGTAAATACATAATAACCGCAGCAAACGAATCCATACCACACATATACGGGCACTACACCACGAAAAATAAAGTTCATTGGTTAAACAAAAATCTAACTGAGCTGCGATCAAGCAAGCAAGTCATGTGGCACAGATTCAAAAACAACATGACAAGTGAGAACAGAATGGCCTTCGAAAAAGCGAATGCAGTTTTCAAAAAGCATGCAAAACTTGCAAAGAGGAAGGCTTTCTTCGAATGCACAAATACCCTTATTAAAACAATCTGGCATACCGTTAGAGAATTGTATGGTAAAAACACATCAAACAGCATTAGAGTAATACAAGATAACTCTGGCAATGCCCTCACTGAACCCATAGACATAGCCAACTTCTTTGCCAAACAATGGTCTACCTACTCCAGCGATAACAATTTCGATCAGAATTTTCTGAATTTAAAATACACACCTAACGCAATAATTACCATTAACTTCATTCCCAATAAAGACGCACAAAAAATAGAAACAGATATTACATTAACCGAACTCAACGATGAATTAATTAAACTAAAAGGAGATACCCCGGGTCATGACAAAATCAACTACAAAATGTTGAAAAACCTTCCGACCATTGCAACAAGGCGACTGCTTAATATTTACACCAAAATCTTTAATACGGGTGTCATACCGCATCAATGGAAAACATAAACCATTGTCCCACTTCCAAAGTGCAAAAGTCAAAAGTTTCCTTCGAGGCATATAGACCTATCTCTCTCATTCCATGCGTCAGCAAACTAATCGAAAAAATAATTGCTAAACGACTAGTCTGGTTTATGACCAAAAACAGATTACTATCACAAAATGAAGTTGCGTATAGAAACAACAAAAACACTTTGGATGCACTTCTTTTTATCGATCACGAAACAACAAATGCCCTATCAACACGAAACCACATATCAGTGAAATAAATAGATTTCGAAAAGGCGTTCGACAGAGTTGGCATGCTCACAATTTCAGAACAATTAGTCGAGTGGAAAGCAGGTAAGAAGATACCGTCGTGCGTAGTTGCCTGATCGTCCGTTCCCACATACATATGTACATATTTCTTTGATTTACTTATATAGTACTTCATTAATTAATTGGATATTAACATTCAAATTCATGCCCTAATATCTAATTTGTATTCTACTTAACATCATTGGTAATGTGCCATTTTATTCTTATTATATATACTAAAATAATATCACTAATTACAATTATTGTTAATCATAATGATTAAATGAATTTAATATCGGGTTTGCACAAACCAATCACTCTAAAATCCCTACGAAAAAATGGATACGATCAAAGCGATATTTGAATTCTCTTGTTTTCGTGTCATTTGTGTCTCAGAGACTTGGTTTAGACCGGAGGTAAAGGATGCCCACTTTGACATAAAAGGCTACAGACTTTATGGGATGGACAGGAAGATTAAAAGGGGTGGCAGTGTTGCTATGTATTGTAAAAAGTACCTAAAAACTCGGTTGATACCAGGAATAACTGGTAGCGCTACTGAGCACTTGTTAGTTGAAGTGTCTAGTTCACTCTTCAAAGTTCTGTTGTCGTGCGCCTATAATCCTCATAAATGTTGTAATGTAACTGAATATTTTAATATTCATTTCGTGTGATAGTTGCGCTGGACGAATACCATTAACTTCATAAAAACAAGAAACGAAATACAGTCTTAAACTACAACCGTAAGACTACACCCTTCAGAGACAGCCATCGAGTTTGGACTTCAACAAATTAAGCGATGAGATCAATAAATGGTGTTTAGCAAGCGGAGGAACAATTTCCACAACAAAATGCAAAGTATTACACATCTGCCGGAAAAAAACATGCAACCTTACCACCTTATGTCTAAACAACCCGTTACTGGAGCACGTGATCCAATTAAAAATCCTGGGACTAAATTTTAACAAAAAATGCAACTAGTCGGACCACGTAGAATACCTAAAAAAATACTTAAGAAACAGACTCAACCTAATCAAATGTCTTTCCAGCTTTCACAGCAATATACGGACGTACATCTAAAGCTAACGTGCACAAACCAAAATCAATGTATCATGCTGCAGCAAGATATTGCATAGACGCGTTCACATCTACACCAATTACAAATATACTAGAAGAGGCAACCGGAAGGATGTACTCCAAAATCATCAACGTGACAGAGAAACCTACCTTCTACAACTTCTCAAAAATAAAAAAGGAAACAAATATAAAGAAACCGCCAACCATACACAACATTATAAATATTGCAACACACAGGGGAATTGCGCACCAACAAAAAACATTATACACGCCAAAAAACCCACCATGGTTCTTCAAAAAGGATAGCATCATAGACAATCTTACATATAAGAAAAGAGAAAGCACCAGTGCAACTGTGTATACCAAAAGCTTTTAGGAAATTATAAGTATGCACAATAATTTTATGTTTTCACTTCACTGATGGTTCAAAATCCAGCATGGGGTCGGTTATGCTATAGTGGACAATGAACAGCATACGCTACATCTTGCACGTCTCGATGAATATTGCTCTATTTTTACGGCAGAATCAGAGGCGATCTTAGCCGCCATAGAAATTTTAAAAAGGCAAGCACGTAATTTGAACCGATTCACTAGCAGCTATTCGAGCAATTCGTAACACCACACACCAAAATAACACAATAATCGAAATTCGAGACACACTTATGCAATTCCAACACAAATTAAAGTTAATGTGGGTTTCAAGTCATGTTGGAATCGAAGGCAATGAAATCGCAGATAAAGCAGCTAAGTTCGCACTACAATCACCTATACATAATCGACAAACAACAGCGAAACTCGACATAAATCACTTTTTCAAACAGTGTCTATCAAATACAAGACTAGATAAATGGCGGGACTATCAACTTCACTACAAGCAATTTAACATGAATGGTAAATGGATTTTAGTGCTCTTTAAACCGAATTTTGCTAAGTCTGGCGGAATCCCTATATGTTTCTATGAACGAGCAGTATGATTGCCAGGATTATGCCTTGGCTTTCCTTACTGCTTTCTTGTACTGTTTTAATGACTCTTTATATGGTTGCCATACTTTTGACCTATAGCAATCGTTGAATGTTTTTCTTACTTTGGACCTGAATTTCCTGCGTTCTCCAGACCTCCACGGTGGGGATTTCTCCTTAAGGATACTGACAGGTGTGGAGTTTTTAAAAGCTATTTCGAGAGATTTCTCCACCTTACCAATTGTTTCGTCTAGCTCTGTTGCTTTTTGATTCGACCGCTCCCTAGACTTTTCGAAGTGATGTTGTTGAATCTATCCCAGTTTGTTCTTCGAGGGTTCCGAAATAGAGAGGGGGTGGAGATACACCGCTTATGCTGAAGAGTATCCAACAGTGTCAGACATAGATGCCTAGTCTGATACTCTCCAGTCATCTACACCGATGGTGTAATCGGTTGATAGTGTTATATCCAGCACCTCCTCCCATACCGAGAACCTCTTTGAGCTGGGAAAGATGAAGGTAGGTTTACTGCCCTTATTACATATACAAAGTTTGGTATTTAATATAAAGTGGAGATGATTAATCTGCACGCACTTTATCCTGCTCTGGGTCTTCATCTGCGATTCCAACATCTCGCAGTAACTGGCTCGCATCGTCGACCTCCTCAATGTCGTCTTCATACGGAGACTTGTCGCCTCGGAAGATCTACATCTTGGCCATGCGTATCCCAAAACGGATTCTGTTGTCTGCTTTGGCCAGGACTTCCAGCGACTCCTCGCAGATGGCCAAGAGTAGTGGTCGGCTAGTTTTATTTGGCTGTTTAACTTTGATGAGCCTTAGTTTAAGGCCGACGAATGTGTCACTAATTTTAGCGACACATCCAGAAAGGAAGTCCAAGGAGGTTTGACCCGCGCATCTGTAACCCCGAAAGGTTCCGGAGTAATCAAACTCTGGATGAGGACCCGCCGGATTGTCGAGAACGTAACCCATTACGATTCTCGACAATTTGAGGTTAATCTCCACCCAGGGCTGCTGAATCAACGTCGACAATTGTCACCTGTAGACCGTCTCTGGCAACATCGCTATAATTGCGCTGGGATGAGTTTGGGCGGACATAAGTCTCCTATTTAGGCTTCTTCGCGCCATTCCCAGTGCAGCTTTCATTTGTTGAACGGTTTCTCTTTTGAGATCACGTATTCTGGCTCTGGTTGGATGTGCCTCTCGTATTCCTCTATCACCTGTGTGTAGTGCTCAATCCTCTTCGACTCAAAAGAACCGGAGGGGGTACCAGTATTAGACAGTTTATCCATCATGTATACCGCCCTTTGGTATCTACTCTTGCGAAATTGGTTGATCGACTTTTTTCGTTTCGTTTTAGCACCACCCTGTTTTACAGTGTCATTTTTTTTCTCTGGCCACCGGCGTACTGTGGATTGTAAGTCCGGCAGCTTTCGAAGTAGAAGGTGCTCCATCTAGAGGGCTACTGTAGGTGGTAGCCTTTTTGGCTGTAGTCTTGGATTGTGCATCTGGCTTCCTGTTGTTGGTAATGCCTGATACACTTTTTATAGTCTCCTGACTGGAGGCGAGCAGGGTGTCTTCGTCGGACTCCGTCATGATAGATCCCGGATTCCGATTAGCAAGAGTCGCTGTCGTTTGTCCGTTGTTCGTTCCAGTAGTCGTGGCCGTTTCGTCCGTTAAAATTTGTTTTTTTTTATTTCTTGAAAGTTCTTAGTTGGTCGCACGAGTAGGCACGGAAAGGGTTAGTCACTCGGCCGCAGAGCCGGCATGCAAAAAGAAGGCACTTATACACTCCGACCTTGCCCGGGCATCGGAGGGGACCGTTCGAAGCCAGCTATTCGATAACCATCCGCTGACCATTCATCTCTCGGCACGGGTACCTCAACATCTTATCTTAGGGTGTTGCTGATACGGCAATCTCCACACTCCTCCCAGATCCGCGGAGGCGAAGGTTTTCTTCACCCCCACACGGCTGCAAACAATATGAAGCTTTCCTCTTAGTTCATCCCTGTCTGAGAGCTCCCAGCGGGGAATTCGCAGATCGGCATTTAAGCTCCTTCGCCGCAGCAAAGCGACCAGCATACGATGCATGACTGTGACAATGTTTTCTGGAATTAAAGGGCCAACCAGGTTTCTAGATCTCTGCGATATGCACATCGGAAGAAAGTGTGTTCAGCGTCATCTTCTCCGGAGTCGTTGTATATGTATGACGGCTCTTCGGCTTTGCCTATTTTATTCAAATATTTACGGAAAAATCCATGTCCAGATACGATTTGTGTTGTATAATAGTCTATTTAGCAGAATTTCCTATTAATCCACGTGCTTAAGTCTTTTATTAGTTTGGCCGTCTATCTGCGCAACACTCATTTTCCCATCTAGCTTGCCAAAGTGTTATTGTGTTCTTTTTTTCTTCGCTAGTATTTCTGGTGTTTTAAAATCGCTTGTTTTTCTAAGCTATCATAGATTTTTCCTTTCGAATGTAAGTAAGTCAATGGGTGTACTTCACTTGTCACCATTACTACCGCTTCTGACATAGTGGAGTATGCAGAGTTTTTCTCCTTTTGGCTTTTAGTGATAGCGTTTTCGAGTTCCTTTTTTGCTACTTGATATTATTGAGCTTCCTCTATTATTTCGTTCAAGCGTCTGGCTCTCGTATATGCTCGCCTGGACTAGAGGAACTTACGCCTTAGTTGGGCTATGTTTTCGGTCCACCAGAATGTTGCTTTTTAGTGTTGATCATTATTAATTTTAGACATCGCTCTGTTGCAGACAAGACCTATGGCATGCATTGTAGGCTCTACGTATATTTCTGTGCTTATCGTACTATGTCTTTGTGGAATGTTCGTTGCTTCCCCAGTGTGTTGTTATATTAGAGCAAGTCTACCTGACATTTCTAAGATGCGTTTGCTTGTGGAGTCCGTGTTTCTCATGCCCACCAGGCAGATCTGGCATTCAGGTGTCCTTCGTTTATAAGAGGTTCTTCATTTCGCGAGCTTCAGCTTCGATATCACCTAATTTATCCTGAAATTATTGAATGCTATCACTTGGTGTTAAGTAGCAGCTGATTATCGTAAAGAGTTCGTATATGATCCAGACGAAAACGTTGCTGTTCCTTCTTGCTTTGGTGATAAGCTGACCTGTGAGTGTATATATAGCTATATAGGACAAACAGGACGTGAGTAAGAACAAAAAATACTAGGTGCCATGCTCTTAAAAACATTACAAGGGATGACGGAAAATCGTTCCAACAAATATCAAAATTTCACCCTGTCGGACAATAAAAAAAAAGAAAACAATATATCAATATCAAAATATCATTCGTCCCTAAACAATCGTAGAAAAAACATCAAAATTTGAACAAGCTTTTTTGAAGACCTTTCGCAAGCTGATTTTAATAATAAATATTTACAACGCCTTTTTTATTTCGCCCACAATAATGATAATGATATTGATAATAATACTGTTTTTGATATTTTTTTGAAAATTGCCTTCGCAGCAATAGTGAAAACAGTTCTAATTGCATCACACAAAGTTATTGACTATTCCATTAAATTTATATACAAAAATAATGTTCGTTCAATGCAAAGAACTTGCTCCTTCGTATGGTGCAAACAACTGCCCTGAGTCTCGAATACCGCGAACTGAAAGCGGCTGCGAAGTCAGCTCTTCAAGCAAGATTAGCTCAATGAGCCCATTTATGGACGACAATGGGCTAATACGAGTAGGTGGACGTTTTCAGAACGCCACACTATGTTTCAACTCAAGGCGAATGCTACCAAGGCATCATCCACTGACAAACAGCATTAATGAGCACTTTCACCGGAAGCTGCTACATGCGAGACCCCAAGCGCTGCTTGCGACTATTTGAATACAGTATTGGCCTATAGAAGAAAGAAAAACTAGACTAGTGTGCTCAACAAATGTCTGCGATGTTCTCGAGCCCAACCATTACTCATGCGGCACCTCATGGGCAACTTACGAGCCGAGTGAATGCAGATTCAAAGCCCATTCTACACTACTTGGATAGACTTTAGCGCCCATTCAGCTATAAATCTGAGGCACGGAATAGGCCTCCTGCGTATTCATATGCTTTGCCACAAAAGCTACTCATTTGGACCAAACGGGATTTGGGGACGCTTATTTAAAGGGCGGCGACTGCTCGTGCTGCCACCAGAGATTCATAGAAATGTCGTGAGACATTTTAAGTCAAACCCTTCTCGCCTACCGCCCATGGTTTAGCAGCTTACCTTAAAAAGGGAGATTCACTATCCGACACCACTAGAAGTATCTTGAGCTCAGCCTACCATTATGATAATGATAATGATACTGCTGAATAAATACCATATTGTATACTAAACTATATAGTATAATTATTTATATAAATGCAAACCTTGTCTTGTAAATAACATAATGTATTTGCAATGTCCCAATAACAATTCTTTCCGTTTTGTATAACCATACGGAAAATATGTGTTTTCTTACAACTATAATTCTAGCCTTTTTTGTTATCTGCGCAACAGGTTATGGGCCTAGACAATGTTGTATAAGGTTTGGATTTTGTTTAACTAATTTTGTTTAGGAAAAAGTTAGTTCCAGTGCATTATCGTTTCCATTCGAAAAATTATGTGCTAGAGAAAATTGGTAAACTGTTAAATATAGCCTGAGTGAAAATACAACTGTAGCTAAGAAAGATGCTGATAGTCATGCATCTGCAGAAATTTAGACGCAAGCAATTTTGGAATTACAGCGAAGGGAGCGTAGGACAACTTAAAGGTTGAGTTGCTAAAACAGCTTATTCAACTAAAGTTGTCAGACTTTCCACAAATGCAAGAGTACATTAACGCTATGGCGCTCGCTTCCATAAAAGTGAAAACAGCTGGATTCGAACTAGACGACGAGTTAATTGCTTCGTTGTTACTGGCTGGGATACCCAATGAATTTGAATTTTAGTATTAGCAGTTGAAAACTCTAGGAAAGACTTACCGTTAATTCAGTAAATTCTCATAACTTCAAGATATTAAAGAGCCTTGTCACTTGGCAAAGAAATGTCGGATCAAAACAAAAAAAAAGAACGATCAAATTCTGCTAGCTTCGCTGTGTTCGATTATTAAAAACGCAACAGCTCGGCATATCGATTCAGGGGTGACTAACCATATGACGTGTAATGACAACAACTGTTTAGGCTTCCGGCTTAAATCTCATCGCCACCCTCCTTCGACCGACAAATCGTACACGCAACCCTAGTAAGCGGTATGCATGCACACACTCACACATAGACACACACTTTCATCCACATGCACACACACACACACACACAGTCCTTTACACATTTTATTTTTTTTTGCATATGACGTATGCTGATATCCTATATGATTAATGCTAAAGCAGTTTGGAATACAGTAAAAAACATCTGTAAAGAAATAATGACTGAGCTCAGAATACGCGAACAACGCCGTCGCTTAGCAACGAGATTAAGTTAGTCCGGAATATGATTAATCTTTTGTTTGCTTGTATCTTTCACAGGTGAAGTCGTAGCAGAACGCTCCTGAACCCCTAATCACCTTACGTGGATGGGGGACTATGGAAAAGGCGTCATGAAAGTCAGGCATTTATGCCATAGCCCCTCCCTGATGAAATGCGTGAGTAGTCCCGGGGAGGTGGCTTCACCAGAGATTCATACGGGCTTCTTGATAGATAGCGCGCTATCCCAACGTTCGTGAAAAAAAAAAAAAAAAAAAACAGTCTTTTACACTTTTCGGAGTGCCGGTACTTGCCGCCAAACATTGCCCTTTCGTTAACTTTCCCCTTAAGTCGGTGCACCGTTTGGCGGTTCAATGGCATTTAAACAAATTCCGACTGATCTTCTTTTCCGAAGACGAGAGACACAGCAGCCACCACGCCACTACGGAGGTAATTTCGATATTTTCCCATACCACATAATCACAATTATACCGAATTATAACGATTTAAATTGAATAAATTCTATTATTCGCTAATATCAAAACAATCGTTCATTTCCTTTTTTCCATAAAACTTTACACCGGGCGTATATTCCGTATACGCCGCAAGTAAATATTGGTCTTATCGGAGCCGTGAGAATAATACAGTCCATATCAACTCATCAGCGAGTTTACACCGCACAATATCCAAAGACATTAGTCCAACACTTGGTAGCCATATCGAAGCTAGAAGCTTAAGGCAAACGATTCACCAGCACATCACAACACTTGCATCCGCACCGGACAGAGAAACAAATTTAAAACAAATCAGCACTGCAATCATTCCAGATTTTTATAAGCAAAGGAACGTGGTTTGAATTTCAGTGCTACTCCGTTTTTTTTTGTATGTAACGCAAATGCAAGAGTGAAGAAAAATACTCAGTGAAGACACATTTTGAGGCGCGCACATTAATATTAATAAATTTTCCTTTGTTCCACAATAAATCCGCGTTTTCACACATAATATTGTTTAATTTAGTAAGAATTTACGCGCGAACATTGATTTTGTGTAGGACTTTCCAAACAAGTTTCACAAATCATCGGTTTGCACACTATATGCACGTTCACATATATTGTTCATCACTTCGCGCACTGTGTTGTTGTTTTATTGCTCATTCTATCAGATGATCGAATTTTAAACCAATCTACTCACTTTCCAAGGGCATAGCATTTAATTCGATATCGGAAAAGTTTATCTTGCACTTATTAATTGTTACGTGAAGCGGTTGAAGTATCTAAATCACTTTATTTTGTAAGTGTTCGTTTTGCACATAACCTTGAATATCACCTTGCACACTGCTTCTTCTTCTTCAAACTTGCGGTGACACAATCACTATTATACTGTCAAAAAAAAAAAAAAAAAAAAAACTTTGAGTTTGAGAATTTGCGAGATTAAAATAAACCTTAACACTGTTGCGTATAATCCGTATACGCGGCCGTGTAAATATTGTTTGGATAAATATTGTAAAACGTGGCACTGTTGCGTATATTCCGTATACGCGGCCGTGTAAATATTGTTATTGTTATTGGCATATTCCATATACACGTCTGTAAAATTTTACTTTATACACTTGAAATCACCGGTCGTTGGGGTGGCGAGTTAGCTAGAGAGATTAATACATATTAACATTAAATACATATATACAATTGAATTAATAAATATGCTATCACATTTATGTGCACATTCTTGCATACATAAACCAAGTTGTTATTTATTAAAAAGGCGTTTGTGTTTTTCCTAACGTGATTAGGGTACTAATTTTGTCAGAGATTTTAATAGATACAGCAAACATTTTCTAGAAAACTTTTCAACTACGGTCATAGCCACAGAAACTCGAATAATGGAAACCTTCATTCGTTTAGCAGACCAAGTAGCAGAATTCGAAACTGACTACAATAGCGCTGACGCAGCTGAACATACAAAACACTCTATTGCAATTGAGCAAGACGAACTCAAAGGTTTATGGGGAAAAACTAAAACAGCTTATGATGAACTTGTTGGTTCAACACAGCTATCTTCAAAAGACCTCATAGCAATAAAGAAAAAATATAAAATGAGTTATTACAGTTTTGTCCGCTGCCAGACTACAATGGCTGAACTTTCCGAAAAACTGACCAAATCGGAGAAGGCCACTGAAGACAAACCTGCTCGCGAACACAATATTCATTTGCCTCCATGCGATACAGACGTCTTCAGAGGAGATTATCTCTCATGGCCTTCTTTCCGAGATATGTTCACGGCTATATACATAATAAACAAACGTCTTACCTCGGTTGAAAAACTATTTCATCTAAATCAAAAAACCCAAAGGAAAGCGAAAGAAATCGTGCAAAGGTGCCCATTGACAAACGAAGGTTTTTCAACGGCCTGGAAAAACCTCAGTGACAGATACGAAAACAAACGTATACTAGTCAACACACAGCTAAAGCTTCTCTTTAGCTTAAAGTTAGTTGAGAGTGAATGCGGTAGCTCTATCAAAAAATTGCAACGCGATATAAATAATTGCATCACATCACTTCAATGTCATAAAATTGACATCTCCAATTGGGATGCAATTATTACATACTTGTGCTCAACAAAACTGCCAGAATGCATATTGGCACTATCGGAACAATCCATTGAAAACAAAACCGAAATATCCAAATGGGAGGATATGGATCGATTCCTCTCAAATCGTTTTCAGACGTTGGAAACAGTGTCAGGCTTGAGAGCCAGTAAAATTTCACAGGCACCTAAACCACAAAGCCTGCGACAAAATACTGACATTCCTCCAAAAAGATTTGGCGCTTATCCAACGAACGTGAAGCAACATTCCTGTAAAATTTGCCAAAGCAATGACCACAAATTGCGAAATTGTCAAAGATTCCGACAACTAACCACGACTCAAAAAATAGAGTATGTCAAGAGCAATAATGGTAGCTTGAATTGCTTATCCTTTGGACACACGGTGTCAAGATGCACAAGCTCCTTCAATTGCAGTACGTGTCACTCGCGACATCACTCACTGCTCCATGTGCAAGCATTCCAGCCAAAAGCACAAGCTCAGAGGGGAACTCCGAACCCCCAAGATGACATACCTTCCACTTCAAAGCAGTCACAGTGGAGACAAGAATCTGCGAATAAGCTGTGAAAAACGTCCACTCTTGCTACGCAAACACAAATGTGGGAGTGTTGCTAGGTACGGCACGTGTCAACATATTTTATAATGGCATAAATTTGTGTGCTAGGGCCCTCATTGATTCGGGTTCTGAGTGTTCATTCATTACCGAAAAGCTCAAGCGCAGAATTAACATACCGTCACAGCGGTTCTGTGCTCAAGTGTCGGGAATCAACGATACCAAGTCTGCGCAAGTTAAAGAAGCGTGCGCAATACAACTGCGGTCTTCCACAGACCCACTAGTCAAAATCGAAACAGTGGCCTTTGTTCTACCACATCTAACTGGGAATCTGCCAACTTGCCAAGTAAGGCATTCCCATTGGCGGATAAGAGGTTCTTCGTCAACGAACCAGTTCATCTTATCCTTGGCGGAGGCGTTTATCCCCAAATTATTCTAAATGGCTTAAGAAAAAATGTGCTTAATACACTCATTGCCCAAGAAACCGTGGTTGGTTGGATAATTACCGGCAATGCAGAAACTACGAGTTCTTCCACCAATATCGTCTCATTTTTCAACGAAGTTTCAGTGGATAAGCAGTTAGCGGCTTTCTGGGAATTAGAGGAGATTCCTAAAAAGCGGAAAGCAAGCGAAGAAGACGCTTATTGTGAAAAGCTCTTCAAACCAACAACTCAACGAGATTCTGACGGAAAATACGTTGTATCCCTACCGTTTCGGCAAGATTTTCCGAATCATGTCTCCCTCGGGCCTTCCTTGAAAAGTGCATGCTCTCAGTTCTACAGGAATGAGACACGACTAGCAAAGAAACCTGTACTACAAACGAAATACAACAGGGTGGTTAAGGAATACGAGACACTTGGCCACATGACGAAAATTATTAACAACGTGGCAGCGGACTCCACCGATTGTTACTTCCTACCACACCATGCAGTCCTGAAAGAAGATAGTGTCTCAACAAAGGTGTTCAATGCCTCATGTCCTACCGCAAACGGCGTGAGTCTGAATGATGTCCTCCTTCCAGGTCCAGTTTTACAAGCCGACCTAACAATACTGGTTCTGCGTTGGAGGTTGTTTCAGTACGTTTTCAATAGTGATATCGAGAAAATGTATCGGCAAATTCTGATAAACGAAAACCAAGTAAAGTATCAACGCATAGTTTTCCGAAACAATCCTCAGGATCCAATCAGTTTATATGAATTAAAAACCGTGACCTTTGGTATCAACTGCGCCCCATTCCTGGCGATAAGGACATTACATCAATTGGCCGACAACGTGGAAACATCCCACCCACGAGCATCGACCATTCTGAAACGATGTATGTACGTCGATGACGTCCTCGCCGGTGAACGCAGTATAGATGCTGCTAATGCTGCTATAACAGTGAGAGACGAGATAACGCACGTACTACAATCGGCTGGCTTCCCATTAAGAAAATGGACTTCAAACTGTAGCGAAATATTTAAAGGCATACCTAAGGAACATTTGCTTTTCGGAGATTTCTTGGAGTTTGAGGATACAATGACGGTGAAGGCACTTGGCATCAGATGGAATGCTCATGCCGACCATTTCTATTTCAACGCTAAACCGATTGAGAACAAGAATAAAATCACAAAGAGAGCAATACTTTCTGCGATCGCCAAACTTTTTGATCCTCTAGGTTGGCTCGCACCCATAATCATTATTGCAAAAATTATCATGCAAGATATATGGTTGGAAAAAACAGGCTGGGATGAAGAAGTATCGTCAACCACTTTGGATCGATGGCTAGCATTTATGCGTGATTATACAGAAATCAACAGCATCCGCATACCAAGATGGGCCCAATTCGCACCAACGGAAGAGGTCGATATACATGGGTTTAGCGATGCGACAGAAAAAGCATATGGAGCAACTATTTACTTACGGGTTAAGACCACCAAAAAAGTGTTCGTCAAAGACAAGAGTAGCCCCAGTAAAAACAAAATCCTTGCCTAGATTAGAACTGTGTGGCGCAGTCCTATTAGCGGACATTGTCGAATCGGTCACCGATAATCTTAACCTCAGTCGTTTAAACATTAATCTTTGGACTGACTCAAGAATCGTGCTAGCCTTGATTCGGAAACCACCCTGCTTTTAGTCAGCCTTTGTGGTACATCGAATAACAAGAATAGTAGAAGAGGTTGGAAACAAATCGTGGCGTCATGTGGATTCTGCATCGAATCCTGCAGATTTAGCAAGCATAGGATTATTAGCTAGCGAACTGATCGACAATGCCTTGTGGTGGCAGGGACCTTCTTGGCTGCAAGCAGACAATTCCCAATGGCCCGCACAAGAAGAGCATTATAATACAGTCATTGAGGAAAAAAGGATACAAGTTCACGCTGCAGCCACATATATAAACAACATTAACATTTTCCTCAAGTGATTTTCAGATTTACCTAGGGCTTTGCGAGTTATCTCATATATTCTGAGATTCTTTCAAAGAACATACTCAAAAACAAAATCTACATTTCAAGCAGAGTCTTGCCTCATTTCATCTGATGAAATTAAAGCAACGACTCAACGCTTAATAAGCCTGTCTCAAAAGCAATATTACTTGGAGGAATATAAGAGTCTTAAATCTGATAAGTCGCTTTGAGCGAAATTATAAGGATCGGAGGCCGTTTAGGCGCTTCGTTAGACTTGGCGTATAGTGAACGACATCCAATCATATTACCGTATGATTGCAGGTTGTCCCGACTCATAGTTCAGTTCATCCATCGAATTTCCTTTCATGGAGAAAATCAGCTCATGCTACGCATAATCCGAACACAGTACTGGATCCCACGGGTAAATAATATGATCCGGTCTGTCATTCATAATTGTAAGGTATGCACCATCTATAAAAAACGCACCCAAACGCAAATTATGGGCATCTTACCCCAGGAACGTACCACCTTCTCCCGGGCCTTCACAAATAGCGGTGTAGACTTCGCAGGACCCTTTGATATTAAGAGCTATCGCGGGAGAGGATGCCGAACTTCAAAACGTGTATTTTTCACCACCAAAGCCATACACCTCGAAGCTACCACCGACCTCAGTACCGCGTCTTTTTTGGCTGCATTTGCCCGTTTTACTGCGAGACGATGTTGTCCGCAAAACGTTTATTCCGACAATGGCACTAACTTTGTCGGAGCTTCTCGATCTTTACGATCCGAAGCCAAAGCCTTCATGGCTGAAGCACGCATTAGCGCCTTATCAAAGTATTCGCACCAATTGATTTCTTGGCATTTAATACCGGCGGCAGTTCCACACATGGGAGGATTGTGGGAGGCCGGGGTAAAAAGTTTTAAAAACCATTTCAAGAAAATCGCCTCGAATACAAAATATACGCTAGAAGAGTTTATGACTCTCCTATGCCGAGTTGAATCGTGCCTCAACTCACGCCCAATGAGTCCCGCTGTAAATCGCGGGTACTCTTTGCTTGTGAGCTCAGATGTACCGGATTTTATTTGGTTTGATTGTGCAAGAAAAGTAAAGAAAAATAAAACGCAAGAAGGTTTTAGTTTTTTCGTTATAATATATATGTGTTTGTGTGTATTTAAAATATTTTGATGAAATATTGTTTTACAAAGATTAATTTACCTTGATGAGGCTGGTAGCTCGCTGTCTTCACTTGAACTCGGTCAAAAAAGAAGTGTTAGCAGAAGCAAAACGGTTTTGTGTCCGAACCGTCGGACCATATAAATCAGGGGAAAATTAACGAGAAAAAATGTTTATCCGGCGGGAAAATATAATGGTAGAAATTGAGTGAAAGTGTTAATTTGTACGTGTGTGTAAACTTATGTGTGTGCTCATCTACACACACACACAACTACATGAAAGCCGTGCATAAGTGTGACCGCTGCACATTAGGGCGGGTCGTTTATTGTCGGTTGATTTGAATTTTAGGCATAGAGGCCTAAACATGCCGCCCCCCTTGCGGTACGCAACATGGCCAAAAAAAAAAAACGAGCGAAAACGTGAGCTACCAGCTTCATGTACAGACATATGAAGAAAGTTAGGAATATTGAATAAGCGCTGTCCTCTGTCACCATTGCCAGGATTTTGTATCCGCAGTATCATTCCTCGTCACCTTTTTAAACCTAGAATGCTGTGGGAGAAAATAGTGTGTATTATGAAAGAAATGTACGTGGTTATCTTCAATGCACGCTAATATCGTAAAAAGGAGGATAAATTGTAATTTTTATTTATGTTTATTGTCCTGCTTTATTTTTTCATATGTATATATATATGTATATTGTGTTACTGTTTTATTTCTCAACGATTATTTTCTAGCGGATCCCGATAAGATCCACCCAAAGATCGTGCTTTGGGCGACGAGCGGGCCGAAGGTGCTAGGAAGCGTTCCTGGCAAAATGACGTTTTGGTACACGTCGGCGCCGAGGACCAAACGAACTGGGGCCGCAGTATAGAAGTTCGGATCCGCTAGCCGTATATGTGTGTAGCTCGTGGCCACTGATGGGTCGATGCTGCTGTTGGGGCACATGCGCCCAAAACGTTGCTTTACAACGGCATGCGTTGCTACTTGGGTATTTATACCGTACTTCCCTCGCAGACGCAGAATGCAGCCACGCTCGTTCCCGATGGTAGTTTTCTCAAGATTAAAGTCCCGCGCCAAGTCAGCTGAGACAATCGACGTAGGAGCACAGACGTCGATGAGTGCGCGAACGAGGTGCAGTCGCCCTTGTGCCTCAATCTTGACCACGGCGGTTGGAGCGATTGCCGTGGTAGGCTGCAGCGCAATGGTAGGATGACAGCTCCGGAAAGTTGCCGGTAACTGGCGATTTGGTGGTGCGCGTGTGTGTAAAGAACGTGGGTGGAAAGGCCGAGATTCCACTCCACGGCGTAGTTGTGCTGGTGGGCGTGGGCGGAAAGTCCGGTATTCCGCTCCACGTCGATAATGCGGTGTTGGGAGTGGGCGGAAAGTCCGAGATTCCGCTCCACGTCTGGTTTGTGCTGGTGGGAGTGGGCGGAAAGTCCTAGATTCCGCTCCACTCTGATGGCGTCTTTCGTGCCTTAGCAAAGGGCGGAACGGTCGGGATTCTAATCCTCTGCGAGCAGCCGGGCGGAAAGTCCGAGATTCCGCTCCGGCACCCAGCCCACCTTCTTCGGGTTCTGGGCGGGTTGACCGTGTCTCCATACCGGAGTCGGATGCGTGGATTGACAGATCATTGTCGGAATCCATCTCGCTTGCGACTTGCTCGCTCCATGGCCTGGTGTCGACAGGACGATGCTCCTCAATTTCCTCGTCCAGATGCAACATTGTATGGTGCTTTTCATTGCACTGATGGCATCTGACAGCACTCGGACATGTTTCGGCTCGATGCGCCACTGACAGGCAATTGGTGCAATATTTGCCAAGGAGGGACTCCCGGAGCCTTTCTTCAGCGGTTTTTGCCCGAAATACTGGGCAAAGCCTTATCGGGTGTTTGCCTTCACATAGACGACACGGTTGTGGATAGCGATGGGCCTGTTGCTCAGCCTTTTTTAAAAGAGCGGCGTAACGAGTCATCTTTCTGCTACTGGATTTTGCTGTATGTCCGTAACAAAAATATCATAGAAAAAATCATGATTTTGTTATGTATTTATGGGTTATTGTAGCTGGGTGGCGAGCATTTTATGATGCGTGAATACATCGTTCGTGAACCAAACGTGTGCGCTATACATAAAATTGAATGTGTGCACATTGCATTATGTATTGGACTAATCTATTCGGTGTAACCTAGGCATTATATTGATATATTATAATTCGGCAAACTATGTACTAGGCAACCCTGGTAAGTTGGCTTCCACTCTTAGTGATGTGCACACAAATGAGATTGTTACAAAAATGTCGGTGACTTGTTTATATGTGAACAACAGGTTGTATTATTACTTCGTTTAGATTTAACTTAATTAGGTGTGGTAAATATGTGGATTCTATACCTATCCTGCCACCCAAAGAAATTGCAGCAAAGCGAGCAACCTTCATGTAATTGCTAGCTAGCAACAGATGTCGCCAGTGATGCGTAGAAATGTCTCTTGTATGGTAGAGAGTTTGACACTTAAGAGAAATTATTAATTTTTTTTAAAAGTGGTGTATTAACATCTGCACAGTGATTGATGTAATTTTCCACGAGTAAAATAATCTTTCAATGCACTCGAAACAAAAATGTAAATATAAAAACAACTTGATATTAAGAAATAAGTACTTTTTAATTTTGGTATCCATCAAGTTCTTGTATACATCAATCGAAGTACAAAGAAATACTCGGTTTTACGAAGAGTACTCGTTAGGTTGTCGCCGGGTAGAAGTACTCATGCAGTGTACTCGATTATTTGCAATCGATACCATTGACCATTACGATTGTGGAGACTTCGCTGACTTCCGTGAATGGCCGTCATTCCATTCACAGATGCAAAGATGATCACAAAGGAGCGAGGAGAAACTACAAAAAAAAACGTGCATACTATAATTTAATAAGTGATTTGCGGTGGCGTAACCACTAAAATGCTTTTGGTTGAGCTCGTGACATTTTGCTTTTAGCAATTCTAATTGTACGAGTCTAAACAAACTCAAATAGTATCAAATTCATTTACTCGTATACCATACAGCATACATACATGCATTGCACAACCGTGCGCATACATATACTCAGCAGTAAAATGGAACGACGGATACAATTACATCACCAAATCAAAGAACGTGAAATGGCCACATACACATCTTGTGTACTCACGAACATAAATACATATGTAAGTTTTAAACTATCAGTTGTGTATCCAAGTCAGCAGTGCAAAAAAAAATAACCCCACGCTGTTAGTCACATACTATACTAACTTTAATTTAAATAATTTTCCAACTTATTTAAAGCTAAAACAAATGCCGATAAACCGCAGATTATGCGTTTATCAACATTTGCCGGTTGCTTTTGTTTAATGTGATTAACCAAATTTTGGTATGCAATATAATTGCCACCACCCACAATAAATACGACTCCATCCCGGAATGGTGCACGACTCTTTGGCAATACATCGCCGCCCTTTAACAACTTCGGATCTATGTAAGTAGAGATAGTCATCGGTCTCGGAATTGCTGCGGCCTTCCATCACCTGTTCGGTGATTTTGGTAACCGGAAGACTATGTCTCTTGACAACCAAATTCTTCACACCCTCCATCACAAATGATAAGCCTTGTGACACCAATTTTGAGAACATATGTAGATACAGTACGTGTACCACCGCCTTCATATTGTGATGCCTGATTCATTGCCGGCGAACGATTCATAATACCTTTCCAACGCTGCACATAAGCCGAGGTGAGAGATCACAAACAGCGCCTCTTTCATCCGTTCAAACTCGTAATTAGGCACATTTTGTGCACATATGTATGTGTGTTACATTTTGTTCGAAGTTTTTTGTTATCATTGGTTATTGGTTTGAAGACACATATGCATGTATACAAATTATTTTTAGTTTTTATGAGATTGTAATCACATACATATGTACATACATTACTATATCTTAAAGATCAACCTGTATGCATGTACAAACACACATGCACATATACGCACATACATACATGTGCACATATGTACATACATACGTGCGTATGCACACAACAAAAACTTCAACAACTTTTTAAGCGAAACTGATAATAAAAGAATAACATAATATTAACATATGTTTGTATGTAACTTAATTTTGCATTCGAGGAGTGGCATAGCCAAAAAAAAAGTGGAAAATTCCGGTCCGCCAATTTCAGTTGAAGCTCGCAAAAGAATCTTCATTTCAATTTTCTGACTACTGTTTTAGAAACAAATAATAAATAAGTTTTGAGGCCCATTTACATACATATCACATATAATTAATCATATACCTAAATAGTTCTGGAATCTATTGGCTTTGTTAAAAAAAGAAGTAATTAAGGCCAAATCGTGTGAAATTAAAAAAGGGTTTGATCAAATATTGCAAAATAGTGAAATTATTTCAAAAGAATTAAATTCGCTGGCTACATATATACATATATAAATCGTTAGTAATGCCCGTGTTAATATTACATATATGCAAAAATGAGTGATTCAGGAGACTTTGAACATTTATAGAATAAGTGGAAACGAGACGAGGCCAGAGTGCAAGTTTTTAATAGGTTGAAAATTACCTATTGGAAAAGCGGTGTATACCAAGCGTAAATACAAACAGTACCAAGAGTATACGAACAAAGCGCATCGAACGCCATTTTTAATATTGTGGCCTTTGCTTACCAAGCTTGTTCAAATTTCATAGCGAAAAAGTTACTGGTTGCCGTAATTTAAACAAACGCAATTATATAATATATACCTATACAAAAAAATATATGTGTGGATTGCTATACATATAAATAGAACAAAACTTTTCGTTGCCCAAAGTGTAATGTTTACTAAGCAGTGTGATCACATCAAATTGTACAACACAAAGGTAAAACGCGTAATTGTCAAAAAGAGATTACTGGTTCATCCAACTACGATGTTTAAAAACATAAACATATGTGAAAATTCGATTACGGCCATGATAGTTAACATAAATCAGCAATTAGGAAACACATTCAGAATCAGAGCTGCAAGCCAACCGGTGAGATTAAGAGTTTGTGTTTAGATTGACCCTTGCAAAGTTATTGCGTGAGTCGTCAACATAATTAGGCCTATAAGTTATATGCATCGTTAAAGTAAAAGATAAAAATAAAACGATACATAGATTGTCAAGCCAACAGGATCAAAAAAGATACGCCATCATACAACACAAACGGTCACACCAATCAGCTCGCGGTTTGAAGCCATTAATAACGCTTTGTCAATACAGACTGGTGGGAGCACAATTTTTGGTCGTATTGAGAGCTATTCTTGCAAAATGGTTGCTGCCGACAAAGCTCTCTATAAGAGATTCACCGCAGATACGCACGGTGTTGGACCACATGATTAGCAAGCACTTTCGCCACCACAAACCTTAGCTGATCTCTCGCCAAATTCTCATCGTAACAACAGTCAATCTGGAGATGAAGGCATAATACTTTGCGATACTATCTCACGCAAAACACCTTTTTATTTGATCGCCACTTTAAATGCTTCATTTGAACCAGATTACGATCTTTCTGATGCCCAGTCGCACGAATTCAGCAAGGAGCCTTCTCTGCAATGGGTGATGAATTCGGTACATTCGAATTTGTCTGCTTTAGCTGGAGATCAGTATCAAGTGTTGCGCCAACCCTTATGGACAGCAATTGATGATGAAATTAATCTCTCTGATTGCGACATTTATAGCTACAATCCCGACTTAAGTTCTGATCCATTCGGAGAGCCAGGTTGTTTATGGTCTTTTAACTACTTCTTTTATAATAAAAAGTTGAAACGCATCGTTTTCTTTACATGTCGCGCTGTAAATTCAATTTACGCTGGCGACACATCCGATTTTTCAATGGAAGACGAATTCTATTAAATATAATGCTGGCGCGGTACATTTTAATATTGAAATAATCATACAGCACCAACAATTTAAATAACCTTACAAGACGTATATAAATAGAAATGAACCGATTAATAGAAAGAACTACTAGTGTTAACAAGATATAAAATTCAAAAATAACTTGTTAGTTGCGTTCAGTTATAAACGTTATTAAAAATATATTTTAAGTCGTTGGGGTCAGTGTGATCCGTTTGATATGCGTATTCGGATCCTGGAAGGTTTCGTAATAATTGTATAACAACATTGTATCTTTTAAAGTATATTTTTTGGCACAAAGGCAGGTGAGAGCTGCGATGTGAGAATTTGTGCCTCTAAATATACACGATGCCATAGTTTAGTTTAAACCTTTGAAATGGAATATATGTCCACTTAATAAATCAAGTTGAAATTCTCGATGTTATACGAGTTATCGAACAAAATCCAAAATACATGGTACATACATAAATATTTTGAAGAAGCAAAATATAGTGAATATTTTATTGCAATACACGAAATTTTGAAATAAGTGTTACTTTAAAATTCGGCAATTCATGCACTGTAATCCAATACAAATCGAGATATTTGAAAGCAAATACGGTTTGGTAATGGATTTTTTTTTTTTTTTTATGTATTATTCTTGCAATACGAATCTATATATATATATTATTATAATTTTACTCTTAAACATAAGAAATAACATTGATTGGAACATGCGTTTTAGTCTTTCTTAATTCAATATTCAATTTAAACTCAGACAACTATTTAATGCTAGTATGTTAAAGAAAAAATATAAATAAAAAGCAATTACATATTCTATGTTTGAAAACCTTTTTTTGACCTTCGATAACCTTTCGTGCTCCTTTCAAATTCAGTTAATATCTTTGCAGCTGAATACTTTAAGGAAATATTTTTATCCAAATTATTAAACCCTTCTTGTATTTTGACTTTATGCCACATACATACAAACTGTTGGTATAAGCTACTATCTGTTATGCATTTTACATAATTGAGTTTGTTTATTTTGGTGTTCGGTGTGCGCAATGACTTGTCATTGCTTATGTGTGTATGTAAAGTTTGCGCTTTTTATGCGTATACGTAATATACCACTCATTAATTATGTTTTGTAGATGAAAAAATATGTACTTTATGCGTTTTCAAATTCCGGTTCTTTCTATAGTCACTCATGTATGCCTAATGGTTATTAAGACGAAACCTACATCTCACATATCTCACTTTAATACACATGTGCATGCATGCATGCACACATCACTCATTTACTTTGACAGTGCCATAAAACCCAAACGGAAATAGCCTTAAAGCTTTTACGTTGCGTATAATTATACACCTATACCTATGTACATTTACTCCCTTGGTAGATGTTAATGCATCCCATTGGTAATCAGCTATGAAATTCTATACAACGTATGTACATATGTACATACATACATATATTGTTATGTGAATGGCCAGTGGATGGAAAGTACGATTTCTACACTATTCGCGATACCAGATGTGGCATATTATAGGGATTACGAAGTGGAATGATTAAAATTTATGGGTTCGATTCCTATAATATTTGCTATTCTTGAGGTGGAATCCCATACGGGTTAAGAAGTGGAGTGATGGAAATTTTTTATGGCTGTTTTGGAAGTGGGATTGGGAAAGTGAGTTAGGGCGATAAGTGATGACCTACTGGGAGGTTGCCTCGTTCTCGTTGCCATCTCTGTAGGGCGGAAGTAGCACTAATTTTGCAATTGGTCGGGTGATCGTGCCCCTTTCGGTCAGTACCTCTGCTACTCTTACCATGTTGTCGGAGCCTGGGTGTGGTTTCATGACTCGTCCAAGTCTCCATTCATTCGGAGGTAGATTGTCCTCTTTTATGACAACAAAATCTCCTACCTGCAAGTTGTCTTGTGGATGCTTCCATTTGATGCGTTTTTGCATCTCTACTAGATACTCTGCCTTCCATCTTTTACAAAAACCTTGGTGCAGGGCTTTGAGCTTTTGCCATCGGTTTATTATGGATGCAGGGTTCTCATTGATATCTGGTTCTGGTGGAGCTAATAAGTGCCCACCAACTAAGAAGTGGCCTGGGGTAAGCGGCTCCAGGTCAGATGGGTTATTAGAAGAGGGACTGATTGGACGAGAGTTGAGACAAGACTCAACTCTACATAAAAGAGTCATAAATTCTTCGAAGGTGTATTTGTAATTCGATGCTATCTTCTTAAAATGGCTCTTAAAACTTTTCACTCCCGCCTCCCAGAGTCCGCCCATGTGTGGAGCTGCAGCGGGGATGAAATGCCACGAAGTCAATTGATGCGCGTAACTAGACAAGGTGCTGTTACGCGCTTCAATCATGAAAGCTTTAGCTTCGGATCGTAAAGATCGAGAGGCTCCGACAAAATTAGTGCCGTTGTCGGAATACATATTTTGTGGGCAGCCTCGTCTGGCTGTAAAACGGGCAAAGGCTGCCAGGAACGAGGCTGTACTCAGGTCAGTAGTGGCTTCAAGATGTATGGCTTTAGTTGCGAAGCACACAAATAAGCAGACATAACCTTTTGAGATTCGACATCCTCTCCCGCGATAACTTTTGATGTCAAATGGTCCTGCGAAATCCACTCCGCTGTTTGTAAATGCCCGAGAATAGGTGGTGCGTTCCTGGGGCAGGATTCCCATAAGCTGGGTTTGGGTCCGTTTCTTGTGGATGGTGCAGACCTTGCAGTTGTGGATGACTGAGCGTATCATATTTTTTACCCTAGGAATCCAGTATTGGGTACGGATGAGGCGCAACATCAGCTGATTTTCTCCGTGCAAAGATACTTTGTGGATGAACTGGACGATGAGACGGGACAACCTGCAGTTATATGGCAGTATAATGGGATGGCGCTCATTGTAGGCCAAATCCAGAGACGCGCCTAGACGACCACCAGCCCTTATGACTTCCGATTCATCAATGAATGGGGTTAGAGGGAGAATTTCGCTTTTTCCGTTGATCGATCCACCTGATCTAAGGCTCCTATATTCTTCACCAAAGTGTTGTCTTTGGGAAAGCTGTATCAAGCGTTGAGTCGTTGCTTTAATTTCATTTGCTGAGATTAGGCAAGACTTTGCTTGGAAAGACGATTTTGTTTTGGAGTGAGCTCCCCGGCAAAATCTCATAATATATGAGATAACCCGCAAAGCCCTCGGTAAATCTGAAAATCGATCAAGTAGGTCGCTAAAATTCTGTTTATCGATTGTAACTGCATGTGCTTGAACCCTTTTCTCTTCAATTTGCGTTTTGTAGTCTGAATTTTGTGTGGGCCAATTGGAGCTATCTTCTTGTAGCCAAGAAGGGCCTTGCCACCACAAGCAATTGTTGACTAGTTCATATGCTGGAAGTCCTCTGCTTGCCAAGTCAGCTGGGTTTGATGCTGAGTCAACATGTGACCAGTTTTTTGTACCGACCTTTTTAACGATTTTTGTTATTCTATGGGCGACGAAGGTCGACCATGAGCAAGGTGGCTTACGTATCCACGCGAGAACGATTGTGGAGTCTGTCCACAGGTATACTTTGACATGTCCTAAGTCAAGACTCTCCGTCACAGATTCAATTATTTCTGCTAGCAGCACGGCGCCGCAAAGTTCCAATCGTGGTAACGAGATAGTCTTGACCGGGGCTACCCTGGTTTTTGCTAGTAGTAGACTTACTTCGACCCTTGACTGGTGCCTAACACGTAGATATACTGCTGCACCATACGCTTTTTCTGATGCGTCACAGAAACCGTGCAATTCTACTTCGTTTGTTGGTGAATAGTGTACCCAACGAGGTATTCGAATGCTATTAATTTCGTCGTATTGATGTATGAAATTATTCCATCGCTCGAGAGTAGTCGGGGTTACTGCTTCGTCCCAGTCCGTTTTTTCAAGCCAAATATTCTGCATCAGCATTTTGGCGACAATTATGATAGGAGCGAGCCAGCCTAGAGGATCGAATAATTTGGCGATGGCCGAGAGGATCGTTCTTTTTGTAACGGCAATACCCCCTTCCAATGGTCTCGTCATAAAGTAAAATAAGTCCGTGCGGGCATTCCATCGTATGCCCAGAGCCTTTACTGCGCTCGTTTCTTCGAATTCCAAAAAATCTTCAGAAAGTAGATCGATTTTTGGAATATCTTTTAGGAGATCTTCACAATTGGCAGTCCATTTCCGTAATGGAAAACCGGCTGACTGCAATACGTGAGTTATTTCATTTCTGGCTTTTATTGCAGAGTCGATACTATGTCCTCCCGCCAGTACATCGTCAACGTACATATACTTTCTTAAAATGTTAGAGGCTATGGGAAAGGAGCTTTCTGTATCATCAGCGAGTTGTAAAAGTGTCCTTATCGCGAGGTAAGGAGCACAATTTATACCGAAAGTAACAGTCCTCAGCTCGTAAAGACTGATTGGTTCGGTTGACTTTGCGCGAAAAACTATGCGCTGATACTTCGTATATTTGTCGTGTACCAGTATTTGACGGTACATCTTCTCTATGTCGGTATTGAAAACGTATTTGTATAATCTCCAACGCAGTATTATAATAGGAAGATCTGCCTGTAGCACTGGTCCTGGCAGGAGCACATCGTTGAGGCTTATGCCATTAGCCGTTGGACTTGAGGCATTGAAGACCACCCGGACTTTCGTTGAGCTGCTCTCTGCCTTGATGACAGCATGATGCGGCAGGAAGTAATGATCGGAGGAATCTGCAGGTATAATTTGATTCACTTTTGCCATATGTCCCAAAGACTCGTATTCCGTTAACACCCTATTATATTCCTTTTGCAGATCTGGATTCTTGACAAGCCGCGTCTCATTCCGATAGAATTGCGAGCAGGCCCTTTTTAGTGATGGTCCCAGGCAGGTATTTACTAGGAAATCCTGTTTAAAGGGTAAGGCCACTATATACTTTCCAGAATCGTTTCTTAGGGTCGTAGTTTTGTATAGCGTCTCACAATATTTATCCTCTTCGCTTTGGCTTCGGCTCTTCGGTAAGTCCTCTACTTCCCAGAAAGAGGTGAGTTGCTTATCCAGTGCAACCTCACTGAAATATGAGGCTATATTGTTAGTTGGACTTGTTATGGCCGTGCGGCCTGTTAATATCCAACCGAACACTGTTTGCTGAGCGAGAAGCGTACTAAGTACGTTCTTCTTCAGACCGCTCAAAATAATTTCGGGATAGATGTCTCCCCCAAGTACAAGGTCCACTGGTTCATTAACAAAGAACCTTTTATCTGCCAAAACTAAGTCTGGAAATGCTTGTTGAGTTAAGGCGCTAATCGGTGTAGTTGGGAGATTTCCAGTTAGTTGTGCTAATACAAGCACAGTGGCATTCAATCGAAAGAGTGGGTCAACTGGTGACCGCAACTCTATTTTGCACGCTTCTCTAACCTGCGCAGATACCGAATTTGAAATGCCTGACACTTGGGCATGCATTCTTGTTGATGGCAGGTTGATTCTTCGTTTGAGTCTTTCTGTTATGAATGAACATTCAGACCCGGAATCAATAAGAGCGCGTGCTGAAAAAGCTGTGCCGTTCAGTTGTATATGTACGCGAGCTGTTCCCTGCAGTACGCCTGTGTTTGTGTTTGCATGGCATGACTGAATATTTGGGTTTTCAGCCGTTTTTGCCTTTGAAGAATCTCGCCATGCTAGAGCTTGCTTAGATGTTGACGGCATATCGTCTGAAGGGCTCGTTCGGCGAGGCGGTGCCTTTGGCTGAATTGTCTGTAAATGAAGGAGCGTGTTATGTCGCGAGTGACACGTATTGCAATTGAATGCGCTAGTGCATCTTGACACAGTATGTCCAAAGCTTAGACAATTCAGGCAACCGTTGTTCTTCTTCAAGAATTCGATTCTGTCAGCTGGTGTCAGCCTTAGAAATCGGGAACAGCTGCGTAATTTGTGCTCATTGGATTTGCACATTTTACATGTGGAAGTGGTCATGCTTGACTGGTAGGCGCCAAGTCGTTTAGTAGGGACATCAGCCGGCTGTCGTTGTATTTGAGACCTTGGTGCTCTGACAACTTTGGAATCTTTTAGCCCTGTTAAGGTTTCTAATGTTTGAAACCTATTTGAAAGGAACCGGTCCATTTCTTCCCACTTCGGTATATCATTTTTGTGGTCTATGGTCTGTTCCCATAGAGCCAGCGTACTTTCGGGTAATTTCGTTGAGCAAAGATAAATTACAATTGCATCCCAATTCGAAATGTCAATCTGATGACTGGATAGGGACGATAGGCAATTATTAATATCTCGCTGCAATCTTTTAATCGAGCTACCACACTCATTTTCTATTGAATGTAAATTAAAAAGTAATTTTAATTGTGTATTTACGAGTATACGCTTATTTTCGTATCTCTCATACAGATTTTTCCAGGCAGTTTGGAAGCCTTCATTGGTGAGTGGACACTTTCTCACGATATCTTTGGCCTCTCCTTGAGTCTTATGGTTGAGGTGAAATAGTTTCTCAACCGGAGTGAGGCGCTTGTTCAGGATGTATATGGCCGTGAACATATCACGGAAAGACGGCCACGACTCATAATCTCCTTTGAACACGTCCGTATCACACGGAGGAAGGTGGATATTGTGTTCGCGAACCGGAAGAGAGAGGAGATCCTTTTCATCCTTGTCTGATTTTTCAAGCGCCTCCAATTGAGAGGCTATTGCAGACATGCATTTAATATAGCTGGCAAAAGAAGTTTTGTATTTCTTCCGAATTGCCTGATTGTCCGCTTTGGACAACCCCTCCGCATTACTCAGATTGTCGTGACCAAGTTTTGTCTTCTCCCAGAGAGCTTTTAACTCCTCTTGCTGAATGGCAAGACCATGTTTATTTTGATCTGAGGCGGAAGTGCTGCTGAAATCTGCGTCAAATTCAATTATTGATTCTGCTAAGCGTATGAATGCTTCCATTTTTCAAAAATAACTATAAGCTAGTATGGAAGCTTTATTAAATTGTATGAGAAGTTATTATTTATGAAGCGAACTTTAAAAACCTAAATCGACACAAGCCTGTCAACGAAGCGGATACTCGATATCGCTTGTATGTTTCGTAGAAATGAACCAACAAATTTAGAAGATATCAGGTTGTTTATATTTATAATATACTTTCAACTCTTTATTTAAATTGTTTATTTTAATGTACTTATGTATATTGTTTGCTTGCAGAGTATGTGTACAATTCTTTAAGAAGTGCTCGCCACCCAACTGTGTTAACAAATACGTGTA
This sequence comes from Philophylla caesio, assembly GCA_963971545.1. Taxonomy (NCBI): domain Eukaryota; kingdom Metazoa; phylum Arthropoda; class Insecta; order Diptera; family Tephritidae; genus Philophylla; species Philophylla caesio. The sequence continues at coordinate 114,576,327 of OZ020604.1, read as the reverse complement.
TCGGTACTATAAATGTCGAGGAATATAAACGTAGTATGTAGATAGTGTACTGTGCAACGTATCAACGTGAAAAAACGGCGTTTAAAAATACAATAATATGCAACGCGTTTGTCTACTGTGCAACGAATAAATTCTTCGAGTTTATGCGACTTTAAATACAAAAATGTTGCCTAAAACTGTGTGTGTGTGTGCAAAGTGGCAATGTGATGTGCAACGTTTGAGTATAATATGCAGCATGTTCTCCAAACTAAAGTGTCAATCGAGTGTGCAACGCATCAAAGTGAAACGAAAAAATTTAGAACGCACACGTTGATATACGAGTTTGTGTGTTTTAAAATGAAAAACTCTAATTATGTGTGTGTATAAAAGTGCATAAGCGTAAATGCTTATTGGTTGAACAAACAACCAAAAGACAAAAAAAATAGGTTATGTACCTTATTAATGTGCAGTGTCATAAAATGAAAAAAAGAAATGCATTCGCTTTGCAATGAAGTGGTCACTTGGATAAATAAAAATGTGTATTTATTAAAAAAGAGGAATTTTTCCCAAATAAAAATGTGGAGTAAAATTAAAAAAAAAAGGTTATGTACACTCGTATATCCACTGTGCTGTAGTGATGTGATGCGTTGCACTGTGATTGCTGGCACTAGTACTGCACAATTCTGCTAGTAAAATAAAATGCACCAATAATGTGTTTCTAACGAACACGCGATACGTTGCACGCGCATATGCTCACTTTTTAACAATTTTGTTTTTTGTGTTTATATTTTAATATATGACTCGAAAAGTGCGATTGAAGTGATAACCACGTACCTTGTTCAATGTAGACGGTGACAAAATAATGTGGCAAGAGTTGCGTTGTGGTTGATCACAGTGATGATGTTGTGTTGAGAAAAATGTTGGTGTTCTGTGGCAGGTGGTGTGGCAAGTGCTGTGTAAAGTGTTGCGTTGTGGCTGATCAAGAAGTGATGGTAATGTGGTTTTGAAAAATGTTGGTGTTGTGGCGATTAACTGGTGCGCAAAACGATGTAGTTGATCAAAATGATGGTGTTGTTATCTTCGTGGACTGTATTTTTTTGTTGAATAAACTGGCTGATTTTTCTGAGGTGAAGTGTAAAATTTCAGTTCTTCTCGGCGAAGAAAGGACCATGTAAATCGCGGGTACTCTTTGCTTGTGAGCTCAGATGTACCGGATTTTATTTGGTTTGATTGTGCAAGAAAAGTAAAGAAAAATAAAACGCAAGAAGGTTTTAGTTTTTTCGTTATAATATATATGTGTTTGTGTGTATTTAAAATATTTTGATGAAATATTGTTTTACAAAGATTAATTTACCTTGATGAGGCTGGTAGCTCGCTGTCTTCACTTGAACTCGGTCAAAAAAGAAGTGTTAGCAGAAGCAAAACGGTTTTGTGTCCGAACCGTCGGACCATATAAATCAGGGGAAAATTAACGAGAAAAAATGTTTATCCGGCGGGAAAATATAATGGTAGAAATTGAGTGAAAGTGTTAATTTGTACGTGTGTGTAAACTTATGTGTGTGCTCATCAACACACACACACAACTACATGAAAGCCGTGCATAAGTGTGACCGCTGCACATTAGGGCGGGTCGTTTATTGTCGGTTGATTTGAATTTTAGGCATAGAGGCCTAAACACCCGCCTTGAATAACCCATCCCACGTGGAGCCGCTTACCCCAGGTCACTTTTTAGTGGGGGGACATCTATTAGCTCCACCCGAGCCTGACTCCCACGAAAACCCTGCCTCTGTAATAAATCGATGGGAAAAGCTCAAGGCCCTCCATCAATTATTTTGCAGAAGATGGAAGTCAGAATACCTGAATGAGATGCAAAAACGCATAAAATGGAAGCAACCACAAAGGAATATGCAATCAGGAGATCTTGTTGTGACCAGGGAAGAGAATCTACCACCTAATTAATGGAGACTGGGACGAGTCACGAAATTATACCGCGGTTCCGACAAACAGGTCAGAGTGGCAGATGTTGTGACAGAAAGAGGGGAGATTACAAGACCCATTGCAAAATTGGCCCTGCTCCCACACGGCACTGAAAACAGAACAGAAAAAGCCGACTAAATCTGCCTAAAAAAAAAACAAAAAAAATAATTTTTGATGGTTCTTCGCCCGGTCAACTTCGGGTCGATCTGGTGACATAAAACCGACCATCGTCAGATCCTTCACCCAATTTATCGCACAAACCCTAAAATATACCCATATACCCCCTTCTATCTAACAGGTAACCATAAAACAAACTCACCCCAAATTCCAAGGTGTGATTTACGCCTTCCCATTACACTCCGCCATTAGTAAAGGGTGATCCAATCAGGCGTCCATCTTTACCATGGACCTTGAAAACGGCAGATACCATATCGTACCCGTACTGAGTTAACATCCAACTCATCTGAAAATGTAAAAGTTTTAGTGACTTACGCAATTGGAAATTGACAAATCAAGACATAGGTTAATTTCTTTCTTTTGCTTTATAGCACAAAACCACCCTCATCAAGTGATTCCTTGCAGCTGTGTAAAAATGTTTCATAGTTTGTTGCCCCTCCTGGTGTATCAATGCTCGGTCGTGTCTTTGCAAAAAGAGGAAGCTCCTTCGGCAGGCAAACTTTTTCCACCATGCCGACAAAACCCCATCCGCTTGCCTGATCTGCGCAACAACCAGGGATATGTCCTTAGCCAATTTTGCCACTTATCGCTAGTTCCATCGTCGGCGCCATTTGCGGGTGTGTTGTTTTTTGTCATGCTCTCCATCACTTGACCGCGGTTTGCTACGGGCTCCAGCGGATTCGTTGGATCCCCGTCAACTACGGTCCTTTCATCGGCATTAACAACACCCTCCATGCTATCAATGTTCTCCAGATAATCAACGGGTTCGTTCTTCATATTAACATTCGAAATATAAAACATTTCAAGTCTCCTTATGAGCATGAATTTCATGGTGCTTTCAGTTTTCTTCGTTGATGGTCCTTCTTCGTTGAATATAATCAATAAAAAATTCGCATTTGATATAGCGCACGAACACCAAACAGAAACACAAGAGGGCCTGGACGATTCGCTCAGCTGAAAGGCAATTTACAAATAAAATAAGGGACGCCATGAGAATACAATATATAAGAGTCGTTACGAAATAATGGTCAGTATACCGCACTCATGCCATACCACCCAGAGAAAATAGCAATCAATATCGGAAAATACTGTGCATTAAACGTTTGTATGCTCCACTTCATCACACGTCGATCCTCCAAAGCGCAGGCGGCCATGACCCTTCCCCGTTTAGCGTTGTCATTGTTATCGTGATCAATTGGCTCTTTGCATTCCAAAAGGTCGCGGCAGAAAAGAGCACATAACCATTGTTTCCAATGGGTTGAATTCTAAAGCAGGATTTTGTTGAACCGGATAGAGACGGAGGTGTGATGGGAACCATCGATTGAATGCTGGTGGCTGCATTTCCTTTTCACTGCGCGCCTGAATACCACTGACTTTCGTCACAGTCAAACTTAGACGCAAGACTATTAAAACAAATAACAAGTAATTATTCCGTCTGTCGGTAGAACATCTAAGTAAAGCAGCATTTTTTACCTTAATGGCGCACAGATAGTTTTATACCATGTTGCGCAACCTGTGGGGTTTGTGGTCCCGTGTGCTTTATACGCTATAAATCATGGGCGGATTCATTAATTCATTAAGAGCTCACCTTCGAATTATAATTGTTATCCATGAATCTACATAGTATGTATGTATATTTCTGAATGAAGTTGCTTATTGCTTACCCAAACAGTAGGCCAAACTCCTTTTGCGCACCGGTGACGTTCCTGGTAATGGTGGTTGTTTGCGGGCAAGCGTCCACGCATCGGCGCCCCGCGTTCAGATTCGCACACAGATCGATCGTATGCCACTCTCCGCACGACAAGAGACAATATTGATCGTAGCGGGCCTCCGTTGTGATATATTAAAATTCCAACAATGCTTTCGCAATGTTTCTGGCAGTTCCTCTTCCACCACAAAATTTCGTTCTTAGTACGGGCGCATTGTGCACAGTGATTGCGCAGTTTGTTATGCTTATGCCCGAAATGCTGCTGTGTGTGTTTCCCCAAAAGCTGCACCCAATTTGCAGTATCCACATAACACAAAGATGGATGACCATTCGATGCGTAGCAATGACTTGAGGCCTAATTCGTGTAGGTCCCGATCCTCATAGACCACCAGCGCAAACTCATCGAACAACAGTTGAACTCCGGCAAATGTTGGCGCGAACTTCGCAGTCCACAAGCAATAGCGGAGTACTAGCACGGTTCTAACAAACGCTGAGGTTTCCTAGAATAGATGAAAAGTGAATAAAATAAATTGTTTAAATTGATGCAGTACAAGCTGCCGGTAGCATTTTGGTTATTGTTCATCTGCTTCAGCTGCGACCTAAAATGTGGCGAAAGCGATTAATTAAACATGTATGCAGAACAGTGTATCATTTACAAGGTGTAGCAGCGGCAGCGGCGTTAATTGGTTCGTTGTTGGCGTTGTGGTCCTCTATGCAGTTGCTGGCGCTGCACCGCTAGCCGGCTTCCGGGAGGCACCTAGCAGCGCCTACGGTTGCTCAGGTGTGAATTCTAGCGCATGCCTGGAAAAGTTCTGGAATGGCTTCCTCTTGTTGCACAACACCTAACATGCAGGTATCCACATCGTTTTGGTGGCGCCACAACTTTTGTCACGAATACTCGCGCCATAAGAGAGACAATGCATGGCAAATTATTGTATGCATCCACGGCTTGCTGGCGCACTTCATTATCTGTGGACAACAGTGAATTTGGGGGCTGCCGGAATTGTATTTGATCGGCGAGCATGACTCGAATTTATTTTCACCAACTTCCCTTTTATATGCTGGATACTCTGCTGCTTGCAACAATCCAATAATCGGTGCGCATTTTCGGCCACTGCAAACGTACTTGCAGTAAGCAAATTTCAGTGAAAATTTTTTTTCGACGCTTTGGATGGCCAGACGCAGCTAGTTGCGGCGAAAAATATACTACCTTTTCTCCAAAAGCACTGATGGACTTCGTCGTTGTTATGCAATTGGTAATTTTATTGCCGAGTGCGTTTATATTTAATAGCAGATGAATCTTTTTGTGATCAGCCTGCATGAAGTATGTAAGATCAACGGTGTATTTTGCTCCATCCGAGCCCGACAATGATTCTGTGCGGGTGCTGTTTCTACTACCGCAGTCGGAGCCATTGTCGGGCACGTCGAACTCGCAAGTACACCTCATTTTTACCATTCCGAAGCTGGGCCGCGTTGGTGCATATTTTTGCCAAAGAGCGAAGCGATACCATACTCAGTGATATCATAACTCTGCCCTTTATTTGTTACGAACGGCAGAGCAATGATGGGTACACCTTTGCCACCTGTACTTTCAGCGGCTCCGAGAATAAAGTCTGCTTGACCACCAAAACCTGAAAAGAAACGGGTTAGATCAACTTCAATGGAAAAATAAAAATGTATGGAGTGAATACATGCATGGCCAAATGTCCGCGGTATTTGCTTACTAATTTGTTTTTCACAATTTTAAACTTCCTCTACCGCGAGATTCGTTTTGAACAGTGGTTTGTCATTGTGTAGAGATTCCATTATTAAAATTTCAAATCGCTGATAAATCTCACGAAGGTCCATTATATTTGTCGGTTCTGATATCATCCAAAAACGATCGAATTCGAATAGCGAATAACAATAGAACTTATGAAAATGCGCCAGTGTACAAGTTTGATTGAGCGCTTGTGCTGCATTGTAGAAATACACTTTGGCATCGCCAGACTTAAGCAAACGATATGCCATAGCGGTGGCAAAAGTGTAACCATAGACGGGATGTTTTGAGTGCAATAGCACATGATGAGCAGCGTCTCTATATTCGCGCGAGAAGTACAATAGGTTCGCCAGGCCAAGAACGCCCATTTCACGGAAGTCAGTTTTGGGATCGTCTCCCTGAAAACCGATGTCCTGCCACTGTGTGGTAATGCGCCCAACAAGCGGCTCTTCTGGCATTAATCGATTCCATAGCTCTAATAATTTCTGTTCGTGATCTGGGTTGTCTGCATCGTATGGCTCTGCCCGCAATCGTTCTACCTGATGCAGCAGATTTCGATAACTCCAAATTTGTAGCACACAATTGCCGAAAAGCGGTGCAAAGTCTAGGTGTATTTTCGCCTTTATATGCTTGGCGTGTCGTACTACATTGGCCGCACGTACTGTTGTCGCATATGTGCAAGTAGTACACATATTGTGCGCTGGCAATTGAGCGGCAAACAAAATGTGGCATTTTTTCTGAAATAGAGAAATAATTAGTAAACTATACACTAAATAAGCCAAATTACGGCTTTGCGTCAGATCGCCCAAAACCAAAAATGTCAAATCGCCCAACTTTTTGGGCGATCTGTCATTTGTGCAGTGAGACATTTGGGCGATTTGACAACTTTTTTTTTTCCCTTTTACTTTCAGTATCGTAGTAAGTGGGGGGTTTTAGGGGTTGTATAGCTCTATGTTAGGGGTTATGTTATGAAGTTGTGTGAATAAATATGTAGCAAAATATAAATTAAGATTAATTAGCATTATAATTATGTATTTTACTAATATTTCATTTTACAGAAGTAAACATTTTGTAAAAGGGAGAATTATAGAGGAGAATTATTAATTCACCCTTTTACAATATGTTGGCATGAAGAAGTAAACATTTTGTAAAAGGGAAAATTATCAAAAATCAAAAGGTAGTACCTTTTTGGCTAAAACAGTAAAAATATAGTTCTACTAAAATAAATAGAACATGCATGCAACCCACAGACATCCATATATTACAAAAGAATTAAAATTATAAACTGAAATATGATAGAATGAGACATTGAAATTCGTGGAAGGGTTAGTTAGCCGAGCTCAAGACAGGGCAAAGGTTTGCTTAAGCAAGAAAATGTCAAACAACTGAAAACACTGCTTAAGAACAAGCTTAGGCTCAAGCGGCAGTCAAACAACCGGCCCTATGCATTTTGTAAAAGGGAAAATTAGATTTAAAAATTTTCAAAGAACTAACCATTTTCCCTTTTACAGAAGTTGACAAGAAGTTTTTTGCGTTTTTGGGCGATTTGACATTTGGGTGATTAGACATTTGGGCGATCTGTCATTTGGGCAATTAGACATATGTCTAATCGCCCAACTTTTTGGGCGATCTGTCACTTAGGAAATAAGACATTATTTCCAATCGCCCAACTTTTTGGGCGATCTGTCATTTGGGCTATTAGACACATTTTGGGCGATTTGACATTTTTTGGTTTTGGGCGATTAGGTTTTGGGCGATCTGACGCACAGCCCCAAATTACTACATACTATACCGTTAATTATTGTACCTTACCCGTATTACGTAAGAAAATCCATTTTTTTACGGCCTCGTGCTGCTGGAAAAATTCTGAATGACAGCTGAGTCAATTCAAGAAAATGGCAGGGTATGGTGTGGTGAATAGGCACATACAGTGTTGCCACGTGAAACCATTTATTTTAGTGGAGGGCTTTGAAATTTGATTCAACCCTTGATATATTCCACCCTTTTTCTGCCAATATTAAAACAGAACGATTCCGTTGGCGCGCCATCTAGAGTGAATTCTTTAATTTATTTAATTCAACCATCTCACCTACTTAAAGTGATGCGGACCCAACCATTTAGGCCACCACTTTGTCGTGCCAGACCACGACTTAGCCCAGTATACAACCCAAATCGGCTAATATCGTAAATTTTTCGGGTTGCAGGCTATGGTGACAGACAAAAGTCACCACTCATATTGAACAGCAAGTAACTAGGGATGTTCAAGGAGACGATTCGGAAATCTCACTTACCATAAAACAATTAATGAATGAATTTTCAATTATTTTCAATTCAATTTAATTTTTCATTTCACTTACGTATCAAATTCCAAATACATTGTAGTATATATGTATGTATGCACATACATCTGTATGTTCATTATTCAATAATGATTTGTATAACTCATTATTTTCATAACTTATTTATATTTTCATTCATACTTAATATTGGATCCATATGCAATTAATTCATGCTCGACAGTTTCCCATCATTTACGATGTTAAAAATTTTTTTACTAAACAACTCTTTGATTTTATTGTTCAACATCATTCACTTGATCTATAAAAACAAAAACAGTACAGTATGCGTGGCACAATTTTAGTTACCCACGGTAGGCACAAAGGGCTGGATCTCCACCCTACGCATCCCATTGCCCCGGGGATCGAATCTCGGGTTGGGTCGCGTAATCATACCGTCGCCGAACCACCACTCGACGTGTTCCAATGTCCCGGGTATCAACAATCACGCGCAGGGTCACGCGTTCCTTTACCGGGGTGGTCTTCAAATCTCCCAATTGACTTCTGAAAAAAAAAAAATAATAATAATAATAAAAAAAAAAAAAAAAATAAAACAAAATAATAATAAGCGAGTAAAAATAAAAATAACCATGCAATAAGTAAATTACTGCTTACAATTTTGGATCCTCCATAGCTCAGTCCGTCTCCAACCGCGTGCCGTATGCTTTTGCATCGAATGACCGCCAAACAGTTAGGACACCGGTTAAGTGTGGGTGGTGAAAACCACTCACACACCGTTGCCATACCTTATCTGTTTATTTCCGATACAAGATAAATAAACAAATGTTGACAAACCGTTTTACACGTAGCACCTTAAGAAGGGGCACCTTCAGCACACCCACTTACACAAATTTTTACGTTTTCCATAGCTCGCCTGTAATTGGCAGCATACCAGAAATCTGTCATGAAGTTTTGTTCGACCCTCTGGCAACAGCCTTAAAAGGAGCAATGATCAAATGCAACTCTAAAGATACTCACCTCAGACTCGCACTAAACCTTATAAGAAGCTCTCACTGGCGAGTTTTTCGCATTATAGTACCCAGCCCTCTATCAGTTTTTAGCATTCCATTGCAACTGCTTAGCCAATTACAAGGGAAAAGTTAGGAGCATATCAGCCACTACTCGCCACCCAATAACGACAAGAAAGTTGGAGACAGATAACAATAATGTACTTTTTCTAGAAATATGGGCCGTTTCACCGTAACGCGAAACAAGCAGAAAGACCGTGGTAGCGATTCGAGATCGCATGTCGACTCTGCGACAAGAACCACGGCTTACGGTTCTGTCCGATATATCGGAAGAAATCAGCGGAAGAGAGACTGCGAGTGGTCATCCTCCACGGGTACTGCATCAACTGCTTATCCCCGTTTCATAACCGGGAAATATGCGGCAGCCAGGGGCGATGCTTCAGATGCCACGAAAAGCATCACCCCACTCTGCATCTCGAAGAGGAAGGTGCTCGCCGCCCGCTAAGCTCCGCAACGCCGACGGAAATGGAAGAGGTATTGTCACTCGACCTCTCTGGGCAGACGTTGTCCTGGGCGCAGCAAGTGGATGAGGCGGAGAGGCTGGAAACGGAAGGAGCCGAGGAAGCTGCGCAGCCAATAAATACGGAAATACCCAGACCCAGGAGACTGCGCCCGAAACTGCAACACCAGAAGCACGCAGGCGCGGCTCTGGATCAAGTCCATTCAGACCGACTGCTCAGCGGCGTGATCGCCACATTGAGGGCAGCTCGGAAACCCGTCCTTTCCATAAAACCTTACACCGGGCGTATATTCCGTATACGCCGCGAGTAAATAACAACAAATTGAACTTTGGATGTGTTAGCGGTTTAGAATTGTCGAAGAGGCAACGAAAATAGCAAAAAAAAAAACGGCGAATATGTACCGAAGTCATGCACAAATCTGCTTTCTGTTAGTCAAATGACGTTATACGGAAAGAAAACTATGTTCATGGTAATTATTGCAAAATTCTAATAAAACAACACATTAGTTGCAACTGCAAAACTAGTTTACGGACTCTTCAAATTGAATTGCCAAAAAATCGAAGGAATTTACGTTCATTCTACGTTTGTTGTTATGAATTAAAAATTATTACATAGAAGTATTTGGCATGTAAACAACAAACTGATGCTTCAACGGGCGCGGTGTGGTATGAAGTTCAGTTCAGTCGATAATTTCAAATGCATCGTTTGTGTAAAGCAGAAACAAGCCAGAGCGCCATTTAATCACAGCGAAAGAATATTGTTCATACATACTATATATTGACGAATAAACACGGAAAGTGTTTGCAATTCCAATCAAGTAGAAATCCGATGTGTACGCAGAATTTATATAATTCAAGAATTTCACTAAAAATCAGTGCACTACAATCATTAAAATATTGCGCTCGTACAACGGGACAGAATATGTAAACGGACCGTTCAAGGAATATTATACGAAATGTGGATATTAACATCAAACTACAACCCAGTATATAGCGTAAATCAAATATGCTAGCCCTTAAGAACTTTAGTCCAGCGGGAAACCATACTGGAAACATTTGCGATTATTGAGGTGTAAAGCTCTTGTGCACATGCCAAAACAAAGACGTCCGTGCAAATTGGCATCAAAATCAATTGAATGCACATTGTGGGTATAGTGATAATGCCAGAGGATGTCGTTATTCAACCCGCCCAGATAAACGATTATCATATGTACTTCGTCTGGCCTGGGTTCACCTCCAGACCCATTCGCTTTGCTTCTCTATCCAGTTTGGAGAAGGCAGAACTGCGCTGTTTTTAAAGCCGATGCTGTAAATGTCGTCGACGTATGCCAGTAGTTGCACACTTTTATAAAAGATGGTGCCTGACCGATTTAGTTTGGCGGCTCGAGTTATCTTCTTCATCATCATGTTAAAAGTGTCGCACGACAAAGAGTCGGAAACCTCGTTTGGTATCAAAAGGGTCGGAGAGATCCTTCTCAATCCTGACGGAGCTGATGGTGTTGCTGAACGTCATTTTACATAGCCTTATAAGTTTTGCGGGGATACCAAATTAAGACATTGCAGCATAAAGCCTACTTCTTTTTGTGCCATCGAAAGCGGCGATTCTTCTTTCTTGGGCATTTTTAAAGAGCTGGCGCACTGTGAATATCTGTTCGATAGTAGATTTACCAGGTCTTAAGCCACACTGATAATGTCCAATCAGTTCATTGCAGGTGGGCTTTAGTCTCTCACACAATACAATCGACAGAATATTATATGCGATGTTAAAAGCTGATACCGCGATAGTTGGCGCGAATTGCAGTATCACTCTTCTTGGGGCTTGTGCAAAGTACAATTAGATTCCAATCAGTCGTCATATATTGGGGTTTCGGGATCATCATCTTCTCCAAAGTGGTCCCTGCCACTACAACTAAGTAGTGTGGAAAAGTGCTCCCTCCATAAACTAAGTATATTCTGGACGTCAGTCAATAAGTCGCCGTTGTAGTTCTTATAGGAATTTGCCCCGGTCTTGAAACCTTCTGTTAGCTGTCGTACTTTCTGAAAGAATTTTCCGGCTTTTTTCTTGCCGGCCAGCATTTTAGCTCTTCGCACTCACGCATTTCGGCCAGTCGTTTTTCCGGGCTTTCTTAAAACTAATAGATTGTTCAGCGGCGGTACGTAAAAAGCAGCAGATGTGGTCCCGTTGTTCCGAAATATCGCTGTGTTGATTAGTGCTTTCAGAGAGCAGGAGTAAGAGTCGAGTAGCGAAGTGCGTGGCTGTCTGTTGTGATTGCAGATTTTTGACGTGGAGCTTTCCTTGTGTCCATTTCCGCACGCTTTTTGACGCACAGAGGCGCGTGCGTATCTTGGCTGCCACAAGATAATAGTTCGAATCGATGTTGGCTTCTCGGAGCGTGCGCACATCTAGTTCACTGGAAGCATTCCTTCCGTCTATAACAACATGGTCGATATGAGTTCGTGTTTTATCGTTATTGCGGCCTAAAATATTTAATGTATATTGGAACGATTTCCCGTCATCATCAATTTAAGAAAACGCTTAATTTATTTATGTACAAAATTTAAAAAAGGTTTGGTGAAATTTTATATATTCGCTGAGTTGCGTAATTTACGTCTGCCACGTGTCGATACCAAAAATCCAGAGAGCAACCCATAAGATAATGTTTTGTCTCATTGACGATCTCTATTCTTCCCAGCACTTATTCAGCGCATATAAATTGTAATTTTTTGGTGGTTGCCACTGTTTTTTAAATTAAATTCAGCACTTATTCAGCGCAAGTAAGCCACTGTAGCACCCCCCACCGCCCCCGTAGGTCGGAGGTGTATGTTCTTCAAGTTACTGATTTTGTTGAATGTGTTTATACGAATTGGTCGACAACTGCTAGATGCTGGTTGCTGCACTTGATATTTTGCTTTCACTTTACGTTAAGGTACTATTACTTCGGTTGTGTTTTCCATGAATGTGGGCTTCAGTCGAGCAGTGGGTGCAGTACTGCCCGCATGAATGTACGCAACTTCTATACAAAAACGGGCTCATTGTACGATATCTCGCTTCATGTGAAACGTTGTTGTGCGAGGTTTTGAGTGGAACGTGCATTAGGATGTGCAGCGTCGTGCAGCTGGTCGAAAATATTGCGGCGTAGTTTTTAGTGATGTGTCGCAAAATATATCAGTGGCCTCGGTATCGACTTATGTTGTCTAAGCTCCAGCGTAGTTGATGTAATGAGACGTTGCAACTCTTCATCTGCGGCCTGTTGTTCGGCAATCTCTTTAGCAGACACCCTGACTGGTAAACTGATAGGGTTAGCTCTGGAAAAGCGTCAGCGACGATGTTTTTATTTCTCGGTATATGCCTTATCTTTGTCGAAAACTGGCTAACGAACTGGTTGACGCGGTGATACCTTGTGTGAGGTCTGTGAAATCGCAAAAGCGAGGGTTCGGTTAAAATCTTTATATCTCTACCTTCCAGAAGATGTCTGGAAAATAAGTTTAGTCGTAGTGAATCCGAGTGGTTGTCTTTCGTTGGTGACAAACTGGTCTATTGCAGCGCCGACTGAATTGTCCTAAGCGTCGCAGCGCAAGTCGAGTGGTACGTGTGGTGCTTCATATGCTAGCTATATAGCGTTAGTCAATAGCTTTAACAATCTTTATTTCGTCATATTTGCGCGCGCCTAATTCGACTAGTGGCGCGTGGACTTCTGCTGCGCCGGGTATATTTAATTTGTAGAAATTCTAATACCCTAGGAATCTTCTTAGATAGGAAACTGTTTGCGGTTTCGGGTAAAGACGAATAGCTTCAGAGCGTTCTTCTGTTGGTTTAATACCATGGCTATTAATCGTATGACCTAGTTAAATAACTTTACGTTTTGAAAATCAGCACTTCTTCAAGCGTTGAAGGACAGCCCCTAAATGTTTTTTGTGTTCTTTCATGGACTATGACGCGATCACAATATCATCTATATAGACGTGACAGAAACCAGATTTCGGAAAATCGAATCCATGAGCCATTGAAAAGTTTGTGCTGCGTTGCACAAATCGAAGGTCATTACCCTAAATTGAAACAGCTAAAAAGGTGTTAGTAGTGTCTAATAGTACACACGATTAAGGTTAAATGTTAAAAATACCGAACAAGCATGAAGGGAAAAGGTAAAATCGCGTAAATGTGGTATTGGGTACCGATCGGGCGTTGTGACCTTGTTAAGTCGGCGGTAATGTCCGCATACCCGCCAAGTTCCTTCTTTTTTCTTTAAGTGTAGAGGACTTGCCCATTCGCTTTCGGAGGGAGTGCAGATCCCTTGCTGCTTCATATGGTTGAATTCACTTTAGCTGCTATTAATTTCTCACCGGCCAACCTTCATGATCGCTTGGCAACCGGTGTGCCGTGTGTGTTTATGTGATGTCGGATGTTATATTTAGGGATCTGTTGTTTGGCGCGTTTTGCGACATCGTTAAATTGTTTGATTGTGTGGTACACCGGATTCTGTATAGAGATCAGCTTTATTCCCTTTTTGCGCATAGTGGCATATTTTTGATGCTGATATGAAGGTAATGGCGTGTCCTGCACTTATTGTTTTGTGGTATAGGCTGTCCCTATCATTTCTGACTCAAATAGGTTGCGATTTCCCAAGTAACTAGTAAGCCGTTTCGCATAATGAAGTCTGCGCCGAAGATCGGGTGTTCATGATGAGGACAGTGGCAACCTCATCGACCTCTGAAATGCCTCAACTTTCATCCCCACAATATTTAATACCTTTTTTAATAAATTTTCTATTATTCTACATATGTTACGGGAAACCCGAGACAATATCAGTGACCGCCAAACTATAACTCTTTTGTAAAAAAACCCGAAATATTGATATAATTAAAAAATTGTGAATTTAAACTCGAATTCTTAAAACCCTTTTTTATTTTAAACTTCCCACGACCCCCGAAGTTATGGAAATGGTCCTTCGAGCTGTTCTTAAATAAAAGATTTAGCCACCAAGAAAAACATAATTTTTATATGTACGAGTGTTTTCATACATATATACAACCGCACGAACGCTATCAAAAAACTTACACAAATATACTGTGGTCATAAGCTACGAACTGAAAGTGATCAAAAACTATTTGAAGTGAAAAAATAAAAATTTAAAACAAAAAATACAAGTTTTTAAAACGCTGTGGACAATTACCTTAAGTGAAAACCAAATTATGACAATTAAATTTTATTCTAAAACTGAGCTTAAACAGAAAAGAAGATTAAAAGTTCAAAACTCAGTGAAGAGTGATAGTTAAAATCAAAACCAAATAGATATAAAAATTTACCAAATTACCACAAGAAACAAGAAACTACTAAGGAAGACCCGCAACAACAACACAATAAAAAGAGGACTGAAAGAGGAAGGAGAGACGGAAAATACTAATCACACCAAGGCGATCAAAGACAGCATCTCGGCTCAAACCTCAAAACTCAGGTTACGAAAATTGTTTTTCATACGTTAATGCAAAAATGTCACAGTAAGTAACCACCGTGAAGTTAAATAGAACTTATTTGATAAGTTGACTTTCATGTGGCGAATCCACATTTAATGCGAGAAGACAGATCCCAGTATCGCTTTAAAGTAAACCTGTGGACCAGAATTTTAAACGCCAAAATTATTGGGCCTTTAGACCTGCCTGAGAACTTGAATAGCTATCTACATTTTTTACGAGAAAATTTACCAACTTTGTTAGACGACATACCACTAACAGATCGTCGCCACATGTGGTATCAAGAAGATGGCTGCCCAGCGCATAAAACAGTGCAAGTTAGAGATTTCCCTGACCAGGAATATCCGGTAAGGTGATTTGGACATTCAGGCACTATCTCGTGGCCAGCCCGTTCTCCAGGTTTAAATCCCCTGGATTTTTTATATTGGGGCGTTCTCAAAGAAAAGTTTATTCAAAGCCTATTGAGAGCATTGCCGAGCTGCGTGAACGAATTTCTCAAGCTGCTGAGGACATCAGCTCACGAGGATATGCCCGGCGAATAAGTAGATCTTTTTTAAGAAGACGTTATTTCCCTATCTGACTTTTGTTACAATAAACCTAAACTAAACTAGGTCAAGATTTTTCATTATTTTATTAATTTTACTTACTTTTGTTGAATTTGGTAAAAGTGGCTGTATCTGTCTCGCTCGCTCATGGCAAACATGTTCACTATCCATCTCTCTCATCATTTTGCCGTAAAATTAAGAACCTACAAAGAGCTTATGCGAATAAAAAACATTTGAACTGAGTAAAATGGGTTAGCAAAAATCGGGTTACTTGAGGTCTTTATTTTTTTACTCGTTTTTTTTAGTACGAAACAAACAAGTATTGTATCATTTTACAATCCTGATTAAATACGCGAACTTTTAATGGCACTTGCCAAGGCACTTTAGTACATTTTTTTTAAAGGAGGGCTTTTCATAGTCGACAAATTATAAATATTTAAATTCATAGTTTAACAAATAGTCTAAATTCTAGAAAAACCTTATTTAATTAACCACAACAACCGAAAAATAGTTACAGTTTGACAAAATTTCTAGATTTTTCTTAAATGCCCATAATTTTCAAACTGCATGGTATAGATTTCTTTTTGATTTTTCTCATAATGGTTACAATCAATCCTGTCACCCCGTTTCGGCTTGACGTTGAGTTCTGTAGTGCGATTCAGTAACTTTTAACAACACGACTTGACGTTGTTCAAAATCAATCCGATATGCAAAAAGGAACTCAGAGACTTACTTCAATGTGTTCTGGTTTATTTGATTTCAACCGGACGAAGAAAGGTATAGAAAAGTAGTTATAAGGGTTGACATTACGTCGCTATACTATGTATGATGCCAGATTTGTTACATATATTATTAATTTCAACACTTTCCCTCAAGTCTGGCACAATTTACAATAAAATGCTTATATAAAGAGAGAATTCCAAAAATTATACATTGTTATAAAAAGGTTTACATAAATCTCACACCGAGTTTTTTAATGCAATAGTTGTGCTTTGTTGTTGGCAAATTTTTGGTCAAATCGTCTGCTGGCATATCATCCGTGCCTATATACTCAATGGCGATGATTTTTTTCTCAACAGCTTCTCGGACGAAATGGTGACGAATATCTACGTGTTTGGTACGATTGTGGAAAACAGGGTTTTTGCTTAGCTTACCGGCACCTTGGTTATCGTTGTAAATCATAACTGTGCTGTGTGTTCCAATTATTTCTCCCATTAGTCGTCTCAAATGGATTGCTTCTTTAGTTGAATCGGAGAGCACCATGTACTCTGCTTCGGTGCTTGAGACAGCTACAGTGCGCTGCTTCCTGGACTCCCAAATTTGAACGCAAAGCCTGTGAAAGATCTTCTGTCGTCGATGTTTGATCCCCAGTCAGCATCGGCGAATCCTTCTAAGCAGCGGTTGTACTTTTCAAATAACGTAATACGCGCTTGGCTGCAACCCAGTGTGCGTTTCCGTAGTGTGTATTGAATTGGCTCAATACGCTCACGATATGCGCTATGTCGGGCCTGGTTGACACAGCAAGATACATCAGTGAGCCAATTATGCTTTGATATGGTACGTTTTTCATAGTACGGAGCTCTTCTTTGGTTTTTGGAGACATTTCCTTGCATAACTTTATCTCCGCATTTTCGGGTGTGCCGGCCGGCTTACAGTCGTTCATTTTGAATATTTTTAGTAATTGTGCTATGTATTTCGATTGGCTCATTGTGATAGTACTAGTTTTTAGGCATTGGTTAAATTCAATTCCCAGACAATATTTGATTGGACCAAAGTCCTTCATTTCAAATGCAGATGCAAGTTCGATTTTTATTTGCTTTAGTTTTTCATTCTTGTTCGATGCGACGATTAGGTCGTCGACGTAAATGGTGATAAGTGCAATAGTGTCTTTGGTTTTGTAAACGTAAAGGCACGGATCACATTTCGATGCTGACATCTTCATGTCTCGTAGCTTCTGATCAAGCTTTTGGTACCATAATCTGCCTGACGCACTCACAAAGTCAAGTTGGTGTACCTTTCGGCCCATTTCTGCGGATATGGCAATCAGTGATATAATAGTGTTAAGTCGAGCGACTGCTTCCATTGGAGTTACTGGATCCGTGCTTTGGGCTAGTGCTGAGCTTTGTGGCTCTTCTTCGGGTGCTACCTCTTGGTCGCTGGTGGAGTTGTCTTCGCTCGATAACATTTCGGTGATGGATACCATATTGTATTCTAATCGCGGTCTCCCGCGGCGCTTCGTTCGGACTTTCTTACGGCGACCTCTTCCTCTTTTAACTGCTTCTTGTAAATTTTGTGTGTCATCGATGGTCTTCGTTGCTTCCCGTGGTTGGCTTTGCGGTTCTGCATTTGCTTGAAACTCCGGCTTCGTCTTTCCTAGCGTTGAATGTATTACGACATCGCTCGTTAAAAAATTTTCATAGGCGTCGATTTTCTGCTGTGGAACGAACGTTACATCTCTACTTCGGCGAATTTTTCTTGATACGGGATCCCACAAGCGGTAACCTTTGGATACTTCAGAGTAGCCTACAAATACGCATTTTATCGTCTTTGATCCGAACTTGCACTTACCCGCAGTTTTGTTTAGCATGTAGGCGGTGCTGGCGAACTTTTGTAAATGACCAACATATGGTGTCCTTCCAGTCCATATTTGGTAGGGAACTTCGCCGTTTAAACTTTGCGATGGACAGCGGTTGCGTGAATAGTTCGCTGTATTGACAGCTTCTGCCCAATATACGGCTACTGCGTTTTGTTGTGGGGTGTATTCAACTGTGAACTCTTGACATATACCTTCGATTTTCAGGTAATTTTTCATGGCGTTAAAAGTATATTCGGTTCTATTATCGCTACGTAGGCACTTTATTCGCTTACCGTGTTGATTTTCGACAAGGCACTTATATTCTTTGAATGTTTCTAAAACTTCGTTTTTGTGCTTCAAAAAGTATATTTCGCATCATCTGCTCTTGTCGTCAATAAACGTGACAAAGTATCGTGAGCCGGCAAATGATTGCGTTTTCATCGGCCCACATACATCGCTGTGCACTAGCTCTAAAACATCTTTTGACTCACGATTTGACTTTTGGAATGGTTTCTTTGTTTGCTTTCCCTGAATGCAAGTACTGCACGGAGTTAAGTTCGCTTTCGTGTTAACGCTTATACCAATCACCTTCTTTTTGTCAATAATTGCTTTCAGGTCTTTTTCGTTTAAATGTCCAAATGCTTCGTGCCAATCTTGAAACGTTTTCGGATTTGCAACTGCTGGCATTTCTCGTGCCTCTGTGGTTTTCGATATTTAAAATTGTTGGACTTGCAGTCCCTGGCTTTGTGCAAGATTTTTTCACAAGTGTGGCAAGCATATTTGAAGATTGACCTTTGTTGATCAGCGTTGTTTCTATTTGAAGAACGGCTACCACTTTTACTTGGGGATTTTCGATTTGCATATAATGCACCCTCATTACAAGAAATTTCATTTCGTTTTCGAGCCTCAAACTCTAGTAGTAGTTTTACTTTTAAATTTTCTAATTTTGGTAGCCTTTCTTGCGACTCGATGGCAATTCTAAACGTTTCGTATTCGCTAGGTGTTCGCGCATGTCATCACCGGTGTTCATTTTGTGCAATATGAGCGATTTGAGTAACATTGCCTGTCGAGCTGGCCCACGCGATTGACACACTGTGTGTAATTTATCCCAAATGTCTTTTGATGTACGGCAGTTCTTAATTTGCTGCAATTCCGTTGGACAGATTGATAGTACCAAATCTGACCTCGCTTTAGCATCGTTATCTTCCCATTCGCCCACCGCCGCAGGCGGCTCTGCTGGCTTTACACAGCTACCATTCACGTACTTCCACGTCTCATTTTTTGTTAAAATTGCTTCTACCTGTATTTTCCAGGTATCAAAATTGTCTTTACCCAGAGGTTCGATTTTGATAGTCGTAAAACTCATTTTTAATTGTAATAATTTGTTTTGCCGCAAATTCGTTTCTATATTTGTTTGTAGTACACTTTGATTGCTGCTTTCTTCTTTAAATTTTCGGTTTTGTTTTGATTTCCTTCTTCGTATTCGCTTGTCATTTGACTTCACACTTCTTCTTGATTCTTCAATTTCTGACACAATGTTATCTTTGTTTTTGTTTTGTTCGGTTGTTTTATTTGCTAGCAGCTTATTGAATTCGCCTTGCTGTCATTTGATTAGCTTCGTTCGTTTGGTGCTTAGTATAATACTTTCGCAGTTGTCGTACACTTACTTTCGCTATTGTATAATACTTTCGCAGTTGTACGTGTGCTTTCGCTGTACACTTAGATAGGGTTTTCGTGAAAAATAAGTACGGCTTTCCCATGTGTATTACTGATACGCTAAACTTGTAATCTTACTTCTTGTTAGGGATTCGACCACTTGACCATGGTTATTTGGGCACTCTTCAGGCGCAGTGGAAGCGTGCTGGGCCCATAACTTGTTCAAAATCAATCCGATATGCAAAAAGAAACTCAGAGACTTACTTCAATTTGTTCTGGTTTATTTGATTTCAGCCGGAAGAAGAAAGGAATATAAAAGTAGTTATAAAGGTTGACATTACGTCGCTATACTATGTATGATGCCAGATTTGTTACATATATTATTAATTTCAACAAACGTGTTGTTAGGTAAAAAGATTTGTGGTTTGCAATAGCGATTGTGCGATTCACTAACTCATACTAAACAACACCGAACAGCTGACTTTTACTATTTATTTAAATTGATAAAAAGTGGCACCTTTGGCAACGAAGTGTCAAAATTTACGAAAAACTCAAAAAGGAATGCAAAAAAATAAAACATTGCGATTCATCAGGCCAATAGTTGGAGCAATGGAGCACACATTCAGCAAACCAAAGGCAAGTATACTTAATTAAAGTTATTAAATAGATTATTTACTTTTCTTTTTCTATTTTCAGAATGGCGTCAACAAGCCCAGCAGCAAAGGGATGATGCATTTCTTTCAAGTGAATCCGGGGCTAGACAGCAGAAAGTTTCATCGGCTCCATGGCAGGATGGAGCTAGAAAATATGTGGGAGGAAATGGCTGTCAAGCTAAACGCCATCGGAGGTGCAGAAAAGTCCATTGTGTTTGAATGTACCCAGAAGGAGCGGTGCGGTGGTGACAAATGTGCATTGTGCTTGGAATTGAGAAAAATTAAACCGCGTGTGTATAAATAAATTCATGACTTTCATTTATAGAAGTGTTACAATGTTTGTGAAAATAAATATCTTGTTTGCGCATATTGCGCAGCCAATTCCATGTACAGCCACTATGCACGTTCTTTGTGTATATGTATGTAGGTTTATTAAATTAAAATGTTTATTAAGTTTTGATTTTACATGAAATACATTAATTTAAGTTTAATTATAAGACTTATTTGGTGTTGCGCGTTTAGCCGTTCGGTTCGCTGTCCTTCGATCAACTGTCGTTTGTAATTTTATTTATTAACCGTCATAGCGTTTTTGTCTTTTCGATACGGGTTGCCGCGTTGCACATTTTTGTATGTTCGTCCACTACGTGTTCTGTCTTCTGTTCCCACAATTGGCCTTCCTGACTTTAGTTCGTCCCCGAACGTCGCGTTCCATATCTTCATGTATTCTGCTACCGTCGTCGTCCGATTCGGGCCTTCATGTTCACCTTTCTTTTCAACTTCATAACGACCATGGTTAAGTTTTCTGGTTATTTTGTGCGGTCCAAGAGAACGAAAAATAACACTGAAGATGGCACAACGCCGAAAGCGGTTTGTTTCAAAACCAAATTTGACAAGGATCGACGGAAAATCGTTCCAAAATACATCATATTTTTTCTTTAGCTTAAGAGCAGGGCCATACTGAGTTCTTTTTATAGCTACTAAGTCATTTTCTTCGTAAGATTTTTCAGCTTTTCTTTTTGCGTTAAAACTTTTCCGGTTTTCGTCCTGAATTTTACGAATCCTAACTCTTGCTTCTTCTCTAATTCTATCGCGTTCTGCCCCTAACTCACTAATTGCATCATCTTCAATGAGCTCGCTAAATCTACTTGTTTGCCCAAGCGCATTTGTAGCCCAGTTAAGAGCTTAAACGGAGAAGCTTTCGTACTACGGCTAGGACAATTATTTAAAAATTGTTGAACGGCATCTACGTGTTGATACCATTGGTCAGGGTTTGCCAAGGAAAGTTTCGTCAACATGGGTATTAATATTCGATGGACACGCTCCACCTGACCATTACCTCGCGGAACTCCTGTTGCAATTACAAGATGCTGTATCCCCTGTTCGCTGCAATAATCTTTAAATACCTGAGAAGTGAAATCCGCACCTCTGTCGGTTATTATCCTCTTGGGATTTCCGAAAATGGCTGCCTGTCGCTTTAATATGTCCACTACTGCTGTTGCACTTGTATCCTTTGTTGGATACAGCCACGAAAATTTTGAAAAAGCGTCTACTACCGACAAAATGTGACTATAACATTTTGACGTCGCTGTAAATGGGCCTAAATGGTCAAGATGATAAGTACTTAAAGGGTAATCATCTTTTGGTAAAGGTGTAAGGAACCCTTCTTTCTTCCCCATTTTTGCGTTAGCTACAATACACTCGACACAACTGTTTACTATATTTATAACCTTCTGACTTAAATGTAGAGTTTTTATTATGTCATTTTCCATTAGTGAAGGAATAACTACAATTTCTTTAGCTGGGTATTTACACAATATTCCATGCGCTAAATAAAAGTCTTCGTACGGTCCTTTTTCTAAAATCGCCCTAATGGCCTTTGTCCACCCATCAGCTTGTTGAGCATGCAACAAACGGTGTCTTAATGTCTCCTCCATTTGCAAGCAAAACATCCTGCTTAAGGCGTCTACGTGTTTCATCTTGGAACCAGATCTGTGAACAATTTGGTAATCAAACTCTTGTAGAAAAAAGGCCCACCTTGCTACTCTTGCAGGTACGTCGTCCTTTCGCATCGTCAAAGCAAAGGTGTTACAGTCAGTAACGATAGTAAATTTAATACGCTTTAGATATATTCGCCATTTCTTTAAAGCTACGATCACTGCTAAAACTTCTAACTCGAGGAGCTATACTTTTCCTCAGACTGACTTGTTTTCCTACTAAGAAACTGAACAGGATGAAACGATTGATCTTCGCTCGGCATAAGGGTTGTATAACCGTAATACTGGTGCAGTTTTAAGAAAATTTTCAACTTCTGGAAAGCTGTTAACTGCTCCTCCCCTATTTTAAAATTTCGGTCTTTTTTTAATAAATCTGATAAAGGTTTAGCTTGTATTGCATAGTTATTAATGAATCGCCTAAAATACGATGTTAAACCTAGGAATCTTTCTATACCCTTTCTATCTTTCGGTTAAGGATATCGCTCAATGGCCTGCACTTTCTCTTCAGATGGTTTAATTGTACCTTGCTCAATAACATACCCAAGAAAAGAAACTCGTCGCTGCAAAAACTGGCATATCTTCCATTTAATGCAAACCCCGTACTTCGATCCTACGTCTAATACTCGCTTTAATTTATGTAAACCCTTCTTCAGCATCTTTTGATGGAATAATAATGTCATCCATTTAATGGCAATCGTCCACTGCTGGTGAATTACATATCCCAAATGGCACATACTTGAACTCGTATTGCCCGTCTGGTGTCACAAAAGCTGTATACTTCCTGGACTCTTTAGCAACTGGGACGTGGAAGAATCCATCTTCCAAATCTAAAGTACTAAAAATGTTCGCTCCCTGTAAGCGGTCCAATACATCATCAATTCGCGCCATCGGAAAATTGTCACGGAAAATTTTTTTATTAATTGACCTGTAGTCACAACATAAACGCTTTGACCCGTCTTTTTTGCCAACTATTACGATTGGTGACGCGTAATCCGAATAACTAGGCTGGATAATGTCAGCTTGCAACCAATCTTCTACTTGCTGATCGACAAATTGTTTATCTTCCCAAGACAATCTACGTGGGCGCTGACATACTGCGATTACGTCGTTTAAAATAATTTTCATTTCAGTTGGACAATCCTCGCTACGTCTGGGTGTATATGCTTTAATCATATCCTGAATAAATTGGTGCTCATACTCGTAATCTTCTGCATTCATACATAAACTTTGAAACTCATCTATCAACTCTATAGAATTTTTCTGATTATTTTCATTACATGTTCTTCTAACAAACTCTGCGCCTTCAGGCTTCACGTTGATATTGACCATATCTAAAACTGACGTACCAATAAATACTGAGTAAGGAATGGCACTCTCGCTAGTAATATGGAAAGTTTGCAAAAATTTGAATTCATCAACTTCCATTTCTGTGCTGAAACTTCCATAAGTCGTAAACTCTTTCGCACATGCACCGTAAAGAGTGCGTATATCATTCGTAACTACATCGTCAAATTTTATCTGTTCAAAAGTATCACGCCTCACTAAACATAGACAACACCCGGTATCTACTAATGCACTAGTTTGGAAACCTCCTATCTTCACTATTTTTACAGGCAAATTATATCAATTTTCAGGATTTATCACATTTACGTTATCGGTCTCTTTCTTAACTTTAACACCATCTGCACTTCTGCACTCAAATGATTTATGCCCAACACCATTACATTTAAAACATTTAATTTGCCTACTGGTGCAGTCGCGAATTAAATGTGTCGTGCTACCACACTTAAAACAAGGTTTTGAAACTTTTTGCAGGCCAGATGAACTTGCATTTTGCTGGTTCACCTTTTTTCAAACCTTGATTCGATGTTTTAGCATGCATTTTTTCATAAACTTTGATTTTGTCTTTTAGTTCACTTCTAGTTTTTGCTTCATATAATATCGATTTATTTACCTTCGTATCTAAAATACCCTCTATAAAATATGAAATTAAACTTTCCACATCGATATTCAACGGCTTGCTTATTTCAGTTAAAACATACAAATACTCTCGAAATGTTTCGGTTCCTTTCTTTTTACGGTACCGTAGCTGATAACGTATTTCTGATGACGATAATTTCTTTCCAAATTCGCTTATCAACTCTTCTTTCAGTAGCTCCCAACTAACTTAACCTATTTGGCTTCTAATAAATAATTTAGCGGCCCCTCTCAGCAACTGTTTTCCGTAAATGAATTTTTGGATACTATTCTAACCGACAACTAAGGCGTTTTCCTCAAATTCATTTACCCATTGCTGAACATCAACATTGTCATCGCCACTAAATTGTGTTAAACTATCTTGGATGTCTTTGAATGTGAATATTGACCTATGAGTCGGCGCGACGGCGGCAGCGATATTTACATTTTCATCGTCAGGTGCATCTTCGTAAGTGCTAATTGAACCGTCATTGTCATCAGTCATTTCGTGGCAGTAATGTAACAACAACCTCTCTTGTAACTCCCCTTTGAGGCCAGTGGTGGATTTGTTTATTTCCCGCAATGCGTCTTGCAACTGTCTTACGTTTAACGTCAGTATTGTCTGCCTGTCCACGTCTACACCACTTAAAATAAATTTGTATGCAAAATCTTAATTCTAACAAATTTTAGTATATCAATATTTTTATATAAAAAAGTACAATTGAAAAGAACAAATTTATTACTGACTTATCTAGTTTCGCCTCCTCTCGTTGTTTCAGCTTTCATTTACTTCTTCTCTTTAATTTCTGTTGTAACTTCTGCTTCTGTTGCTGTGTTTGTTCGTCTTTACTCGTAGCTTTTGCTGCTGTTTGTTTTATTCTGTCATCTCTCGTAGTTTTTACTTCTGTTTGATTTTTCTCGTTCTTCGCAATTACTTGTAGCTATTGCTATTTATTCTCGATTTTCGTTTTATGTACATATCTCCTCTGGTAGTTTCTTACTTCTTTGCCTTCGTTGTATTCATTCGTATATTTTGCTGCTTTTCGATTTCATTTCTCTCTTCCTCTTACATACATATGTTGCATTCGACGTTTAAATTTGCATTTTCCACGGCTGCCTACTTTTACAAAATTTGTAGATTGCTTCGATTATTCGCTGCTCTCTCGCTTACTCCAATATGGTGATTCGACGTTAAATTTTTCACCCTCTTTGCCACGTCTACGACTTTTTGTAGCTTTACTCGTTGCTTCGGATTTTCTTGTCTATCTTTCTTACTCCAATATGCTGATTCGACGTTACATTTGAATTTGTATCGGTCGCTTTGCCACGTCTACGCCTTTTTGTAGCTTCACTTGTTGCTTCGGGTTTTCTTGTCTCTCCAATGTGCTGATTTGACGTTAATTTTGATTTTAAAATCAGACGCTTTGCTACGTTGCCAATTTTGTGGCTTCCTTTGAAAATTCTGTGACGATTACACTTTGTGCAGGAGTACAGTTTTTACACACTACAATAGTTCAAAATTTCGCACACTCTAGAATTTACACAAAAATTATAAGCATGTAACGCTTCTTGATGATTTTTCCCGAAGGACTCTTGTGCTAAGCTCTCTAGCTTTTAACGAACCTTGTAGTTTATACAATTTGTATAGCGCTTACCGGCGCTTGCAGTTTACAAAATATTTAGAGCGCTTATCGGCGCTTGCAGTTTCACGAACGACACTAGTTTTAGTTCGAAGCGTTTGACGACGCTTACAATTTTTTAAATTTGTATAGCGCTTGCGGGCGCTTGCAACTCCACAAACACTAGGCTTAATTTAAAGCGTTTGACCACGCTTAAAATTTTTTTAAATTTCTATAGCGCTTGCGTTCGCTTGCAACTTCACAAACACTAGGCTTAATTTAAAGCGTTTGACGACGCTTAAATTTTTTTTTTAATTTCTATAGCGCTTGCGGGCGCTTGCAACTTCACAAACACTAGGCTTAAAATTTCTTAGTTTGTATAGCGTTTGCAACTTCACGCAATTCGCACGATATTGTTTCTGAGCGTTTAGCGACGCTTAAATATGTTAAATTTGTATAACGTTTGCGAGCGGTTGCAACTTCACGCACTACACACGGTTATTAGTCTTTGATCGCGGTTGAGCCCCCAAATATTTGTAGGTTTATTAAATTAAAATGTTTATTTAGTTTTGATTTTACATGAAATACATTAATTTAAGTTTAATTATGAGACTAATTTGGTGTTGCGCGTTTAGCCGTTCGGTTTGCTGTCCTTCGATCAACTGTCGTTTGTAATTTTATTTATTAACCGTCATAGCGTCTTTGTCTTTTCGATACGGGTTGCAGAGTTGCACATTTTTGTATGTTCGTCCACTACGTGTTCTGTTTTCTGTTCCCACATGTATGTATGTATAATTCTACCTTTTTATTTCATAGTGTTTTTTTTTCTTCTAACATAGGTTTTTCACGATTTAAAAAGTAGGACGAATGTCCGAGTGCGCGGCCGGAGAAGGCAGCAGTCTTTAACCGGCAACAGACCCTTAAAGCAGCCACTCTTAACGTAGCTGGATGAGCGGGTGCTGGAATTGATAGAAAGACAGTATTTAGAGGGCCTCTCCGTGACAGAAAGCTTGCCAATGGAATATAAATAATAATAAATAAGGTTTATAAAATGTTTCTGTTAATGTTGCAAATGCGTATATTTCACTTATATACTTATATGTATATACATATGTATATTTAACAATTATTTCCT
Organism: Philophylla caesio; assembly: GCA_963971545.1. NCBI lineage: Eukaryota > Metazoa > Arthropoda > Insecta > Diptera > Tephritidae > Philophylla > Philophylla caesio. The sequence goes on along the minus strand of OZ020604.1, from coordinate 114,549,301 downwards.
TTAATAAAATATATACGTTTTTAATAAAACAGTCATGTTAATTTAATCGATTTAGCTAAAAGATGGAACTACAAATTTATAATAATAAAATAAAAACCATGTAAGTATATGAAAATAAATTAACTATCGCATTTCTTAACAACGCAAAACTAGATGCCTCTAGCTTAACAACACAGCTGCTTTTGCAATAACGTATGATGTCAAAAAAAAAATTACTGAATAGCAGTATTGTTAACTTCTGTTGTTTAGCTGATTGGCAACTTCGAGTGTTGTTAAAAAAGTTACTGAATCGCGCTACTGGGACAGTTCTGGGAAAGTTCCCCGCCTTTTTTGTAATATTATCTTGGTTATGATATATTTACATATACGAGTGTGTACAACTCGTAACTCAAATCCAAGCTCAAAGTTCGCTTAAGCTCAAGTTCTCTCTAACTTAAAATTTTCTTCACACCCTTTTTACGTACCCTTCTTACTCGTACTCACTAATATAATAAAATCACTCATTTTGTTTTCAAATAATCGCTCAAACCCAATTTGCACACGCGCATACGTATGTATGTATGCATACATATATGTACTCAGAAACTTAAGCCACCTACATGGTGAGCTTCATATATATTGAAAATTAACACAAACTAAAGCTATACCTAACTAAATTGAATATATTTATTGCAATGTATGCATACATATATGTACTCAGAAACTTAAGCCACCTACATGGTGAGCTTCATATATATTGAAAATTAACACAAACTAAAGCTATACCTAACTAAATTGAATATATTTGTTGCAAAAGCTTATTATTCCCAAATATTACAAAAACACATACTACTCAAGTAAACAAATATGTAAAATAATAATAATAATATTCAAAGTTATTTTTGGAAAATTTCTCCACACTACGATAACACCCTTATGGTTTCGCATGTTTACTTATATATGTAGACATAAACATACTGAAACTCTCTCTCGTAAGTATGAAGGTGCAACCATCTGTGGAATTTTTTTTTTTAAACTTAATAACTCAAAAATAGTAAATAAATAAATAAAATAAAATATAAGAAAATAAAACAAAGTAAAATTAAATAAGGTAATTTTATATAAAATTAAATTAAATTAATAATTAAAATATCCACATGTACTTAATACATAATTAATTTATTATTACTCATTAAATACTAAATTTATATTTATAGCTCAAACTCTTTTTATAAATAAAATCCTTTGACTCTTTGCTCAGATCACTCAATTTATAATTCTTAATCCTTACCTCAAACCCAAAGTAGGAAAATGGATTCTGATCAAAAATTTCTAGACCCAAATCCAAAACAAACATTAAACACCAAAAAGCGTGAGAGCTCTAAATCTAGGTCAACTAAAGAGTTGAAAAAGTTCATATTTGAAACAAATAGATTGGAAACGTTCTGCTCAAAATAATCACCTTCGATTGTTTCAGAGACATCTTCCGGACAAAGCAACGTGAAAACCAAAGCCATAGCGGAGCGGTTATAGTAAAATTCACTGACGAAAGGCCATGCCACATAAAACTTCTGCTTCGCTTTTCGTCAGAGTTTAGCAAAGACGAAATTTTCCACATAGGCAACACCGTCGCCAAAGCGAAGCGAAATCTTGAGAAACTCTCATCTTTTCGCTGACTTTGACAGTTCGCTCATTATCAATTTTGTTTATTTCTGACATTCGTCTGCTAACGGTCAAAATTTTCCCACAAAATCAAGGTAAATATAAAATTTAACTGAAATAAATGCTTTAATACGAGTATATAGTTTTTTTTTTTACTTTTAGCAAAAGAAATGGAGGAAAAGCCAATCGAAGCGGTGAAAGTGCAGCCAAGCATCTTTGACAAAAGCTCCCACCTCTTCCGAAATAAATATTTAAAGGATCGGGCATGGCAGGCAGTTGCGGCGTTTGTAGGAGTTTCTGGTATGTGTATTTTATTGTATATAAGTATATGTATGTATGTATATATGTTTACTAAAGACTTTTTCTTTTATAATAGAGGAGCATTGCACAGCGCGATGGAAATCACTTCGTGACCGGTTCGTGCGGGAGGTGGCAGCAAATCGTCCACGTTCAGGAGATGCTGCAGGCGAGAAGCCGGAGTGGTGCTACATGGAAGCAATGCGCTTCCTAACAAAACACGTTGCGCCAAGAAATTAAGCTAAATACACACTTAGCTACATATTACTTGTATGCATATAGACACGCGTACGTACACACATTTTTGTAATAATAGAATAATAGTGGTATTTTAGGGTAGTTGTCTTTCTTTATACTAAAACTTGTATACTAATCTGTTGTATTATATCTCAAAACTATTCGTACATAAGTATATCCTAAAACTAAAAACATCTATCTAACACTCCCACTGTCCTCTTCATACAAATAATATATGTAAATAAACGGCAACACGCATTTAGATATTTTCAGTCATGTGCATCCAAATGACCAAGGTCACATTGGCCGTTAAGTGCGTCTTAGGGAAAACCCTTGAGAAGTATGTTTTGTTTTCCTTCCTTAGGAAATTACCAAAATTATGTATACTGGATGCTTGAAAATACATAAACAATGGTACCTAGGCACACCAAAGTATGTATATACATATGTACATACATAAAAAATTAAAAAATATTCACTAACATGTATGTATGTATGTAGGTACATACGTCTAGGCAAATATGTATGTATGGATATGCGTGTTGCTGTTTAAAAAGATTAACAAGTAGTTAATAACTATGTATGCTACTATATGCATTTTTACTTCTTTTCTTTACAGAACTGTAACAAATTTGATCTTCTATGATGAACAGCCATCGTGTAGTAATTCTCCACAAGCGCCGGAGATAGAAGGTGGCGAAATGATGGAGGATTTGGTGGAGGTGGTGGAAGAGTCACCAAATGCAAGCACTCCTGCAAGAAGGAAACGAAAGCGAGTCCGTGATTGCGAAGAAGGTATTTTACACCGAGTCTGAAAATAGCGTCTTCCTGCAGATGCTGGACGAGTGCTTGCAAAAGAAGCCAGAAAACGTACGAGATAGGCTCAAAATAGAGCTTCTTAACCACTCGTACAACAGCAATTAAAAATGTCTTTTGTCTAGTCTTGTATATACATATGTATTTATCTTTTTTGTTTTGTTTTTATGTATATATTTATATAAATGAAGTATTTATGTACCTAAATACGTACCTGGTAAAAAAAATAAATGGACTGAATTATTTATAAATTGTAATTCTTATTCTTCAAAAATAAAGGTAGTGATTTGTTACACTGGTTTTGCTCAGCATAAATATCTAATTTGTGTTTACATACGGTTTCAGTTTTTCTTGCAGAAAGTTTATACTGTTGAACTGTGCGGACGTGCTTTTACTATCGCTCCTCATACCTTGTATACCTTGTAAATTATTATTATCAAAGTTGTTATAAATCTAAATTATAATCAAAAGTAATCAAAACCATAAATCGCCCACTTATCAAATCATCAATCAAAAGACTAAATTACTAAATCAATAAAAATAAAATAGAATAAAATAAAACATCATTCCAACCATAACTTGTGTGAACAATAAGTAAACAAAAACAACTACGTCGAGCCGTTAGTGTACTTTGCTCCCGCTGTTGCTGCCACTGCCGTTTATTAACAACGATTAACTGGATATCTTCTCTTCTGTGTTAACAGCTGTGCGGTTGTGCGTTGGTGCTTTTGCTTTTGTCTCTATTTCATTTTCTTATCCGTCTATAGCTGCAATTGCTCAGCATTCATTAAATAATGACTACTCGCACAAAATCTGCTCGCCTGGTAATCGCTTCACCGAATAAGATACTTGCAACTTCGCCTAAGAGTGCCTTGCCCGACATTGCGTGTATCTCGCAGCTTGAAGCGAAGCTTATGAGTGCTATGACAGAAGTTGTAAGAGAGGTGGTAAAGGAATCAGCTGACGCTATTATGCAGAAACTGGGAGAGGCGACTGCTGAGCTGGCCAACATGAAGAGAGACCTACGAACTTTTGAGCGTAAAATTGAACAAATTGAGGGCGACTTCAAAGAAATGGAAGAGCTGCGCAATGATGTTTGCGCACTAAAGGAGGAAATGGAAAACAAAAGCGTTGAAACAGATGTTGTTATAAGCGGCATTCCGCTAGTGCCAGACAAAAAGGTAGGGGAAATTTTCAATAAAATCTGCCAAGTTATGCAGCTGAATCCTCTCCCATATCGATCGGCTTTTCGTGTTTGAAACAGCAAAGCAAAAAATACACCGCTGATTGTTAAACTGGTCTCCTCCCATGATCGCCCCCTCTTATTTGCTGACGCTGCCAAGTTTTTCAAATTAAACAAAAGAGGTATTTAGCTAAGTGATATTGAGCGCCAATCCGAAGGAACAATACATCTAAATGAATCTCTCACCAGGCGTACGCGTGCGGTAATGCAATTCGCCGCTCAACTGAAAAGGCAAAAGTGTGTAACATCTGCCTTCTATTTTAAGGGACAGGTGTTTGTTCGTGTGCGGCCAAATGAAGCCGCGGTTAAAGTAGTCAGCATAGCTGAAATTAAAGCATTAACTGCTAACAGCAAATGACTAGATTCTAAGATTTATTGTAATGTTCTTGTACTTTCTCCTTTTCTTATATCTTGCTTCGCTTTACCTTTTCATATTTGAATGCTCCAATGCTGATGTTGTATGTGTATCTGAGACTTGGTTCTCTTCTTGTCATATTGATATTTTAATATTTATTAGTGGCTATAAAGTGTTTCGTCTAGACAGAATCGGGAATGGTGGTGGTGTCGCTATATATGTAAAATCTGGCATTTCGTGTAAACTTAAATGTAAATCTGAACCTTTAGAAAGTGTTGAGTATATTTTCATCGAGGTGGCATCTAAAACAAATACCATTTTAGTTGGATGTGTATATTGACCTAATCGCCAGATTGCATATTCCAATTTCGTTGATTTTGTTGAAAATCTGAGTCTAAACTATAGTGACATTATTATAACTGGTGATTTCAACAGTAACTTACTAACGGAAACCAAATTCTCGCTCTCGATGGAAAATCTCGGTCTGTACTCGGTGAACAATACGATACCTACGTTACATACATTTTACGCAAATTAACAACACCCTTTTAGACGTATTCTTTGTAAATGAAATGACTAAAGTACTTCTCTATGACCAACTATATGTACCCAACTTCTCAAAGCATGATTTAATTTTTCTTATTTACGATTTTACTTTTACGTATGATACGTTTCAATATACATATCGCGACTCATGCATATTAATTATAACCATCTTGAGTTAGCTGTGGATGCTGTCGACTGGAAATCTGTTAAAAATTTGGTTTCGGCTGAAGAACATATATGCTTTCTACAAAAAAACATCAGCACACTTTTTGATAAGTTTGTACCGCTTGTTACTAGAACAAACATAGTGAGGAGCAAGCCATGGCCCAATAATGATATTAGGAAATCAATTGACAAGCGAAATAAAGCGTATAATAGATGGAAACAATCCAAGTCGGAAAATAACTATTATGACTACAAGATCCTAAGAAGAGAAGTTACCAAGTTACAAATATTTAAATTCATGGAATCATATTCGCGACATCGGCTTTGGCAATAGAAACAATCCGGGCAATGAATCCGTTAATGCGAATGAGCTTAATGAACAATTTGTCCAAGTGCCTGCTGGTAGTAATAATAATATTTGTTATGATCGTTATAATGTTGGTAAAACTGTCTCTGTGCCTGGTTTCTGTTTTAAATGTGTTGATGAATGTGATGTTGTCCAATCTATACTGAGTGTTAAACCTAATGCTGTTGGCCTTGATGATGTGTATCCAATATTTGTTAATTATTTACTAAGGTACTGGAAAAATTATGAGCAAGCAAATCAACCATTTTATATCAAAGAACTCATTGATGACCCCGCACCAATCAGGCTTTACTACAAATAGAAGTTGTATTACAGCGCTCATTAAAGTCCCGGACGATATTCGGCTAAATATAGACAAAAATCACGTAACATTTTTAACTCTTCTTGACTACTCAAAAGCTTTTGACACCGTTGACCACAAATTAAAACTTGACATCCTATTCAACTTTTCAACATCGGCAGTAAACCTAGTAGTCTTATCTTTTTCACCGTTCGCAATCCGTAAGTGTACGTGACAGTGTGTCTAACCCGTTGCCTATTTCTAAAGGTGTTCCGCAAGGATCAATTCTTGGTCCTCTACTGTTCACGTTGTACATTAATGACCTTCCAACTGTTTTGAAATATAGTTATATTCACGTTTACGCAGATGAAGTCCAATTGTATCTTGGTTGTCCCCTAGTATCTGTCAATGCATGTATTACTAACTTAAACACAGACTTATATTGCTTAAATCAGTGGGCGTCTGACAATGGCTTGGCGCTTAATCCAAGCAAGTCCCAGTGCATTGTTATCTATAAAAATATTAAAACCTTGACGGCTATAACGAGGTAAAACTCAATAATTCTGTGATAAAATACGTGGACTCAGCAAAAAACCTAGGAATAGTTTTCAATAGAACTTTGACAAGGAACAACCATATTCTTAGCACTATTGGCAAAGTATATGGCATGCTTCGGACTTTGTGGGGTATTCAGTACTTTACGCCGTTAAAAATACGACTTTTACTAGCCAAAACGTATCTTTTACCGACGTTATTATATGGTTGTGAATTGTTTGCAAATTGTGATAGTATATGTAGTAGGAAACTTAATGTTCTGTACAATAATATCGCCCGATGTATCTTTGGTATTAAACGTTATGAGCGCATTTCTGAATTCGCGCTGAAAATCTTTTCTATAACTTTTGATGACATACTCAAAGTCAGGTGCTTAACGTTATTGCATAAAGTCATGACGACTAAGGAGCCGAGTTATCTGAAAGAACGACTGTCATGGACCAGATCTTCCCGGTTTCCGACTATTTCGTCTTTGAAATCGAGTTGCCTGACCTCTGAACGTCAATTCCTTGTGTACTCGGTCCGTCTTTGGAATTGTTTACCGCCAGCGATTAAGAATAATAAAACCACGCTGCAATTCAAAGGTGAACTCATATGTCACTTTACTAAATAATTGATATGGATACCATTAACTCTTCTTTTTGAATCTATTGATCTCTTCTGTCCCTCTTTTCTTCTACTAAACCTTATTACTAATCTTATTATATCTTCTATCTTAATATCTATTTAAATTCATATATTTGTATTTTTTGTTAATTCTAAATTTAAGATTTTATGTTATAATAATTTATCTACGAGTACATGCTCTGTAATTTAAAACCTCTGGTTGTTGTGCATGTACCTTAATAATCAAATAAAATAAATAAATAAAAAGAAAACAATGCGACTTACAAATGCGTATGAATGTATGAACATATGTATGTATGTAGTGTTACCGACAAAAATTGATACAACTGGATCACCCTAAATGATCTAGCTATACTGCATACATAACTTATATACACATATTAATACGGTGACCACACGTACTGTATTATACAGGACAGTACTGTTTTTGGAAGCTTTGTCCATATATAAACATTTTGTACGATAAAATGCGAAAAAGTACTATTTTTTAAAAAATTTACTGTTTATGAACTGTAGTTTGTAAATTTTCTTGCGTATTTAAACCTGCTAACACTCTTAGTGTCGTTTTCTAAGCAATAAAGTTGCCTGTACTTACTGGTCGGATAAATTGTTCCTCACTTTAAAGTGCGATCTAAGTTATTTCGTTTTCTCATCTCGCCTGTAAAAATATATTTAATATTACTTATGGCAAGGCCAAAAATAGAATGTAATACGTTGGAGTGGTGACTATGGTTGGCAATGCGATGCATGCAAAACGTAAACAAAAGCAGCTGTTTATTGAAAACTTATCATAGAAAGCCCACAACTAAAAAGAAGTTGGCAATGCTTAATTTAAAGCTGGGTTCAAGCACATGCAATCTGCACACATTTTATGTAGCTGGACTTCCATTTTAGGTAAATTTGTTGAAATAAAAATGTCTTTGTAACTGTGGACTTATCAAATTTATGTAATTGTTTATAAGCTTAATGGCGTCCAGGAGAAAGTGTGTTTTTAATACAGAACTTCGAAAAGAATTTAACTTCTTAATAGAAGCAACAAGTAAATTGCGTTAAATGTATGGCAGTTTTCTCCATTGCAAATAGCGGCAAACTGGATAACCTGCAACATTTAAAGACTAATAAACACAAACGCGCTGATATTTCTGCAGCCAGTAGTAAAACAATTTCTGCATTTTACTTAGCTAAAGCGCTTGATGGTTGTCGAAAAGTTACATGCATGACCGAAGGAACATGGGCGTACCATAAGATTCAACACAACTATTCTTTTCGCTCAAATGATTGCACAAATAAACCTATCAAAAGCTGTTTTGATGAAAAATATTCATGCGCACGCACTAAGTGCGAAGCCATTATTTGCAATGTGCTTGCACCCAACGCCATCAAGGAATTGGAGAAGGATTTAGAAGGGGTACATTTTGTTTCAATATATTCTGACTGCTCAAACCATGGAAGTACAAAAATATGTCCAATTCTTGTTCAATACAAAGGAATTCAAGTAAAAATTCTGGAAGTTGATGAGATTTCTGGCGAAACGTCTGACATATTGAGTGAATATATTCTAAAGCTGATAACAAATTTAAATTGGAAATAAAATTGCTAGCTTTATGTGCAGATTTTGGTGTTGCGTCCAGGCGGGATAAAAACAACCTTTTCACAAAACTTTAACAGGCTACTGGTAAGACATTAATTGGAATTAATTGTGCTGCCCACATTTTAAATAATTGCATACAATGTTCTGTGGAATGTCTCTAATTGACATCGAAGTCATTGTTGTAAAGACATACTCTTTCTTTTATATTTACACAGTCCGTCGAATATTGTAAACTAATGGGATTTAGTAAAACTAGGTGGCTCACTTTGAACCCATCAAAAGAGGATTTTGAATCTTTTTGATCCTCTCAAAAAATATTTTTTGTTACAACCAATGTTACCAACTGTCTTAAAACAATTTTTTTAAAAATCCTTGTGCTAAAGTTTGGCTTTTATTCGGGCATTACCAAGCATGTCTCTTTCACAGCTATATTTTAAAAATTGAGTCATAAACAATTTCAACGATAGAAACAGCTTTCCTCATAAACGAACAAAAAAATAAAGTTATTGCACGTAAAGAAGAAAACTTTGTACCATTAGAAGTTAAAAACTCTATTACAGTCTTACAGCAGAAAGGTTTAATTGATGTAAATCAATTCCAAACATGCACAAAAAACTTTAGTATCAATTGTGTTGACTACCTAAGCCTGTGGGACAGTGCATTCATAGAAGTTCAGATTTTAAATTGGATAATACTTCAGAGAGTACCGTCATGGAATGAAGTGGAGGCCAGTTTTTCATATATTTTAGAAAAAAGAAATGGTATTAATATAAAACATAACGAATTATTTGATGAATTTTCTTGCGTTAAAAAATATGCAACCCCTAGCAAGTTCAATGAATGGAACGAAAATGAAACCAATGTTCAAAACAGGTGTTTGGAAATTTTCAAACACTTTGAAGAAAATAAAATTTCTTTTTGTAATATTATAAAAGTTGTTCAGTTCTGTTTGTGCTTGCCCGGGTCTAATGCCCCTCCGGAAAGGCTGTTTTCAATTCTTAACAATATGTGGACAAGTGAAAAAACAAAAAATAAAACAGAAACAATAAAATCGATTTTAATTACCAAAGTCAACTACGAGTTAAGCTGCCTGGAATTCAAAGAGTTTTTAAAAAATAATTTTGATTTGATTAAAAAAATACATTCCGCTGAAAAGTATGTATAAACTATGTACATTATTATTTAGTATCTAGTCACGAAGACTTTTGTTATGTTTTTATATATTTTTAATAAGTTTTTTGTTTAGTCTTGAAGACTTTTTTTTATATATGTAAGTTGTTTTATAATGTAAATGAAAAAAAAAACATATGTACATGTATTTCTCAAAATAAATGAACATAAACTAATGTTTCTGGTTTTTGTTTTATAAAATGAGGATTAAAAAAGGTATACTGTATTTTCATTTTGAAAATATGGTCACCGTACATATTAACAACTGTTGGTTGTTTGCTTGATCATTGCTTTGTACATTACATATTTATTTATACCTATGTACATAAATAATATATAATATAATTTTGGCGCTTACACTATATAGCTCAGTGTTTGGCCTAGCTTCTCCTATCATTTATGGTGTGCGTCTTTCCTTATACCACAAATGGAGGGACCTACAGTTTTGTGCCGACTCCGAACGGCAGATGTATTTTATGAGAAGCTTTTTCATGGCAGAAATACCCTCAGAGGTTTGCCATTGCCTGCTGAGCTGTGACCGCTATTAGTAAAAACTTTTTCTATGATTAAGATTTTGCTTGCCCTGACTGAGATTCACCTCGAACTCACAGGCATATCGAGTTATAGCACGCACCGCTACCAACTCGACCACAGCGGCCACTACCTAAATACCATTTCTTATTATACATATGCTTACGATATACCTATTGTTATAGTTGAAATGACCTAAATGTAATGTCACGCCAGTTTTCTACTATTTTAGTATAAATATGGGTTGTTTGAGCTTCTTATGTTACAGTTGTAAAAGAGAAGGTTGAAATACAATTAATTTTTATGAGTGGTTCCACATGCTACGAAAAATTGTGTTTTTTTAAACTTTTTACTATAGACAACTGCGGCGCGAAATCTTGAGCGCAACATGTATGTATGTAGGTATACGTATTAAAAAACAAATGTTACAATTTAGTAATCGCGATAAGATGACCTTACATTTGCATAAGTACGTATGTATATTCATGTGCATTTACATATACATGCACTTCCATTATAGGTTCACTACTTGCATATTTACATGATTTGAGGTCTATAGTATACAAATAAATTCGATTTTTAAAAAATGTTTAATGAAACTTTAACTGAATATGATTAATTGTATACATATCCCTGTATAAGCACACATGTGTTACGTATGTATGTATGTATATATGTACATTCTAATACATATATAAAATAATTTAGCGGGCATCGTTAAAATATAGGAGTTTCTGTCAACAATGCCGCTTGCCCGGCCCAAAGCTAGGTAGCCAGCGGCATTACCAGAGAACAGCGTCTTAAAAATATCAAATTCTTTAAAGTTGGCGTAACGTAGTTTAGTGTGCAAATAGGTTTATGGAGCATGGAGGGCGGATCGTTAAAAGAAGAGTCTGTAAGAGACAAAAAACTGAATACATAAATAAATGCATAAACAATGGTGAAAGGAGAACTCTCCACCGATCGCACAAAATTCCAAAAGCGTTTTCTATAACTCTTCTCGTGCGGGATAAACGCTTGCTGAATATATCTCGATCAAACGTCAAACGTAATCCTAAATGCGAAAAAATATAAAATTGTATATTAAATATGTTTATATATATGTATGTACAAAAGTATGTATATTGAAATTAGTATTTACAAACCCGGATATGGTCGCATGATACAATTTTTTAGCGGAAACGCAGAGTCACCAACCATAAAATGGGGGAATTTTATGTCCGTCCCAGGCAGATAGTCGTCCTCCGGTAGATCCAGTGTGCCATTCAATAATTGCTGCCCATAGCCGGAATTCCAAAGTACTCCGCCATCACTTTGAGAACCATATGCCCCGATATCGACGGTCGTAAAAGTATATTTGGCATCACAAGTCGCCAGGAGCACAATGGAGTAATTGCCCTTATAATTATAATATAAAGAGCCGGAAGTGGGGGCATGATATCGTTATATGCTTTCCGTCTACTGCACCAACGCAATTCGGAAAATTCCACATATTATTGAAATCAATCGCAATACGCTTCCACTCGTATTTTTTGGAAACTGATAGATAGATGCCCCCCAATTCCTCCCAAATTGCTTCACATACCTTGCTTATGACAGCTGCTACAGTGGAGCGGCCCATTTTAAATGCCGTGGCAAGTGTTTGCTTGCTGTCTCCGTGAGCCAGATACCTATAAATGGAATGAATAGTGTATAGATGTTTTAAAAAGTCGGCACTGTGATGATATCGACGGTCTGTTGGAAATTTTTGTGAGACGTTGCTGCAATAGTTGATGCAACAGGTTTAAAACCTCACAATTCATTCGAACACTCTTCTTAAATTGCTCCGGATCTCGCTGAAACATTTTGTCGAAAGCAGCCGCGAACAGGCCCGCCTTGTCACGATCTTGATACAATTCCCTTACCCACATTTTCCGCCTTGATATGTTTTTTAAACATAATAAGGCTTCGTGGAGTAAAATAACTATTAACAAAACTTCCATAATGTCCATAATTATGCCGAACATATGTAAATATGTTTATAAAGTTCCGTGCGGTTTTCACAACTCACAATAAAAAAACTAAAAGTATGTATTGTCAAAGTTTTATTGTGGCATACCTTTTGCGTTTTTCGCTTTTCTGACAAAGTTACAAATGTCACGTAAAGCGAAGCAAGTCTTATGTGGCATGGCCTGAAACCGCACACTAGCAGAGTTTAGAGAGTACAGGAAGAGTACAAAGAAGCCTATCTCTCTTAATGCTATTGGGGTTGAGGGGCAACAATATATGAAAGCCTCTCTGTTTATAATAGAAAACTCCTACAAGAGGCTATTAAGTTGCGCCGTGCTGGTAATTTGGTATCGGAATTCACTTTGCGGGGCGATGTATATGTACGAAAGAAGAAGGTGCTGGATGCGCAGAAAATATTGAATCAGCTTGAACTGCAGAGTTGCTGTGAAGCAGAGAATGTTTAGATTAGTTGTTTTCATTCTGGTGTTATATTTTATGTTTTCTATTTTTATTATACTGATGGTCTTTCTAGCTTTTATAATGTCCAAGTCAATTTCTGATGATCCTCTGAACTTGCTTTTGTTTGTTTGCCCTTATATTCTTTGTTGTAATTTATGGCTGTTAAAAGTAGTACAGATGACAATAGTCTGGCGATGTTAAATGTTTTATGTAAGCGCTTTGATGGACTTTGATGGTCGCGGCGTTGAATATCTTTTTGTTGAATTGTTTAGTTCGTCTACAAAAGTCTTAGTTTCTTGTGTATATAACCCGCATAAGTCCAATTTTCTGTCACCATTTTTCGATGTTATGTCATCTGTAGCCGTAGACTACATAAACATAATTATATGTGGAGACTTCAACATAAATCTTCTTACTTCTGATTCAAAGCGTTTTACTGATGATATAGACGGAGTTGGTCTCTCACTCCTTAATACGACTGTGCCTACACGGTATGGGAATAACTCTAAGCCTAGTCTACTTGACTATTTTATAGTTTCTGACCCAACTATTGTTTTAAATTTTGACCAGCTCCCTTTCATCTCGGACCATGACTTTATATTCTGCACTATTGACATTGTTTTTGACCGTCCTTCTAGTAGCAATAATTTTATGCTTGGGGATTATAAGCACTTAAACTTTGACTCTCTATATTTATATCTCTCGTGTATTAACTGAAGTGACTGTTGGCGTTTTGCTACTGTAAATGACAAGCTTAGTTTCCTTAATGACAATTTATTAAATGCTTTTAATTTGTTTGTTCCTGTCCGTAAAAGTAAGAACATATCTACGTCCTGTCGATGGTTCAATGAAAAAGTTGAAACTGCTATTAAAATAAGTAATACACACTGCACAAAGTATGGAAAAGGAACCCAACATAATCCAATTGGGCATCGTTTAAATGTGCACGAAACAAGGCCACATATGCAATCAGAATGGAAAAGAGAAAGTTTCTCACGTCAAAATTTGACCCCTCGCTCCCATCATCTGTTTTTTGACGTAACATTAAAAATTTGCATGTATGTGATCGTCTGTATCCGATTGTAAATTAAATCTTGACGATTTAAATGAATACTTTATCAACTGTCCCGCGTCTATCGTACCTCGTCCTCATTTCGTTTCACTTGCAGCTTCTAAATTTGCTGGACCTATGTTTAAATTTGACTCTGTTTCTGAGTGTGATGTCATTAGAAGTGTTATGAATATTAAGTCAAATGCAGCTGGAGAGGACTGCCTACCAATTAAATGTATTAAATCATTGTATTACGACTTCCTGTTTCCCACAAGCTTGGAAAATTGCATGTGTACAACCGGTGGCAAAGAAATAATGCGTCGGGATAATGTTATTGTTTTACAGAAGAGGAGTAATATGCCGAAGAAGAAGCTTTTCAAATAGCTTTGACAGGATTGGGCGAAGACTTATGGGTCTGTATGACGAGGGCTGTCTTTTGTCTTTTCCGACCTTGGGTATAATTGTTATGATAGACTTTTTCCATTGTTGAGGGAAATATCCAAATCTCGTCATTGAGTTGTAAATTGTAACAATATAATTTATTGCACATCTCGGTAGTTCGATTATCATTTTTGGAGAGATTAAATCATGACCTGGAGCTTTCTTCGGTTTTAAATGCTCTTTGATGATTTTGAGGACTTCATTTGTTTGAATGGAAATAGGCGAAATGGCAAGTAGTGGGCAAAAACATTTGCCTTTTCTTTGTCGCTACTAGCCCAGGTTCCAGTGTTTGTTCTTAATGGCGTGTCAGCTTGTACTGGTGTACTTAAGCTTGGATATGCCTTCCATAGTGGAAACTTGCTTTTGGTGGGTGAAAGTCGTCTGATATAGCTGTATTGTAGTTGTTCTCTCTAAATTTTTAGGGCTTTGGAGAGTCTACTGGTAGCTGCCCTGAGGCGTTCCCTAGTAGCAGGCGATCTGTATGTTTGTCAGTCTCTCCGTAGTCGACGCTTCTCCTGTACGAGTTCTTCAATGTGCCTATTTGGCTGAATGTTACTAGATACTGATGGTACTGTTGATATCGGTGTAGATAGTTTAGCGGCAGAGTGAATTATATAGGGCAGCGGATCAACTGAGGTTTCAATGTCGGCTTCACCGTCGATTTTTGGGCTGAGATCAATATGAGTGCTTATGTATTTTTTGTACTTAAGCCAGTCTGTTTTACTTGATGTTAAAGAGTGTGGGCGTTCCGGGAACTGCGGCTGATCTAGGATGTAAAGAAGGACTGGAGAGTCGTCAGAAGACAAGTCCGCTAGAGATTCAATTCGCGTAAGATCACGCGGCACTTTTCTTGTGACTGCAAAGTCGATTAGGTCGGGTTGTTTTCTGTGGGTCCGTACGTAGGCCTTCCAGGTGAAATGAAACTAAGCTTGTTCAAGGGTGTAATAATTGCGTTGTACAATTGTCTTCCTTTGGGATTAATGAGGCGAGTGCTCCAGTGGGTATGTTTGGCATTGAAATCGCCTGCTGCTATGAAACGATTGCTTAGAGTATTAAAAAATTCCAAGAATTATTTTTCAAAAATTGAGAAGCGAGGAGGGCAGTAGATGGAGGATATGTTGAGATCGCCGCCAGTTGTTGTAACACGTACTGGGGAGGCCTGTAGGTAGTTTGTAGCAAACGCCTTCAGAGGATGATGCTTAATTCGGCGCTTAATTAGAATGACAGTGCCTCCATGGGCCTTGCCATCTGGATGATTTGTTGGGTAGAAAATGTAACCCTTGAGTTGAAAATAATTTTTGTTGGTTAAGTGTGTTTCGGATACTAGCAAAACATCGATCTGGCGATCATTCAAGAACTTTGAAAGCTCGTATTTGTGCTGTGAAATGCCATTAGCATTCCAGAAGCATATTTTTAGTGTAGCCATTTATGTAGATTTTTGGTTGACTAAAAGTTTCATTAGTCGATTTTGGTTGCGCATTAGCTCCTGCATGTTATTTTGCATGTATACCATTAAGTTTACCAGTGTGGACAGTATTGCCTCAATTACACTTGGATTTTGACTAGAGTTTTGTACGGGTGTTGGAAAAAAATTTCCAAAGAAAGCTTGGTTTTAATAACAATAATAATAAACCCAACGATAACAACCCTCCTTTCCCGCCAAACCGGCACGAGGGGCGCATCCGCATGACGCACGGATTGTGTTTTTTTTTTAAATATGGTTGTGTCGATTCGAGAAAGAGTTTGTAAGTGTCGAGATCTCAAACTGTTCAGCTACAGAAAAATTAATTCATCTGCTGGCCGAAATGTACTAACATGTATGTACATGCACTACCGCAAATTTAAGAGGGAGGACAGCACATTATTCTTGATGTTAAAGAGCGAGTCTGACACATCAAAGGTGTTGGAAAGCAAGTTAAAATCCTGACACAAACACCGGAATGGCTCATTCAGTTCAAAGATTGTTTTACATTGATTCAGAAAAGGGGTTTAAAGTGCCTCGAAACACGAGAAGGGACATTAAAATTAACTTCTGCCAAAAGAAAAGACTATCAATCGATCCCGTGATCAACTTCACCATAAAAATTATGCCTAGCATTTTTCTACTATTTGAAAGAGTAGGAAAATTAATAAGTTTCAGCTGACTAGTATATGGTGGCAGTCTGTGAGTAGAATCCCAACTAAAGTGTCTTAAGGCAAACAGTAAAAATTGTTTTTGAACCGACACAAGACGGTCAGAATGCACCTGATAATGCGGATTCCTTATTATAAAACTAGATTCCAGTATCGGTCTAACTAAAGTAGTAAAAAGCGCTTTCGTTATGTAAGGTTCGCTGAATTCTTTCGACCATCTTTTCACAAAAGCAAAAACGGTTATTGCTTTATTGACTGTAATGTTAATATGTACGTTAAAATTTCGTTTGGGATCCATTGTGACACCCAGATCAATAAAATTATCTACTTGGTCAAGAATATGGCCACAAATACTGTAATCAAAAGAAGCCGGCAGTGTCGCTCTCCGAGAGAAACACATATATTTACCTTTTTTAAGATTTAAAGGCATGAAATTTACGTTACACCACAAAACTACGCTTTCTAAATCTTCCTGCAGCAAGGATCTCTCATCAACAGAGTTGTATGATCTAAAAATTTTAATATCATCAGCATACATTCGAATGAAAATGCAGGTAGGAATATATCCAACGAAGTATACTAGGTTGAAAACCAATTAGATCAAGTTTATGAATAAGTAGAGGGTGGCAAACTTTATCGAAGGCTTTACTGAAATCGGTATATATAACATCAACGGAGTTATTTTGACGAAACGACTTTGACACATGAGTTGTGAATTCAAGCAAATTCGTAATTATAGATTTGCCTTTACAAAATCCATGTTGAGAATTAGTAATTGATGAAGACATTAAAAAAGTTAACAGACTAGTGACGATAGCTTCAAATAATTTTGGAAAAGCGGAAATTTTGGCTATGCCACTATAATTTTCAATATTTGACCTATTTCCGCTTTTATGAAGAGGGATTATAAAAGATTGTTTTCATGCGGAAGGAAAAACTCCCTTTTTCAATGACAAATTAAATAAGTTTGATAAAGGTAGGTAAAGGTTTTCCGCACAATTTATAAGAATGCATGTCGGAATCATGTCAGGACCAGGCTTTAATGAGCTTTTTCAAGTTTTCAGATAAAGGAATACCTCCTCTGGGGTTATTGTAGGTAAATTGATTGAATTATTCGAAATTACTTGATAGACTTAAAAAATAGTGGAAATAAATTAGCAATCTGTTCTGAATTTTTAGAAGTGATATTTTGAAATTTCATTCCGGACGGAAACTTTTGCAGCTTTCGCTGAGAGTTTACGAAACCATAAAATGATTTGGGATCAGAAATAATAGAATTTTAAATTTTGCGTATATATGCTTTATAACATTTTTTGCCCAACACAAAATATATATCGCGAAGAATTGAATATTTTAAATAGTGCGAATGCAAGCTAGTTTTTTTATACAGTTTGAAGCTACAAGACCTTTTATTTTTCAAACATTTCAGTTACCACGTAAACCACAATTGTGTTGGCTCTGAATAAGAACATTTAAGTTTAGGTACAAAGTTCTCAAACAATTCATACAGAGTATTATTAAAATGATCAACGTTTTTCTCAATATTTTCATTATATTTTGGCCATATGATTTTAGATAGTACTTTATTAAGCTTTTTATAATTTGTTTTCTCAAAATTCAATTTAGTGTTAGAAATGAGTATTTTAGAGCTTTGATCCTGTATACATCCCATAATTTCGCAATCTAAATGCATAGCTGGATGAAAGACGTCTTCGGGTAAAACCAGAGGGGCACATCGATTTACAGACGTTGTAGCCATGTTGTCGACGTAAACCAAATCCAGCACTCTTCCAAATTTATTAGGAATAACATTAATTTGATACAGGCAAAATTCAGCGATATGTGTTTTTTTTTTTTTTTTAACTTTTTATTATTTATTGGATCTCTGTTTTCTAAAAAGAATAACAATAAGTTTTACAAATCTTAGCCTAAACACCTTAGTTATAAATTAACTATTTACTATGCCCCTAAAAACTCAAAGCTGGGCTGGTAGGTCGTTGCGCTGGAGTCGGGTACGGCTGCTTAGTCGTAAAAGCGATCTGGCAAGTTGATTTGGGGTGCGCGGATAACTTGGTCTGATATTTTGCTCTCTGTTGATCTAATTCATCTTTTACAGGATTTATATTTAGATCTCTTTGGATGTTGTCATTCCGAATGTACCATGGAGCCCCAGTAATGGTTCTAAGAATCTTTGATTGCGCTCTCTGTATAACATCAACGTTGCTCCTACAGGCGTTTCCCCAAAGCTCGGAACCATATTTCCAAATTGGTTTTAAGACTGAGTTGTATAGCAGAACTTTGTATTCTAGGAAAAGGGGAGAACGGGCATTTATTAGCCAATGCAGATTACTGGCTTTTATTTTAAGTTGGGTTTTTTTAGCTTCGATGTGCCTGCGTCATTCGATGTGGACGACAAGGTATGTAACTTCATTTACTTGAGGAATGATTGTGTTATTTAAGGTCAATGCGGGACTGCTTTTCTTGTTTAAGGTAAATGTTATATGTTTACACTTTTGCTCGTTGACTCGGATACGCCAGTTTGCGAGCCATATTTCTAGAGTAACCAGATGGTTTGCTAGTTGCAAGGTGGCTTGATTTGGGCATTTAGAGCGACTAGTGATGGCGGTGTCGTCAGCAAATGTTGAAATAAATGTTCGACTGTTTATTGGTATATCAGCCGTGTACAGAACGTAAAGTGTTGGCCCAAGAACACTTCCTTGGGGAACACCGGCTTCAATTACATGATCGTTGGAAAAATTGGTCTTACATCTCACTGAAAACACTCTTTTATGGAGATAGGACTCAAGTAGCTTGTGGGTATTTTGTGGTAGCAAAGTCGAGATTTTGTGCATAAGGCCGACTAGCCAAACTCTGTCGAAGGCTTGAGAAATATCAAGAAATACAGCACTACAGTATTCTCGATGTTCGAATGCAGTGCGTACTTCCGAGGTGATGCGGTTAACTTATTCAATGGCTTTTCACGAAAACCGAACTGATGCGTCGGGATAATGTTATTGTTTTGCAGAAGAGGAGTAATATGCCGAAGAAGAAGCTTTTCAAATAGCTTTGACAGGATTGGGCGAAGACTTATGGGTCTGTATGACGAGGGCTGTCTTTTGTCTTTTCCGACCTTGGGTATAATTGTTATGATAGACTTTTTCCATTGTTGAGGGAAATATCCAAATCTCGTCATTGAGTTGTAAATTGTAACAATATAATTTATTGCACATCTCGGTAGTTCGATTATCATTTTTGGAGAGATTAAATCATGACCTGGAGCTTTCTTCGGTTTTAAATGCTCTTTGATGATTTTGAGGACTTCATTTGTTTGAATGGAAATAGGCGAAATGGCTGTCTCATTTACCAGAGGTGGAAGTACGAAGTGATTTGTTGCTGGATGGGGCTTGAAAACCTGTTGCAAGTAGTGGGCAAAAACATTTGCCTTTTCTTTGTCGCTACTAGCCCAGGTTCCAGTGTTTGTTCTTAATGGCGTGTCAGCTTGTACTGGTGTAGTTAAGCTTGGATATGCCTTCCATAGTGGAAACTTGCTATTGGTGGGTGAAAGTCGTCTGATATAGCTGTATTGAAGTTGATGTATTTTGGAACGATTTTCCGTCGATCCTTGTCAAATTTGGTTTTGAAACAAACCGGTTCCGGCGTTGTGCCATCTTCAGTGTTATTTTTCGTTCTGTTTAGTTTACGTCTGGCGGTCCCTATTTATTGTGTTTTGTCCTTCGTAGGTATCGGTATCTATCGTTAACTAGCAGCCAACAAATGTTTGTAGGTGTATGCTACCTGTGTTTAGGGTTTATTTGTCAGCGTGAAGTTTTTTTTTTTTTTTTTTTTTTTTTTTTTTTTTTTTTCTTTTTACGGTTGCCTATGTGGTATGCATGGGTAGGTAGAAGTCAGTAATCTTTGTCCTGTGGGATGTTTTGTGTTGGTCCTGTGCGTTAGTTTCTTTGGTAGTACCTAAGTTCGTGCTTTGTTTTTTGTAAACAAGTCTCAATGGCTCAAATATTACGTCCGAGTTGGTGTTCGTCTGTTCGTTTATTATTCTTCCGTCAAATGTTTTTTGTTTGCATATCTCCATGTTTTCCAAAGCGTTTAGGCGTCGACCTTTTTGCTGCACATGCAATACCTTTACCGTTTTCTTAATGTTTGCTGTGGAACATGTGATTTGCAAAGTTAGATTCAGGTGTTGTGGTGGGTTTCCGTGACTTCTTGTTGTAATCCCTTATGTGTTCGCGGAACCTTGTTCTTACTTTACGTCCTCTTTGTCCTATGTAGCTGTATTGGCATTCGCAGGTCAGTTGGTATACGCCTTGGCTGTTTAGTGAGTCCTCTGTATTTGTACTTGTCCGTAGTATTCGTCCTAAGTTGTTTACTGTTTTAAATGCTGTGTGAATGTTGTGTTTTTTGAAAAAATTTGCTAATTTATGTGTCGATTTTCCTGTATAAGTTAATACTGTCCATGTCTTTCCGTCTTTATCCTTATCGCTTCTTTTTGGGGTCCCATTGTTTCTTCTGATTTTGTCTATCAGATCTTTTTTATATCCGTTATTGACCGCTATGTTGTAAATACTGTTTAGCTCTCTCTTGTGTGCTTCTGGTGTTAAAGGTGTTCGTTCTAGTCTGTCAACTAGTTGCTTTAACGCCGCATTTTTGTGCTGCTGAGGGTGGTTCGAAGTGTTATGAATTACCGTGTCTGTGGCTGTTGGTTTTCTGTAAATTTCATAGCCAAGTTTTCCTGTGGTCTTATCTGCCCTAATTGCCAGATCTAGGTAGTTAATCCTTCCTTCGCTTTCTGTTTCCATTGTAAACTGTATGTTTCCGTGTTGTTTGTTGAGATACTCCAATACTTGTTCTTCGTTGTTGCTGGTTAGAATGCAGATAATGTCATCAACGTATCTCGCGTAAAATGTAATACCCAACTCGGTTGTAAGTTCTTTCATGTATTTTTCTTCCAAATTCTGCATGAATACTTCCATGAGTACGGCTGAGGTTGGGTTCCCCATTCCAAGTCCGTTCGTTTGTCTGTATATCTTGTTATTAAATTTGAAATAGGTTTGTTGTAGTGTGGTTCTTAGAATTCTTGCGATCTGTGTAGCCTTGATTTTGTTTTTGGTTTTCTCCAGTATTTTTGTGTATACCATGTCTATTGTCTCAGGTAGTGGTATTGAGGGGTATAAGTCCTTAATGTCAAACGATACTAGTTTACTGTCCTTTGTGATGTTAACGGTCGTCAGTTTTGCTATCAGTTCCGTTGTGTTAGTTATTGTGTGTTCGTTCTCAAGTTCTAGGGTGTCCTTCAGTATCGTCTTTAGATGCTTTGATAATCTATATCCAGGTGCTGACTTGTAGTTGATTATGGGCCTCATTGGAATGTCCGGTTTGTGAATCTTCGGTAATGCGATCAGTGGTGGGGCTGCTGGGTTCATTTGGGTTAGTTGGTGTGCAAACCCCGAGCTTATGATGCCGGTTGCATCTTTTATGACTCTTTTTATTTGCGTTTGGTACTTGTCCGTTGGGTCCTCCCCCACTCTCTTGCAACCCATTTTTTCAATGAGTTCTTCTGTCTTGTCTATGTATTCTTGTTTGCCGATGAGTACTGTTGTATTGCCTTTATCCGCCTTGGTTGTTACGACATTGTTCCTCCTGAGCTTCTGTTTTAATTCCCTTGCAACGTTTTCTTCCTTGCTGTTCTTTGTTTCTTGGTCGTTTTGTATTTGGTTGCTTATTATTTCTCTGCACATGTGTCTTGCGTGTTCCTGCTCTTCGCTCGGCATTAGTGATATTGCGACCTCTGCATCTATAATGGCTTGCTCCGCCCGTCTCTTCCTGTTATTATCCTTAATGTTGTGTTTGAGGCCTTTTTGTAATAGCTGTATTTCTTCTTTGTTTAGTGGTACTTCCGTTAAATTTGTCAGTCTAGTATGAAAATTGTGTTGTTGGTGTCGGTCTGTTGATTCGCGCTGTCCCGCAAGTTTGTGTAACTTCCTGTTCAACGTTCTGTATTTCAGTGTCATTTCGTGTTCGATGTCATTCCTTATGCGGTCGAATATGTCCATTAGGGTGTTGGTTGGTATGTAGTCCGTTAGTCTTAAATGGATGTTTAAAATTTCTATGTTTGTCTGTTCTTTCTTGGCGTATAAGCTTCTCACTTCATTTTTGATGAAGTCCTTCTCAGCCTTTCTAATCGTTTTCGGCTTGCCTCTGTGTTGGTCTTGATTTTGATTTGTGCAAATTTTGGTGTAACATTCAGTGTTAAACATTGTTTGTTAAACCAAATATTCGCCTTAATCGTATGTATTTTTAGTACGCGTCGTTTGTATACTGTCAATAGTCCGCTGGTTTCTGAGTTTAAAGCCTGACTGGCATTAACAGTTTTTTGTTGTTTTTTTACTCCGACAAGGTTGATGTATTTTGGAACGATTTTCCGTCGATCCTTGTCAAATTTGGTTTTGAAACAAACCGGTTTCGGCGTTGTGCCATCTTCAGTGTTATTTTTCGTTCTGTTTAGTTTACGTCTGGCGGTCCCTATTTATTGTGTTTTGTCCTTCGTAGGTATCGGTATCTATCGTTAACTAGCAGCCAACAAATGTTTGTAGGTGTATGCTACCTGTGTTTAGGGTTTATTTGTCAGCGTGAAGTTTTTTTTTTTTTTTTTTTTTTTTTTTTTCTTTTTACGGTTGCCTATGTGGTATGCATGGGTAGGTAGAAGTCAGTAATCTTTGTCCTGTGGGATGTTTTGTGTTGGTCCTGTGCGTTAGTTTCTTTGGTAGTACCTAAGTTCGTGCTTTGTTTTTTGTAAACAAGTTTCAATGGCTCAAATATTACGTCCGAGTTGGTGTTCGTCTGTTCGTTTATTATTCTTCCGTCAAATGTTTTTTGTTTGTATATCTCCATGTTTTCCAAAGCGTTTAGGCGTCGACCTTTTTGCTGCACATGCAATACCTTTACGGTTTTCTTAATGTTTGCTGGTGTACATTTGCTGTGGAACATGTGATTTGCAAAGTTAGATTCAGGTGTTGTGGTGGACTTCCGTGACTTCTTGTTGTAATCCCTTATGTGTTCGCGGAACCTTGTTCTTACTTTACGTCCTGTTTGTCCTATATAGCTGTATTGGCATTCGCAGGTCAGTTGGTATACGCCTTGGCTGTTTAGTGAGTTCTCTGTATTTGTACTTGTCCGTAGTATTCGTCCTAAGTTGTTTACTGTTTTAAATGCTGTGTGAATGTTGTGTTTTTTGGAAAAATTTGCTAATTTATATGTCGATTTTCCTGTATAAGTTAATACTGTCCATGTCTTTCCGTCTTTACCCTTATCGCTTCTTTTTGGGGTCCCATTGTTTCTTCTGATTTTGTCTATCAGATCTTTTTTATATCCGTTATTGACCGCTATGTTGTAAATAATGTTTAGCTCTCTCTTGTGTGCTTCTGGTGTTAAAGGTGTTCGTTCTACTCTGTCAACTAGTTGCTTTAACGCCGCATTTTTGTGCTGCTGAGGGTGGTTCGAACAGTTATGAATTACCGTGTCTGTGGCTGTTGGTTTTCTGTAAATTTCATAGCCAAGTTTTCCTGTGGTCTTATTTGCCCTAATTGCCAGATCTAGGTAGTTAATCCTTCCTTCGCTTTCTGTTTCCATTGTAAACTGTATGTTTCCGTGTTGTTTGTTGAGATACTCCAATACTTGTTCTTCGTTGTTGCCTTTAACACCAGAAGCACACAAGAGAGAGCTAAACATTATTTACAACATAGCGGTCAATAACGAATATAAAAAAGATCTGATAGACAAAATCAGAAGAAACAATGGGACCCAAAAAAGAAGCGATAAGGATAAAGACGGAAAGACATGGACAGTATTAACTTATACAGGAAAATCGACACATAAATTAGCAAATTTTTTCAAAAAACACAACATTCACACAGCATTTAAAACAGTAAACAACTTAGGACGAATACTACGGACAAGTACAAATACAGAGGACTCACTAAACAGCCAAGGCGTATACCAACTGACCTGCGAATGCCAATACAGCTACATAGGACAAACAGGACGTAAAGTAAGAACAAGGTTCCGCGAACACATAAGGGATTACAACAAGAAGTCACGGAAACCCACCACAACACCTGAATCTAACTTTGCAAATAACATGTTCCACAGCAAATGTACACCAGCAAACATTAAGAAAACCGCAAAGGTATTGCATGTGCAGCAAAAAGGTCGACGCCTAAACGCTTTGGAAAACATGGAGATATACAAACAAAAAACATTTGACGGAAGAATAATAAACGAACAGACGAACACCAACTCGGACGTAATATTTGAGCCATTGAAACTTGTTTACAAAAAACAAAGCAGGAACTTAGGTACTACCAAAGAAACTAACGCACAGGACCAACACAAAACATCCCACAGGACAAAGATTACTGACTTCTACCTACCCATGCATACCACATAGGCAACCGTAAAAAGAAAAAAAAAAAAAAAAAAAAAAAAAAAAAAACTTCACGCTGACAAATAAACCCTAAACACAGGTAGCATACACCTACAAACATTTGTTGGCTGCTAGTTAACGATAGATACCGATACCTACGAAGGACAAAACACAATAAATAGGGACCGCCAGACGTAAACTAAACAGAACGAAAAATTACACTGAAGATGGCACAACGCCGAAACCGGTTTGTTTCAAACCCAAATTTGACAAGGATCGACGGAAAATCGTTCCAAAATACATCAACCTTGTCGGAGTAAAAAAACAACAAAAAACTGTTAATGCCAGTCAGGCTTTAAACTCAGAAACCAGCGGACTATTGACAGTATACAAACGACGCGTACTAAAAATACATACGATTAAGGCGAATATTTGGTTTAACAAACAATGTTTAACACTGAATGTTACACCAAAATTTGCACAAATCAAAATCAAGACCAACACAGAGGCAAGCCGAAAAACGATTAGAAAGGCTGAGAAGGACTTCATCAAAAATGAAGTGAGAAGCTTATACGCCAAGAAAGAACAGACAAACATAGAAATTTTAAACATCCATTTAAGACTAACGGACTACATACCAAGCAACACCCTAATGGACATATTCGACCGCATAAGGAATGACATCGAACACGAAATGACACTGAAATACAGAACGTTGAACAGGAAGTTACACAAACTTGCGGGACAGCGCGAATCAACAGACCGACACCAACAACACAATTTTCATACTAGACTGACAAATTTAACGGAAGTACCACTAAACAAAGAAGAAATACAGCTATTACAAAAAGGCCTCAAACACAACATTAAGGATAATAACAGGAAGAGACGGGCGGAGCAAGCCATTATAGATGCAGAGGTCGCAATATCACTAATGCCGAGCGAAGAGCAGGAACACGCAAGACACATGTGCAGAGAAATAATAAGCAACCAAATACAAAACGAATAAGAAACAAAGAACAGCAAGGAAGAAAACGTTGCAAGGGAATTAAAACAGAAGCTCAGGAGGAACAATGTCGTAACAACCAAGGCGGATAAAGGCAATACAACAGTACTCATCGGCAAACAAGAATACATAGACAAGACAGAAGAACTCATTGAAAAAATGGGTTGCAAGAGAGTGGGGGAGGACCCAACGGACAAGTACCAAACGCAAATAAAAAGAGCCATAAAAGATGCAACCGGCATCATAAGCTCGGGGTTTGCACACCAACTAACCCAAATGAACCCAGCAGCCCCACCACTGATCGCATTACCGAAGATTCACAAACCGGACATTCCAATGAGGCCCATAATCAACTACAAGTCAGCACCTGGATATAGATTATCAAAGCATCTAAAGACGATACTGAAGGACACCCTAGAACTTGAGAACGAACACACAATAACTAACACAACGGAACTGATAGCAAAACTGACGACCGTTAACATCACAAAGGACAGTAAACTAGTATCGTTTGACATTAAGGACTTATACCCCTCAATACCACTACCTGAGACAATAGACATGGTATACACAAAAATACTGGAGAAAACCAAAAACAAAATCAAGGCTACACAGATCGCAAGAATTCTAAGAACCACACTACAACAAACCTATTTCAAATTTAATAACAAGATATACAGACAAACGAATGGACTTGGAATGGGGAACCCAACCTCAGCCGTACTCATGGAAGTATTCATGCAGAATTTGGAAGAAAAATACATGAAAGAACTTACAACCGAGTTGGGTATTACATTTTACGCGAGATACGTTGATGACATTATCTGCATTCTAACCAGCAACAACGAAGAACAAGTATTGGAGTATCTCAACAAACAACACGGAAACATACAGTTTACAATGGAAACAGAAAGCGAAGGAAGGATTAACTACCTAGATCTAACAATTAGGGCAGATAAGACCACAGGAAAACTTGGCTATGAAATTTACAGAAAACCAACAGCCACAGACACGGTAATTCATAACACTTCGAACCACCCTCAGCAGCACAAAAATGCGGCGTTAAAGCAACTAGTTGACAGACTAGAACGAACACCTTTAACACCAGAAGCACACAAGAGAGAGCTAAACATTATTTACAACATAGCGGTCAATAACGGATATAAAAAAGATCTGATAGACAAAATCAGAAGAAACAATGGGACCCCAAAAAGAAGCGATAAGGATAAAGACGGAAAGACATGGACAGTATTAACTTATACAGGAAAATCGACACATAAATTAGCAAATTTTTTCAAAAAACACAACATTCACACAGCATTTAAAACAGTAAACAACTTAGGACGAATACTACGGACAAGTACAAATACAGAGGACTCACTAAACAGCCAAGGCGTATACCAACTGACCTGCGAATGCCAATACAGCTACATAGGACAAACAGGACGTAAAGTAAGAACAAGGTTCCGCGAACACATAAGGGATTACAACAAGAAGTCACGGAAACCCACCACAACACCTGAATCTAACTTTGCAAATCACATGTTCCACAGCAAATGTACACCAGCAAACATTAAGAAAACCGTAAAGGTATTGCATGTGCAGCAAAAAGGTCGACGCCTAAACGCTTTGGAAAACATGGAGATATACAAACAAAAAACATTTGACGGAAGAATAATAAACGAACAGACGAACACCAACTCGGACGTAATATTTGAGCCATTGAAACTTGTTTACAAAAAACAAAGCAAGAACTTAGGTACTACCAAAGAAACTAACGCACAGGACCAACACAAAACATCCCACAGGACAAAGATTACTGACTTCTACCTACCCATGCATACCACATAGGCAACCGTAAAAAGAAAAAAAAAAAAAAAAAAAAAAAAAAAACTTCACGCTGACAAATAAACCCTAAACACAGGTAGCATACACCTACAAACATTTGTTGGCTGCTAGTTAACGATAGATACCGATACCTACGAAGGACAAAACACAATAAATAGGGACCGCCAGACGTAAACTAAACAGAACGAAAAATAACACTGAAGATGGCACAACGCCGAAACCGGTTTGTTTCAAAACCAAATTTGACAAGGATCGACGGAAAATCGTTCCAAAATACATCAACTTTCAACCTTGTCGGAGTAAAAAAAACAACAAAAAAAAAAAAGTATTGAAGTTGTTCTCTCTAAATTTTTAGGGCTTTGGAGAGTCTACTGGTAGCTGCCCTGAGGCGTTCCCTAGTAGCAGGCGATCTGTATGTTTGCCAGTCTCTCCGTAGTCGACGCTTCTCCTGTACGAGTTCTTCAATGTGCCTATTTGGCTGAATGTTACTAGATACTGATGGTACTGTAGATATCGGTGTAGATAGTTTAGCGGCAGAGTGAATTATATAGGACAGCGGATCAACTGAGGTTTCAATGTCGGCTTCACCGTCGATTTTTGGGCTGAGATCAATATGAGTGCTTATGTATTTTTTGTACTTAAGCCAGTCTGTTTTACTTGATGTTAAAGAGTGTGGGCGTTCCGGGAACTGCGGCTGATCTAGGATGTAAAGAAGGACTGGAGAGTCGTCAGAAGACAAGTCCGCTAGAGATTCAATTCGCGTAAGATCACGCGGCACTTTTCTTGTGACTGCAAAGTCGATTAGGTCGGGTTGTTTTCTGTGGGTCCGTACGTAGGCCTTCCAGGTGAAATGAAACTAAGCTTGTTCAAGGGTGTAATAATTGCGTTGTACAATTGTCTTCCTTTGGGATTAATGAGGCGAGTGCTCCAGTGGGTATGTTTGGCATTGAAATCGCCTGCTGCTATGAAACGATTGATTAGAGTATTAAAAAATTCCAAGAATTATTTTTCAAAATTGAGAAGCGAGGAGGGCAGTAGATGGAGGATATGTTGAGATCGCCGCCAGTTGTTGTAACACGTACTGGGGAGGCCTGTAGGTAGTTTGTAGCAAACGCCTTCAGAGGATGATGCTTAATTCGGCGCTTAATTAGAATGACAGTGCCTCTATGGGCCTTGCCATCTGGATGATTTGTTGGGTAGAAAATGTAACCCTTGAGTTGAAAATAATTTTTGTTGGTTAAGTGTGTTTCGGATACTAGCAAAACATCGATCTCGCGATCATTCAAGAACTCTGAAAGCTCGTCTTTGTGCTGTGAAATGCCATTAGCATTCCAGAAGCATATTTTTAGTGTAGCCATTTATGTGGATTTTTGGTTGACTAAAAGTTTCATTAGTCGATTTTGGTTGCGCATTAGCTCCTGCATGTTATTTTGCATGGATACCATTAAGTTTACCAGTGTGGACAGTATTGCCTCAATTCCACTTGGATTTTGACTAGAGTTTTGTACGGGTGTTTGTTGTTTTCTTGATTCAGGTACATTTTGTGGTTGGTTTCGTGGGATGTTAGGCCATTTTAAGGCATTTGCAAACGATATGTGGGGGAGGTTAAAATCACCCAAAACTACCATGGAATCTGAGCAGTTGGTCATTGAACTAACAGTTTTGAGTAAAGCAATACATTGCAAGTAAACAGAAGAGTCTGATTAAGGTGAAATATAGCAGAGAGCTACATAAATAAAGCTCTTACCTGACTTAACACTTATGCACTTAAATTCGATAGAGCCGATAACAGGAACCACAATCTCTTCGGATAGTAGCGAAGAGTGTACAGCGAAAAGTACACCTCCGCCCAACCTGCCCAATCAGCCCAAGCGGTCGTTTCTATATACCTGAAAATCACTGCAAATTATCTCCGAGTCGAGAACATTGGGTTTAAGCCAAGCTTCGGTAAAAGAAATAATTTTAAAATCGCAGTAAAAGCTTTTTCAGTATAGATCAGTAAGTTTGGTGTTCAAATCCCTAACGTTCTGGTAATATATACTGATAGGAAATCCTTGCAACATTAAGATCGCTTATGTGAAGTTTATATTCGAATTCGCGCACAAAAGCGCCTTCCGGCCAAAAATAACTATCTAAAAGAGTTTAACACGAAACAAATGTCAATTTTAAAAAAGGATATATTTCTCTCATAATTAAATTAAAATTTTTTAATAGTTAAATTGTCAGTTTCAACTTTAGAAGTAATATAGCATTTAATATCTTCGGCTGTGGTATCCTTTGCAAATCTAGAAACAAAAATTGTCCTTCTAAGAGGAACGACAACCAGCCTCCTAGTCGTAGGTTCCAACAATTCTGGCGGCCCAACAGCATTCTTAGACGCCAATCTAACTGAAATGGACCTAGATGTAGACGCCTCAATTTGAACTGCAGTTAGCTTAACAGCATTTTTAGACGTCAATCTAGTTACAATGGATTTTGATGTAGAGGGTTCTACTTCCATTGCAGTAGGAGTTGAAGATGCTAGATTAATTAGCTCGATCGAAGGTGGAGCACTTTGGGGTTTCAATCCAATAATTTCTTCAGATTGAATATCAACTTTCTTGCGCTTAGCAACGTTGAGCTTCGCGCAAGGTGACACATTATTCTAGCATTTAAAAGATGTGAAAACTTCTTCGTATTTTTTTAATTTTTTGGCCAATGCTAAAAGATCCCTGCCAATCTCAGAAAACCCATTCTTAGTCTCCCTGAAACGCTTAAACACGGTTGATCTGCAATTTAAACAAGAAAAGGGCAAGCCTTTGCCGCCATCGATTAAGTCCAGTAATCTCCCCGTCAAACCGGCACACTTCATATCGGCGAGCCCATCACATAGCCAACATGACAAAAATCGTTCGGACTCAACTTTGACTTGGCAGTTTGCAACTGAGCAGGACATTTTTTTTTTTTTTATTATAAATAGCTACTTTCTATATTTCGTGAGCCAAAAGTTAAATAAACGAGCAATACAAATGGTCAACTGTGAGCATTAGCAAATATGATAGCAATGAACAGTCTGAGATACACAGAAAAGGACACTTAACAAACAAACGCAAACAGCTGTGATAAAAAAAAATATACAGAAAGTGTAAGTGAGTATAATGTGCATACACAAAGAAACAAATGCAATAATATAATCAAATGAGAGTTGGCAACAACAAACACAATATCACAAATGAATCGGCAGATTTTATTATTATCACTAATGATTGCATAAAAGAATTATCCAAAGAGGATTAATAAATTTAAACTTAGCTTCTGTAATACGTTTTCCAAATAATTTACACAAATTAACGAGTTTTAAGCACTAAATTTTGGATAATTTACACAGCAAAAAAAGAGACACAACCTTACAGCTTTGCGTTAGTGTTAACCACAGTATATCCATTAGAGGGCTGCATGAGCACATTCATTTCTTCTGTTAGCCGGATTACACGAATGTGAATGCGATGCTCATTCAACTCAGGCACTCATGCGATCATAAATATGTGTACTTACAGAGAAAAAAGAGACCAACATGGGTACTCTCTGCTTATGATTTAAGGGATGTACAAATTTTTCTCTTCGCTACGCTCATTTATAGTCATCGATCATTCATGCATTCACGGCCTATCCGGATTTTGCACGAATGTGACGAATGTGGCGGACGTTGCGCAGGGAGACGCCACCAAAGGCACATACATACATATGCAAGACGCAGCTAGCGATGGCTGTTATTATGTGTGTACGTAACAACGCTTAGCATATGCGTTGTTTTCGCTTATGCTTACTGCTTTGTTATTAAAGCGGATGGATAACTGATTAGAAAATTCTTTTAACTCATGTTATTATACAATACTATTATTATTTAAGACTTAAATAATATTGATGTGAATAAAATATTAGTGGACATTTGACTTCATTAAATTATCCAAATAATCCTCAAAGATAATTTGAATATTTAAATATTGTTTTTTTGATATTATTACTTTTCCACAATTCAATGTACATATGTATGTAGGTATTAATTAATTATAATGGTTTTTTTGGAAGAAATTCGAAATGTCTTATGTATGAATATGTTTTATAATGCCATTGAAACTATAGTGCACTTCCATTTTAAAAAATCAGAACCAGAAACATTATAATTTTTTTTTCAAGGGTATACAGAATATGATATAGGATCACACAAAGGAAGGGAATATATGTATGCATGTATGTACATACATACATACATACATATGTGTTCACAAGCGCAGACGCACACTATGCATACGCACAATGCACATGTATGTACATATGTATATATGTATGTGTGTACATAAATACAAAAGGGATAATCACCAAGTTGAGCAAATGGCCTGGCGCTCAGTAAGTAGGCTGCATATACATACATTCATGCATATTTACGGATGTGAAGAAGCTAGCGAATATTTATAATAGGGTTTTACTACCATACATTATACCCACACATAAATAGACATATGTACGTATAAGTTAATAAAACACAAGTTTTATTTTTTTGCGGGCTGTATACAAGACAGCATAACCGCGTTTATTGCTATGAGAATTGAATCTAAATCTAAGTTACAATAATTTTACTATTTATACCTAGATATGCCTGCGCTGCAACTGCATTCTGCTGCATGGCGTCGGTATTGTTCTGCGTGGTAAATTCATGCTGCTCCGCTGCGACTGCACGTTGACATTGTAAGTTGCTGCGCTTGTAATGATTACAACATTAATTTCGATCACAGTTCTGCTGACTCCAATCGTAACCCACATGTTTGTTTGTTGAGCGGGTCATGTTTACACAATTTGCATTTGGTTCGAGTGCAGTTGTGCTGGGTCGATCGTTCGCTGGTTTCCGGTCTACATAGCTGTGCTCCACTTAGCATGATCGTCTTGCTATGCGTTTGTTCGTGCGGCCGAATTTATGATGGGTAATCATATTTCGGGCAACATGCGCTGTATTGGCTTTTCCTCGGGTTGACCATTAATTTGAAGTGGGTCAACTTGGTGTAGCCAGTTTATGGTTGGTGATCGAATAACGGAATGACATTTGCGTTATTCGATTCTCTGGAATGTGGGTCTGCAGTAAATTCCTAATTTACAGCATTTTGGTTGAGTGGATGGTTTCATATTTTGGTAGTTTAAATTATGATGGCTGTGTGGGTGGTTCTTAATGAATCAGCTTGAAGTGTTTGATATATGACGGCGAGTCATATGTCAAGCGGCTTGGGTGGTATTAACTTACTCTAAGTTAACTCTTCCCCTCTTAAGTCGATTGTCCTCAATCGGTATGGTTATTTTGATGAGTTACGCTATGGTTCGTAATTGCAGAAATGGGCCTTCCATTGTTTTTGCAGTATCTTGTTTTGGTGATTGCAGTTCAGGCGATATATATAATTTTCTTTTATACTTATTGATACATATTAAAATAAAAGTTATTACAATAATAGATAGTACAATTAATAAATCTGAACTTAAACTAATTAAATGAACATTTTTATTGTTTTTAAACAATAGTTCAATGTGTTCCTGTTGATTAATTTGCTTTAAGTACAATTTTTCCAATTTTAATTCTGTTTGTGTAATATTTTTATTTTCTTTAACTTTTGAGATCTTATTTGGTAGTATAAATGAATCATACATTTTGATTTTAATATTTTCAAATGTTTTATTTGCGGCTATTACTTTACAATTTTCAAATTTTATTAGAAAGGTGCCTGTTTGTTTAATTTTTAATTTGTTACAACAGCTAAAATTTCTTTAATTTCTGTTTCTTCTAATGGTTTTAAGTTACAATCAGCTTCTTTAAATTTAATAATATTTTTTAAACAGTTGTTATCTAATTTAATTAAATTTTTTTCCAGGTTGTCTTTTACAGTTTTTTTATACAAATTATTATTATCATCTGTAAGTATTTCATATTCGTTTCAAGCTAATGAAAAATTTTTTTGATCGGGAATAGGTTCAAAAATTATTTTAGATAGGATGTTGGAGGAAAATTGGGGTATTAGTAGGGTTATAATAATATTGTCATTAAAAAAAACTACTGCTACTTTTATGCTATTGTACATACATGTCAAAGTCATTGATAAGGTCAAGCTCGGTCTGCGTTAATATGTCTGTTGGAATTATACCTAATTTACTTGAAAAAATTGCTAAGTCCTGTATGTCGATTTGTTGTGCAAAAATGGTTATCAATGATGAGACCAAGGTAATTATGATTGGCTTCATTTTGGTTATTTTTGGTGAAATTTTCCTAAGGGTAATAAAAATAAAACAAAAAATTTAACTTTGTTTGATATTATTTTTATGTACTATTCTTCCTGATTGTGTCTTAACTGTGGTATTGTAGTTTTCCGAAACTATTTCTTTCTTATACCTAGATGTCAATTTATTTCCTAATCTCTTATTTATCTTAACGAAAATTATTTCTCCTTGAGCATATTGTTGTAATGCTCTTCTTTTCCTATTATGATATGCTAAATCTTCTACTTGCTTATCCTTAATTTTGTTTGATATTTGTAACCTATGCTTATTTAATAATTGGGGGTCGCTATTGACTCTTCTTTTCCTATTATGTTTACTAAACCTCGTTTTGTCTTTGTATGTGGGTGTAAATAACTTATTTTCGCTTTGAGTAACAAGTACCGCTCCAATAGCAAAATTGGAAGCATCTGTTACCAATTCAAATGGTTTTTTATAGTCTGGGTACGCAAGGATGACGTCTCTAGAAATTAGAGAGCGTTTTATGCAGTTAAAAGCTTTTACTGCCTCTTCGTTCAAATTTATCTTCACTCTTGAAGACTTATGCTTTGATATCCGCCCCTCTTCCCCTCTTAAAAGAGATGTCAGGGGTTTTGCCAACTTCGCATAGTCCTTGATAAATTTGCGGTAGTATCCGGACATACCTAAAAAGCTGCGAAGCTCCTTTATGGATTTTGGTTGAGGGAAATTCGCAATTGTCTGCACTTTGGCAGGATTGGTTTTTACTCCAATCGGCGATATAACAAATCCCAAAAATTCATCCTCTTCTTTAAAAAAGTGGCATTTATCCAGCTGCACTTTCATATTTGCTTCTTCTAGCGTTTTAAATATTTTTTTATGTGGTTAAGATGCTCCTCTTCTGTCTTACTAAAAATTATTATATCATCGATATAAACGTAAGAATATTTTCCAATATGCTCGTGCAGTATGTCGTCGAGTGCCCGTTGGAAAATTGAAGGTGCATTTTTCAACCCAAATGGCAAACGTGTAAATTCGTACTTGCCGTTATTTATTGAAAAAGCAGTCTTCTGAATATCAGATTCCTTTAGAGGAGTTTGATGAAAACCACTTTTCAAATCCAATACTGAAAAAAATTTATTTTCCCCTAAATTGGAAATCACTTCGGATATTTCAGGTATTGGATATCTATCTGCTGTCGTTACCGAATTCAGCTTACGATAGTCTATTACCATACGGTATTGTTTATTGCCCTCTGAGTCCGTTTTTTTCGGAACAATCCATACTGGTGAATTGTAGGGAGACCTAGACGGTCTTATAATTCCATCCACTAACAAGCTTTTTACTTGCCTCTCAACTTCTGTGAGAGATGCTGGATATGGATAACGCTTTGAGTAAACGGGGGTATCATTTACCGTCCTTATTTCTCCAACGACTTTTGTCCTATATGTTAATTTCTCATCTGGTTCTGAGAATAAATTTGGACATGTTTGAATCACTTTATTCATGTCAATCTTCTGCTGAGATGACAAGTGTTCGTCCTTTATTTGTATAACGTTCACTGATTGTGAGGGGAGCTGTTTGAGCTGTATTTTTTCCCCATTTTTAATAATTAAAAAATTCTCACTAGTGTGTATGATGGCTCCGAGATCCCTTAGGGTATCATTTCCTAGGATTCCATCGAAAGTTTTTAATGATGGCATCAAATAAAATCTGATTTCATCATCGAGGTTAAACAACTTTAAATATGTATGTTCCTCGATTTTTATGTCGCCAACCACTGATTTAGCGTCGAATGGTTTTTTGTTTTTTATAATTTTTTTTACCAATTGTGGTTGGATATAGTTCTTACTAGATCCTGTGTCTATTAAAAACTTCAGTATTTTTCCACCCTCCGCCCTAGCCTCAAAATAGGGGAGCGAAGAGCTCATAAGGCTAAAAAATGAACATCTGTGGGTTCATCCTCTAAATGGTTACTTTCCTTCTGCTCTGAGATGTGGAAAGTCCTTTGTACCTTGTTTCCCTTCTGGGTGGGAGCCTCTGCAGGTCTTTTCCCTTGGTACTAATTTTGCGGTTTAATCATATAATTAACCCTACGCGAATGCAATGTCTGGTCGACATCCATTGGCTCGGGTCGCGGTTGTGGCTTCGGTGGCCTGGGTGGCGCATTTGCATTTGCAAAGCGTGCATTATTATTTTGCCAATTTGCTTGTCTTGGTTGTGCGTCATGCGCTAACTGGGGGTAAAAATTCTGAGTGCGCGAAGCGTAATTATTTTTTGCTGCTTGCGGTTTTTGATACGATTGCCTTGCGCTGTTGGCATTCTCAAATTCTGGTTATCCAGTTTTTGACAAAGGTGAAGGGCCTGAGGTAAGTCAACAGGTTCCTTCATACCTAGCAACCTTGGTAGGTCGCCATTCAACCCTCTTATGAAGGTGTCTAACGCTTTATTCCTGTAGGATTGCGTTAATATGTGCAGGGATTCGTTTCCCATTCCTTCACATCCTAATTTGTTTAGAATTAGCGAAAGGTGTTTATACACCTGCTGATAGAAATCAGAGACTGTATTGCTACCTTACAACAGAGTTGTCATTTGGTATTCCAAGGTAGATAAGTCGCGTCTATCAGCATAGTGCATTGACAAGCATTTTATTATGGCTGGCCAATCAAGCGGTGTGTTATAAGATTCCAGAGCTGTGTCGGCTTGCCCGGTAATCTTGTTCCTAATCACACTTAGAATTCCATAATATTTTGGGGAGCCTTTTAATGGCTCGTACATATTAAGAATGCGGTCTACGCTTTTCTTCCAGGAATTAAATTCTCCTGGCCGCCCAGAGAATTCCTTAAGACACTTTACCACATCGGGTATTTTATCTAATTCGTTTAAGTTTCCCCTACTTCCTTCGTCTATTGGTTGGTCAACTGCTGACGCAAGACTGGAGTTAGGGTTTAGAATGGTTTGGACCACATGTGGTCCCTGTTGCCTTAAGACATTAGCTGCTATTTCTGAAATAAGCGCGGTAAGGTCTTGCATGCTTAATTGTGAATTTCCTGAACCCTGTGATGCAGAAGGATTCTGCGAAAGAGTTGGAGCTCTTATTAAATTATTGGGGTTGGACATTTTGACAATGCTGAAAAAATATAAAAATTCCAAATATCTACTTTTAAGTTTTTTTTTTTTATATGTTTTCTGCAGAAAATAAAGAAAGGCTAATGCGCTATTTTTCTTTTTTATACTTATATTTTATTTTTTTATTTATTATTATTTTTTTCTTAAATTTTCATTGATCGAAGTAGTCTTATGGATTCTTCCTCAATATTATCCCTATTGTCATAGTCGGCTACAGTACCTTTTTTGTTTAAACCCATAGATTTGTATACTTTTGTCATGCACCGAATTTTATTATCGTCGGTCAGTATGTCTCCCCAAAATCTGTTTTCTATTCCTGGTGCGGGTTGTTCACTACAATATAGACCTAACTCTTTTCCTTCTAAGTTTTCTACTATTCTCGAAATTTCATCGTAATCTAAGTCTAAAGGTAAGGCGTCCGTCATTTTTTTTTTAACGACAAATTTTTCCCTAACAGATGTTACAATTATTTAGGTATGTGGGATGGGTGGTATACATATATTTGGATAATAATTTTAATTTAATTTAACTGCGTAAAAGTATGTATACTTAATAATATTTTTCTTACTCTAGCGCTGGAAACTCGGGAACCGCTGGAGCTGCTGGGGTTGGTAGAATTGTTAACTGCTCCCGTCCGTTTAATAAATATTGGCTGCTCTCGTCCGTTGGGGATTAGAGTTGATTATATAATATATATATATTTTTTTTGTTTTAAATGTTTTTTTCACACTTTATAACTTTGTGTGTATTATTTTTTTTCTTTGTAAAAATGTGTTCGCACTTTGTGTCTTTTTTTTTTCTCAAAATGTCTTATGATTTTATATAGTGTAGGCTGGTACATTCGTAATACCACCGGTTTGCCTTAGCCACTAAGGGGCCTAGTCACTATAATCGCGAGGTTGACTTTCTACTTATCACTCACGAACTTTTGCGTCGCGAAGCCTTACTTTTTCAATTTTCAGGACTGAATTTCACGATTTAACTTTTTAAATATTCCGCGATGTCTTACTTTTTTGTTTTCAGACTACTTTTTTCGCGTCTCACTTTGCTTTCACGATTTAACTTTTTAAATATTCCGCGATGTCTTACTTTTTTGTTTTCAGAATACTTTTTTCGCGTCTCACTTTTAATTTTACCGTTGCCTTACTCTTTAGTTTTCAGGACTTTACCGGATTCTGTTTTTTTAGTTTCGAGCGCCGCGCTTCCTTACTTTTTATTTTCAGGATTTTTTTTATTGCGAGACTCGAGACTTTTGCTCGGGCGCCAGTTAATAAAACACAAGTTTTATTTTTTTGCGGGCTGTATACAAGACAGCATAACCGCGTTTATTGCTATGAGAATTGAATCTAAATCTAAGTTACAATAATTTTACTATTTATACCTAGATATGCCTGCGCTGCAACTGCATTCTGCTGCATGGCGTCGGTAT
Source organism: Philophylla caesio (assembly GCA_963971545.1). Lineage (NCBI taxonomy): Eukaryota > Metazoa > Arthropoda > Insecta > Diptera > Tephritidae > Philophylla > Philophylla caesio. The sequence continues at coordinate 114,510,709 of OZ020604.1, read as the reverse complement.
TGTTCTGCGTGGTAAATTCATGCTGCTCCGCTGCGACTGCACGTTGACATTGTAAGTTGCTGCGCTTGTAATGATTACAACATTAATTTCGATCACAGTTCTGCTGACTCCAATCGTAACCCACATGTTTGTTTGTTGAGCGGGTCATGTTTACACAATTTGCATTTGGTTCGAGTGCAGTTGTGCTGGGTCGATCGTTCGCTGGTTTCCGGTCTACATAGCTGTGCTCCACTTAGCATGATCGTCTTGCTATGCGTTTGTTCGTGCGGCCGAATTTATGATGGGTAATCATATTTCGGGCAACATGCGCTGTATTGGCTTTTCCTCGGGTTGACCATTAATTTGAAGTGGGTCAACTTGGTGTAGCCAGTTTATGGTTCGTGATCGAATAACGGAATGACATTTGCGTTATTCGATTCTCTGGAATGTGGGTCTGCAGTAAATTCCTAATTTACGGCATTTTGGTTGAGTGGATGGTTTCATATTTTGGTAGTTTAAATTATGATGGCTGTGTGGGTGGTTCTTAATGAATCAGCTTGAAGTGTGTGATATATGACGGCGAGTCATATGTCAAGCGGCTTGGGTGGTATTAACTTACTCTAAGTTAACTTATATAAATACGTATATATATATGTATGCACCTCAGCGTCAAAAGCAGGTTACAGTTGTATGCAATACTTACAATGTTTTTTAACACAAATCCTTTCCGTTAATTATTTATTAAATAATATCCTATTCTTTAACTAGAACCATATCAATTAAAGTTTCAAACCTTGTACAGAGTGCAAACATTTTCCAAATATCAAAGTTTTCCATCCAAAATTTCTAACATTTTAATGAGAAATTGAAAATTTCTAACATTTTAATGAGAGTCTTAAGAAATTCTGTATATAAAAACATTGTGAAAATTTTTTCTAAATATGTTTTCTTTCCATTTACTTCTGCGCCTACATATGATTATATTTTCATACAAATGTGCATTGACTTTACTATAAGTGTATGCATTTATTTTATAGTTACTTATTAATTTCAGTAAAATTCAATGTAGATTATGCATGTATGTATGTACGTAAATATGAAGAGACATGCAATTATTGAATTTTTTCTATGCCTCTTTTTCTGAATGCGACTGAGCTCAGTATTCTCAGCTATCTGCACACTCATTCAGTCATCGCGCTTGCTGTGAGCAGAATGCGTAGAATGTTGCGCTTACGTGTGAATGTGTTAAAACGGCCAATGAGTACATTCATGCAGACGTCTAATATCCATAATTTATCATCTCCCAAAAGGACTTGGTTACATGGTTCTCGTTTTAGCAACAGGGTTTTATGCGACAAGAAATAAAACAAATTTTATATTTTTACTTGATAGAGGTCCTCACACAATGCTCGTTAACGTTGTATTTCGCACTTTTCTGGCGAAATTTAGTTTTTATGAAATTACAACTTTAAAGAACAAAAATTTACCGAAATATTGAGCTGGCAGCTGTTATAAAGTTTTAAGGAATATCTTGACAAAATTCGTTGTGTGTGCGAGTTGAGCTAATTAGTAGTTTCAAAACTAATATTCTATTCTATTTTGTTTATTTAAAATTTTCAATTTGCTTTCTTTTAAATTGAAATTCAAATGATGCTTAGTGCCATACGCATGTTAATGGTTTTTGTTATAATTATAATGAAAATTGTTTTCAAAAATAATTGATGACTCAAGCGAACCGCTGGAATTTTAAATTTAAATTAAAAGACCGGTCGCACGCAGCCTAAGTTCAGAAATAAATAGATTTTATATAAACGTTTTTGTTCATTGTTCATTGTTAATTTAACGAGAATTAATAATTGTATCCCAGTAGGCTAGCCCTTACTCGGGATTATTGCACATGCGATTTTTTCCTTTTCTTATATTGTCAAAATGGCTTACGAGTATCTTTGAAGCCAATATCAACATACATAAACTAATTATATGTTCTTGTTTCAGTTACATTTCAGGACGTTTTTCTTACATAAGATTTGGACCCTTCCACTAAATAGTTGCACGCAAAATATATAATACTTTTCCGAAGTTTGTGAGCAAGTATATTTTTTTTATACATAAATGCTTATAATTTATATGCGTTTTCTGTTCTGAAATAACTATTTACCACATTTGCACAAAAAAAAAAATAAAATGCTTTAGATGTCTCTAAAATCAACCCTGGTGTAGATGAAAAAGTAAACAGACAAGAAAGTAAACGTATTTTCAAAGAAAAAGGGTTTCAGTCAGGGACCGTAACTGTTATAGGTCTTTTCAAAAAAATTACCTCCAGATTGTTATTTTCTTACTTTAAACCATAAAGTTAAAAGAAATAAATTATTTTTTAACACATACAATTAAATTCAACTTAATGTGTTATTTTATGACTTTCATTTTTTTGACCATTGTGACAGATATTTTTTTCTAGTTTTCGAAACAGTTATATTTGCACTTTTATTTTTCTGTACTTAAATAAAAGTCCACATATGCCAAACAATTTAATTGTCTTTGTAAAAAGTCACATAATGACCTTTATAAGAAGAAAAATATTATAAATCCTTCATTTTAGTTTTAATTTTGAGATATTTTTTTTTAGAATTTTAGTTGAGTGGAAAAGTCTATCCACTAACACTAAAGTCTATTTTCTAACATCGGAAATGTTGTGTGCCGAAATGTAACCAACAACAAAATAAGGTTTTTTTTATTTGTCTTTCTTTTGTTATGTTTGTATAAGCGAATTTAGTAGGGTGTGTTTATTTTTAAGAATATAATTTTTTCCAAACTGTCCGCCGATAAAATTGTTCTAAAATCACTTACAACTAACTTTAAGGCTGAAAATTCTCTTAACGCTAACTTGTGTAGCGGGTACACATTGTATTATTTTCGTTAAAGAAAATAAATTTGGATATAAAAATGTATTACTCTCCCAATAATACCATATATTTTTATCAGCTGGAACTGGTTTTCGGGAATAAGTGTCTATTTCAAAAAGCGCTCCTTTCATTAGTTCATCCTGGTCTCGTCTTCCAATACGATTAAGGAACCTAAGCATTTTCCCAGACAGGTGGTGAAAAAGGAATATTTGCAGCATTTGCACTTGAGCTTTGCAAACATTCGTCAGGAGAAGTTGGGTCGTCAACCTGAGAAAGAAGAAAAAAGTTATTTTCATAACCAAAAACGAACGGATTCAAACGGTTGTGGTTAAAATAGTATTCGTTGGAAAAACCTTGCGAAGAAATTAACATTTTCAAATTATTAATAATACAAACTAAAGCAAATAATTCCGATTGTTTATGTAATTGAATTATATAAATAAATTGTTAATATTTATAATAACAATATTTTATATTTAACCAACTAGAAGCTCTGTGCGTGCTATAACTCTATATGCCGGTGAAGTTCGAGGTTCGAACCTCAGTCAGGGCAAGCAAAACCTTAATTATAGAAACAGTTTTTTCTAATTGCGGTCACCCCTCGGCAGGCAATGGCAAACCTCCGAGGGTATTTCTGCCATTAAATACATATGCCGTTCGGAGTCGGCACAAAAACTGTAGGTCCCTCCATTTGTGGTAGCATATAAAGACGCACACCACAAATGGTAGGAGAAGCTCGGCCAAACACTGAGCTATATAGTGTAAGCGACAAAATTATTATAATTATTATAACTAGAAGCTCTATGTTGAGGACATGAGCTTCAATCTTATAGATTTAAACTAAACCTGAAAATAAAATTTAATAATAATAATAAGAAGAGGAAAAAATGAATTAATGTAAAAATGAATTACTATACTCACCTTGTATTTATATAGTAGTTACCTCTATGTACTCACCTGTAAGCACACAATTTTATACCAATATGTACTTATTTAAACAAGCAACGAGATCCCGGTTGATTCTCATTAGTTGTTCGCCTCTTATAAAAAATAAAACCCACATTCCGAAAACCTGTCGAATCCTTTTTGTGCGGAGTATTAAAAAAAGCGGTAAGAACTTTCTTTTTTCGCAGTAACGCGAACATGGTGCCGAAACCCGTATTAAACCGCTAGTGAAAAGATAAATAAAACAACCAAAAAAGTGTAAAAAAGTGCTTTTTTAAAAAAGTGAAATAAAAAAAAAATAAACGAAATAATAAAACACAGAAATTACAAAAATTAAGAAATCATACTTTTCGTGTAGTTAAAGTGATAGCAAATACCTAAAGAAGGTTACGATTTTAAAATTTATATACAAACATTCATATGTACAAACATAAGCGCGCAAAGTGTGAATATTTATATATGTGTGCTTATATATACATACGTACATACCTGTAAAAGCGAATACCTACAGTGGAAATAGTTCTATATACATACATACATATGTATGTACATATATACACATCGACCCAAAAATAAAAAAGTGCGAATACTTACCGTATAAAATATAACTACATTTAAACATACGTGAAAAAGGTGAATATTGCTATATACATACATAAATAAATATCTAAAAAGTGCGAAAAATTTTAAATACATTTATACATACCTGAAAAAAGGTTATTATTTCAAAATTAGTAAAAACGCCAAAAATTTGAATATACAAGAAGCTGAGAATACTTACCGGTGATAATAATTTATATACCCTAAAAAAAAAAAACAATAACAAATTGTAAATACATACATACCTGAATAACTGCAAATACTTACTGTCGAAAATATACCCGGAAAATTTGTACCACCTAACACTTGGCCGCAGCACAACACAAAGTTCGCAGATTTACAGCAAAGGGGCACAGCTGTACCACTCCCACAAAAAGAGCGGTTTGTACAAAATCGTAATGCCAAAGTAAGTACATCTTTTCTTACAAATAATTAAAAGGTTAAGCGGATTTCCCTCATATGTGAAAACCTCTACTTTTCACATACATCACATTAACGCTCGAATACATATTTTCATATACATATGTATGTACATATGTTATAATTATATCGCATATACAAATATTTTTGAAAATCATCCCGCGCATTTGCTCATATTTCTAAAATCCGCTAAACTATTCTCATTTTCATACATATACATATGTACCTAGCGGATCCCTAAACTGGCAGCAATAAACTCCCTCAATTTTAATTTCCCGCGCATAATCACGCACATATGTCAATAGATACATATAATTTATAAAAACCGTTAATTTTCCCCTCACCCCCTTACAAACTCAAAAAAAAATATATACATATGTATATCCGCTAAGTAAAATTACATATTTACACGTATATAGTTATTAACCCCAAACTCACCCAAAAAGATCAAGCGCTCAATTAATATACCCAGAAAAATTACTGCTAGGTATATAAGAGTGCCCGCTGCACTTCCCCTACTGGTGTATATACATAGATACCGGCATACATATTTACATAAATACGCCGCTACAATTGCAAGCGCAAGTGCAAGTGATATTTCTCTATTCCGTCTCCCCCGCTCCTTCTCTATTCGCACTAGCAAAGCACTGCAGTGACGGACACATGTTCATACATTTGTACGTACATAAATTAACAGTCTGATATACATACACACACACACACACGTGTAATAGTAATCCCTCTTCGCTAGCGCAACGTACATATATACATACCCATTACTGGACTCAGACGCGCTGAGACAGTACAGTGCGGTGCAAAAATATAGCAGCGACCCAAAATACAGTGCGGTGCAAAAATATAGCAGCGACCCAAAATACAGCGCGGATAATATAATAAATTCCTACCATACAATTTTACGCACAATTCTCAAATATCTCACTCAATTTGCTCTCCAACTTTCATACCCTTAAATACTAATTCGAAATGGCAGAAGACAAGCAGGAAAAGCTCCAAACTCTCCAAACTGTTTCCGGAGTAAAGACAAGGTCCAAATCCCAATCGGAAGAAGAGGAACAAGGATACATTTGTAAGAAACTCCTCTACGAAACCTCAAAACTGGACCGATATTGCGAAAAGTGGTGGAATCTCAACGAAGCTGATCACACAGAAGCCGGCCTGAAAACATATGTGGAGCAACTCAATAGACTCATGGCTCGTGTGGAGGCAGCGGACGAAGCAGTGCAGATGAGCAGCATGGACGAGAAAACTAAACATGCACACAGCTCAACGTATGAGGCTTCAATTGACTCAGGCATGAACACAAAACTGAGGATAAATGAGTTACTCAGCGAATTTCACCAGAACTCGGAAATTCCACAAAATAATGTATCTGTCATACCCATTTCCCAACCCCAAACCGACACTCAGAACTACCTCAAAGTACCTGCGTGTGACACGGAAGTTTTCTATGGAGGATACGAAGATTGGCCTTCATTCCGTGATATGTTCACAGCAGTGTACATAAATCACCCTAAATTATCTCAGGCTCAAAAGCTATACCACTTGAGACAAAAAACTCGTGGAAAAGCAGCCCTCCTCATTAAAAACTACGCACTCAATGATCTCAATTTTAATCTCGCTTGGGACGCACTCAAATTCCGCTACGAAAATCGTAGGATTGTTGTTGACAATCAGATTAAAACCCTATTTAACATTCAGCCCGTACTCTCAGAAAACGGCGAAAAAATTCAACAGATTCAAACGACAATTAACAATTGTCTATCCACGCTCAAAGCAAATGGTGTTTCCACGGATAGCTGGCACCCAATGCTCATTTACCTCTGCTCCTCAAAGCTCCCAGACGAAACCCTCGCGTTATGGGAACAATCTCTTAACTCAAGAAAAGAGTTACCCCTCTGGTCCGAAATGGACCAGTTTCTCACCACTCGATACGAAGTTGTGGAAAGGCTTAGCACATACAGGCCGACTAAACCCAAACTTCCTCAATCCACCTTCCCGCCACGAGCAACCTCAGTAGCTCATCAAGTGTTCAGCTCAAGAACCAAATCCCACACATTCCACACTGAACCAAGAAGGTCAGTCTCATGCAAATTATGCAATTCTAATCATTCCATGATGAGTTGCGTGAAGTTCAAAGAACTTGCCGTCCCTGATCGGAATAAGTTCGTCAAAGAATACAACTATTGTAAAAACTGTTTGGCATACTCTCACGCAGAAAAAGATTGCAAAAGCAATTTCACATGCGTATATTGCCAGAAACGACTTCACTCCCTTTTGCATATCCCAGCAAAATTCCAACTTCCAAATAGTAGAAACCCCTCAAAAAACTACGTCACATCTCACGTGACTCACCTCAAGTCAAGCTGCTGCAGAAAATGCAGCTCCAAGCAATGAGAAGGTACTCTCGCATTTCTCAAGTAGTAGAGAAAAAACCTTACTCCCCACCGCAAATATTTCAATACTTCACCAAGGAGAAACAGTTCAAGTTCGGGCTCTCATTGACCAAGGATCTCAAAAGACTTTTGTAACCTCACGCGTACAAAAGCTTCTTGGTCTACCCACCACAAAAACCAATTTTGAAATATTGGGAATGGGTGGACGAACAATTCAAAATGCGAACAAAATATGCTCACTCACCATATGTTCGTCAGATCTCACGATAAAAATTGCAACTCACGCAATTATACTCCCCGAATTAACACATTTCTTACCCTCATTCAAAGTGACATACTTCGATCTCAAGGAATACGCCTCACTGCCCCTAGCAGATCCTAACTGCTTCGTACCCACCAGAATAGACATGGTGATTGGTAGCGACCTAATCCCCAGAATACTCATTCCAGGTCTCAAAAGCAACGTTTGCGGAAGCTTAATAGCCCAAAACTCCATCTTTGGGTGTATATTAAGCGGGCCAATAACGGAACAAATTTCGACATTCTCCACCCAGGTCGTCGAAAACTCAGGAGATTCCCTCGGGGAATTACTCAAAAGATTCTGAAAACAAGAGGAAGTGCCAACAGCTCCCACCCATACAGACGATGATGAGTTTTGTAAGGCACTATATAAAACCACGACCATGAGGAGAGAAGATGGTCGATATGTTGTGAAACTCCCATTTAAGTCCTCATTTCCCCACTCAGACGCATTAGGCCATTCTAGGCTAGCGGCTCAGCAGCAACTTCTCAGCATTGAGCGAAGTATTGGGAGAAAAGCTGAGCTTAAAAACACCTATTCAAAAGTCCTGGAGGAATATATAACCCTCGGTCACATGAAGTCCTCCAGTTCTCGCGAAATCATAAAAGACGGCAAATATTTCTCATTTTATTTGCCACATCACGCTGTGATAAAACCCGATAGTAAAACTACAAAAGTCCGGGTAGATTTTAATGGCTCCAAATTATCGCACTCCGGTCTCTCCCTCAACGACGTACTTCACACAGGTCCCACTCTCCAAAATGACCTGATGCTCACAATCCTCAGGTGGCGTCTATATAAGTATGTGTTTAACGGCGACATCGAAACTGTGCTCCCTACCTGGCCATAAGAACACTTCACCAATTGGCCTAAGACTCCAAACAAAACTTCCCACGTAGCTCAGATATTTTAGGCAACGAAACATATGTTGACGATATTCTCTCAGGCGGACATGACTTAGACTCCGCTAGCGAATCGATATCACAAACTATCGATGTCCTAAAATCAGCAGGATTTCCTCTAAAAAAGATTACTGCAAATCACAAGTCTCTGCTGAAAGAAATACCCCAGTCTGATCTCCTAGACTCAGATTTTCTCGAATTCCAAGATACAAGCTCCACTAAAACTCTTGGAATAAAATGGAATGCTCTCACAGATACGTTTTCATACTCAGTAGACCCGCTCCCAGATGCACAAACTGCTACAAAACGACAGATTTTGTCATCCGTCGCGAAACTTTTCGACCCGGCAGGATGGCTATCGCCCATAATGATAGCAGCGAAAACTCTTCTCCAACAGCTCTGGATGGAAGGAACAGAGTGGGATGAAAATGTCAAACCCACCTCACTTCTCAAATGGAACGCATTCCGAAGAAATCTCTCAGCAATCCAGGAAATCAAGATTCCTCGTTGGGTTCAGTTCAGCCCTAATAACTCAATCCAAGTGCATGGTTTCTCAGACGCGTCTGAAAAGGCTTTCTGCGCTTGCGTATATCTCAGGGTTCAACATGGCGAAGCTGCGACCTCTCATTTACTCGTAGCAAAAAGTAAGGTCGCACCCTTACAAACGGTCTTTCTCCCAAGACTGGAACTCTGCGGTGCAGTCCTCCTCTCCAAATTAGTGAAACAGATTCGATCCCAACTGGATTTGCCATCCCATGAACTAATTTTGTGGACAGACTCGTCAATCGTGCTAGCCTGGTTGGAAAAACCGCCATGGATGTGGAAAACATACGTAGCAAACAGGCCATCCCAGATCCTTCAAAACGTCAGCAATGCCACATGGCGACATGTCTCCAGCGCCAACAACCCAGCAGATCTAGGAACACGAGGATCGAAACCGCAAGACCTCGTAGACTGTTCACTTTGGTGGAACGGCCCAGAATGGCTCGCTAAGCCTCCCGCACTCTGGCCGAAAGAATCGCCAAACTCCCCATCTCCTCTAGAGCAAAAGCAATTTAAAGTGTTCCACGTCGTAGAAAACACTGATCTCTTAGACCGCTCCTCCTCCTACTCAAGAGCTCTCAGAGTACTAGCCTTCATGCTCAGATTTATACATAAAGCTAAAAAATTGCCTATTCCCCCATCAACAATATTAACCCAGGAAGAAATAAACCGAGCCAAGACGCATTTCATACGAAACACTCAACAAAACCATTACGGTCAAACGATCGCAACATTAAACTCAGCAAACTTCATTAGCAAGAAAGACTCGTTATTAACGCTCAATCCCTTTCTGGACAAATCAGGTCTCCTACGCGTCAATGGACGTCTCACTTACGCTGCTCTGAGCTATAATGAGCGTCATCCAATTATCATTCCAGACAACTCAAAGCTCTGTTCTCTAATCCTTGAGTTTCTCCACTCAACACTACTCCACGCTGAAAAGCAACTGATGATCCGCATGGTCCAACAGGAATATTATATCCCACGCCTGAAACAAAAGGTAAAATCCTGCATATTTCGGTGTAAAACGTGCACCATTTACAAGCAGAAGATGAAATCCCAAATGATGGCCGCTTTACCCCCAGAACGCTCCACTTATTCACTCCCGTTTCACACGACAGGAGTTGACTTCGCTGGCCCATTTTTGGTAAAAACCTCCTCCCTGCGCCGATCATCCCATACAAAGGCGTACGTATGCGTTTTTGTATGCTTCTCCACAAAGGCCATACATCTGGAACTATGCTCTGATTTAACCACAGAAGCCTTTAAAGCTGCTTTCGCTCGATTTGTCGGCCGCAGAGGTATGCCTTATAAAATCATGTCCGACAATGGAAAAACGTTTATAGGTGCACAACGAAGCCTGCAAAGGGAATTGTCTGCTTTCCTCGAAGAAGCATCTGCAGATATTACCAATAAATACGCCGTCCATGGCCTCTCATGGCAGTTCATTCCCCCTTACGCCCCTCACATGGGTGGACTCTGGGAAGCAGCTGTAAAAAGCTTCAAAATTCATTTCACTAAAGTTGCGGGCACACATAAATTTACATATGAGGAGTTCGCCACTCTCCTGGTCCGCATTGAGGCAGTTTTAAACTCAAGGCCACTTTCTCCGATGTCTCAAGATCCAGACGACTTGCAAGCTCTAACTCCAGGCCATTTCCTACGCGGGGCCCCACTACTCTCCATCCCCGAGCCGAACTCTGAAAATCTCTCTCTTATAAACAAATGGCAGAAATTAAGAGTATTGCATCATCAGTTCAGCAAACGCTGGAAAAATGAATATCTGCAAGAGCTTCACAAGCGATACAAATAGAAAGAGCAGCAACGCAACTTAAATGAAGGAGATCTAGTTGCCATCAAAGATGACCTTCTACCCCCCTATGATTGGCGACTCGGCCGAATCACAAAACTTCATCCCGCTCCAGATGAAAATGTCCGCGTAGTAGACATTCGCACCCAAGGTGGAACCGTCACACGCAACATCACAAAACTCTGCTTATTACCACCTGCCTAACTTCACCCCTCAGCTCACATTTATTCTCTCAACATTATCCCCGTATTCTCTCCCACTAATCATGTTTTTCGAATGCAACTCTCTTTACAGACCCCACGACTTCAGAAAGTGTCGGCTTTGCTGCCGCACACACTTGTTGCGTTTTTGCCGAGCCTTTCTGGCCATGACTCCGGACGAGCGGTTCGAATCTGCCAGGGTGCATCGGTATTGCATCAATTGCTTGGCAACATCTCACGTCACAGGTGAGTGCGATTCCCGCGACAGTTGTCATCGGTGTGGATTAGCCCACCACACCCTGCTGCACCGATCCTCTTCAGCGCGACCAGATCACGCAGCAGCCAACAAGCGCAAATTTAAGCGTACACAGCCTCCTAAGCGCAGGCCAGCACCCCAGCCTCACCTGGAAACGGACTTCAATGAATCCAAACCAAAGGACCGGAATCCACGACGGGTAGTAAAGAGGCTGAACGAGACACCAGACGGTCCTACCTTCCAACGCCGCATCCATGGGTTGTTTCACAAGGCATGGAAAACGCTTGAACAACTTCAAGATTTGGTAGAAGTTACGACGCCGCAGGCCCGCCGGCATGTTGAGGACATGAGCTTCAATCTTATAGATTTAAACTAAACCTGAAAATAAAATTTAATAATAATAATAAGAAGAAGAAAAAATGAATTAATGTAAAAATGAATTACTATACTCACCTTGTATTTATATAGTAGTTACCTCTATGTACTCACCTTATGTTTATACTCACCTCAATTTCGATTGTGAATAAGCACACAATTTTATACCAATATGTACTTATTTAAACAAGCAACGAGATCCCGGTTGATTCTCATTAGTTGTTCGCCTCTTATAAAAAATAAAACCCACATTCCGAAAACTTGTCGAGTCCTTTTTCCTTTTTGTGCGGAGTATTAAAAAAGCGGTAAGAACTTTCTTTTTTCGCAGTAACGCGAACACTCTAAGTTAATTAAGAAGTGCCAACACTTTTATCTTTCGTTTTAGATTAAAGTCGATAAAATATAATTTCTCTTATAGTATTTTAAACTTTTCTTATTGTAACTTTGTCCAAATTAAAAACTTATTTTTATTTGCACACAATAGAAAGCTCTAATAAAAATTATAATTACTATGTACCAAAATTAAGTAACACTAACAAATATGAACAAGGTATTCTACTAGCTCGCCAATTATTACACAGATGTGTTCACAAAAATAAAGTGAATTTCAAAATGATATTTCTTAAAACTTATATTTATTTATTTTTGACCAGATCTTGGAAAAGACCCGAGAAAGAAGAATCGACACACACCATCTTTTTGTCGACTTCAAAGCCGCCTTCGGCAGCACGAAAAGAAGTTTCTTATATGCCGCAATGGCTGAATTTGGGATCCCGGCAAAACTTATACGGCTATGTAAAATGACGTTGAGCAACACCACCAGCTCCGTCAGAATTGGGAAGAACCTCTCCGAGCCGTTAAATACCAAACCAGGTTTCAGACAGGGTGACTCTTTGTCATGCGATTTCTTTAACCTGATGCTGGAGAAGATAAGTCGAGCCGCAGAACAAAATCGGTCAGGTACCATCTGGCGTACGCCGATGACATTGACATCATCGGTCTTAACAACCGCGCAGTTAGTTCTGCCTTCTCCAAACTGGATAGAGAAGCGAAGCGAATGGGTCCGGAGGTGAATGAAAGCAAGAAGAAGTATCTCCTGTCATCAAATAGACAGTCGGCATATTCACGACTGCGATCTAACATCACTGTTGACAGCTATAACTTTGAAAAAGTAGAGGACTTCGTTTACTTAGGAACCAGCATTAACACCAATAACAGCATCAGCCTTGAAATCCAACGCAGATTCTCTCTTGCCAACAATTGCACAGTAAAGTCCTCTCTCGACGGGCAAAAACCATACTCTATAAGTCTCTCATCATGCCCGTAACAGCATCAGCCTTGAAATCCAACGCAGATTCTCTCTTGCCAACAATTGCACAGTAAAGTCCTCTCTCGACGGGCGAAAACCATACTCTATAAGTCTCTCATCATGCCCGTAACAGCATCAGCCTTGAAATCCAACGCAGATTCTCTCTTGCCAACAATTGCACAGTAAAGTCCTCTCTCGACGGGCGAAAACCATACTCTATAAGTCTCTCATCATGCCCGTCCTATGGTATGGCGCAGAACCATGGACGATGACAACATCAGATGAGAGGGCTCTTGGAGTGTTCGAGAGAAAGATTCTTCAAAAGATTTATGGACCTTTGCGGCTTTGCGACGGCGAATACCGTGTACGATGGAAAGATGAGCTGTACGAGCTGTACAATGACGTGGATATAGTGCAGCGAATTAAGAATCAGCGGCTCCGCTGGCTAGGCCACGTCGTTCGAATGGATCAAATAGCTCCAGCCCTGAAGGTTTTTGACGCGGTACCCGCTGGTGGTAGCAGAGGAAAAGGAAGACCTCCTCTGGTTGGAAAGACCAAGTGGAAAAAGACCTGGCTATACTTGGGATTCCCAATTGGCGCCAGTAAGCACGAGATAGGGACAGCTGGCGTGCTTTGTTGACTTCGGCCAAAATCGCTTAGGCGGTTAATGCGCCAACTAAGTAAGTAAGTAATTTTGGTACATAGTTATTATAATTTATATTAAAGCTTTCTATTGTGTGCAAATAAAAACTAGTTTTAAATTTTGACAAAGTTACAATAAGAAAAGTTTAAAAAACTATAAGAGAAATTATATTTTATCGACTTTTATCTAAAACGAAAGAAAAAAGTGTTGGCACTTTTCAATTAACTTAGAGCTTCTAGTTGGTTAAATATAAAATATTGTTATTATAAATATTTACAAATTATTTATGTAATTCAATTACATAAACAATCGGAATTATTTGCTTTAGTTTGCAGTTATAATAATTTGAAAATGTTAATTTCTTCGAAATGTTTTGCCAACGAATACTATTTTAACCACAACCGTTTAAATCCGTTTCGTTTTTGGTTATGAAAATAACTTTTTTTTGCCTTCTCAGGTTGACGACCCAACTTCTCCTGACGAATGTTTGCAAAGCTCAAGTGCAAATGCTCGAAATATTCCTTTTTCACCACCTGTGTTTGAAGAAAGTGTATCGCATAGTTCACTTCTTGGAAAATACTAAGGTTCCTTAATCGTATTGGAAGACGAGATTAGGATGAACTAATGAAAAGAGCGTTTTTTGAAATAGACACTTATTCCCCAAAACCAGTTCCTGCTGATAAAAATATTATGTATTATTGGGAGAGTAAAACATTTGTGTAACCGAACTTATTTTCTTGAACAAAAATAATACAATGTGCACCCGCTACACAAGTTAGCGTTGAAAGAGCAAGTTAGTTTAAAGTGATTTGAGAAAAAATTTATCGGCGGACAGTTTGGAAAAAATAATGTTCTTAAAAATAAACACACCCTAATAATTAAGCTTATACATAACAAAAGAAAGACAAATAAAAAACCTTATTTTGTTGTTGGTTACATTTCGGCAAATCAGGATAGACTTTTCCACTCAACTAAAATTCTAAAGAAACATATTTTAAAATGAAAATTAAAATGAAGGACTTTTATGATATTTTTCTTCTTATCAAGGGCTTTATGTGACTTTTTACAACGCCAATTACATTTTTTTTTTTAATACAGAGGCTTAACTTAGCGGTTTTTGGGTATGGACCTAGATATTTGGTTATAAGCTTCATATTTGTTCCGAACTGCGTCTTCTTTATTGCAACAAGCTCTCCTATATTATAATCGCTTTCTTTCTTCCGAATTTTGTTAAAATTTTTACGATTTTCTGTTTGAATTTTATTTATGTTGGCACGTATGAACACGCACAAGCAAACATAAATAAATTCCAGATCGTGTTTGCGCAGCTAGCGAACTGTCGCGACGCTGCAGCGAATCATTTTGATTTTGTACGTTGTGTTGTAAGCATGATCGGAGGGAATTTGTTCTTTTATGCTAAGCAAGCGCACGCATCCTAAGACAAAATTGATGTGCATGTATTGGTAGCTCTACCATCGTTGGGCACCACTGAGCCACTAAACATTTTTATCGAGCTGAGACTAACACATAGTACCAGATAAATGAATCGAATCGTGCGACTTTAAATGCATCTGTTGTTACATCTATCATTATTACTATCATTATCATTATCTTCACCGGTATCATTACCATAATTCCCATTATGCAAGGATGGATTGTAATGTTAAGTTTAACGTTAACGAAGTGTTTTAAATTCTTTTGGTTGAACCATTTAAAAATATTATTATTAAATCAATTACCATAATTAATTTCATTTCTTTTTTAACCGAAAAGAAACGCTTTTGTTAATCCAGTATAAAAGGTGAGGTGAAGTCCTTCTCAGGGATACGATTTTCCAAGGTTGATAATGAAAGGTAGTGTGCAATGTAATATAGCAGAGTTGAATGCAATGATATTTTCTAATAAACTTTGAAAAAAAACTTAAAAAGTTTTTTGGAAAGTGAAATATTTGCATTAACCAGTGAAGATATGCTATACAGTTATAACTTAAAGCGAAAAATTCATAGCGAAAATATGTTACAACTGTTGTTATTTGCATACTAAAAAGATTATTTAGAATTTTAGTTGAAGGAAAAAGTCTATCCTAATTTCTATGTTGTGTGCCGAAATGTAACCAACTACAAAATAAGGTTTTTTATTTTTCTTTCTTTTTATGTATAAGCGTAATTATTAGGGTGTGTTTATTTTCACTCAGTGGGCTGGAATGAGCTGCAAAAGTTTGTTTATGCAAAACAACTTTTGAATGGGGCTGCTAAAATATTTGCGCGTGGGTTAGTAGGTATAAGAGATTGGAGTTCTTTTAAGAATGCAATAATTGATGAGTTTGGGGAAAAATAGGCGTAAGCAATTTACAGAAAGTTTAAACGAATATTTGTATGTGCTAATTAAAATGGGTAAACCTATAGCACTTGACGATCAAAGTATTATTTCTTATTTTGTGGATGGAATTCCAGATGCGAGAGCGAATAAAACTTAATTGTATCAGGCAAAGAATCTTAGGGAATTAAAAGAACAACTGCGTGTGTATGAAAAGGTGAAAGGGCCTCACTATTCTTTAAATAAGTCGAGTGTACCTCAAACTACTTTCAAATGTGCAGGTGACGTTAAAGATAATCAAAATATTGCGAATAAGGTTTGCCATAAATGCAATAAAGAGGGACATATAGCAAAATACTGTCAAAAAGATAATATGGTATAGTGTTTTAAATGCAAACAAGCCGGACATTTTTCATATGAGTGTAATGAAAAGGCAAAAGATGTAAAAAGGGATCCATTAAGCGTAATAGAAGATGGAAAAGCAGGAAATATTGCAAAAAAGCAAAACGATTATTATTTTTTGGATATTACCATGAACAATTTTACTTTTTCTGGGTTAGTGGACACGGGTAGTAAATATAGTGTTATGAGGTACGACACGTTTTTCATGTTACGTGACGTGGAGCTAAGGAATCATAACATTGGGTTGTTTCAATGCCGAAATTGCTGTTGGTGAAGTGTATTTGGAGAAAAAGACATACAATATGCTGCGCTGTCCTAAAGAAATTTGAGCTTGTCGTGATTAAATCCAGTTTAAGCCATTGGTGAAGCCTGTAGCTCCGGTTACGGTGGAAGGTAAAAGCGTCGAGAGGGGTATAAAGCCATGTGCGACAGATGATGCTGCGGTATCAGTCGTACCGCAGTAACAGGTAGCAATATCACTGTAGACTCTAGACGAGGACCAAAACATTAGGAAAATGGGGAATAGTAGTTCCGGAATATACGAGTTTTGGTTGAAAGAATTTGAAACGTTGTGTATAACAAAGGATTTAAACGAAACTGGCGAGCATCAAAATATACATTTTTTAAATATGAGTATGGAATATGTAAAGGAAATCGTTACCTTGATTGAAATCTATGAGCCTAGGAAACCAGATAGTACGTTGATAGAAATGAAATTAATTTTAACTGATGAAGTACCGGTTTATCAGCGTCCACGGAGAATGTCATTTGCAGATCAGAATTTTGTAAATAAACAAATTGTGGAATGGTTAAAAGAAGGTATTGTGCGGAAGAGTACATCGTAGTACGCGTCACCGATAGTATTAACAATAAATAGACTGTGCGTAGACTATAGACAAATAAATGAGAAAATAATAAGAGACAATTTTCTGATGACAGTAATTGACGAAGTCCTCGATAGGTTATATGGTTCTTATGTTTTCACGACCTTAGACTTGAAGGATGGGTTCTTTCATGTTCCCATAGAACCGGCTTCGAGGAAGTATACCTCATTCGTTACGCAAACGGGCCAATACCAATTTTGTTTTGTTCCGTTTGGCATTTCAAACTCGCCTGTGGTGTTTTGTAGGTATATTCAAGAAATCTTTCACGACTTATTGAGGTACATTGATAATATATATACATACGTTTGGACGATATTGTTATCATAGCCAAAGACGCGGTCGAGGGTATACAAAAGCTAAAGGTGGTTCTGGGGCGCGCAAGCGAAAGTGGGTTTAAGATTAAGTGGTCAAAATGCCAGTACTTAAAGAGACAAGTACAATTCTTGGGCTATATTATAAAAAATGGAAGGATATTACCATCAAGTGATAAAACGAGGGCTGTTGAAAAGTTCCCCATACCGTCATGTAGAAAGGAAATTCAACGGTTCTTAGGGCTTTACGAGATAAAAGCGATTTTAAAAAATTTTGAGTTGTGACGGTTTTTGGTTTAGGGTGCGATATGTAAATATTTTTATGTAAACAGGTAAAATTTTTAGCGCTTTGCTTTTGCAGGCATACGGCATACTCCGACCAAAGGGGAATAGCGGACATACATACGACAGTAGGCAGGCACCAATCAAAAAGTGCACAAATTAAAATATTTTAAAAATAAAAATTTTTTGTGGTGTTGAAAATTGTGCATGTACATATATATTTAAACTGTATATATATTGTATTTTATTTGTAAAATTAATTAATACAGCAAAAAAAATTTTTTTCAGCGCATTTTGATGTGTTTGCTTTAGCCAACTTGAAAGTTGCGCTTATATACGAGTACCATACGTTTGTATAACAAAGTGCATGTTCATATGTATGTACATATAATAGTGCATGTACATATAATTGCAAGTGCATTTGTTGTTGCGGTTAATTAAACATTGGCACAGTGTTTTAAAGGAAGTGACATAAGTGAAAAATTTATAAATGTTTAATTTTTAAAATAAATCGAATTTTTAACTTTTTGATTTTTTGTGACTTTTTAATATTCAATTCGATGTTTGATAAATAAATTTAGAATAGTTTTATTTGCAAAAAAAATTTAATTCGCGGCATAAATTCAATAAGTTCAAGCGATAATAATTTCAATATTTATTTAAATTTAAAATTTGCGAGTGTTCCAAATTTTCAAAATAATTTTCCAAATTTTATATTTGATCAATACTGTGCTGCAACCTCGCAATTTCAGTCAGCATCAAATAAATACTTTATTAAATATTTTTTTTAAAGGTTTTTGGTTATCGATCATATATCGATACAACTATGTATATATGAGTATTTGTTTTGCTTTCTGAATTTAAAATTAATTCATTCTCACTTTCTGGTGCCTGTGCTGTGGTGAAATAATAATATTTATTTTTTTTCTTCATTTTTGTTTATTCCGCCAACTTTTGTTGAATATAATTTATATTGAGCAACATTTTGTTATAATTTTACACTTGCGTTGCGTGTCAAGTCGGTCATTTATTGAACATTTTGACAATTTCTTAAATTTTTCTGGAACTTAATTTACATTTTAAATATTTCTGTGGGGATTATTTATTGATCTATTTATTCACGTTTGAATAAACAATCGCTAGTCGATTTTCGCAACACACTTTTAATTAATTGATTTAACATTTTAAATAATTTTTTCGATTTTGCTTTGCCATTTAACAACTTTTCAATTCTTCTGAAATTATAATGGCATTGACAAATAAATTTTATCAAGCAGCAGATGCGCTTTTGGAATTTGAAGCAAACATTTCGCCTACAGTCGCAAATCAAAGCACTTTCTCCCTTGAAATTCAGCAAGAGGAGTTAAAGTCGCTTTGGGCTGACTATAAAAATTGTTTGTCTGTGATAAGTTCAGCGGGTAATGAGAATGCAGTTGAATCCATCAAGCTCAAATATATTTAAACTGCTATCAAGCATATGTTTGTTGCAGAGCTATGATGGGTGAACAAATTTATAACCTATCGACGTTCAACCAAATTACAAATTCAACGATAATTAAACCAGAACGGTTGGTTGAACCGCCAGTGCTGCCTAGTCTCCACCTGCCGCCATGCGATACCGAAATATTTTATGGTGACTATTTGAAACGGCCCTCATTTGGGGACATGTTCACCACCATTTATCGGAATAGCGCACGATTATCGCCAGTGGAAAAACTTTTCCACCTTAATCAAAAAATTCGAGATGAGGCGAGGGAAATAGTTCAAAAGGCTCACTAATAATGGGTTTGCGTTAGCTTGGGCGAACTTAACTGATAGGTATGAGAATAAAAGAATTTTAATAAATTCTCAATTAAAAGTATTATTCAATCTCAAGCTCATGTACTAAAGACATGCCAAAAGTTTTTAGAAATGAAATAAATAAATAAATAAAATAAAAAATGCAAGGCTTTCTGCCGTCAGAAAGTATCACCTCTGCATTAAATGCCTTTCAGCTGCGCATGAAATAAACGACTGCAAGAGTAGTTTTACATGTGCAAAATGATAGTACCAAGTGGAAAGAACCTTAACCAACCAATTATCTAACTTATTTCAATGAGGTCTCATTAGATCAACAACTCACCAAATTTTGGGAGTTGGAAGAAGTACGAAAGATCAAGTTTCTAACGGTCGAAGAAGAACAGTGCGAACGACTCTACACAGATACCACCCTTCGCAATAATGAGGGACGGTATGTAGTTTCGCTCCCGTTCAAACTCTTACCTCCAAGTGAACATATAGACGCCTCTCGTCATATCGCTATGAGACAATTTCTAAGAAGTGAAACGTATTTGTTAAAAAACCCCCTAATAAAGGAGGAGTATTACAAGGTACTTCGAGAATATGCTGATTTGGGTCATATGCATGAAGTGAAATATATTAATCGTGAAGAGTCTTCGAACTCTTACTACCTTCACACCATGCTGTGCATAAACCAGACAGCACTACTTGGAAACTGAGAGTGGTTTTCAACGGTTCTTGTCCCACATCTAATGGAGTGAGCCTGAATGATATTCTTTACACTGGCCCCGCTCTCCAAACCGATTTAACTATTGTGGTTGTTAAGTGGCGATTATTTAAGTATGTGTTAAATGTCGATATTGAAAAAATATACCGGAAAACAATCGTGAACCCGCAGCGCACCGCATATCAAAGAATCCTCTTTAGAGATTCTTTGGGTGGGGAGATTAGGGACTTTCAGTTGGACAGAGTAACTTTTGGCATAAATTGCGCACCATATCTGGCAATCCGCACTTTGTTGCAACTCGCCAACGACTCCAACTCGAAATTCCCCCTTGCATCGGAAGTACTCAGTTCTAGTACATATGTAGATGATGTATTAGCTGGTGCACATGATATACCCGAAGCAGTAAAATCACGAGATCAGCTTATTGAGGCCTTAAACTCGGCAGGTTTCCCACTCAGAAAGTGGACTTCAAACAACAAAGAAATTCTGGCAGGCCAGTCGAGCAACCACCAGCTAGCTTCTGATTTTCTGGAACTACAAAACTCCAGCGAAGCTAAGACTTTAGGTACCCGATGGAATGCTAAAACGGATCACTTATATTTTATGGCAAAATCTTTGTACAAAAAAGATTCGTTCACGAAACGAGAAGTTTTGTCCACGATTGCTAAGCTGTTTGATCCCGCAGGTTGGTTAAGCCCAATAACCATAGTAGCAAAGATGCTAATGCAACAAATCTGGTTGCAACAAACAAATTGGGATGAGAAGTTAAATCGAAATACTCTCAGTGAATGGCAGACGTTTTTGGATAACTACCCCCCTATTAATTTTATAAAAATCCCCAGATGGGTTAGTTATACTCCAAACTGTCAAATGCAGTTTCATGGATTTTGTGACGCCTCAGAAAAGGCGTACGGGGCTGCTATATATATTCGGGTACAGGACACTAGTTTGAATGTTCAAACTCATTTGCTTCACGCAAAAACAAAATTTTCTCCTGTCAAAACCATTTCTATACCCAGACTAGAGCTAAGTGGAGCTGTTCTCCTCGCGAAAATGGCAGATTTTCTCCTGCCAAAAATGGGTATAGAAAGCCAAGGGTTGTACTTCTGGACCGATTCCACAATTGTTCTCGCGTGGCTTAGAAAACCACCTTGTTCGTGGTCTACATTTGTAGCCGACCGCGTTTCTAAACTTTCAGAGAGCATAATGATCGAGAATTGGAATCATGTAAGTTCTGAAGACAACCCAGCAGACCTCGCTAGTCGTGGTATTTCTCCTTAAGAGTTAGGAGAGAGTCATCTTTAGTGGCATGGTCCCAAATAACTTAACCTCAGCCAAGAATGCTGGCCATTCTCTCGAGTTCATACAGCGTCAATTTTTCCATTTGAAGATATCTTAGCACGCTTTTCCAGCTTTCCAAGGGCCATTCGAGTAATTGCTCGAATCTTTAGGTTCTTTAAGCGGGTTCATCCTGCACTCAAAGAACGCTCGAATTCTTCTTCCATCACTCCTGGTGAGGTTAAATTCGTTCAATCAACCCTTATCCAAATCTCCCAAAGAGCGCATTATGCCTCTGAATATTCGGAGTTAGAAAATAACAAGCCTGTCGGAAAAAAGTCTACGATACTATCGTTGACCCCATATATTGACGATAGTGGACTTCTAAGAGTCGGTGGAAAACTGAATAATGCCCCTTCAATGAGCTTTGATGAACGACACCCAATCATATATCCGTATAATTGCCATTTCTCAAAACTAATGGTAAACTTTATTCATTTGGTCTCGATCCACGGCGGCAACCAGCTGGTCCTGCGTCTCTTACGCATGCGATATTGGCTGGTAAAATCAAAAAACCTCATTAGGTCTACTATACACAACTGCAAAACCTGTGTTTTGTATAAAAAACGGGAATAAACGCAGTTAATGGCTGCTCTCCCGGCGTCTAGAACGCAAATTTCGAGACCATTTGAAACAACGGGTGTCGATTTCACAGGCCCATTTGATGTAAAAAACTTTAAAGGTTGAGTTTGCTTAATAACAAAGTGCTATTTATGTGTCTTTGTCTGCTTTTCTACAAAATCCATACACCTTGAAGCCACAAGTGACCTTTCAACAGCCTCGTTCATGGTAGTTTTGACAAGATTTGTCTCTCGCCGTGGTTGTCCCAACCATATATATTCACACAATGGGAAGCAGGAGTAAAAAGCTTCAAATTCCACTTTCGCAAAATTACTGGATCGATGAAATACACCTTCGAAGAGCTTGCGACTCTATTAGCTAGAATCGAAGCGTGTTTAAATTCTCGTCCCATAAGTCCAATGTCTGACAATATAAATGACTTCGCATCCCTTACACCAGGCCACTTTCTCTTAGGTGCCCCTCTTCTTGCAAAAGCCGAGCCAGAAATCAATGATAACCCTATATCATTGGTCAACAGATGGCAAAAATCGAAAGCTATGAACCATATTGAACTAAGCTTAAACACATATTGATTCTTTATTGAAAAAATACTTTCTCTTTTATACAATTTCTTATTTTACACATATATATAATTACACTAATACTTACAAACTACAAGTATTTACATTTTATGCAAAGTCAGCAATAAGTTGGCGGTTTACATTGACAAACCGCGACACTGTCGATCAGCCATGCTGAAGGGTTGAGTAATTGAGTTGACAAATGTAAGCAGATACGTGGCGTGTATATATGTTGTTGAACTCCCGTTGGGTTCAACATGATTTATTTGGGTCAATATTTGTATGACTGCATTGAAAGTGAAACGCATTCTGGGTAATGCTACACCATCCGCCTTAGGAATAGTCGTATTCAATTGAAGACAATTGTGTATGACGTTTAAAGAGACTTAATGACACACTTAAGGTTTGCTTGCGTTTACAAAATTTTTATTGCGTTTTGTATGCAATTTATTGCATAACGGTAACTTGATATTGAAAGTAACGAGTTTGTTTATGAGGTTTATTTTTTTATTTTTATTTTTTTTTTACATTTGCTTCCCTTGCGTTTTTCATGAACATAACATGTTTTTTTTTTCTTTTTTTCTTTGGCTCGTGTGCCTGTTTATTATTATGAGTAAAGTGAAATGGATTGGTTTTTTTTATGTTTTTTTTTTCTTTTTTGTAAAGGTTTTATATTGTTTTAAGTCTATTCTTATGAATTATAATTTCTTTATTTTTGTTGTTTGTATTACTAATTCCTATTCTATGTGGTATTAACGTAAAATTATTATTTTTATCAATACTTTTAACCTTATAATGTCCCTTTTATTTATTATCTAACTTATGGGAGGCCTCTTCTCTAACTAACACTAAATCTCTTATGTTTATTTCCTTACTGCGGCTACTTTTATCGTAATTAAATTTTTGTTGTTCTTTAGCTTCTTGGACTAATTTTTTAGCCCTTTGCTGTGCTATTTGAAGTCTATATTTTACTTCTTTGTCGTAAGCTTCGTGGTTGTACAATGGGCTGATTTTATTTTCTTTTAGCAATTCGTAATTCGTTTGGTTTTTGCAAATATAAGTTCAAAAGGGCAATATTTATGTATGGTTGATGGAGTTGTATTGTAACAATACGCGAAATACCTGAGATATTCATCCCAATATTTTTTGTCACTGGATATGTATGAACGAACATATTCGTTGAATGTCCTGTGACTGCGATCTATAGTACCCAAAGTTTGATGATGGTACGGTGTTGAAGTTTTATGTTCAAATTTAGCAATTTACACAGTTCTTCGAATAAGTTATTTTTATACTCTGTGCCCATGTCCATCATGATTGTTTTCATGCGTCCATAAATCAAGATGAAATGCTCGAACACGGCTTTAGCTACTGTTGTTGCGTGTTTGCTTGGGACTGGGATCTCTACCAAGTATTTGGTTAGATCGCATATGATGGTAACCGCATATTCATTTCCGTTTATCGACTTCGGTAATGGTCGGACTGTATCGATTTGTATAATATCGTTATTTTCATTGGTTCCTTTATATGATTAATGGTTTTATTTTTCTTACAGTGGATGCAGTTCTTTACGCATTTTCTTATGTAATTTTTCATATTCAGCCAGCTATATTTCTGCTTGATTTTATCCATCTTGCGATTTATTCCTGGGTGGCCACCACTAATAGGATTGTCATGGTATTTGTGCAGAATTTCTTTAATTTTCCCGATTGTTGATTTTTGAGAACATTGTTACCGATTTCTATAAATTTGCCTACTGCAGTAAGATTTATTTTAAACAATTTGTCCCCTAAGGACAACTGTATTTGAACAAGTCCTAAATTGCCGGCCTCTTTTCCAAGCCTGGTAAAGAATTGTCCTAAGTCAATCTCATCCTCAACAATTAGGTTGCTTGTATCCAAATCGCTACAAATTTTCTTTCCTTTTTTGAAATGGAGTTTCGGAGGATTGAAAACGAGCTGGACATGTGTTTTTTTCTTCGAATTTATTTAGCGCTTCGTATATTTTGGGGTTCTCTTTGTGACTTTCTTTATTTTCGATGTTACTGCTGGTATTTTTTGCTGCTGATCTTGTTGTTACTTTTAGTATTTTACTTGCTTCCACCGATATATCTTTTAGGTTTGTAATTGTTATGCGCGATAATGCATCTGCAATGTGATTTTCTTTTCCGGCGATATACTCCACTTCAAAATCGTACTCCTCTAAATCGAGTCTTACTCGTGTTAACTTGGATGAAGGGCTATTCATTGAAAAAAGGTATGTTAAAGGACGGTGGTCGGTTTTAACTAGGAATTTCCTGCCATAGACATATGGTCTGAAGAAGGTTATGGCCCAATGGATTGCGGCCAATTCTTTTTCTATTGTTGCTTTGTTGGTTTCACCTTTTGTGAATGACCTAGAAGCGTAAGCAATTGGTAATTGTTCGCAATCGTGTTCTTGGCTAAGGACTGCCCCACAAGCGTACCCACTAGCGTCTGTTGTTATGCAGAATTCTTTATTGAAATCTGGGTATTGCAAAAGTTTTGGACTAATTAGTCCTTTTTGACATTCTTATGTCCAATTGAAGGAGAATGTGTCCTTTTTTTTGCAGAGCCTAGTCAATTTTCTTGAGTGTTTTGCAAAATTCGGTACGAATCTTCTGTAATAATTGCAGAAAGCTACGAATCTCTTAACTTCATCTGCTGTTTTTGGTGTTGGATAATTTTGGACTGTTTCAAATTTGCTTGGGTCAGGAAATATTGCCTTGTTTGTACATTTATGGCCAAAATAAGTTACTTCTTGGCTGAAAAATAGACATTTAAGTGGAGAACACGTCTCTTAAGTTTGTTAGCATGTGTTTTTCAGAACAACCTAATACAACTAAATCATCCATGTAGAGAAATGCTTGGGATGGTTTGAGACCTGCAAATGCTAGTGTCATCATTCTTTGGAATGAGTTTGGTGCTACTTTTAATCCATAGGGTAGTCTTTTGAATCTATATGTGCCGTTTTCAGCTGTGAATGAAGTTATATCCCTAGAGTCTGGGTGTAATTCTATTTGATGAAAACCTGACATAAGGTCCAGGCATGAAAAATATTTTGCTCTTCTAAGTTGGTCTAAAATATCATCAATTCTTGGGAGTGGAAATTTATCTGCTGCTAATTTTTTGTTTACCTGTCTGTAGTCAACCACTAATCTCCATCTTTTTTCTGTATTCCCTGGAAGTGATTTTTTAGGGACTAGCAAGATTGGGCTGTTGAATTCTGCTATGGAGGGTCCTATTATGTCATCTTCGATTAATTTATTTACCTGTTTGCTTATTTCTTCTTTTTGTGTCTGAGGTAATCTATAGTTTTTTATGTAAACAGGAGTGTCATCCTTCATATGCAATTTTGGTTTGTAAAAATTGTTAGTGGAAATAGGTTATGTTTCTAGTGCAAATATGTCTATGAATTCCGTGCATAGTATTGTTAGTTGGGAGTTAACAAATTTTGGGAAGTTTTTGGTTAATCTTTTTAATTTTTCTGTATCTTTGCTATTTTTATTGTGTGTGGTTGTTTCAATTACTGTATAGTCATCTAAATTTTCAGTGTTAATCTTGTAGTTTTGAATAGTTGTGTTTTTATGTGTTGTGTTGATAACTCTAACGAACGTTTGATCTTTATTTGTAATTGTGTTTGCTATGAAAATGCCTTCAGATAATTGTTGGTGTGGTATGAAGATGTTTTTGCTATCGGTGTTTACTTTAACTTGTCTAATGACTTCGGACCTAGCAGGGATCGATAGTGTGTTGACAGACAGGCAATTTGTTAGATGCATTGTTATTGTTTGGGAGAAATCATATGGTCTTAGGATTAATTTATCCTCTGTTTTCCCATAATCTAAAATACAATTGTACTTCTTTATGAAATCTAGTCCTATTATTCCATCGCATGGAATTGGAAAGTCGTCTTCGCCGACATGGAATTTATGGTAAATAAGAAGGTCATCACCTTTTAAATTTGCTTTAACTGTGCCTAATGTGCTGGTTATACCCTGACCGATGCCCTTTAAATCTGTAATTCGTTTTATGGTTATTATTAATTTGGTGCTTTTTAATAATGGAGATATCTGCTCCTGTGTCTATTAAAAAATTTGAATTTGAATTATTTAATGATGTCCTTGTAGCTATATAGCTGTTTAGATGTAGATTTAGTGTAGCATTACCCAGAATGCGTTTGTGATCCCCTCTGGGAGTTCTTTTTTGCTATAAAATTATTGTTGTATCTTGGTTGCGGTCCAAATCGTCTACCTTGGTAACTCCCATAGCTGTTACCTCGGTAACCCCCACGGAAATTACCACGGTACTGACTTTGTTGTCGTACATTCAAAATTGTGTTTGAGCTGCCCGTTACTTCTGTACAGCTGTTGGTAAATTTGGAGATTGTGTCGTTCATTGATGTGAACGTTCCCGCTTGCATTATCATTCTGACCTTGTCATTAGAGCAGTTCTTGCACATAGCTTTGACTGCTGCTTGTGTTGAATATCTCGCTGCCAAGTCTGGATTAAGTCCATCCGAGATATAAGCTCCTTCTAATGACCTGGTGATTTTTTCTATTTCAGCGGTGTATTGATTTGCAGTTTTGCTGCGTTGTTGGACGTTCAGGAGTTTTGCTGTTAAAACTTCTACCGATTCGCCATTAATTGCAGTTTTTAGCTTTGCTTTTATTTGTGCTATTGTGCTTTCGTAACTAATGAAGTTTCTTGCCGTGCCTTTTAGCTTGGTTTTTATAATTGTTGCTGCTACGGCTTCGTGAGTATCTTTGATTTGATGTGATGGAAGTACTTTTATTTATGCATTTGTATGACTTATTAGCTTTTGTTTTCTCTTCTGATAATGTGTCGTGTATTTCTTGCCATTTATTCATTTCTTGGCATATAGAATTTTTGTTTAAATGCGTTGTTGTACATTGTTCAATTGTCTCAATTTATTCTTTATATAATTTCTTATTAAAACTGCAATTGCGACAATTAGGAATGCAATTACGCATACAAAAATTGTTAACCATTTGTCTGAAATTTCTTCCTTAATTTCTATACTAAGTTGCGGTTCGTATTTGACCAATTTTTTTTCGGAATTTTTCTCTTCAGAACTTTCCTTACCGACTTCGTATCCTGCTATACCTACATATTAGGATACCATTTAATACCGTTTTCTACCATGCCATTTTTACAAGGTGAAGAATAGACTCGTTATATTTTCGTATTTGTTTATTAATAAGAAAAATTATATACAAAACTTCTCTGCATTCCAATTTACTCGGTAATAAGGAACAATTTTCCTTTTATTTTTTATTTCTTAATTCATTAATTTTTTTTTTTAGTATTAGTCTATCTACTGTATTTGTAGTTAAATTTAATAGCCTGAATGTTTCGACTAATTCTTTCTTTTTTTTGAATTGTCTACCTGCACGTTTTTTCTTTTTGAGTTTTATTGGAGTCGGTATTTTAGGAATTTCTTCCTTTTTATTAAGTTTATTCCGTCGCCGATACTCTTCTATGGTAATCGGTTTCGGGCCCTGTTTTAAAGTTTTATTGCTTTTGACGAGTTCCTCAGAGATTTTAATAAACTCTTTTATAGTGTCCGCGCACTTTTTAAATATTCTGTCAAATTCTTCTTTGGTTTTAATATCCTGCATACTTAATTTTTTTTTTCCTAAGTGAAAGTTAAAATTTTCGCTCTCAGTTAAGCTGCCGTGAGGCTGTCCAATTTATGTTAATATATAAAAATATATTTAACCTCTACTACCAGTTTAAAGTTCAATGTGTTCGCCAGTTTTGGGAATAACTGTAAGTTCATCGTATTTTGGTGGTTTGCTATCATCTGGTATTTCTTCCTCCATTGGTGCCGGATTTTCTGGTGGCCCGCGTTTCGTTTCTGGTGCGGCTGTGGTTATTTATTTCTGTTGTCGGTTTACCTGTTTCAGGATTCTGGGTTGTGGCTGTGGGTTTCGCGGTTGTTGTATGCAGCACTCAACGCTTATCTGGGCCTTGCGTGACAATTTGCAATATATTGTGCTGGATCATTAGTTGGGCCCGGTGCACCAACTAGTTGTAAGTTACTTTTCATCTTGCCTTCGCTGCAGGTTAATGACGGGGTCGTATTTGATACCCAAATTGCGGGTTGTTGGCAGTGGCAAGATCGCCATGAACTAAGCTTAAACATATATTGATTTTTTATTGAAAAAATACTTTCTCTTTTATACAATTTATTACTTTACACATATACATAATTACACTAATACTTACAAACTACAAGTATTTACATTGTATGCAAAGTCCGCAATAAGTTGGCGGTTTACATTGACAAACCGCAACACTGTCGATCAGCCAAGCTGACGGGTTGAGTAATTGAGTTGACAAATGTAAGCAGATACGTGGCGTGTATACATGTTGTTGAACTCCCGTTGGGTTCAACATGATTTATTTGGGTCCATATTTGTATGACAATGCATTGAAAGTAAAACGCATTCTGGGTAGTGCTACAATATGTTCTGCAGAAGAAAGAAATCTGAATATTTGTCAGAACTCCAAAGGCGGTATAAGTGGAAGTATCCACAGAAAAACCTAACTGCTAGCGACTTAGTAATTATTCGCGAAGAAAATATACCTCCAAATGAGTGGAGATTAGGTAAAAATTCACCCCGCACCTGATACTAAAGTAGGAATAGTCGACGTTCAAACCCAGCGTGGCATAATTAGTAGACCAGTAATCAAACTAGTTGTTTTACCAAACGAACCTCACTAAATAAATATTTTAAACTAATGTTATTTTCTCATTTAGAAAATATCTCAATCCGATTGTGGTCTCTGCAAGGCTAATCACCCTCTACGCTTGTGCTCCGAGTTTCGCCGAATGACTCCCGAACTCAGGTTCATAATGGCGCTCATGTATCGCCATTGCAGGAACTGCCTCGCTGTAACCCACACAATAAGCGAATGTGACAGTGTGATCCGGTGCAAACGATGCGGAAAGGCTCATCACACAGATGGATCTAGAGGACGAGTTGTTGGCAGAATTCGAAGCTGACAAACAGAAAGAATCACCGTCCACTATGACGACTCATGACGCACTCGCACATCCATTCCGACCACCGCTCAATAGGACGCAGCCAACTTCTCAACACCTACAGCGCATGCAACTTGCTCATGATCGAGCCAGACTTAACTCGTCTCGCCGACTTAAGCGAGTTGGTAACTTTCGATCGGACTGGCGGCATGGAAACGACCGACTGGGACTCGATTCGTCTCAGCGGCGTAGCCCGGACCGAACGGAACTCGATTCGTCCCGTCGGCCACCGTAGCCAAAAAGAAGGCGCGGTCAAGGTGCCCGTCGAAGAAGAAATGCGCGAACTATTATTGAGCAGCGATCAGCAGCCCTTCCTTGGCAACAGATGTTGGCGCAAAGTACGCTCCTGGGTTTTGTTATCTCTGGTGTAACCCAGTAAAAAAAAAAACTGCAGCCGATAAGTTTTAAGAAAAACAAATGAATTGTTATTTATGGAATTTGAATTTTAATCAAAATTGTCATACATAAGTATAAGTTAAAAATGAAAATAATATATGAATTGTAAATGGTAATATGCGCTTTTCGCAGTAATACTGCAAGGCGGGCGGAATGTTGACTGCGTTCGCCCATTTTGCAACTCTTACCACTTTCGTCAAAAAGCTCTGCTCACAACTTCGAATTTTCTGAAGTTCGTGAAAGAGCCGATCATTGTCTCTTTTATTAGCGGTGGCAAGTTGAGTTCCAGAATATATTAAAATAAAACATTTTCTAAAACAATTTGTATGCTTTTTATTTTCACGCCCTTTGGACACCAGCCCTAAAATCTCCCCGAACTCATTAGTTTTTAAAGAGAATTTAAATGCTACGAATACAATTTCTTATTAGAATATTTCTTACTACTACATTACTTCTCTCTGCTGGGGTAAACCGCTTGTCTGTCTTCTACTTGCGCACTTTGGATGTTGCGTAAGCTCTTTGTAGATCCTTTGCTAAGCTTTTATTTTCATCACGATTACTATATCTGCTTCACTTTCGCTGGAGCTGTTAAATCATATTTCTCGTGTCTGTCTTCTTAACATTCCTATTCTCGTTACTTTACTCTTCTATTTGTTGATACTATTTGTCTCGTCACTGGCTCGTTTTTGTATCTAATTTTACTGCTTCTGTTGTCGCTATTTTGAACTTTCCGTATTACATGTTCAACATCTTTATTCCATTCTTGTATATGTGCTTACACATTTGTTGAATTTGCTTCGTACTCATATTTACACCTGATTTCCCTGTTGTCTCTGCTTTGATTTTGTGCTTTTTATGATTAGTTTGTCGCTGTTCGGCACTTTCGTTATGATGATTGTCGTCATTTCACTCTTGCCTAAGTGTTTACTTACTTACTTAATTGGCGCAACAACCGCCTAAGCGATTTTGGCCGAGGTCAACAAAGCACGCTAGCTGTCCCTATCTTTTGCTAACTGGCGCCAATTGGAAATCCCAAGTATAGCCAAGTCTTTTTCCACTTGGTCTTTCCAACGCAGAGGAGGTCTTCCTTTTCCTCTGCTACCACCAGCGGGTACCGCGTCAAAAACCTTCAGGGCTGGAGCTATTTCATCCATTCGTACGACGTGGCCTAGCCAGCGGAGCCGCTGGTTCTTAATCCGCTGCACTATATCTACGTCATTGTACAGCTCGTACAGCTCATCGTTCCATCGTACACGGTATTCGCCGTCGCAAAGACGCAAAGGTCCATAAATCTTTCGAAGAATCTTTCTCTTGAACACTCCAAGAGCTCTCTCATCTGATGTTGTCATCGTCCATGCTTCTGCGCCATATAAGAGGACGGGCATGATGAGAGACTTATAGAGTATGGTTTTTGTCCGCCGAGAGAGGACTTTACTGTGCAATTGCCTACTCAGTCCAAAGTAGCACTTGTTGGCAAGAGAGATTCTGCGTTGGATTTCAAGGCTGACGCTGTTATTGGTGTTAATGCTGGTTCCTAAGTAAACGAAGTCCTCTACTTTTTCGAAGTTATAACTGTCAACAGTGATGTTTGATCCCAGTCGTGAATGTATCGACTGTCTATTTGATGACAGGAGATACTTCGTCTTGCCCTCGTTCTCCTCCAGACCCATTCGCTTCGCTTCTCTATCCAGTTTGGAGAAGGCAGAACTAACTGCGCGGTTCTTAAGACCGATGATGTCAATGTCATCGGCGTACGCCAGCAATTGCACACTCTTATAAAAGATGGTGCCTGACCGATTAAGTTCTGCGGCTCGAATTATCTTCTCCAGCATCAGGTTAAAGAAATCGCACGACAAAGAGTCACCCTGTCTGAAACCTCGTTTGGTATCAAACGGCTCGGAGAGGTCCTTCCCGATTCTGACGGAGCTGGTGTTGTTGCTCAACGTCATTTTACATAGCCGTATAAGTTTTGCCGGGATACCAAATTCAGACATTGCGGCATATAGGAAACTTCTTGTCGTGCTGTCGAAGGCGGCTTTGAAGTCGACAAAAAGATGGTGTGTGTCGATTCTTCCTTCTCGGGTCTTTTCCAAGATCTGGCGTATTGTGAATATCTGGTCGGTGGTAGATTTACCAGGTCTAAAGCCGCACTGATAAGGTCCAATCAGTTCATTGACGGTGGGCTTAAGTCTTTCACACAATACACTCGACAGAACCTTATATGCGATGTTAAGAAGACTAATCCCGCGATAGTTGGCGCAAACTGCAGGATCACCCTTTTTGTGGATTGGGCAGAGCACACTTAAGTTCCAATCAGTAGGCATGCGTTCTTCCGACCATATTCTAGAGATGAGCTCGTGCATGCACTTAACCAGCTCCTCTCCGCCGTACTTAAATAACTCAGCTGGTAACCCATCGGCCCCGGGGGCTTTGTTGTTCTTCAGCCGTGCTATCACTTTCCGAATTTCGTCACAGTCGGGTGATGGTACATCGCGTCCATCATCATTGATTGGGGATTCGGGTTCAACATCTCCAGGGTTGCAGTTGCTTCCATTAAGCAGTGTGGAGAAGTGCTCCCTCCATAATTTAAGTATGCTGTGGACATCAGTCACCAGGTCGCCGTTTTCATTCTTACAGGAATTCGCCCCGGTCTTAAAACCTTCTGTAAGCCGTCGAACTTTTTGAAAAAATTTTCGGGCGCTTTTCCTGTCGGCCAGCATCTCAAGCTCTTCGCACTCACGCATTTCGGCCTCTCTCTTTTTCTCACGAAAAATGCGTCTTGCTTCCTTCTTTAGCTCACGATAACGCTCCCGCACAGCTCGCGTTGCGCCCGATCGCAGTGTGGCCCTGTAGGCAGCGTCTTTACGTTCCGTAGCGGCGCGACATTCCTCGTCATACCAGTTGTTCTTTCGGGCTCGCTGAAATCCGATGGATTCTTCAGCGGCGGTATGTAGACAGCGAGAAATATGGTTCCACTGCTCGGAAATATCGTTATGTTGATTATTGCTCTCAGAGAGCAGGAGTGCAAGTCGAGTGGCGAAGTGGGTGGCTGTCTGTTGCGATTGCAGCTTTCCGACGTCGAGCTTTCCTTGTGTCCATTTGCGCGCGCTTTTTGCTGCACAGAGGCGCGTGCGGATCTTAGCTGCCACAAGAAAATGATCCGAGTCGATGTTGGCTCCTCGGTTCGTGCGCACATTTAGGACACTGGAAGCATGCCTTCCGTCTATCACAACGTGGTCGATTTGGTTTCGTGTCTTACCATCTGGAGACAGCCACGTAGCCTGGTGAATCTTCTTATGCTGGAACCTGGTACTACAGACTACCATGTTTCGGGCCCCGGCGAAGTCGATCAGTCTCAATCCGTTATCGGACGTTTCGTTGTGGATACTGCATTTTCCGACTGTAGAACCAAAGATGCCCTCCTTGCCCACCTTGGCATTGAAATCGCCAAGCACGATTTTTATATAGTGGTGGGGGCACCGCTCATACGTGCGGCCAAGGAGATCGTAGAAGCGATCTTTAGTCCCATCGTCCTTCTCTTCCGTCGGGGCGTGGGCGCAAATTAGGGAGATGTTGAAGAATCTCGCCTTGATGCGGATTGTGGCGAGACGCTCGTCCACCGGAGTGAACGACAGTACTTTACGGCGCAGTCTCTCTCCCACCACAAATCCGACACCAAATTTGCGCTCCTTTACATGGCAGCTGTACTAGATGTCGCAAGGGCCTATCACTTGTTTTCCTTGCCCCGTCCATCGCATCTCTTGGATGGCGGTGATGTCAGCCTTTGCTCTGCTGAGGACATCAACCAGCCGGGCAGGGGCACCTTCCCAATTAAGGGTTCGGACATTCCAGGTGCATGCCCTCAAATCATTGTCCT
Source organism: Philophylla caesio (assembly GCA_963971545.1). Taxonomy (NCBI): domain Eukaryota; kingdom Metazoa; phylum Arthropoda; class Insecta; order Diptera; family Tephritidae; genus Philophylla; species Philophylla caesio. Next base: position 114,476,566 of record OZ020604.1, on the reverse strand, counting down.
TTAAACGTTTGCTGTGGTCGTCATCAAAAAAGGGGGGTCTCATCCGAGGCTTTGTTTTCTTTTTCATTGGATGTTGGTTTTTACGTGGCGGGTTCCAAGCCCTGCACACAACCCATTGCTGGGGGTTGAAATTTTATATTCGTTTATATAGCGAGCCGCTTGCTCCAAGACAGACGCCCGCTTGCAGCCGCACCTCCTGGTGGACAGACGCTGCGGACTTTAGTGGACCCTTAAACCGAATATGTCGGAGTGGCTCCGCTAAAGCTCCCTCTCTATTAGCCGTGACCCATGGCTCCATACGGGTTGGTTACCGTATCTCGCACATGGGTTGCTCACGTTGCCCAGGGTGCACGAACGTGGACGTTAGAGTAGGGATTGAGTACAGCCGTGCAACTGTAACCGCATACCCAGAAGCACCACTGCACCCCATTACACCCTTGCCTAAGTGTTTACGCTTTGATAAATTTGCCTTACACTTGTTGCACTAACTGCTTTTATTGTCTCTGCATATTTTTGTGTATTTGCGTTTGCGCTTTAGCATGCAGTTCTGCTTATGCGTCTTTTCGTTCTTTTCGTTTAACTTTGCTGTGTGGCCGCACTTTGAATTGCCGTTCACGGCGCTAAATTGGCGTCACTTTGATTTTAAACGTTTTTACCGACTGCGCTTTTAAAATGCCGTTACGACGCTGAATTGGCGTCACTTCGATTTAAAAAAAAATTACGCGACTGCGAAATTTGCGTTGCTTCAAATTAGGTGAAGTGTTTTTTATACAGATACACACATTAACTTACGGGCTTATTACCAAATCTATGCATAATTTACACACAACCGCACTTAGTTTTACTCGTACATTCTCGATTTTTTAAAGAAATTTTTTTTGCGTATTAAAATTTTGCGTTTTTTATTACTCGTATCCCGGTTGAGCCCCCACTTGTGGACACTTACGCGTACGCACTGTACATTCAATTATCATGTTATACCGTCTATTGGATATTCAAAACATCAACCACTTTCAATTTCATTGTTTATTGAAAGATTAAACAATTATTATTAATGTTTATAAAAATTAAATTAAGATAATATATGTAATTAAATTACGAATAGGTATTTATGAGCGCGGATTACGACTTATTTCGTCCAGTTTACAACTTAAGACTAAACTCTGTCGTCACTTCTTTTCTGTCGTGTCCTCGTCGTTCGTTCATGTAGTTCGTCCGGTCATTGAGTTCGTCCAGTTTTGTCTGATGTTGCCACCATGTCAGAATCTATTCCTACATATGTATCATTACAAAAATAATCCTGAAGACCACAAACATTATCGGTGTCATGTGATTACACAATATTATTTTGGGCAACATTTTAATCTTGCACTGAGCTAATAATAAATACTAAAATTACTTTTGCGTTTTTAATACACTTGTGGTCTGAAACCAAACATATTTGCTTCTTATAACGCGTCGAAGTGGCTTTTGATTCCTTCTTGTAACTACTTCTTAATCCAAGTAAAACTGTTGGTAACGCCCGAGTTCATTAGGTGCGAGGTTATCTCTCTACCAGGCTGTTTGAAAGTGGGTGATAAACTGTTAGAATTTGTATTTGAATAGGGTACTTTGATCGATAGTCAATAGCTTGTGAAATCCATGCAATTCGTTTGTGTCGGTGTTCGATGCGATATCATTGATGGTCACTGCTTCGGGGCACTACGTAAAATTGTCAATTATTTTTATTCAATCTGTACGCCTATGGCTCTGGCAAAAATCTAACCAAGACCACATACATGGTCGAATATTTCGTCAGATTGCAACAGGTGTTGAGTGAACAGACATCCATTTTCGGACCCAGTGCGCCATGACTTTGTTCACGAAAGGACATACATACATATGGGTGCCCAATGATTTTAACGGCGCCGCTACCAATGGGCTGTGCTACGTTAAGTAACGCTTCGTAAACCTTGCGGCGCAGCAACGATATGAACAAATATTTGTTGTAATTCTCCGTCTTCTTACTGAGCCCATGCTAGCTCGGCGTGGTTTAATGTATGTTCTAAATTGGTGTCGGCACCGGAGGTTTGGCCTAACTGAACTCAATTGCTGATATTTATGGTTAGCCTGCTTTCAAAAAGAGTAAATGAGTGGCTTGGGATCAGTTTTCTCAATTAAATCGCGACCTTCTGCACTGTGGCCAAGATTTTTAAGTTTAACGTATCGTCCTTAATTCCCTATATAATTCAAAAACCGAGCGACTACCAAATTCATTTGCTTGCTTGTTTCAATTCTGTGGGCCACGGCACTGGTCTGTGATATTTTTTTGGATGGTGGATGGTCGCATTTGTATTAGGGAAGCGGCGCAAAGACCGTACTCAATATAATAGTGGTGTGCTGTTACGCGGTAACCCAGGAAGTCAACGGCTGTTAATCCCAATGTGCATATGTCAGTTAAAAATTTTCAGCTGAATCGTCGTTTTTTTGGGTAAGTATTTTCTGTCACTAGTATGTGGTGAAATGTTCGTCGTTTGTAGATAACATGATTCTCTCTGTAAAAATCGTACCGTAGTCGTGAGGTATGGAGCTTTGCTACTATGTAACTATGAACGAACATGATTTGAAATGCTACTTAAGGCATTATGCGACTAGCTATCGGATGCGGTGAACGCATGGAAGCTAGGTGGTTAGTTGAAGTGCTTCACGGAGTACTTGGATGCCGTAAGATTAAATGGAACACCATCCAATGATAAACAGTGTCTTCATCAACACAAATGTCGCCGCGTATCATACAAACGCCTACCATAAATAATGCCGCTTTGATGCAAAATTGTTGCCGTCGTCGTCTCTCGATTGCAAACCAGAAGACTGGCCATTATTTTTGGCTAATTACAATGTTGCTACAAATGAATTTCAGTACAGCTTTATACAAAAGCTCATGCGCCATAAATCTCTGCAGGGCGATGCAAAACGAGATGTTATTTCACTTTTGATATACGCAGAAGATATACAAATGTCGCCGCGTATCATACAAACGCCTACCATAAATAATGCCGCTTTGATGCCAAATTGTTGCCGTCGTCGTCTCTTGATTGCAAACCAGAAGACTGGCCATTATTTTTGACTAATTACAATGTTGCTACAAATGAATTTCAGTACAGCTTTATACAAAAGCTCATGCGCCATAAATCTCTGCAGGGCGATGCAAAACGAGATGTTATTTCACTTTTGATATACGCAGAAGATATACAAAAGGAAATTAAGTAGTTGGAAACATCAGTTCAGCTAGGTGCGGACATAACTTTTTATATCCTACGCTGTTAGAAAGTATGGTGGGAAACATGCCCCCATCCAAACCATATGAATTAAGTCAACGTGCTGTTTCCTACAGTGAAAGATTTTGGGAACTGGTAAAGCGAAATAGCTAGATTTGTGTCGTTATTACCGGGGGCTTCCGACGTCTCGTTGCGCCACATTCAAGCGAGTGTTACTCAGTCAACGCAAGCGTCCAATGTTTCTCTCAACTCCGCCCTGAGCAACGGACTTGAGCACGCACAAATCTCTGATCATAATCGTCGACAAGTTTCGTCAAGGCCTTTTTACCGTCGCTGCAGAGGTCGAAGAAATGCTTTTTTAAATTGCTATCAAATCTGATGACCAGCGGTTCTCATTGCGTGATGGTGATTCATCGAAATCGTTCTAAACCTATGTTATGTCGTCAATAATTTTTTCGGAGCCATTTAATCGCCGTGCTGCGCAGAGTTTATAAAAGTAAAAACTCACTTCAGTTTAAATCCTACATGCCGCGTGGAGCGTCCGCCGTTATAAATAATATGTACCTTGACAACCTGGTTATCAGTTTTGAGAGCGCTAAAGAAAAAGAAGTCACCATGGAAGCAATTATAATAAAATCTGACGAATGATTCATTTTACGCAAATTTGTAACAAACTATAAGGCCCTTCAAGTTAAATGGTAAAAATAATTTTACAGGCAGCGTTGTAGACATGGAGCGAAAGTCTACTGTCAACAAGGTGCTGGGTATGCTCAGCCTGGAAAATACTACAGTGGTTCGGTAAGCGAAAGCTTAGGTTGAGACAGAGTTCCCTTGAGTGGATCCCACTTCCTACTCTTGCGTTTAACTTGGAGCCGTCTTTGTATACAGCAATCGATCCTGGGTCTAGATCCTCGTTACTTAACCATTTGTTCCTCTCTCGCACACAACCCATTGCTGGGGGTTGAAATTTTATATTCGTTTATATAGCGAGCCGCTTGCTCCAAGACAGACGCCCGCTTGCAGCCGCACCTCCTGGTGGACAGACGCTGCGGACTTTAGTGGACCCTTAAACCGAATATGTCGGAGTGGCTCCGCTAAAGCTCCCTCTCTATTAGCCGTGACCCATGGCTCCATACGGGTTGGTTACCGTATCTCGCACATGGGTTGCTCACGTTGCCCAGGGTGCACGAACGTGGACGTTAGAGTAGGGATTGAGTACAGCCGTGCAACTGTAACCGCATACCCAGAAGCACCACTGCACCCCATTACACCCTTGCCTAAGTGTTTACGCTTTGATAAATTTGCCTTACACTTGTTGCACTAACTGCTTTTATTGTCTCTGCATATTTTTGTGTATTTGCGTTTGCGCTTTAGCATGCAGTTCTGCTTATGCGTCTTTTCGTTCTTTTCGTTTAACTTTGCTGTGTGGCCGCACTTTGAATTGCCGTTCACGGCGCTAAATTGGCGTCACTTTGATTTTAAACGTTTTTACCGACTGCGCTTTTAAAATACCGTTACGACGCTGAATTGGCGTCACTTCGATTTAAAAAAAAATTACGCGACTGCGAAATTTGCGTTGCTTCAAATTAGGTGAAGTGTTTTTTATACAGATACACACATTAACTTACGGGCTTATTACCAAATCTATGCATAATTTACACACAACCGCACTTAGTTTTACTCGTACATTCTCGATTTTTTAAAGAAATTTTTTTTGCGTATTAAAATTTTGCGTTTTTTATTACTCGTATCCCGGTTGAGCCCCCACTTGTGGACACTTACGCGTACGCACTGTACATTCAATTATCATGTTATACCGTCTATTGGATATTCAAAACATCAACCACTTTCAATTTCATTGTTTATTGAAAGATTAAACAATTATTATTAATGTTTATAAAAATTAAATTAAGATAATATATGTATGTAATTAAATTACGAATAGGTATTTATGAGCGCGGATTACGACTTATTTCGTCCAGTTTACAACTTAAGACTAAACTCTGTCGTCACTTCTTTTCTGTCGTGTCCTCGTCGTTCGTTCATGTAGTTCGTCCGGTCGTTGAGTTCGTCCAGTTTTGTCTGATGTTGCCACCATGTCAGAATCTATTCCTACATATGTATCATTACAAAAATAATCCTGAAGACCACAAACATTATCGGTGTCATGTGATTACACAATATTATTTTGGGCAACATTTTAATCTTGCACTGAGCTAATAATAAATACTAAAATTACTTTTGCGTTTTTAATACACTTGTGGTCTGAAACCAAACATATTTGCTTCTTATAACGCGTCGAAGTGGCTTTTGATTCCTTCTTGTAACTACTTCTTAATCCAAGTAAAACTGTTGGTAACGCCCGAGTTCATTAGGTGCGAGGTTATCTCTCTACCAGGCTGTTTGAAAGTGGGTGATAAACTGTTAGAATTTGTATTTGAATAGGGTACTTTGATCGATAGTCAATAGCTTGTGAAATCCATGCAATTCGTTTGTGTCGGTGTTCGATGCGATATCATTGATGGTCACTGCTTCGGGGCACTACGTAAAATTGTCAATTATTTTTATTCAATCTGTACGCCTATGGCTCTGGCAAAAATCTAACCAAGACCACATACATGGTCGAATATTTCGTCAGATTGCAACAGGTGTTGAGTGAACAGACATCCATTTTCGGACCCAGTGCGCCATGACTTTGTTCACGAAAGGACATACATACATATGGGTGCCCAATGATTTTAACGGCGCCGCTACCAATGGGCTGTGCTACGTTAAGTAACGCTTCGTAAACCTTGCGGCGCAGCAACGATATGAACAAATATTTGTTGTAATTCTCCGTCTTCTTACTGAGCCCATGCTAGCTCGGCGTGGTTTAATGTATGTTCTAAATTGGTGTCGGCACCGGAGGTTTGGCCTAACTGAACTCAATTGCTGATATTTATGGTTAGCCTGCTTTCAAAAAGAGTAAATGAGTGGCTTGGGATCAGTTTTCTCAATTAAATCGCGACCTTCTGCACTGTGGCCAAGATTTTTAAGTTTAACGTATCGTCCTTAATTCCCTATATAATTCAAAAACCGAGCGACTACCAAATTCATTTGCTTGCTTGTTTCAATTCTGTGGGCCATGGCACTGGTCTGTGATATTTTTTTGGATGGTGGATGGTCGCATTTGTATTAGGGAAGCGGCGCAAAGACCGTACTCAATATAATAGTGGTGTGCTGTTACGCGGTAACCCAGGAAGTCAACGGCTGTTAATCCCAATGTGCATATGTCAGTTAAAAATTTTCAGCTGAATCGTCGTTTTTTTGGGTAAGTATTTTCTGTCACTAGTATGTGGTGAAATGTTCGTCGTTTGTAGATAACATGATTCTCTCTGTAAAAATCGTACCGTAGTCGTGAGGTATGGAGCTTTGCTACTATGTAACTATGAACGAACATGATTTGAAATGCTACTTAAGGCATTATGCGACTAGCTATCGGATGCGGTGAACGCATGGAAGCTAGGTGGTTAGTTGAAGTGCTTCACGGAGTACTTGGATGCCGTAAGATTAAATGGAACACCATCCAATGATAAACAGTGTCTTCATCAACACAAATGTCGCCGCGTATCATACAAACGCCTACCATAAATAATGCCGCTTTGATGCAAAATTGTTGCCATCGTCGTCTCTCGATTGCAAACCAGAAGACTGGCCATTATTTTTGGCTAATTACAATGTTGCTACAAATGAATTTCAGTACAGCTTTATACAAAAGCTCATGCGCCATAAATCTCTGCAGGGCGATGCAAAACGAGATGTTATTTCACTTTTGATATACACAGAAGATATACAAATGTCGCCGCGTATCATACAAACGCCCACCATAAATAATGCCGCTTTGATGCCAAATTGTTGCCGTCGTCGTCTCTTGATTGCAAACCAGAAGACTGGCCATTATTTTTGACTAATTACAATGTTGCTACAAATGAATTTCAGTACAGCTTTATACAAAAGCTCATGCGCCATAAATCTCTGCAGGGCGATGCAAAACGAGATGTTATTTCACTTTTGATATACGCAGAAGATATACAAAAGGAAATTAAGTAGTTGGAAACATCAGTTCAGCTAGGTGCGGACATAACTTTTTATATCCTACGCTGTTAGAAAGTATGGTGGGAAACATGCCCCCATCCAAACCATATGAATTAAGTCAACGTGCTGTTTCCTACAGTGAAAGATTTTGGGAACTGGTAAAGCGAAATAGCTAGATTTGTGTCGTTATTACCGGGGGCTTCCGACGTCTCGTTGCGCCACATTCAAGCGAGTGTTACTCAGTCAACGCAAGCGTCCAATGTTTCTCTCAACTCCGCCCTGAGCAACGGACTTGAGCACGCACAAATCTCTGATCATAATCGTCGACAAGTTTCGTCAAGGCCTTTTTACCGTCGCTGCAGAGGTCGAAGAAATGCTTTTTTAAATTGCTATCAAATCTGATGACCAGCGGTTCTCATTGCGTGATGGTGATTCATCGAAATCGTTCTAAACCTATGTTATGTCGTCAATAATTTTTTCGGAGCCATTTAATCGCCGTGCTGCGCAGAGTTTATAAAAGTAAAAACTCACTTCAGTTTAAATCCTACATGCCGCGTGGAGCGTCCGCCGTTATAAATAATATGTACCTTGACAACCTGGTTATCAGTTTTGAGAGCGCTAAAGAAAAAGAAGTCACCATGGAAGCAATTATAATAAAATCTGACGAATGATTCATTTTACGCAAATTTGTAACAAACTATAAGGCCCTTCAGGTTAAATGGTAAAAATAATTTTACAGGCAGCGTTGTAGACATGGAGCGAAAGTCTACTGTCAACAAGGTGCTGGGTATGCTCAGCCTGGAAAATACTACAGTGGTTCGATAAGCGAAAGCTTAGGTTGAGACAGAGTTCCCTTGAGTGGATCCCACTTCCTACTCTTGCGTTTAACTTGGAGCCGTCTTTGTATACAGCAATCGATCCTGGGTCTAGATCCTCGTTACTTAACCATTTGTTCCTCTCTCGGATTCTTATGGTGAACTTCTTTCCAGAACATAGAGTAGGAGTAGTATAGTCTAGTTTCCTTACGGTAAGCAGAGGACATAAAAGATCCTTGGCTGCTTTTAGTTGTGCGGGAAAAATTCCTTCTGGACCTAGATATTTGTATGGTTCGAATGACGTTATTGCCCATTCCACTTTATCATATCTCACTATGTTTCCGGTGGTATTTCACATAGAAGGGTTGGTTATTGGAAAATGGAAGTTCATTAGCAGCTCCAACATTTCGTCAAATGTGGACGTCCATTCTCTATTCGGTTTTTGGATACAATTTATGTTAGGAGCACTTTTCGAAAGAACCTTGTTCAATCTTTTGCTTTCCGAGTTCTCTTCTATATTATTACATGAGTTTTGCCAAGTTCGAGTTCGACGCTTCCACAACATTCGGTTCTACGCCACCGAAGTGACTCGGACTTTAGGTTGTCGGACACCCCCTTTTTTATCTCCCCCTGGGAGCAACACCTTGCAGCAGGTTTGCTACCCATACTTCTGGCCAGGGCGGGCGTTGAGCCTAACCATGGTCCAGAAACCTATTTCTGCTGCATCTTCCAGAGAAGGCTCCATCCGAATTCCACTTCGGTGAGGTGTAAATCGTGCAACGGATGGTGCCATCTTAAGGTCTGTTCAGGATTTAAGAAAACTAGCGCACCCTGAGGTCCCTGTCCAACCCGACGAGGCGTGACGACCGAACAGAAATCTTCTTTGGAGATCACGCCTCTTCGGACCCGAAGCGATGCGCGAGCTATTTTAGCCGTCAATTCATAGTGCATCCTTCGGCTGACAGATCCAAACGGTCAGTGACCAGAAGGCTGCGCAAGCAAAACTCCAGCGCACTAATTGTCCTCTCTAGCACTGAACCTGCCGGCCAAGGCGGGTACTACCGGCCGATCTCCCTGCTTTCTCCAGTGGTCAAGACACTTGAGGCCCTGCTGCTCCCGTACTACAAGCACTACCTCAGCCCGGCGAAACATCAACATGGCTTCCGGAAAGTGCATAGCACTACAACGGCACTTAACGCCATAAATACACAGATTAACCATGGTCTCAACGGCAATCGCTCCTGTGAGAGAACCGTCCTCGTGGCTCTGGATTTGTCAGCCTTCGACACAGTCAGCCACTCGACATTGTTGAACGACGTGGAGGCTTCAGCTCTCCCAGCGGCGTTGAGGCGATGGACCGCGAACTATCTGCGTGGTCGCCAGGCGTCAGTGTGCTACCGTGACACAGTGTCAAAAGCGAGGAGAATTAAGCAAAGGGTACCACAGGGTGGCGTCCTTTCCGCCCTACTATTTAACTTCTCCGATGACTGCACGATAATGGCTACCGGCAATGGAATTGATGACCTGTGCTCCGAAGTGAACAGCTACCTCCCAGAACTTGCTCACTACTTCAAAGGATGCAATTTGACACTATTCTCTGTTAAATCCACGGCGACCTTATTTACATCTTGGACGAAGGAGGTCTGGCTTTCCCTAGCCATACACATCAAGGGGACCCCTATACCGACGGTTAAACACCCGAAGATCACGGGGGTTACCCTCGATAGCGTAGCCTCTTTCTCAGCGCATACAACCGCAGTCGTCAATAAGGTACAGAGCCGCAACAAATTCCTCAGATCGCTCGCCGGCAGCACTTGGGGAAAAGACAAAGAAACGTTGTTGGCAACATACAAGACGATTGGCCGGTCGGTTATAAACTATGGTGCGCCAATATGGTCGCCTAGACTAGCAGGTCTCAGAGGTCAAGCTTGATGATAACGATTGTGGGAGCCCGCAGGCCTGTGGGGTGTAGCTAGCCTCTACAACAACAACAACCTTTGAGTTCGAGAGGCTTCATCGGGTGTTAAAAATAGGCTTGGCCTATCGTGAGAAGCGTGTCTGAACAAAGAGGTGTAGATTGCATTCTTGTATTTTGTGCTCTCCGCTGATGACTGCAGTGTCAAATTGCGCCTCCTCAGGTTCCGATGCTAGAAGCTGGTCGTCTTCGAGTGTCGATACCCACTGACTGTAAACCGACCCGACAAATGCAGATACCGAGCCCGTACGGCTCTCGGCATTTGTCGTGGTATCTGATAACCCCAGTGGGATGTCTGCATTTACCTTCACGGCGCCTGTAGTTGGTGATCCTGGTGCTCTCGCGTTAGGGGAACTCAAGGGGCCTCCTTGTTTGTCAGTCCCATCGCCAGTTAGAGTGTCCGGAGCAGCAGGTTCGCTCTTGTGGATTTTAATAGTGATGGAGTAAAAGCAAACAAACTGCGAGAACCGGGATTGAAGCATCGTTGAAGACAAAGTCAACATAACGCTGCTTCTATTTGATCTCGCCAACTCGCACTACCCTCCACTCACTGGTGGGCAGTTCTTCGTTGCCAAGGCGGATGAGATACTAGAGCTGCTGTTGAGAGGGTTCTGGTGGGACCCAGGCCCAGGCTCGAATCCACTTAGGGATTTCATACCTGTGGACGGCCGCCAAGTCCTTTCGACCCACTCGGGGTTTCGTAAAGATATAGCTGTCTCTTGGAGGCAAGCTCCTTCCATGACTCCCTTAGCCCACACTTGCGATGATTTCTGGTCTTCCGCCGGTTGTATGTGCGGTATTGCTTTCAGCCGCCTGATAAACTTCTGCGCTCTTCTTCGGTCACGCTGGGCTTCGTGGTGAGTACCTATGGCTTTGGTGCAGCCGGGATGCTGATCAGAGTCATTTACTTCGGCTGCTTCCTTCCTGCCAGGGGCTTAGTGCTGCCGGTTCCCGTAACATTTTTGGACTCCATCGCCGAGACCAGTGGGCACTACTCGTTTTGGGTTCCAATATTGAGTGTTTAGGTTTCATTATACATCAGGTTCTTTTGCCACCTACTGAGCTGAGACCTCTCGGTGGCCGGAAAAAGGGACGGTCGACTACGGCAGAGCCCCATGCCGCAGCAAGTCCACCGTTACTCCCGGAGGTGGACAGGTATCCGGGAGGCGTCGTTAGAATACAGTCGGAAAGCCCCCTGACTGCAAAACATCCATAGGCATGGTGACGCATGACTCCATGGATTAGGGGGGAAGGGTAGTTTCGACACCTTCCGGGTCTAAATCCGTAGTGTTCAGTAGAAACAGGGTCACCTCTTGAAGGGTACGATGCCTCATCATGAACTACGGTCTTGGTGTGGGATAGACTAAGTGCACAGGATGGCCTGAGCGCTGTATTGCGCTTCATACACACCCTGCTTTCGCGCGATCCCCTCGACTGTAAAAGGCCGCACACAAAACGTGAACTGATGGGAATCATAATGGCTATATACGATCCTTTCAGGTTTTTGGTTATTGTCATCATATGCTTAAACATGTTGCTGCAGTCTTTGTGGAAGACTGCAACTCATGAGACAATGGGCGTCATGGTGGGCAAGCTTTCAAATATATGCAAACTAAGGTGCGGTTGCATGTGTTCGTGGTTGCAAATTCTAGTGCGTATGCAGCTGTCGCTTACCTACGCATATGTAAAGGAGATGCCGTTGATATCGTTTTTGTCACTGCTAAATCGCGTTGTGCTCCTTCCTCATTTAGAGCTACAAGCTCCATTTCTTGAAAGCCGTCTACAGAAATCGGTAGCGGAATACCATGACCTCAATATACACCGCAGCATGTTATGGAGTGACTCAAAAATACTCTGGATCCGTTCCACCACCAAAGAATATAAACAATTCATCACAGGTAGAATCGCCGAAATAGTTTCAACCACGAACCCATCAAAAGAGAAGCGTTTGCTCCTAACATCAACAACAGATGAGTATGTAATTTAAATTTCAAAATTTTCGTTCTTTTTGAAATTACTTTGGGTAACAAGCTGGGTGTTGCGATTCGTTGCAACCCGTCTCATAATTTTATATTGGCACAAAAAACTTCATCATTATAACGAATGTCTCGCAATAAATCAAATTCGTCAAAAGTTCACTACAGCGTTTGCATCGGTCAAAAAACTTCGTTCAGTTTGCATCACTAACACTTCCAAGCGAATTCCACCAATGATAGGTCAACTACCGGTTGATCGTGTTACGCCTTACGTTCGCCCTTTTACTTATACATACATCGATTATTGCGGGCCGTTTTTCATCACTATTGGTAACCGAAGAGAAAAACGCTGGGTGGCCTTATTTATGTGTTTAACCGTCAGAGCTATAGGTCAGGAGGTAGCTGAAGACCTGTCGACTGTTGCTATCATATCTGTCTAAGAAATTTTATTTACCGTCGAGGCACACCCGTACGAATCCAGAATGACAACGGTACGAATTTCGTACCCACAAATTATTACTTGCGGGAGACAGGTTATTTGATTGTGATTTGAAAAGTGGGTTTTCAATTTCCCTGCGAAACCAGCAGCCGGTGGATGTTGGAAAAGATTGGTTAGATGTGTCAAGTGACTTTAGAATGCATCAAAAAGGCAGAAGCCCCATGCTTGGAAACAGAAACAGAAAAACAGAAGCGCTCTTATTTTAGCAGAAAATATTGTAAACAGCTGTCCGCTTACGGAAATTAAAGAATGACCACAAGACGAAGAGCCGTTAACGCCGAATCACATTTTCTGTGTTTCCTAAATTCTACTAAAACTCCCAGTCTCGACGAAGAAAAGACGTGTACGCGTAAGCAATGGAGAATTTGGCGATCCCTGAAAGATATATTGTGGAAAAGGTGGACCTGCGAATATCATTGTTTGTGAATTAAATCTACCAAGAAGTCAGTGGGTCAAAGGACGCATTAAGGAAGTGTTCACAGCAATATATGGACAAGTACGTTCAGCTATAGTACAAACTTACTCTGGCTTCTTGCGAAGACCAGCCGCAAAGATATCCGTTTTCAATGTTTGTGAATCCCAGAAATATTCACCTGGTGGTAGAATGTTAGTAACCCCGTCAATCTCCACCCAGGGCTGCTGAATCAACGCCGCAATTTTAAGTTTTCGTCTCCAATTGCCACCTGTTGTCCGTCTCTGGCAACATCGCTATAATTGCACTGGGATGAGTCTGGGCGGACAGAAGTCGCCCTTTTAGGCTTCTTCGCGCCATTCCCAGTGCTGCTTTCATATGTTGAACGGTTTCTCTTTTGAGATCCCGTATGCTGGCTCCGGTTGGATGTGCACGGAGGAATAGATGTCTTCTCTTTCAAGAAATTCTCGTATTCCTCTGTGAAGTGCTCAACCCTCAACGACTCAATAGAACCGGAGGCGGTTCCAGTATTACACAGTTTGTCCATCATGTATACCGCCCTTTGGTATCTACTCTTGCGAATTTGGTTGATCGACTGTTTTCGTTTCTTTTTAGCACCACCCTGTTTTACAGTGTAATTTTTTTCTCCGGCCACCGGTGTTCTATGGATGGTAAGTCCGGCAGCTTTCGAAATAGATTGTGCTTGATCCAGAGGGCTACTGTGGGTGGTAGCTTTTTGGCTTAGTGTGACTGCTTGATGACAGATTCCGGATTCTGATAAGGGAGAGTCACTGTCGTTTGTCCGTTGTTCGTTCCAGTGGTCGTGGCCGTTTCCTCCGTTAAAATTTGTTTTTTTATTTATTTCTTGAAAGTTCATAGTTGGTCGCACGAGTAGGCACGGAAAGGGTTAGTCACTCGTCCGCAGAGCCGGCATGCAAAGAGAAGGCACTTATACACTCTGACCTTGCCCGGGCATCGGAGGGCACCGTTCGAAGCCAGCTATTCCATAACCATCCGCTGACCATTCATCTCTCGGCACGGGTACCTCAACACCTTATCTTAGGGTGTTGCTGATACGGCAATATCCACACTCCTCCCAGATCCGCGGAGGCGAAGGTTTTCTTCACCCCCACATGGCTGCAAACAACATGAAGCTTTCCTCTTAGTTCATCCCTGTCTGAGAGCTCCCAGCGGGGAATTCGCAGATCGGCATTTATGCTCCTCCAGCATACGATGCATGACTGTGACAATGTTTTCTGGAATTAAAGGGCCAACCAGGTTTCTAGATCTCTGCGATATGCACATCGGAAGAAAGTGTGTTCAGCATCATCTTCTCCGGAGTCGTTGTATATGTATGACGGCTCCTCGGCTTTGCCTATTTTATTCAAATATTTAAGGAAAAATCCATGTCCAGATACCATTTGTGTTGTATAATAGTCTATTCACGAACGAAGAAGACCCATTGAACAAACAAGGCGTGTGTAAACTGACCTGTCAGTGTCTATATAGCTATATAGGACAAACAAGACGTAAGTAAGAACAAGGTTTCGTGAACACATAAGGGACTACAACAAAAGGATACGAAAACTCACGGCAATACCTGAATCATTTGGTAAAGCAAAATGCTCACCCTCAAACATAAAGAAAACCGTTGAGGTACTGCACGTACAACAAAAAAGACTAGGCCCAATTCTCTTAAAAACATGGTAATATATAAACAAAAAACATTTGATGTTAGGATAATAAACGAACAAATAAACAGCAACTCCAATGCGATATTTGTACCATTAAGGCTTGTTTACAAACAACAAAGCAAAGACGTAAATGACAGATACCAACATACAAAACAAATCTGCAATACCCAAACGGACTAAAATTACTGATTATCTACCTGTTCTCACCGCGAAGGCAGATTCGAAATTAAATATACCCTTTTGGATTCTAACCGCGCGAGACTTCAGTTGCATATACTCATTACACTTAACATTTGTTTGTCTCCAAACCAAACTTGACAAGGGATGACGGAAAATCGTTTCAACAAATATCAAAACTTCACCCTGTCGCACAAGAAAAAAAAAGAAAACAATATAGATATTGATATTTATTTCTTTTTTCGATAAACAATCGTAGAAAAAACATTAAAATTTGAACAAGCTTTTTTGAAGACCTTTCGCAAGCTGATTCTAATGATAAATATTTACAACGCCTTTTTTATTTCGCCCACAATAATGATAATGATATTGATAATAATACTGTTTTTGATATTTTTTTGAAAATGTGTAATACACAGCTGCCTTCGCAGCAATAGTGAAAACAGTTCTAATTGCATCACACAAAGTTATTGACTATTCCATTAACTTTAAATACAAAAATAATTTTCGTTCAATGCAAAGAACTTGCTCCTTCGTATGGTGCAAACAACTGCCCTGAGTCTCGAATACCGCGAACTGAAAGCGGCTGCGAAGTCAGCTCTTCAAGCAAGATTAGCTCAATGAGCCCATTTCTGGACGACAATGGGCTAATACGAGTAGGTGGAAGTCTTCAGAACGCCACACTATGTTTCAACTCAAGGCATTCCATCGTGCTACCAAGGCACCATCCACTGACAAACAGCATTAATGAGCACTTTCACCGGAAGCTGCTACATGCGAGACCCCAAGCGCTGCTTGCGACAATTTGAATACAGTATTGGCCTATAGAAGAAAGAAAAACTAGACTAGTGTGCTCAACAAATGTCTGCGATGTTTTCGAGCCCAACCATTACTCATGCGGCACCTCATGGGCAACTTACGAGCTGAGCGAATGCAGATTCAAAGCCCATTCTACACTACTGGGATAGACTTTTGCGCCCATTCAGCTATAAATCTGAGGCACGGAATAGGCCTCCTACGAAATGCTACATCTGCGTATTCATATGCTTTGCCACAAAAGCTACTCATTTGGACCCAACGGGATTTGGGGACGCTTATTTAAAGGGCGGCGACTGCTCGTGCTGCCACCAGAGATTCATAGAAATGTCGTGAGACATTTTAAGTCAAACCCTTCTCGCCTACCGCCCATGGTAAGCACCTAACCTTAAAAAGGCAGATTCACTATCCGACACCATTGGAAGTATCTTGAGCTCAGCTCTACCATTATGATAATGATAATGATACTGCTGAATAAATACTATATTGTATACTAAACTATATAGTAGAATTATTTATATAAATGCAACTCTTATCTTGTAAATAACATAATGTATTTGCAATGTCCCAATAACAATTCTTTCCATTTTGAATAACCATACGGAAAATACGTGTTTTCTTACAACTTTAATTCTAGCCTTTTTGGATTTTGTTTAACTAATTTTGTTCAGGAAAAAATTAGTTCCAGTGCATTATCGTTTCCATTCGAAAAATTACGTGCTAGAGAAAATTGGAAAACTGTTAAATATAGCCTGAGTGAAAATACAACTGTAGCTAAGAAAGATGCTGATAGTCATGCACCTGCAGAAATTTAGACGCAAGCAAATTTGGAATTACAGCGAAGGGAGCGTAGGACAACTTAATGGTTGAGTTGCTAAAACAGCTTATTCAACTAAAGTTGTCAGACTTTCCACAAATGCAAGAGTACATTAACGCTATCGCGCTCGCTTCCATAAAAGTGAAAACAGCTGGATTCGAACTAGACGACGAGTTAATTGCTTCGTTGTTACTGGCTGGGATACCCAATGAATTTGAATTTTAGTATTAGCAGTTGAGAACTCTAGGAAAGACTTATCGTTTAAATACACGCGGCACGATGTAATGTAAAAAAGCGCCGGTGTATTATATGAAAAAAGAAATTAATTTAAAACAAAGTTGAATTAATAGGAATCAGTGTGTGTTTATTGTGGTTATAATTGAGCGCTTTTTAGGAACAATATTACCTTCAAATGTGCACAAATGTGGTTGTTGGTGTTGGTGATGGTGATGGGGTTGATGGCTGGTAGTCGCTGCGGTTCAGTTGGCTTCTAGAATCCAATTGCCTGGTTTAAGCAGTTAGAATTCGGTTGAACCCCCAAATGCGGTAAATTTCACTGAGGGGAAATTCAACGAAGAGAGAGTAGTAACGGTACGCGAAATTTGTGTACTTTCATTGGAAAGTCTACTAGGGTGGTTGATCATATTTTTAATATTTAGGCCGGAGGCCTAAACACGTTAATTCAGTAAATTCTCATAACTTCAAGATATTAAAGACCCTTGTCACTTGGCTAAGAAATGTCGGATCAAAACAAAAGAAAAGAACGATATAATTCTGCTAGCTTCGCTGTGTTCGATTATTAAAAACGCAACAGCTCGGCATATCGATTCAGGGGTGACTAACCATATGACGTGTAATGACAACAACAAATTGAACTTTGGATGTGTTAGCGGTTTAGAATTGTCGAAGAGGCAACGAAAATAGCAAAATCACCGCAAAAAACGGCGAATATGTACCGAATTCATGCACAAATCTTGTCTCGAAAAGAAGCTTCAAACCTGTACTTCTACCTCAGTAGGCTGTATTTGTTTTTACCAACTTCATAAAAAGTGCACAAAAAATAATTTTTTTTTGCATTCCAATAAATTTATTTTTAATTAATTTTGATTTCAAATGTATTAAAACAGCTATATTTTTGTACTATGGTGAAATCTGTATTACTTTAGTAACGAGAAAACACTAACTACATATGAGCCTGGAGGTCAAATGTCAGGTGATCCAGCTGACCTCCATGTATCCAGCTCACGACAAGCCAATTCCTCCACCGGTGGTCGAAGGGATAGCTGAGCATAACTGTTCGAGCGAGTAAAAGTCAGTTGCGAGTGTTCAATCCGCCCAGATAAACGATTATCATATGTACTTCGTCTGGCCTGGGTTCACCTCCAGACCCATTTGCTTTGCTTCTCTATCCAGTTTGGAGAAGGCAGAACTGCGCAGTTTTTAAAGCCGATGCTGTAAATGTCGTCGACGTATGCCAGTAGTTGCACACTTTTATAAAAGATGGTGCCTGGACGATTTAGGCGGCTCGAGTTATCTTCTCCATCATCATGTTAAAAGTGTCGCACGACAAAGAGTCGGAAACCTCGTTTAGTATCTAACGGGTCGGAGAGATCCTTCTCAATCCTGACGAAGTTGGTGGTGTTGCTGAACGTCATTTAACATAGCCTTATAAGTTTTGCGGGGATACCAAATTAAGACATTGCAGCATAAAGGCTACTTCTTTGTGCCGTCGAAAGCGGCGATTCTTCTTTCTTGGGCATTTTCCAAGAGCTGGCGCACTGTGAATATCTATTCGATAGTAGATTTACCAGGTCTAAAGCCACACTGATAATGTCCAATCAGTTCATTGAAGGTGGGCTTTAGTCTCTCACACAATACAATCGACAGAATTTTATATGCGATGTTAAAAGCTGATACCGCGATAGTTGGCGCGAATTGCAGTATCACTCTTCTTGGGGATTGTGCAAAGTACAATAAGATTCCAATCAGTCGTCAATGATTGGGGTTTCGGGATCATCATCTTCTCCAAGGTGGTCCCTGCCACTACAACTAAGTAGTGTGGAGAAGTGCTCCCTCCATAAACTAAGTATATTCTGCACGTCAGTCAATAAGTCGCCTTCTGTTAGCTGTCGTACTCTCTGAAAGAATTTTCCGGCTTTTTTCTTGCCGGCCAGCATTTTAGCTCTTCGCACTCACGCATTTCGGCCAGTCGTTTTTCCGGGCTTTCATAAAACTAATAGATTGTTCAGCGGCGGTACGTAAAAAGCAGCAGATGTGGTCCCGTTGTTCCGAAATATCGCTGTGTTGATTAGTGCTTTCAGAGAGCAGGAGTAAGAGTCGAGTAGCGAAGTGCGTGGCTGTCTGTTGTGATTGCAGATTTTCGACGTGGAGCTTTCCTTGTGTTCATTTCCGCACGCTTTTTGACGCACAGAGGCGCGTGCGTATCTTGGCTGCCACAAGATAATAGTCCGAATCGATGTTGGCTTCTCGGAGCGTGCGCACATCTAGATCACTGGAAGCATTCCTTCCGTCTATAACAACATGGTCGATTAGAGTTCGTGTTTTATCATCTGGATACAGCCACGTAGCCTGATGTATATTCAAATGCTGGAACCTGGTATCGTTATTGCGGCCTAAAATATTTAATGTATATTGGAACGATTTCCCGTCATCATCAATTTAAGAAAACGCTTAATTTATTTATGTACAAAATTTAAAAAAGGTTTGGTGAAATTATATATATTCGCTGAGTTGCGTAATTTACGTCTGCCACGTGTCGATACCAAAAATCCAGAGAGCAACCCATAAGATAATTTTTTGTCTCATTGACGATCTCTATTCTTCTCAGCACTTATTCAGCACATATAAGCTTGTTTTTTTTTGGTGGTTGCCACTGTTTTTTAAATTAAATTCAGCACTTATTCAGCGCAAGTAAGCCACTGCAGCCCATGCCCCGACGGAAGAGAAGGACGATGGGACCAAAGATTTCTTCTACGAACTCCTGGAGCGCACGTTCGAACGCTGCCCCCAACACGATATAAAAATCGTGCTAGGCGATTTTAATGCCAAGGTGGGTAAGGAGGGCATCTTTGGTTCCACAGTCGGAAAATTCAGTCTCCACGAAGAAACGTCTGATAACGGATTGAGACTGATCGACTTCGCCGGGGCCCGAAACATGGTAGTTTGTAGTACCAGGTTCCAGCATAGGAGGATACATCAGGCTACGTGGCTGTCTCCAGATGGTAAGACACGAAACCAAATCGACCATGTTGTGATAGACGGAAGGCACGCTTCCAGTGTCCTAGATGTGCGCACGATCCGAGGAGCCAACATCGACTCGGACCATTATCTTGTCGCAGCCAAGATACGCACGCGCCTCTGTACGTCAAAAAGCGTGCGGAAAGGCACACAAGGAAAGCTCGACGTCGGAAAGTTGCAATCACAACAGACAGCCACGCACTTCGCTACTCGACTCGCACTCCTGCTCTCTGAGAGCTCTAATCAACACAGCGATATTTCAGAGCAATGGAACCACATCTCTTGCTCTTTACGTACCGCCGCTGAACAATCTATTGGTTTCCAGCGAGCCCGGAAAAATGACTGGTACGATGAGGAATGTCGCGTTGCCACGGAACGGAAAGATGCTGCCTACAGGGCCACGTTGCGATCGGGCGCAACGCGAGCCTTGCGGGAGAGATATCGGTAGTTGAAAAAGGAAGCGAGACGCATTTTTCGCGAGAAGAAGAGAAAGGCCGAAATGCGTGAGTGCGAAGAGCTTGAAATGTTGGCCGACAGGAAAAGCGCCCAAAAATTCTTTCAGAAAGTACGCAGAAGGTTTTAAGACCGGGGCGAATTCCTGTAAGAACGACAACGGCGACCTGGTAACTGACGTTCAGAATATACTTAGTTTATGGAGGGAGCACTTCTCCACACTACTTAGTGGTAGTGACAGAGACCACCTTGGAGAAGATGATGATCCCGAAACCCCAATCAATGACGACGGAATTCATGTTCCGTTACCCGACTGCGATTAAATCCGTATAGCAATAGCACGGCTCAAGAACAACAAAGCGCCGGAGTTGACGGGCTGCCAGCTGAGTTATTCAAATACGGTGGAGAAGAGTTGGTAAAGCGCATGCACCAGCTTCTCTGTAGAGTATGGTCGGACGAATGCATGCCTACTGATTGGAATCTAAGTGTACTTTGCACAATCCATAAGAAGGGTATCAGCCTTCTTAACATTGCATATAAGGTTCTGTCGAGCGTATTGTGTGAGAGACTAAAGCCCACCGTCAATGAACTGATTGGACCTTGTCAGTGTGGCTTTAGACCTGGTAAATCTACTATCGACCAGATATTCACAGTGCGCCAGACCTTGGAAAAGACCCAAGAAAGAAGAATCGACACGCACCACCTTTTTGTCGACTTCAAAGCCGCTTTCGACAGCACAAAAGAAGTTGCCTTTATGCCGCAATGTCTGAATTTGGTATCCCCGCAAAACTTATACGGCTATGTAAAATGACGTTGAGCAACACCACCAGAGCCGTCAGGATTGGGAAGGACCTCTCCGAGCCGTTTGATACCAAACGAATATTCAGACAGGGTGACTCTTTGTCGTGTGACTTTTTTAACCTTATGCTGGAGAAGATAATTCGAGCCGCAGAACTAAATCGGTCAGGCACCATCTTTTATAAGAGTGTGCAGCTGCTGGCGTACGCCGATGACATTGACATCATCGGCCTTAACAACCGCGCAGTTAGTTCTGCATTCTCCAAACTGGATAGAGAAGCAAAGCGAATGGGTCTGGAGGTGAACGAGGGCAAGACGAAGTATCTCCTGTCATCAAATAAACAGTCGATACATTCACGACTGGGATCAAACATCACTGTTGACAGTTATAACTTTGAAAAAGTAGAAGACTTCGTTTACTTAGGAACCAGCATTAACATCAATAATAATGTCAGCCTCGAGATCCAACGCAGAATCACTCTTGCCAACAAGTGCTACTTCGGACTGAGTAGGCAACTGAGTAGTAAAGTCCTCTCTCGACGGACAAAAATTACGCTCTATAAGTCTCTCATTATGCCCGTCCTGATGTATGGCGCAGAAGCATGGATGATGAAGATATCTGATGAGAAGGCTCTGGGAGTGTTCGAGAGAAAGATTCTCCGAAAGATTTATGGGCCTTTACGCCTTTGCGATGGCGAATACCGGAGAAGATGGAACGATGAGCTGTACGAGCTTTATAACGACATAGATATAGTGCAGCGAATTAAGATTCAGCGGCTTCGCTGGCTTGGTCATGTCGTTCGAATGGATGAAAGCGCCCCAGCTCTGAAAGTATTCGACGCGGTACCCGCCGGTGGTAGCAGAGGAAAAGGGAGGCCTCCTCTGCGTTGGAAAGACCAGGCGGTAAAGGACTTGGGTACGCTTGGTATTCCAACTGGCGCCAGTTAGCGAAAGAGAGAAATAACTGGCGTGCTGTGCTAAGCTCGGCCAAAATCGCATAGGCGGTTATCGAGCCAATGAAAGAAGAAGAAGAAGCCACTGCAGCACCCCCCACCGCCCCCGTAGGTCGGAGGTGTATGTTCTTCAAGTTACTGATTTTGTTGAATGTGTTTATACGAATTGGTCGACAACTGCTAAATGCTGGTTGCTGCACTTGATATTTTGCTTTCACTTTACGTTAAGGTACTATTACTTCGGTTGTGTTTTCCAAGAATGTGGGCTTCAGTCGGGCAGTGGGTGCAGTACTGCCCGCATGAATGTACGCAACTCCTATACAAAAACGGGCTCATTGTACGATATCTCGCTTCATGTGAAGCACGCAAAATGTTGTTGCGCGAGTGTTTGAGTGGAACGTGCATTAGGATGTGCAGCGTCGTGCAGCTGGTCGAAAATTTTGCGGCGTACTTTTTAGGTATGTATGGCCAGACCGTCCCAGTGATGTGTCGCAAAATATATCAGTGGCCTCGGTATCGACTTATGTTGTCTAAGCTCCAGCGTAGTTGATTTAATGAGATGTTGCAACTCTTCATCTGCGGCCTGTTGTTCGGCGATCTCTTTAGCAGATACCCTGACTGGCAAACTGATAGGGTTAGCTCTGGAAAAGCGTCAGCGACGATGTTTTTATTTCTCGGTATATGCGTTATCCTTGTCGAAAACTGGTTAACGAACTACAGCTGACGTTGTTGACGCGGTGATACCTTGTGTGAGCTCTGTGAAATCGCAAAAGCGAGGGGTCGGTTAAAATCGTGATGTCTCTACCTTCCTGAAGATGTCTGGAAAATAAGTTTAGTCGTATTGAATCCGAGTGGTTGTCTTTCGTTGGTGACAAACTGGTCTATTGCAGCGCCGACTGAATTGTCCTAAGCGTCGCAGCGCAAGTCGAGTGGTACGTGTGGTGCTTCATATGCTAGCTATATAGCGTTAGTCAATAGTTTTTTGAAGGTTTCGAATGCCGTTTTTAACTTATCCCAGGCAATCTTTGTTTCGTCATTTTTGCGCGCGCCTAATTTAACTAGTGGCGTGTTGACTTCTGCTGCGCCGGGTATATTTAATTTGTAGATGTTCCAATACCCTAGGAATCTTCTTAGATCGGAAATTGTTTGCGGTTTCGGGTAAAGACGAATAGCTTCAGAGCGTTCTTCTGTTGGTCTAATACCATGGCTATTAATCGTATGACCTAGGTAAATAACTCCAGCTTGTGAAAATCAGCACTTCTCTAATTTAATAGAAAACCCATGTCATTTCAAGCGTTGAAACACATCCCCTAAATGTTGTTTGTGTTTTTTTATGGACTGTGACGCGAATACAATATTATCTATATATACGTGACAGAAACCAGATTTCGGAAAATCAAACCCATGAGCCTGATAACTTTTGTGCGGCGTTGCACAAATCGAAGGCTATTACCCTAAATTGATATAGGATAAACGGTGTTATGAATGCAGTTTTTGTTGATCTTCCGGTGCGACTTGAATTTGATAGTACGCACGATTAAGGTCAAATGTTAAAAATACCGAACAAGCATGAAAGGAAAAGGAAAATCGCGTAAATGTGGTATTGGGTACCGATCGGACGTTGTGACCTTGTTAAGTCGGTGGTAATATCCGCATGCCCGCCAAGGTCCTTCTTTTTTCTTTACTTAGTATAGAGGACTTGCACATTCGCTGTCGGAGGGAGTGCAGATCCCTTGCTTTTGCATATAATTGAATTCACTTTAGCTGCTGTTAATTTCTCACCGGCCAATCTTCGTGCTCGCTCGGCAACCGGTGTGCATGTGTGTTTATGTAATGTCGGATGTTATGTTTAGAGATCTGATATGTAGCGCGTTTTGCCACAATCTTTAAATTGTTTGATTGTGAGGTACACAGGATTCTATATCGAGATCGGCGTTATTTCCGATTTGCGAATAGTGACGTTTTTTGATGCTGATATGAAGGCAATGGTTTGGCCTGCGCTTGTTGTTTTGTGGTTTAGGCTGTCCCGATCATTTGTGGCTCCAATAGTTTGCGATTTCGCAAGTCAACAAGTAAACCGTTTTGTTTAATGAAGTCTGCGCCGAAAATCGGATGTGCGACGTTTGCCCCCATAAACTCCTAGTTGAATACGCGACCGAGTCCGATATAAATTGGTAAAGTTTTAGAACCAAACGTGGGTATCGCCGAGCCATTTGCTCCAAACAGTAAAGTATCCACCAGGAATGTGATGCTGATTTTACTGTCGGTGATTTGTAGGCGAGATGTGAAGGGACCTTCGGCGGTGACTACCAGTATAAATTCACATTCGTTCGCGTTATTTGCTAGCTTGCCTGCCAAAGCGAAGATTGTAGTAACACAGCTTGCTGTAAGTCAAGGCGTTGCGTATGCTCTTTGCACCTTCTGCCCTTAGTTCGTCAATACTGCCCTGTGAATTAAAAATTGTATCTGCTTGCAGAGCCGAGGTGGATAAGTCGTGTGCAGTGCTTATTGCTAATACACAGCGTATGTTAGACACGGTAGTCTTCCCAAGAAAATGGTACGTACCATTTTGTCTGACACCTTAGGGGGAAAAGGTTTCTGAGTCGCTGCAAACAACTCGATGGCTTCCCTTCAACGTGCACGAGGCCTTGCAGGAGGCGACGTAATTTTGTATCTTTCGAATCTTCGAACGTGCTATAAGTTATTTGACTTTTGAAATAATAATAATAATTAATAAAAATCCCGGAGTAGACACCAAGCACTGGCGTGTCATTTCTCACAAAAAGAGTAGCAACCGGGAAGGTAGAGAAGGTGCTACTCTGGTAGTGAAAATGGACCAGAGCTACGTGGAGATCCTCGGATCGAAGTACGGAAATCGCCTTAGCCTCTTCTTCGAGACCGTCTCATTTATAGTTGATTTCAAATGAGTAACCAAGGTGATGCATGGTACCGTCCAGTGACTGTAACTCAGATTAATTTGCAGCACTCTAAACGCGCTACATATACACACATACACAACACATACATGTATCTAACCCCGCACAAAATTAAGCTTAAGGCCTAGTCGCTATAGCTTCAACTCAATTAGCTTATAAGATTACCTATTTAAGCTAATTTGTTATAAGTAAATAAATAAAATACTTCTTTTTATAAGTAGAAGGTTAACCATGCTGCACACAAAACCCCACATAACAGCTATTCAGGAGCCCTGGGTTTTCAAACAAAAACCCTGTGGACTAAGTGACTTACGTGGTGCCAACATCCTATATGACGAAAGCTCGGTCATACCGAGGGCTTGTCTTATAGTGTCTTCTTACTTAAATAAGCAAACGTCAAGCTGTATAGTTGTGTTTTCTCTGTGCTACTGATTTTTATATTGAAATTTCATTATTTCTTTGTACAGTGGTTCACAGCTTATTTCAACCAGCATGCGTTTAATATTTTATTTGATTATAATTTTTAACCTAGGCCTTACATGGGAAAACTTTAAATGCAAATCGATAGACTAGTATGTCTACTATTCTAAACTAAGTGAATTTATTTTCATATGCTTGTTTTCGATAACTTTTTAGTATAAAACTTAAAAATAGTGCAAATTACAATGTCACAGCTTATTTCAACCAGGCATAATTAATCGCAAAATCCATCGTTTTTCGTATCATTTGAAATTTATTTTCAATTTCCAGTAAGAATCGCGCAAAGATTAAACAGCTTAAAAGTTAATTTTGTCATTAAACTCGATTCCAAACGGGTTTTCGAAGATGGACCGACGTAACACTATTGAGCGGCGTTAGTTAGTCCTCAGCCACTTCAAAAATAGTCACTCGCGTCGCAAAATTGCGGAAATGGTAAATTTAAGTGACTCTACAGTGCAGTGCATTATATCACGCTTTGTACATGAAAATAGAGTCCATGATAAAGGCAGAAGCGCGCCAAACGATATTTTCAATAATACGGATGAGCGCTATATTTTGCGTAAAATAAGGGAATACCCAAATCTAAAGGACCCCAAACTGGAAAATCAGATAACCAGCGAGTTGGAAAAATCAAGCAGTACAGAAACGGTTCGGAGAGTGCTGCGCAAATACAGGTTTAATGGCAGGATAGCACGAAAAAAGCCCTTCATTAGTAAAAAAATTCAACAAAGTCGTCTTCGATTTGCAAAAAATCATATTTATAAGGACTGCAGCTTCTGGAAGCAAGTGGTATTTGCTGACGAGTCAAAATTTAATAGTTTTGGAGATTTATCTGTGCGCCTTTAAAGCTAAGTACAATATATGTTGTGCATTTTTTGCATTGATTTTATACTTTTTAATTTAGTTTTCAATTGCCGAGTCATTAGTTGATTTGCATTGTTATTGTTTCTTATTTACATTGTTTTTGCTTCTTTTTTTGGCTTTAAACTTTGTGTATTTGTTTAAGTTTGCGCGCATTTTCTTTTCTCTTTTTGATTGTCATTCTTTAAACAGCTGTTTGCGTTTAGTTTTTTAGGTGTCTGTTACTGTGCATCTAAAACTGTTCATTGCATAAATAGCTCTCAAACCTTAAATAATTATAAAACTTGCCCTACCTTGCAAACTGCTTTCTTCTTTGATTTATTAATACAATTTTAGTTTTTACTCATATTGAATTTTACTGTTTAAATTATGTCTTGCATTTTTGACAACTGCAAAAATAAAAGCGATAATGAGCAACGCTCTGTTGCATGCTGGTTGTGCGATGGCATTGCTCATATAAAATGTGCCGGATTGAGTGGTAGAGTCCTAGACTTAATAAATGAAGGAAGAGGTATTCGTTGGTCTTGTTTAAAATGCAGATCAACTGAGGTTGAACTTTTCCAATTTTTTAGAGAAACCAGAAATGGATTTTTCGAAATCGGCAAAGACCTTCGGGCACTTAATGATAAATTTAAACGTTATGAAAACGTGTTTAAATCATTTAAGTGCCTAGATAAACAAACTTCGCAACCTGTAAGAGAGACCAAACGCAAACGGACACACAGTCCACCCAAGGAAAGTATTGTGGCTCCTCTTACATTACATCAAAAAAATATTTTGCCTCAACCCCAACAAATTGAGCTAATTAATCTTTTGTCTCCTGTCCCTCCGCCTCAGGGCCCGTCTTCTTCAACTTCATCAAGAGCTATCTGCACTCGCGCTTCTTCCTCTAATAAAAGCAATTCTAATCATGAGAACTTACAGGCATCTTCATCGGAGGTGGGTCCATCACCGCCTGAATCGCTTCCACCATCCCAATCTGCTCCTATTGTTCCAAAAACTGTAGCACCATTGGATGAGGCTGACTGCTCTGCAAAGAAGCTGGTTGTGGTTCCTTTGAGAAAATCGATTTTTGTTTCTAGATTTGCTAGGGACACTTCTTCTGATGATATAGAGTTTTACATTTCATCAAAAATTAAGACTTGTAACTTAGCAATCCGAAAATTTAACTTTAAATACGAACGTAACGTATCATCTTTTAAAATTGATGTGGCACCTGAAGTTTTTGATACTTTGCTTAACAATTCTTTTTGGCCAACCGGGGCATTTGTTCGCGAATTTGAATACAAGCCACATAAAAATAAAAATAAAATAAATAACTTAGCTTCAATTCCTAATCGTGACACTGAGCCAAAAAACTAATTTTAAATTCTACTTTAAGTATTTTCTACCAAAACGTTAGAGGTTTAAATACTAAATTGAACGATTTATATTTGAAAGGCTTAGACTGTGACTATAACGTAATTTGCTTTACTGAAACTTGGCTTAAACCACATATTTTTAATTCAGAGATCCTTCCTAGTCAATATCAAATTTATAGAAATGACCGTAAGGACAGAATCGGTGGGGGTGTTCTTTTTGCAGTTCATTCTTCAATACCATCCGAAGATGTTAATATCCCCCTCATCGAGTCAATCGAATTTAAAGCCATACGAGTTATGGTAGGAAATGGTTTCTTTTATTTATCTGCTTGCTACATCCCTCCTAACTCTGACTTATCGGTTTATTCTCAACATATTGCGTTACTTAGATCTTTAAGTTCAATGATTACTGCACATGACTCGATGATTGTACTTGGTGACTTCAATATGCCAGGCATATCATGGACTCTTATAGACGACGTTTTCGTTCCAATATCATCAAAGGATAGATACAATGTGTTTTTAGAAGATATGGCTGAGCTCTGTCTAAATCAGATTAATTTAACTCCAAACAATTTTGGCACCATTCTGGATCTTGTTTTTGTTGATGACGTATCTAAGTCATCTATGAAGATGTGCGAACCCTTGGTTATTCCAGAGGACTCTTATCACCCTGCGATTGAGGTAAATTACGAGGTTATTGGTGATTTTGGAAATAATGTTGATAAATCAAGTAGCTCAAACGCTCGTTTTATATTCGCGAAAGCCAATTTCAAGAAATTAGCTCGAGAATTATCAAAATTATCATGGCCGACGTATAAAGATGATGTTGAACGCTGCGTCCAGCATTTTAATAACACTATATTTAGCTTATTTCAAAAGTTTGTACCAAAACGGGTTTGCGTACAAAAGGAGCAATCACAACCTTGGTTTACTAAAGAACTAAAAAATTTAAAAAATAAGAAGTCGCGATCGTTTAAATTGTACAAAAAAACTGGTTTGCACACTAACTATATTAAATACTCAGTTATCCGACACGCTTATTTTGAATTAAATAAAAAATGCTACAGATCTTATTTGTGCAAAGTTAAAAGGAATCTAATAAAAAACCGTGAATCATTTTATGACTTCGTTAACTCTAGGCGCAGAGTGACTAGTTTTCCGTCTGTTATGAAATATCAAAATACCGTTTCTTGTGACTCCCAATCAATTTCCAACATGTTTGCCCAATTCTTCAGGTCAAATTACTCCATTAACTCGCCTCTGAGCAAACCTTATCCATATAAACTCTGTTCCCTCACCTCTGCTATTATTCCGTAGATATCTTCCGAGGAAGTATTTTATTATTTGAGTAACTTAAAAGAATCATTTAAGGCTGGCCCAGATTCGATCCCGACGTGTTTCCTCATAAACTGTGCTAAACATATTTATGTGCCCTTAACTAATTTATTTAATCTTCCTCTTAAGCTTGGGATTTTCCCTTCAGCTTGGAAAGAATCATTCATTATACCCCTCTATAAGACCGGGAGTAGGTCCTCTATAGAAAATTACCGCGGTATAGCTAAGCTTTCTGCTATTCCTAAATTATTCGAAGCTATTGTTGTTGACCATTTAACGTATTCCATATCCTCTACAATTTCTAGCACACAACATGGGTTCTCTAAGGGTAAATCTACCGTTACAAACTTGCTTGAGTTCACTACCCATGTTTCAAATGGATTCAGAGAATTTATGCACACTGATGTTATATACACTGATTTTAGTAAAGCATTCGACAGAGTAAGTCACTCTTTACTGATCCATAAACTCGATCTCCTTGGTTTTCAACCTAATCTCCTTCGTTGGATGTCTTCTTACCTCATTGACAGAACACAACGAGTTCTTTTTAAAAATAGTTCCTCAAACATTATTCATGTTTCTTCAGGGGTCCCGCAAGGAAGTCACCTTGGTCCGATTCTGTTTTTACTTTTTATAAATGACTTACCTTCTGTAATAAATTATTCAAAAATTTTATTGTATGCTGATGATGTAAAGCTTTTTAGATCGTATCATTCTGTTGAGGAAAGGTCCTTACTATAAGCGGATTTAAATAGCATGACTAACTGGTGTGAAATAAATTACATGCCACTAAACCTTAAAAAATGTAAAGTAATGTGCTTCTCTCGCAGAGCAGTTCAACCAGCTTCTTATGAAATATGTAACCATAACCTCGAACAAGTGTTTAACTTTGTTGATCTTGGAATTACAATGGACCCGAAACTTAATTTTAATCTTCACATAAATGTTACTGTTAACAAAGCCAAGGGTGTTTTTGCATTTGTAAAACGGTGGTCAAAAGAATTCAATGACCCTTACATCACGAAGGCTCTATTCACAACGTTAGTGAGGCCCATACTGGAATATGGATCTGTTGTTTGGAACCCGCGCTATCAAGTTCATTCCGACAGAATAGAGTCAATTCAAAAACAATTTCTACTTTTTGCTTTAAGGAATTTTCGTTGGGATTCTCAGTACAACCTGCCGCCATATATAAGTCGTTTAAAACTCATTAATCTTCCTACACTTGCTAGTCGCAGGGAAATGCTAGGCATTGTATTTTTGGTCAAGTTACTGACAGGCTTGATCTCTAGCCCATCTCTTCTTAGCGAAATAAAACTGAACGTTCCCTCCAGAATTTCAAGAAATTTCCGGCCTCTCTTTCTGAAGCCATGTAAAAGTAATTTTGAGTTAAATGAGCCACTCCGTAGTTTGTGTCAGGATTTTAACACTCACTCCGGTTCTTTTGATATTTCAGACTCACTTTTTTACATAAAGAAAACTATACTCAATCCTCTCAATAATTAATACATACATACTTATACATATATTACTATTCGATCAGCTGATGAGCATTTGTTCTGTAGCTGAACAGTTTTAGATCTCGACACTTAACAAACCTCTGCCTTTCATGACTCGGCGCAACATATATGAAAAAAAAAAAAAAAAAATTTTTTTTTATATATCCGTGTGCATGCGGATGCGCCCCTCGCGTCGGTCGGGCGGGTATGGAGGGATAAAACCGTTGGGATTATTATTATTATAAGCTTGTACAGTTCTGCTGTCAGGACTTGGTGGCAGCGAGGCTGAGCTTCAAGGGCAAAGATGGGTGGAAACATTTTATTATTGCCTCCGCGTACTATACATACGACTATCTGCTGCCGCCACCTCCAGGAAGGCAGCCGGTCTTGTGGAGTATTGCGAAAACCGAAACGTCGGATTGATCCTCTGTTGAGATGCTAATGCCCACATTAAAATCTGAGGCAGCGACAAATGCAACGCAAGGAGGGATCGGCTTTTCGAGTATATACTGTCAAGTGGGCGGAGTATCTTGAATGTGGGCTCTAAGCCAACATTTTTCACGCCCAGGAGACAGGAAGTGATTGATCTTACTCTTTCCAACTCTCGGTTAGGGTGGTCAGTCCTAAACTGGAGGGTCCTGAGTGAAGACTCGCTTTCGGACCACAGATATATCCAGTTTCAACTTGGCGAAGATGCTATGTGCCCTGCGCCAGTACGAAACTTGAAAAAATCGGACTGGTCGTGTTTTAGGTAGGAGCTTAGAATTCAGATCTCGGCGCCACCTAGATTACGATCCACTAATGCCATTGATGATGCAGTACATATTTAAACGGCTGACCTACGTAATAGTTTGGATAAGGCCTGTCCGACTCAACTACTTCTAAACCGCACGCCTGTTCCCTGGTGGAACAAGCAGCTGCACAAAATGAGAGGTGAGTCGAGAAAATATCTTAACCGGGCCCTCAAAACTAATCTTGAGATGGACTGGGAACAATATCGCTGCATGCAAAGAGAGTATAAGAGGCTAATTCGCTCTGCGTAAAGGGACTCTTTTAAGGAATACTGCAGAGGGATTGAAACCTTGGATGATACAGCAAGACTGGTAAAAGTTCTGAAAAAAGGACCAATCCGTAAAGCTGGGTGCGCTCAAGAGGCCTGATGGCTCTTTCACAGAAACCATGACTGAGACTTACTGCCTTCTTTTAGAGACTCATTTTCCTGGAAATCAGGTGATAGTTACGCCTTCTTCTCCCTCGACAGGGGATAGAGGGAAAGCGAGAACCACCGCGACAAGGTTTAACTGGTTTGTTGCCAGAACTGTGGCGAGGGAAGATCCCATGAGATATTCTATTGAACCTTTTGACAGTTTCAAATCGGCCCGTCCGGAGGGCATCTGACCTATTGTACTAAAAGAAGGTGTCGAGTTCGTGTTGGCGACCTTTATACCAAAGGTTAGCAAGGATGACTATGCCAGCCCCAGAAGCTACAGACCTATTAGCATGATATCATTCATGCTAAAATATCTGGAAAGATTAGTAGAGCTGCGCATTCGTAGGGAGGCGCTTTCATCACATCCTCTGTCTTTGCATGAATGTGCCTATCAGGCGGGAAAATCCTGAGGGACGGCTTTGCAAAATCTGGTTGCCAGAATTGGCGAGGTCGTCGATAGGAACAGTTCCCTTTGCTCTGGTGCTTGGTAATTGACTCTCTTCTTGTATCTGTGTCGGCTGTTTGCAGGAAAGCGCAGACAATACTGAATAAGATTGACACTTGGTGTGACAATAATGGACTATCCGCAAACCCTTCCAAAACTAGTGTTGTGCTCTTCACAATGCAGACTTCTACTGAAGTGAAGTATCTAGGAGTATTGGCAGCCATCTGGCAGTGTAAATGGGTCTTCGGCGAAACGTGGGGTCTATCACCAAAGGGTAATATCTTTGATCAGACCCAAAATCAGCTATGCTTCAGTGGTATGGTGGAACAGACTCCCAATCAATTAGGACTTGCTTGCTAAACTTCAGAGAACAATCGCCGTGTGCTGTACAGGGGCATTCTCTACAACACCTGACGCTGCTCTTTACGCATTGCTGCACTTACCGTCACTTTGTATATTCATAAGTGGGAAAGCCCTAAAGACCACCTGCAGACTTAAAAGAAACGGTTGCTGGTATAAAACGGAGTGGGGTGAGGCGGAAAGTGCTGGCGGCAGAGATATGGACACTTGCGTCTTTTAAATGCCACAGAATAGTTCGACACCGTTTCCTTTGCTGATGAGACTCTATAAAGTTGAGTTCCCTTATGCTGAATGCTGGTTCAATGCCAACACTGAGCCCGGTCTTACACGTTGTCGAATCTCGACTGAAGGCTCCAAAACTGACTCTGGGTCAGGATCTTATAAAATTTATTCGCAAATCCTGCAGATTTAAAACAGATTAAAAGGAACATGAAAACAGTACAATGGACGGCATTTAGTCTGAGTGCTGTTTTCTGCATGCGTTATTTCGTGTCTGATTGCAACAAAAAAAAAAAATGCATGGCTATGGAGGCGTGCTTCTTCCAAAAGACGTGGATGACCAAATCTTCCACTCTATACAATACATGAGTCGCAAAACGAAACCTGAAGACCAAGCAAAGACACATATAAGTTAGAAGTTCTTGCGAACATAGAGGCTTTATAAAAGTGGCGACTATACTTCATTGGGAAAAAGAAAAAAATAAAAAAATAGAGGTGCCATTTATATTTGCTCGTTAGGGTATGAACCTCGAAGAGTTCGATTACGTAATTGAACATAGACCAGCGACGAAGAATGAAGTCTGTTGATGCGCTAAGCGGCATGACGTTCCTTTTAGTGGAAGACTCTCTAAGTTTTTGCTTAAATGAAGCGCAGCAAAGGTGAAGCTATCTCCAAAGTCCTTGAAAATAATAATTACGAAGACTTTTAAATGAAAAATGACATTTTGTACAAGATCCGGTAAATGAGTTGGTATTTGTTACACAAGCAATGGAATACGAAGTTATTCGTATGGCTCAAAGCCATGGGCGAACGATTTATCTGGACGGCAAAATGTAGGAATGACTCAAGGAAGAAGGACACGTAGTGGACGAAACTACGAACTACAAACCACTTCAAAAGACAATCCTTATTACTTGACTAACAGACATCTAACTGAATGAAATGAACGAAGCGTAAGCTTGCCTTGAGACGAATGGATAGTTGTATTCTAACTTTCAAAAAAGCAGCATCAATTTGTTTCAAACTAATATTTAAGGAGCCCGCATATATTTTAAAACTCCACATATACGAAACAACCTGCCGGATGACAATTCGGGGTTTCCAAGCTATGGAAGTCAAGAGTTTGGAACGAAAAACTCCACTCCGTACTTCTGAGCTTTGGACTCCACAGGAGTCAAGTGGGTCAATGCATTTACCATGCTAACTTGGGGAATGAACTATATTTTGTGGCCATATACGTAGAGAACGTATTAATATTCATCATGGACATTAAAAATCGGGAATAAATCTAGCCTGATGAAGTCATTTAAAATGAAATATATTGGCGAAGCTAAATCAATTTTAGGCATGTGAATTACATGGGATAGCGGCTTAAAAATCGATCGTCGTATATTGCCGATGTTTTAAGCCCTGGCTTTTGTGATGCGGATTGGGCCGGTAAAAGCAGACGATCCACTACTGGGTACATCTTTATGTTTCAAGGTGGTGCAATCTCTTGGTCAACCCAGCGGCAACAAATTATATTAACCAACAGTTGTTTCTCTGCATTTAAGAAACATTTACATATTAAAGCAAATGTCAATGAAGGGAAGATTGTGATTAGAATATGTTGGCGGATAGTTTGTCAAAGGCTGTAAATGCTCACAAAATTAAATTTTTCTTGAATACAGTTACTTTTAAATATTAAAGTAGTATAAGGGTTTGTAATAAATATAATATTTCGTACAAAACTGTATTTAAGAATTATCTATGTAAATGCAACTGTGTCATATAAATAACAGAATGTATATGGAATGTCACAGTAAAACTTCTTTCCCCTTTGTATAAACATACATAAAACACGCGTTTACTTACAACTTTAATTCTATTTTTTTATATTATCAGCGTAACATATAATGATAATGGTAATGATAATGATAATGGCCCCTGTGGTCGAGTTGGTAGCGGTGTGTGCTATAACTCGATATGCCGGTGAGTTCGAGGTTCGAATCTCAGCCAGGGCAAGCAGAATCTTAATCATAGAAAAAGTTTTTTCTAATAGCGGTCACCCCTCAGCAGGCAATGGCAAACCTCCGAGGGTATTTCTTCTTGAAAAAGCTTCTCATTAAATACATCTGCCGTTCGGAGTCGGCACAAAACAGTAGTTCCTTCCATTTGTGGTATAATATAATGATAATGATAATGATAATGATAATGATAATGATAGTGATAATGATAATGATAATGATATTGATTATGATAATAATAATGATAATGATAATGATAATGATAGTGATAATGATAATGATGATAATACTGATAATGATATTGATAATGATATTGATAATGAGAATGATAATGATAGTGATATTGATAATGATAATGATAATGAAAATGATAATGATAATGATAATGATAATGATAATGATAATGATAATGATAATGATAATGATAATGATAGTGATAATGATAATGATAATGATATTGATAATGATAATAATAATGATAATGATAATGATAGTGTTAATGATAATGATAATGATAATGATAATGCTAATGATAATGATAATGATAATGATAATGATAATGATAATGATAATGACAATGATAATGATAATGATAATGATAATGATAATGATAATGATATTGATAATGATAATAATAATGATAATGATAGTGATAATGATTATGATGTTAATATTGATTATGATAATGATAATGATAATGATAATGATAATGATAATGAGAATGAGAATGATAATGATAATGATAATCATAGTGATAATGATAATGATAATGATAATGTTCGAGCGGGGAGTAATAAGGGGCCTGGAATTCCTCATGAATTCCACGGCAACGTGGTTCGAGAAAATAGGAGGCCGATCTTCTGAAAATTTATGATCGTTAAATTAATAAGCTGAATGCTATATTGCTCTCGCAAATAAAACAGGCAAGTTCAACAGTTTAAATGCAACTTGGAGCTTGTCAATGACAAGCAATTTATTCTATAATATCAGACACTGCTGGAAAAAAGTGGGGTTAAATATGTATGTTAAAAATGCAAAACCTTACGTGTGATTACGGGGGTGTCTCTTCACCAAGTGGCAGAGCGCTGGGTTTTCGCATAAGGCGGAACACATCGTACGGTACGGGTAACAGGACTCGAGAAAAGGGAGAAAAAGTGACGAGTCCCTGTTCCCGTACTATCACAGCGACATCTGCAAGTGGAATTATAGTAGTTCACAATGGCAGATCCCCTTGTGAATGCTGATGTAAACAGCTGGCGTAAACATGCCGCCCGCCTTGCAGTATCGCTGCAATAAGTTACTACAAATTTTTTTTAGATTATATACATAAATAACGTTTGCTATTTCATTGAATAACCTATATAACAATTCATTTAAAAATTGAAAATTCTATTCTAATAGATGGTGCCGCCAGATATCATCCACCCTAATATCGTGTTCTGCGCGGCTGGTCGGGTGGGAGTCGCTGCCATCAGTCCTGGACGCAGGATTATTGCGTAGACTTCAGCTCCCAGGGCCAGCGATACTGCGCTCGAGCGGTGGAAATTCGGGTCCGCCAGCCGGAAATTGTCAAATTCGCTGACTACGCGTGCGTCGAGTGTGCGCTGGGGGGTAATGCGGGACAGATGGGTCTCCACATTCGCGGTCACCTGGAGCCACTCGTTCCACCCTTTTAGCGTGAACTGGCATGAATTCTCACGACCGTGCACCAACTGCAGCCTTCACGCCAGCTGCTGCGAAATCGATGACCGCGGCTGCCCTAGGTCTACGATCGCTCTCCCCAATTGCGGTCTTCCTCTCGTCATGGTCCGGACCGCTACCGTTGGCGTGAGGACAGATAGCCCTGAAGCGGTACGGGCTGTGCCCGTAATACGCTCTCGGGCGTCTCTCACACCACGGCGCGTTCGGATCTGTTGCGGTTTCTGTTGCGACTTCCTGGGTGGTGCGTGCGGTACCTGGCGCTTCGCGGCAACGGGAGGGGGCAACTGGACTGCCGACCGCATAACCGACAGTCGAGGTCTGGCTACCGGTGGTACGGTGGATGCTGGTGATGCCGCTTCTTCCTCCATCTCATCATCTTCGGCGTCGATCTCCAACACCTCTTCGTCGCTCGACTCGCTCAGAGGTTGAGCGTTATACGCACTGTGGCGTCGTCAACGGAGCTCTTCGGCTTCAAGAGCAGGCAGAGTCCTGTCTTCCTTCCCTCTTGCCTTCTCGTGGAAGTGAAGGTGACTGTGGTGCCTCTCGCTGCATTGGTCGCAGTTTCGGGGCAACGGAGACGTTTTTGCCATATGGTGCGGCGACATGCAACTCGCGCAATGCCGATGCACGAGGACAGCACGCAGTCTCTCGGCTGTGGGTTCTTTGCGCATACGGGGCACTTCCTCATTTCAGATTTGGTAGCTGTCTCCATTTTCAAAATTTCAGGTACTTTTGGTCTGGAAAGAGAAGAGGAGTTAGAAATTTTGTTTAAAATCGTGGTAAAAGAACCAATTTCACAATTGGCCGAGTTAATTTTCCCCGCGCCGTTCGTAGTTCTATGACACGTACGCGGCTGTCGGGACCTGAAAAAACTTTAACTACTCTGCCAAGTCGCCATTCGTTTGGGGGTAGGTTATCTTCCTTGATGACGACCAGATCGTCTACCTCGATGTCGCGTTGCGGGTGCTTCCACTTTGTCCGTTTCTACAGCTCCTTCAGGTATTCTGCTTTCCACCTGCGGCAGAACGTTTGCTGGATCGCCTTTACCTTTTGCCATCGGTTGACAAGAGATATCGGACTCTCTGCGATTTCGGGCTCTGAAACAGCGAGGAGGGGGATGCCAATAAGGAAATGGCCGAGGGTGAGAGGTTCCATTGACTCCGAATCCTCAGAGATGGAGCAAATCGGTCTCGCGTTCAGACACGATTCGATCTTTGCCAGCAACGTTGAGAGTTCCTCGATGGTGAACCGCATTGAATGTGCTACCTTCCGGAAATGTATTTTGAAGCTTTTTACCCCTGCTTCCTACAGACCTCTCATATGAGGTGCTACAGTTGGTATAAAATGCCAAGTGATGCCGTGATGAGCATATGTCTGTGAAGTTCGGTTAGCGACCGCAGAAGCCAACTGCTGGAAATCCTTTTTTAGTTCCTTGTTCGTTCTTACGAAGTTTGTGCCATTGTCCGAATAAACATTTAGAGGGCAGCTTCGTCTGGATGCAAAGCGGGAGAATGCTGCCAAAAACGTTGCTGTAGATAAATCGCTGGTGGCCTCTAAATGTATTGCCTTGGTCGCAAAACAGACAAACACACAGACGTAGCCCTTAGTTATTCGGCAGGCTCTGCCGGTAAAACTTTTGATTTCGAACGGGCCTGTGAAATCGACTCCGGTGTTTGTAAACGGCCTGGAAATTTCCATCTGTTCCGGGGGTAAAGCTGCCATTAACTGATTCCGCGCCTTCTTCCTGTAAATAGTACATACTTTGCATTTATGAAGACAATTTTTCATAAGGATTTTCATACGTATGATCCAGTATTCAGACCGCAAAACTCTCAACATTAGCTGAGTTTTTCCATGCAAAGAAATAAGATGTGAGAATTTTACGAGTAGGCTTGAAAACTGGCACTCGTAAGGAAGAATTATGGGAAACCGCTCGTTGTAAGGAAGATTGGTTAACGCTAACCTTCCTCCCATTCTCATTACTCCGTTCCTGTCGAGGAACGGATTGAGAGCGATGATTGGACTTTTTGCGTTTAGCGGCGTGGAAGCGTTAATGGCCTCGTACTCGTCTGCAAAATTTCGCTTTTGCGAGATAAGGATGAGGCGGCACTTTATCTGCTTTATTTCTTCTGCTGTTAATTCCTCTGTCTCCTCTTTAGTAGCCAGCTTGTGGACCGGGTGGGTTCTACGATAGAATCTGAACATCCGCGCTATCACTCGCAGAGCTCGTGAAAAGTCGGAGAACCTCTTCAGAATAACTTTTCCCTCCGAGGAACCTGCTACATGAACCCGAGTCGTCTTTTGTTCTAACTCCGTTTCCAAGGCAGAATCGTTTTTGTGGTGGGGCCAAGTTGTTGGCTCTTTTTTTAGCCACTTTGGTCCATACCACCACAACGCGCTGGCTTGAAGTTCCTGGGGGGTGACGACTCAACTGCCGATATCCGCTGGATTATCTTCTGAATCCACGCCTTTTCCGAGGCATCACAAAATCCATGGATTTCCACATCATTCCATGGCATAAAATGAGTCCAACGGGGAATTTTAATGTTCTGAACACTATCATAATTGTTCAGAAATGTCTTCAGTCTATTTTAGATAGCCAGATATCTTGCATCAGGATTTTGGCCACCACTACGATCGGCCCCAGCCATCCTGCTGGATCGAACAACTTAGCTACACAAGAAAGCACTTCCCGCTTGGTGTATTCCTGCTTTTCAGGAATCGACTGCACGATGAAATGAAACATTTCGTGCACTGCATTCCATTGGATTCCCAACATATTTGTTTCACTCATGTCATCAATTTCCAGAAAGTTCTCCTTGCAGATATGTTCCTTTGGTAGTCCCGCCAGTATTTTCTTGGAATTTGATGTCTACTTCCTCAGAGGAAAACTTGCGCTTTTGAGAGCCTCAATCACCTGATCGCGCATTTCAATCGCTGTTGTGCAATCATGTGCTCCTGCTAACACGTAATCCACGTAGATATGTTGCTTCAATACTTTTGTTGCAAGTGGAAATTTCGCTTTCACATCTTTCGCGAGTTGAAGCAGGGTTCTTATTGCCAGATACGGGGCACAATTCACTCCGAAAGTGACGGTCTTCAGTTCGAAGTCCTGCAATTCCTCGTCTTGGGATTCTCTAATCAGGATTCGCTGAAACGGAGTGTGTTCGGGGTTGAGCATGATTTGTCTGTACATCTTTTCTATGTCTGCGTTTGACATATTTAAACAAACGCCATTTTAATAGTAAACACACCAAATCTGCTTGTAAGATGGGGCCGGGGTATAAGACATCATTCAAACTTACTCCATTCGATGTGGGGCATAATGCGCTAAGCACCACTCGTACCTTGGTTGTGGTGCTTTCCGGTTTCACGACGGCATGATGAGGTAGATAATACGATGACTGGCCCTTGTACCTGACTGGAATCATATGGTTCAGTTCGACGTGCTCTTTCAGTACTCGATCGTATTCCTCTTTGATCTCCGGTCGTCGGAGATAACTTGCCTCACTCCGCAAAAATTGCCTTGCCGCGCCAGTTCTTGAGTATCCCAGGTTGATAATTCCTGGGAATTCTCGTCCAAATGGTAGCGAAACGACATATCGCCCTTTCTCGTCTCTTGTCGTGGTTTTTGCATACAGTTCCTCACAGTATGCCTCCTCCGGGGTGATCTTTTTCTTATAGGGTACCTCTTCCAGTTCCCAGAAACGAGTCAATTCTGGGTTGTTCATTTCTGCGCAGTACGATACGCATGTAGTGAAACTTTCCGTATTTTTCTGGCTTACTGGACCTGTCAAGATCTATCCAAACACCGTTTCCTGCGCGAGAAGGGATCCCAGCACGTCCCGCTGCACGTTGTCCTTGATGATTGCTGGGTACACATCCGCACCTAGTATGACATCCAACTCTTGACTCCTGTAGAAGTTAGCATCCGCCAGCCTTAATGATGGCAGTGAATTAAGCTGCACCTGATCCACTGAAAATTTCGAACATTTTCCGATACCGAAGCATTTATTCCAGTCACCTGAGTATCGGAATCTCGTGTCGGCAATCGGATGCGCTTTTGAAGCCGTTCAGTGATGTACGTTCCTTCCGATCCTGAATCCAGTAACGCTCTGGCCTCATACGTCTCTCCTAAGTGGCAGATGTTCACCATCGCGGTACCCAGCAGTGTGTTGTGACTGCTCGCAGCATGTAGAGATTGAACATTGAGTGTCCTTGCCGGGGGTTTTGGTGGTCGAACATCTCTATTTATCGTGGCTGGTCGGGGTGCTGAGGTACTGGGCCTCTGTTGCGCTGGGTTACGGTGTAGCAACGAGTGATGTCTCTGATGGCAATTCCAACAAGTGAATGGACTCTTGCAGTCCTTTGCCATGTGTGAATGTGCTAAACAACTCATGCACAGATTGTGGTGTTTAGCAACATTGACCCGGTCGTCAACTTTCGTTGCTAAAAACTTGGGACAACCCTTTAGCGGATGGTTTTGCTCGGGGCATAACCTACAGGTAGGTTAAGAGAATTGCCCATGGTGTGTCGCCACTCGCCTCTCATAGCTTGGAGCGGGTGGACGACTGACGGTCGGCTTTACCGCTCTAGCACCCCGAATGTCGGAAACAGTTCCCAACGTTTGGAACCGGCTTGTGAGAAAGCTGTCTAATTCCTCCCACCTCGGAATTTCCCCCTTACTCACAATCCCTTGTTCCCATAGCGCTAGGGTGGTGTCTGGCAACCGACTCGACACCAAAAACACGAAAATTGCATCCCAGTTGACCGATCTTTGTAAATTCTTAATATCGGTTCCGCGTTCTACCGTGACCGATGGTAAATTAAAAAGGATCTTCTGCTGACTATTGACCATTATCTACTTATTCTCATATCGTTCCGATAAGTTTTGCCACGCTGTCGCGAAAGCGTCATTAGTCAGAGGGGATTTTTTCACTTTATCCTTTGCTTCACCCCGGGTCTTCTGATTCAAATGATACAGCTTGTCGACCGGGGTTAAGCGCGAATTGTTCACGTAAATCGCTGTGAATAAATCCCGAAAAGATGGCCACGACATGTAGTCACCGTAAAATATCTCCGTATCACATGAAGATAAACGGATATTTGAATGAGCAGGCAGTTCAACTTCATGAAGCCCGGGATTGACCGTTGAACTGCTTTGTTGAGCAAAAGTGAGACCATGAGCAGTCTCACCTATAAGCGCACCGCAAGTCAAGTATGCGGTGTAGCAGTCCTGGTATCGGCACTTGGCCAACCGAAGAGCGGACTGATCGCTTTCGTTGTTGGACAAGGTCTTTG
The DNA here is from genome assembly GCA_963971545.1 of Philophylla caesio. Classification (NCBI taxonomy): domain Eukaryota; kingdom Metazoa; phylum Arthropoda; class Insecta; order Diptera; family Tephritidae; genus Philophylla; species Philophylla caesio. The sequence goes on along the minus strand of OZ020604.1, from coordinate 114,434,874 downwards.
AGTACTTATCAAATTCCTCTTTAACCTTGACCCACAACGCCTTAAGCTCTTCTTTCTGTATTTCCAGAGAGAAGATCGAATGGCAGTTACTGAGCGTCGTGTTATAGCCCGACTCAAACTCAAACTCGCATGCGCGCGAAAAATCGTTGAGTGTGGCCATGTCACAAAAAAGCTTACGAAATTTTTTTTGAAAATCTTTCGAAAAAAGCAAACGATTTGAAGATAAAGTAAAGACTAATCCACATAAAAAGTTTCAAGTTTTCAAACTCCGACGTTTGAAAAATATTTCGAAAAACAAGACGTTGTAAAGATTGTTTCAGTGTATCGCACCACTGAATGAAATCACGAAAAAATAACCGGAAATAAAACTCCAAAAATCCAAAAAAGGTCGAATTTATTTCCGTCAGTATTAGGCACCACTGCGGAAACCCAAGAAAAATGCTGGAAATTTAAAAACAGAATTCCAAAACAAATCGAATTTAATTTCCCTCAGTGTTGTGAGCCACTGGGGAATACCACGGAAAAAGCCGAAAATAAAAACTCAGTATAACATTGAGAAATATTAAACCCGAGAATTTGAGAAAATTAATTGGCTTGTTTTCTACCCGTGTAACGCACAACCGGAAGAAACCAATTAATTTTTGATAAAGCAAAGAAAACGTACCAGTGGAAAGCAAAGCGTCTTGCCCCACTGAATCAATATTTAAAATCTTTCAAATGGAAAAGAGAGACAAAATCCAAACGAAGAACCAAAATTCGATTGAAATAAATAAAACCAGTAATTTTTGACGGAGTGAAAGTCGTACCGTAATAAAACTACACCCAAAAAGTTCCAACGCTAAAATAAATGTTCACCTTTTTTTCCTTATGTTTTTTTTTTTTTTTTTTTTTTTCGTTTCCAAAAGTTTATTTAAGTTCTAAAATCTCTGAAGAGCTTTTTTTTTTTTCTTCTTTCTTTATTTAATTTAATTTAGTTAAGTTAATATTTACATAGTCGTGAACATCCCTGGGACTAATCGCAAAAAACTTTCTCGCCCCCTCACGAATAAACGTGGTGAATTTCAAAGGCTTACCTTGTAACACTGCTTACTATTACTGTTGAGCAAACGATGGGCCACTGGTGGGGGCCCTGCAGCAGATTCGTTGGGCACATGGGGGGGCCTTGCAGCAACCGTTGGGCCGTTCGTATGGGCCTTGCAGCAATTCGTTGGGCCACTGGTGTGGGCCTTACAGCAACCGTTGGGCCGTTAGTGTGGGCCTTGCTGCACGTTGGGCCGTTCGTATGGGCCTTGCAGTAAATCGTTGGACCACTGGAGGGGGCTTTGCAGCAACGGTTGGGCCGTTGGTGTGGGCCATGCAGCAACCGTTGGGCCGTTGGTGTGGACCTTGCTGCACGTTGGGCCGTTCGTATGGGCCTTGCAGCAAATCGTTGGGCCACTGGTGGGGGCCTTGCAGCAAATTCGTTGGGCCGTTGGTAAGGGCCTTGCAGCAAATTTGTTGGGCCGTTCGTATGGGCCTTGCAGCAAATCGTTGGTCCACTGGAGGGGGCTTTGCAGCAACGGTTGGGCCGTTGGTGTGGGCCATGAAGTAACCGTTGGGCCGTTGGTGTGGGCCTTGCTGCACGTTGGGCCGTTCGTATAGGCAGTGCAGCAAATCGTTGGGCCACTGGTGGAGGCCTTGCAGCAAATTCGTTGGGCCGTTGGTAGGGGCCTTGCAGCAAATTTGTTGGGCCGTTCGTATGGGCCATGCTACACGTTGGGCCACTGGTGGGGTCCTTGCAGCAAATTCGTTGGGCCAATGGGGGGGCCTTGCAACAACCGTTGGGCCGTTGGTGTGGGCCTTGCATCAAATCGTTGGGCCACTGGTGGGGGCCTTGCAGCAACCGTTGGGCCGTTCGTATGGGCCTTGCAGTAAATCGTTGGGCCACTGGAGGGGGCCTTGCAGCAACCGTTGGGCCGTTGGTGTGGGCCTTGCAGCAACCGTTGGGCCATTGGTGTGGGCCTTGCTGCACGTTGGGCCGTTCGTATGGGCCTTGCAGCAACCGTTGGGCCGTTGGTGTGGGCCTTGCAGCAACCATTGGGCCGTTCGTATGGGCCTTGCAGCAAATCGTTGGGCCACTGGTGGGGGCTTTGCAGCAACCGTTGGGCCGTTGGTGTGGGCCTTGCTGCACGTTGGGCCGTTCATATGGGCCTTGCAGCAAATCGTTGGGCCACTGGTGGAGGCCTTGCAGCAAATTCGTTGGGCCGTTGGTAGGAGCCTTGCAGCAAATTCGTTGGGCCACTGGTGGGGGCCTTGCAGAAAATTCGTTGGGCCGTTGGTATGGGCCTTGCTGCACGTTGGGCCACTGGTGGGGGCCTTGCAGCAACTCGCACTGCCGCCTGATTACGTGGCACTTAATGCCGGCGGTCAGCACCTGCACTCACTTAAAATGGCTGCAGCTTATTTCGTGGCGCCACTTGATTGCCGGTGCAGCCACTTTCTCACTGCACTTTCACTTTATTTTAGTTTTATTAATTATTATTTAATTTACTTTCTTTATTTTAGAATTTATTTTCACTTTTTGTTCTTTTTAATTTAAGTAATTTAGTATTTTATTTTGTAATAATTTATTAAAATGACTCGTTGCTGCTGCTGCCGGATCGCTGGTGCAAACTGTGGTTATTGCGCCCGTGGCAGCGCGGACGCACAAATTCGCTGCTGATGCCGCCGGAGCGTTGGCGCCGCTGACGTACAATTGTGCGGTGCTTGTGGGAGCACCCTCGACTCTGTGCAGGAGCACGGAAATTTCCTTCAACTTAATTTCCGTTCCAGTAATTGAAATTGAATTAAACAACACCAATGTGAAATGGGTACCTTTTTTTTCTTCGGATTCACTCCTCCAATCGTTGGGGCCGCCGCCCAATTAGTCGCTGCTCCCGCCGGAGCACTGGTGTACAATTTTTCAGCACTGACGTACAATTTCGTCAGCACTGATGTACAATTCTGCCAGTGCTGACGTACGAATCACTCAGCACTGACGTAGAGGAGTAAGCGCACTATTTTCCAGCTTACCACGCCGGCACTTGTTTTGCCGTCTGCTGGAGCACCCGCTACTTCTTCAGTGCGGGCAACTCGGGTGCTGCAAACACACGAATCAATAAAATTGAAAATTTTAAAGGATTACCTTGTACGGCTTTTTGTGCTCCAATCGTTGGGGTGGCCTTGCCCTTCTGCTCTACGTTGTCGCCGGGGTTTTCTCGGTCGCCACGATATATTAAAGAGAAAATAACCCGCACTCAAGCAATTTGCAGGTTATTTTTCTTTCACTTGTGATTTTGTTTTGCCAATTTTTTGGCAGCTGCCAAATTGTGGATTGCAATTCGCAATCCACTGCTCATTCACAATGAAAGATTGTGAAAAATGTTTAAGAAATTTTATAAGCTGTGTTTAATTGGGTATATGTGTATATTCGTATATCCACAATACATTAAACACAACTTAATGGGGGATTAAAATGGGGTTAGGCAACTTGGCAGTTTTAGGGGTTATGTTTTCATGCAAACATAATATTCTACACTTGTTTTTTTTTTCAGGACCATGTTCGAGCGGGGAGTAATTAGGGGTCGGGAATTCCTCATGAATTCCATGGCAACGGGTTCGAGAAAATAGGAGGCCGATGTTCTGAAAATTTATGATCGTTAAATTAATAAGCTGAATGCTATATTGCTCTCGCAAATATAACAGGCAAGTTCAAAAATTTAAATACAACTTGGGGCTTGTCAATGACAAGCAATTTATTCTATAATATCAGGCACTGTTGGAAAAAAGTGGGGTTAAATATGTATGTTAAAATGGCAAAACCTTACGTGTGATTACGGGGGCGTTTCTTCACCAAGTGGCAGAGCGCTGGGTTTCGCCTTATGCATAACGTACGGTACGGGTAACAGGACTCGAGAAAAGGGAGAGAAAGTAACCAGTCCCTGTTCCCGTACTATCACAGCGACATCTGCAAGTGGAATTATAGTAATTCACAATGGCAGATCCCCTTGTGAATGCTGATGTAAACAGCTGGCGTAAACAGCTGGCGTAAACATGCCGCCCGCCTCGCAGTATCGCTGCAATAAGTTACTACAAAACTTGTTTAGATTATATACATAAATAATGTTTGCTATTTCATTGAATAACCTATATAACAATTCATTTAAAAATTCAGAAATCTATTCCAATAGATGGTGCCGCCAGATATCAGATAATGATAATGATAATGATAATGATAGTGATAGTGATACAGATAATGATAATGATAATGATAATGATAATTATAATAATAATGATTATGATAGTGATAATGATAATGATGATAATATTGATAATGATAATTATAATGATAATGATAATGATAATGATAATGATAATGATAATGATAATGATAATGATAATGATAATGATAATGATAATGATAATGATAATGGTAATGATAATTATAATGATAATGTTAATGATAATGATAATGATAATACTAATAATAATAATAATAATAATGATAATGATTATGATAATGATAATGATAATGATAATGCTAATGATAATGATAATGAAAATGATAATGCTAATGATAATGATAATTATAATGATTTTTTGGTATAGGAGTTGTGGTTGGACGGAGGCTCCGAGGCCTTGTCATCGAATGACCTCCTGCAGGCGTTGACTTCTGGCAACGGGGAGATGCTGATCAACTTTATTATGTTTATTTATTATTATTATGAGTGTCCTTTGATCAAATAACTCGGAACAAAATTGATCACTTCGTGATACACGCAAGTTACGGTCGACCGTGCTTGATGCGCGTTCTATCCGAGGAGCAAGCGTTGACTCAGATCATTACCTTGTTGCATCTAAGGTACGCATGCGTCTCTCTGCACTGAAGAACGCTCATCAAGTGTCACGACGAAAGTTGGACATCGAACGCTGTTATGGTAACGCATAGCAGAGAATTTTCATTCCCGACTTTCAACCCTGCTGAGGCGAGCAACTCTTTATCGCCCCGACACCAACGAGCAATAGCTTAACATCTCCCGATCTCTTCGTACCACTACAGAGGAGGTGGTTGGCTACTGTCATCCATGAACAAACAGAGAGATACACAGCATACAAAGCCACATAGTCGCCAATTACTACGTGTGCAACAATCGACAATACCAGGAGATGAGGAAGGAAGACAAACGTTTTTTCGAGAGAAAGAAACGAGAGGCGAAAAGGCGTGAGTGGTTGGAGCTTGATGTGCTAGAAAGAAGAAAAACTCTATCAAAAAAATAAGGCTGCAAATAAGTGGTTTCAAGACCGGGGTTGGTTTCTGCAGAGCCGAGTAGGGAAATATGGTCGAAGACATTCGGAGCACTTAAGATATTGAAGGACACTTCTCAATGGAACTGAAATAAATTCCTCCACACGACCAAGGCCAAGCGAGGACAGCACCAAGCCGGCTTAAGAACAACAAAGCGCCTGGAGCAGACGGTATACTGGCTGAGCTGTTCAAAGCCGGCTGCGAAATCCTGTTAGGAAGCATGTACAGCTGTTTTGTTTTTTCTTTTCCAAAGTTGTTTATTGTATCTTTTTTATGAGAAACTAACAATAATTTTTAAATTCTTAAAGCTAAAAAAAAGTATATAAGCTCTTTGCTGCCACTGCATCAAAATAGCAAAGTGAGCGTAGTTGATTGTAAATGCACTTTATTAAGTAGTGAATTTATTTATAAGGATATCATAAGGGATATCATACAAAAGTACTTCATTAATAGACATCATAAGCGATATCGTACAAATGTATTTATTAATAGGCATCATAAGGGATGCCATGATGTAAATTATAGTCAATATCTTTCAGGATATTAGCATGAAATGTATGTTACAAAATATCGAAAAATAACTTCCATGTTATGTAAATAAGTGGAAAAAAGCCTTTAAGCACAATTTAATCTTATATCCTTTCTCTTTAATCGCCTAGGGTAGTTCTGTTTGAGTACATTTTTAGCAAGCTTATTGGGATGATCTTAGCGAATAATTTTTTTGCATTATCTCTATCTCATCCATCAACGTATTAATCATCGCTGTGAATAGTGGAGTTTTACGCATACCAGGGGGCTTCGCATATTGCCTTCAAGGTTTTAGACTGCAGCCTTTGAATGCTATCTAAATTAGATTTAGACGCTGAACCCCAAATTTGGATCCCATATGTCCAAGATGGTTGTATCACCGTATTAAAGAGTAGTGCTTTGTTTTGTAAGCTGAATGTGGATTTAGGGCCTATAATCCAATGTAAATTGGCGATTGTTAATTTGCAATCGCATTCATTTTAAAGTTTTAAAAAATTATGAATTACGATTTTGTAGTTACCCGTATTCACAGCAGCCTTGATAGATTCAGCAATGGAATTCCAAAACCTTACAGCATTAACGAAAAACAGTCTTGATGTGGATAGGTAGAAACATTAAGGGATAACCAGATTATGAAGCCTGCTCGACCTTGTTGACTTTAACTTCTTGTATAGGTACCTTGGAGTTCTAAATTCTATAAGCTTGAATATAAATATGCAATTTCTAGCTGCTAGATAATTAAAAATGCTACATCCTAGAATTTCGTTTCTCCATAAAGAGATGTGGTCATAGTGTTTTAGGCTGTAGACGTAACGTGTAACATTATTAAACGCTACATCTATTTTATGGGACGAAATAGAGCCAATTTTGCTATAAACAAGCTCAGAGTAGGTTATGCGTGGTACGATAAGTTGAATAGCTAACTTTTTTCTCGTTTCCAAGGGTGTAAATGACGCTGACATTCGTAACCTACGTAAAACATTATACACATTACCTACAACTTTATTTATGTGTTCAGAACAGCTCAACTTCGAATTAATAACAAAGCCTAAGTTTCTTATTTTGTCAGTAAACATAAGGGCAATATTACCAACAAAAAGTTCTGGAATATCTCCTACATGTACTACACTTTTACTTATTGGCAACACATATGACTTGCAGAATTTAGACAAAGACAATTGTCATGAGCCCATTGCGAAATTGTTGACAGGTCACTATTAATTTTGTAACACAAATCCTTCACAAGACTAATACGACTAGACAAATACAGTTGAATGGACATTGACATACTGACACACAGAAAACACATCATTGACAAAAAGACTAAACAAAAGAGGACCAAGGACAGAGCCCTGTGGTACACCAGAGATAACATTACAATACATTGAGGAGACAGCCTTGCCCACCCACCTTTTGAGTTCTTCCCGCAAGATAGCTGGTCATAAGTTTAATAGACCTGTCAGAAAATCGAAAGAGATATTTAAGATTTTTACAAAGAAAGTCATGATTTACTAAGTCAAATGCTTTAGAAAAATCGAGAAGGCAAATAATAGTTAAATCGCTATTGTCATATCGTATCCTTATGTCGTCAAGTATTTTTAGCATAGCCGTGGAGCAGCTATGCTTAGGTCTAAACCCTGACTGCAATGGAGATAATACGTTGTTTTCTTGAATAAATAATGAAATTTTCGCTGCTGATAACTCAACAAAAAACGAATCTAACAGGCAACACCTATGGTGGTTATACACACAAGATACTAGTTTCTTTGATACACCTTCCAATGGTTCAACAATTAAAAATTGAATATCAGAGTTTTGTGATGCTGCTAAAAGTCTCACGTTCAGGGTATCTCTGTAATAAATTGCAACACCTCCCCCTTTCTGGGATGTTCGATCACAACGCACAAGATTATAGTTAGCAATGCCATAGTAAAAGTCCGAGATATCAGGATTAAACCACGTTTCCGGATCACAGATAACATCAACGCCGGACTCTCCAAAGATACTCCTAACATAGTCGAGCTTATGACTGCTAAGGTTTCGTGCATTAAAATGCACATTAAAACCATCAGACCGTTTACAAATAATATCGTATGGTTCCCATCAATGCTGGAAGAAGAATTCCTACTGGGGTTTATATCGAACATACTCCGCATGAGAACAGGCAACCCCAAAGCGCATTGAACATATGAAAACATAAAAACTTAAATGCATACTATTGCAACAAATAAAAGAAGATGTAGTAGCATATTTGGAAAATAACCGAAAGTTACAGAAATATTGATGAACAGAGAGCGGTAGACATTTTTTGAAGGTGAGAAACAGAAAAGTAAACATAAAGTAGATGAAGACAAGAAGACTTGGAATGAAAGAGAAAAAACTTAATATAACAGACTTAATTTCTGAGATTCCACAAGCTGGAGAAAATATATAGTAAAAAACTAAGACTAACATACATTTAATGTGGTTAAGTGTTTGCATTGCGCTTGAGCACTGATAAGAGCATTAATCTCGGATCTACTGCTCACTTGCTTAGGCTCTTCATTTGCCTTTAGCCGCACAAAAATTTTCAGACGGATGGAGAATGCTGACACCAATTGTCTCTTTCGCCTAAGCTCAGAGACGTATGACATCACGTCACGGAGAATTTTTGGCAGACTCATGTAAAGAGATCGATCCATATCCCGCCATCTCAACTTCAGATAGCGCTAGCACTCTCTTATTCGCTTTGCAGAAAATAGCAAAAGACTTTAATAGCTGATTTCGGTCATGCGCAGAGAGCAACCTGACAACAATAAGCGAATTATTGCTGCTTTTTTGCATATTGCCTTTTGCATTTCGTATCCGAAAAGAATCACGCAAAGGCGGAGGCTTGTGCTGCACTACAACACAGATCTTGGCAAAGAGTTCAGGCAAATTCTCACTAGCCGTTTGGGGGATCCCGTGGATTATTAAATCAGTGGAAACTGCACTGCTCTCTAACGCACTGATGTGATTTTGGGCAGCAAGAAGTTCACTGCGAAGAGTTACAACTTCAGCGCTTATTAAGACTGTTCATGGTTTCGACAAAATTGTTTGTAGCAGAAGACTTTGATTTCTTATTATTTCTTGCATCATGTTTTGCATTGACGTCATATGGTCTTGCATCATGCGTATAAAATTATTGAGTGTGTTTTCAAGAAGATTGGCGGATGGAGCGGAATCTTCTTGCGTTGGGGGCTGGCGCGGCCCTTTAAGAGCTTGGTCATAGGTTAAAAAGTTTGTCTTGGCAGGAATGTTGGCTGTTGTATTTACAGTTGGTTGAGATTGAGTGACCGGGGTATTGTACCTGCCTTTTTTTGTTTACTTTTTCTTTCAACGAAATGAATACTGCGCAACCCCTATAATTTGCGGTGTGATCTCCACCACAGTTACTGCATTTTTTTATATTCAGAAATTGTTTTCGGTTTTACACATTCTTTTGAACTTTGTAAATCTCCACAAATCACGCATACACTAGGTAAGGTGCAATAACGCTTCGTGTGACCAAATTCTTGGCAATTATGACACTGCACAGGACCTACACGTTTTTGTGGTTCTTCTACAGAAGTACGACGGTGAAAAAGATACCGCAATTTGTAAATGGGATGAATTTCTCCCTTTTTTAAAATATGAAAATCTGGTTCTACCTCATCTCTGAACATCGGCTGGGGGATATTATTTTTATTTTTTATATTGTAAACATGTCTTTCCCTAAAACCTTGTTCTAGGATATATCGGTGAAGGTTTAAATTTTTTGTATGCTCATTATTCTTATCACAAGTGTCAGCAAGTAAGGCAAATCGATTTTCCTCCAGCGTTTTCTTTGGTAAGTTGACTTTTGCAATTTTATTTAGACTAAATTTACCTTTTTTTTCAGGAGTACGCTTCCTTTTGACTAGAATGTACCGTTTAATTCCAGTGTGCACTGTTGTCTGCTTTCCGTTGCCATTTGTATACTGGGTTTTATTTTGCTTACCTTCATTGTTTGTAGGCTATGGTGTTAGCTGTCCACTCTTTTCTGCTGCGACTGCTGGCTGCATGTTTGTTGTTGTGAGAACTGCTGTAGGCGCTGTTGATGTTGATAGCTCGCTATTATCACATTGGATTGCTTGAGAGCAAGAGCGCTGCTCCTTGGTCGGCTATCGTATGTAGAGTTGTAGTGGGCTTAGTGTTGTTGTTGTTGTTCGACGTTGAAAAACTGTATGCTTTTATTGTGAAGTAGGTATTTCTTCTATTATCACTCTGTGTTGAGTGCCTGCGCTCGTTAGAAAGAGCGCCTTATTATAATAAGTTAAACGCACAATTTGCTGTTTATCTACAGAGCTGTTAAGCACGATTTGGTCCGACGAGAAAGGTATTTAGGATCTCAGTGTACTTTGTCCGATCCCTGAGAAGCGTCATCTGGCTTTTTGCACCAAGTACCATGGGATAAGTCCTATAAATATCGCCTATAAGTTTCTATCGATGATACTGTGTAAAAAACTGAAGCCATATTTGTTTGTTTGTAATAGATAAATGCAGATGCAAGCCCCAGAATGTTAACCTGACAGTGCCCATGTATGACATTGGTTAACGGTGCTTGGTACATCACATATCTGAGATCTTTATTGCCATCCAAAACTATACAAACCATAGCTCTTACAACATAGATCTTTTTTTATTAATAATTTACTTACAAAGTTGATTCGTATCGCAATTTCTACGACATTAGGGAGTTTTAAGGAGCTTCAAAATACATACAAACCTTTTTTTCAGATAATTGGTGCCCTGGTATGACATCTGGGTTATTTGCATCACCGTCCTGCATGTCTCTATCCTTAGATCCAGATATAACCATAGATGAATTACCTGAGTATCGATCACGTAATAATTCATTTGACGTAATTGAGCACTTTGTTCGCAAGAAGATAATTATAGCTGATATTGCTATACATACTGTTAATGTTATACCCACTGCTATGGACATCAAATAAGGGAATTCTAGCTCAGTACTGCGACTATTAACTGGAAATATAAATTCAAAGCTAGAAATTAGTCACTGGTTTTAAATAACATATAACAGAATAAATGTAAGTTATTAAGCAGGCCAAATTTTTTTTTATTCTACCTACAAATTTTTTCAATTATTTCGATATTAAGCGAGTTTTTTTTGACCAGCAATTTAAGCTATTAGCTTATTTTGTATGAGAGACTTAGCCATAATTATATTGGCTTGTGAAACGTTATATTGGCTTGTATATTGAATTAGAGTCATTGCCAACACAATTTATACTTAAGCGAAAATATGAATTAAACTAAGTACGTTTAATTCGTCAGATATTAAGCTATTAGCTTGTAATAGTCAAATAAAACACGCCTATTAACTCGTTATTTATTTTTTTAAAGGCTAATGAATAGTTTTTGGGGAAAATATGAATGCCAATAAAACCCATCTCACCCATTAGTGGCCGCTGCACACATTCGAACCTCACGATTTTTTTTAGGTCAAAGGATTGAAATTTCCTGAGAACAATTTAATAAACAAAATGATTGACCAAAAATTACGAATTATTTTGAAAAAGTCAGTTTAACCTCACAAAAACAAGGAATACGGAGTTTTCAGTATTTTAGATTTTGGAATTCACAATTGACTTCCAAAAATTAATTGCGGATAATTAATTTTTTTTTGTTTTTAAGTGAATATTTAAACACAATTGAGACAGTCTTTTAACGTGTAATAATCACAAAAAAAATTATAAAAAGAGGCGCTTTCTAAAAACAACCTATTTATCATTGTTTTAGAAAATTATAATACATTAAAAGTGTTGCTTATGAGAGACTCTTCGTTTATTTTATTAACAATCTCTTTTATCATGAAAACAAAGTAAACAGAATTGTTCCATGAAGTCTAAATTACTACTCTTAATCGATATCACTTAATTATGGGTCAATATCTTCAATGTTCGATGAACATACCTTGGACGAAAACAATTATTTAAATACTTTTGAATGAAGAAGTTTACTCGTTTTTGGACGTCGTTTTTGAAAAGGGGATATTTAGGGATCTAAAGATACTAGGAGCCTTTTGAACACATCTTCCATTGTTTGCGTACGATAACAGTTTCTTGCATGTTTTTCGCGATATCTTTTCATATCTTTGTTCTTCGCTTCCTGGGCATCTAGTTGTCCGATGGGCAAAGCAAGAGCGTCAATTCCAACTTATCCGTGAATCAAAACAATATGAATGATGTGGTTCCATTTGTACAGTGAAGCGATTTTCAAACAAAACTCTCTATACTTTTGAACATCCACGTCGAAACCGCACGACATTGTTTGTAATACAACTTTACAATTTGTCATCAGTTCCTCGTCAACTCCAAAATTGTAAGTTTTTCAATACAACTCGACTTACAGTTTCCTCCAATACCGATTTGCGGCGGGTTCTAGATTAGAATCTCAGCCAGGTCAAGTAAAATCTAAGTCATAGAAATTCCTTTTTTTCTAATAGCAGTCACCCCTCGACAATCAATGGCAAACCTCCGAGGGTATTTCTGCCATAAAATAGCTTCTCATAAAATACATCTGCCGTTCGGAGTCTGCACAAAACTGTAGGTCCTTCTAAATAACCCACTTTCGTCGCCTCTCGCACACACTTTCTTTTAAATTAAAAGATTCTTCCTGTTCTTTACATTTTTCTTTTACAATATCTATTTAATTTTAACTGTAATTCACTTATAAGATATACATATATGCTGTGATGACCGGCCGGCCGCTCGCCCCGCTCGGGCAACTCCGAAAAGGCGAACGGATGTCCCAAATGGGTGCACAGCCGGTTGGTTTAATTGCGGCGGCGGCTTAAACATCTTCCCCGCCCTGCAGGGATACGCTGGTAAGCGCCTTCTGCAGATCTTTCAAGGCGTGGATGGTGTGGTCTAGCACGCGTTGAGTGGTGTGGCCCCAGTATCGGTTTGTCTGCAGGCCGGCCGCAGTGCGCGCGATCGTTTTCTTCGCCGTCTTCATCGTTTTACTCGGCAGAGGCACGCGTTCACCCTGCTTGGTCTTTTGGCTGGTCTTGGCTTTGCCTCTGTGCGCGGCGGGTTTCGGCTTTGCTCGCTGGGTTGGCGGCTGTTCGCGTATACGCTCTGTATGCTTCGACGCCATGTGTAGCAGCGTATGGTGCGCAAGCCCGTAGATTTTGCAGCTGCCTGATAAGTTGCACTCCCCGATGGTATGTGTGAGCGCGAGGCAGTTGATGCAATAGCCTTGCGTCCGTGCCACGGCCGAACGTTGTGGAGGCTTCATTGCCTTGAAGGCGGGGCATGTCCGTAGCGCGTGGTACCGATGGCAGAGTCTGCACCGGAGACAATTTTCCGTCTCTGCGGTCGGTGCCAGAGGGCAAGCTCTAGCAGGAAAGGGTTTTAATCTGAAAATAGAAGAGAAAACGGAAACGAGGAGTACTTGGAATGACTTTTAAACCGGGAAGGTTAAAGTTTTACTATGGTGAATATAGTATAGAGATGGTATATAGGGATGTTTTTTTTCCGTTTTATTACTGTGATTCGCGCCAAGAAGGCGCTTGTGGAATGAAGCACTGTTTTACCAGAGGGCGCGTGACAACCCCGTTTCGATTCGTCCCAGTCTCCTCTCAGTGGGCGGGAGCGAATCTTCTTTTATCACAACGAGATCGCCTGGTTGAGGATTGTGGTCTCGATTTTTCCACTTATATCTTTTTTTAAGATCCTTAAGATATTCCTCTTCCCATCTATGGCTGAATTGATGATGAAGCGCTGTGACTTTCTCCTAGCGGTTAAGTAGAGAAAGGTCTTCAGCGTAAGGCTCGGGAATGGCCAATAGCGGTGCACCTCGAATAAAGTGACCTGGAGTAAGCGCTGTAAAGTCAGCCGGGTCATGTGATAATGCGGACAAAGGTCTCGAGTTGAGAACCGCTTCAATTCGCACCAATATCGTCGGGAATTCTTCAAATGTGAACTTATGGGATGCAGCGATTTTCTTTAAGTGGATTTTAAAGCTTTTTACTGCCGCTTCCGACAAACCTCCCATGTGTAGGGCTCCGGGTGGTATATATTGCCAATTGATGCCTTGAGAAGCATATTTTTGTACAATGTCTGTGGAGCATTCGTTAAGGAATTTAACGAAGTCGCGTTCAGTTGCGTGTTGAGCGCCAATGGACGTTTTTCCATTGACACTCATCATTTTTGAGGGGAAACCTCGTCTGCCGACGAAGCGAGCAAACCCTGCTCGAAAAGCTTCGGTTGTGAGGTCAGAGCACAACTCGAGGTGAATTGCCTTTGTAGCAAAACATACGAATACTGCGTAGTGGATCTTAATACCGACGCTTTAATTTGGAATGGCCCTGCAAAATCTACGCCGGTGGTAGAAAATGGTAATGAGAAATTACAACGCTCAGGGGGCAGAGCGGCCATTATTTGTGTGCGTGTTCGTTGCTTATAAAGAGTGCATACTTTGCATTGCAAAATTCATCGTTTAATTAGAGGTTTTAGCTTTGGCACGTAGTACTCTTGCTTTACCATTTGGAGCATCAATCGTATTTCTGCGTGAAGAAGCAGCGAATGTATAAACTCCAAATAGAGCTGACAGAACCTCGATTTTGTTGTTTCAATATGCGTTATCAAATTTTGCAAACAACGCGTTTGAAAAAATATGTTTTGATAATATTGTTTTATTTTTTGTATCACTTTTGTTGCACTAAATAACACTTTTTTGAGAAATTATTGTTTTGTGTGCACAGAGTTGCGAACGAACGATTTTTTTGTTTTTTGCACGCTTGAACACTTTTTTTTTTTTTGGTTGTGTTCAACAACTTTTCTTTTTGTCACGTTTTTAGGTTTTTGTAGCACTCGTAACTTTTGGTAATATTTCTGTGGTTTTTATGTTTTATTTTACACAATACTTTTTTTTTTTTTTTTTTGCGAACGAACGAGTGTTTTATATATTTAATATTTCCCAATATGGCTGTGCCAAGGTTGGCTGCGAAGGACCAATAAATAACCCTCTTTGATCGCCACCTTTTTTCTAAATTTCCACCTTTTTTTTAAATTAGTTTTACACACCTTTGATTTCAACTTTCCTTCATTGACAATTCTTTAATTTTGTATATATTTACATATAGATATAGTATATAGATTTACACATTAATTCGTTAATTTTAATACGAACATTAATGAATTTATTGATTTATTATTGTGCAGTCGCGTGCGCGGTTTTCGAGCTAAGGTTTTAGACTAACTCAGCGTTGTCGGCGGCGGCTTAAACACCCTCCATTTCTGATAGAATATAAAGACGCTACAAATGGTAGGAGAAGCCAAGCCAAATACTGAGCTATATAGTGTACACGTCCAATTACTATTTTTTTACTCTAAAGCGCTAAATAAGACTTAGAATACACTTTCTATCCCATAAAATGGCACCACTTTTTCCGGATGCGTGATTAGCTTCCTTCGAGCTGAGTGTCCATTTATAATAATAATAATCAGGGTAACAATGGTTGCATAAATCTATTTAAAGAACCTCCAATAAATATTCTACAATTTCTATATAGTTTCATGTTAATAGTTGGACATATTCAACCTTGAAGCTCTTGTTGGTAACAGTAGCTCCCTGGAAAGTACATTACGTTTTTCAATGTATCTTTAAAAGGATTTGGCGTTACATAAGGGAATGTCTAAATTTCCACCCCAGCTGCGAGCATAATAGGTGTGCAGGCAATGTAGCAAACTTCAACAGTAACAACGACAGATACATACTTATTTCAATATTTATGACAAATCTAATTAGCAATATTGCAAACATACAACAAATGTAATGTAACAAATGTAAAGTTTACTTCCAAAAGAGAGCTGATTTCTCCGTACTTTAATTCACTACTAGATAAATTCATGTGTTTTCCTTTGACTCACACATACACACACTGTACTGGAAGAACGACAGTTTTTCATTAAACTGCTTTTGAGAGATTGGAAAAACGTTTTAGATTTTCACTTGTTCAATCCCGTTTTGGAATAACCGAAGTTTCAGCCACCACAAATCCGTCAGGTAAGTTATTGTTCAACCAGGAAAAATATCATTGCCAATAAAACTATAACACTGAACAGCTGATTTTTCTTATTTATTCAAATTGCAAAAAGTAGCACCTCTGGTTTACGAAATGTCAAAATACGCGAAAAGCACAAAGGGAATAAGAAAGCTAATAAGCTAATTTCATCGCGCCAATAGTCTTCGAGCAAGTATTTTTTGATATATTTATTTAAGTTGAACAAAATACTGCTTATAAATATTTTAGTTTATTTCAGAATGGCATCAACGAGTGCAGCTGCAGCCAAACGGAGTCGGGCGTCGACAGAGCAACTCCTTGCGTTGCTCGATTTCACGACGGATCACCAGGGGCTAGCCACCGGCAAATTCCAGCGGCTCCATGGGAAATTGGGGAACAAAAGGAAGTGGGCGGAAATGGCAGACAAGCTCAACGCCATTGGAAGAGCAAACAAGTCTGTGGAGCAATCGCGCACGGTAAGTACCAATCTTGTTTTAAAAGTGCACGTTCAAAAGAAGCAGATTTCCGAAAGTGTTGCAATTAGTGTAAATATATTAATATATTTTATAATTTGTATTATATAGTTAATATATTAATATGATATATATATATTTCACTATTTTGAAAACAGGTGTGGCGCGACCTTAAAAGCCGGACAAGCACAAAAGTGCGTAATCGGAAGAGGCAGCAGGCGCTGACCGGCAACAGGCCCATCGAACAGGCGCCTTTATCAGAGGTGGATATGCGAGTTGTTGCTCTCATTGGCGGCAGCTATGTCGAGGGCCACGAGGAGGCAGCCGATAATGTGCCCTTTGAAGAGGTAAGTGTATGGTTAAGCAATATTTGTGAATAACTTAATTTTTAAAATTTAATACATTTTAGGAGTTCCAATTAATAATGGAGGACGGGGAGTCGATAGACTTTGGGGAGATCCCGGCAGCGCAATTTTACGCGGTGAGCGAGGTGAAAACCTGCACGCCCAAGACGCCGAGGCAGACGCCGCGTAGAGCTCTGAAACGGAAGCGGGCGGAGGATGAGAGCGATGCTGAAAAAAAATTTCAGCAAATCGCTGAAAAGCAGGCCGATGCATTGAAGGTGAGTAAATATAACTGTGAATTTTAGTCTAACTTTCGAGTTTTTATTTAGAACCTTTAAATTAAATCAAATTTTACGTTAATCTTAAAAATATGTATTTGTTTTTTTTTTAATAGATGATGGCCGAAAGCAACAACAGGCAAGAGGAGGCAACCCTTGCTATGGCGCAGGCCATCACTGTCGTGGGAGAAGGGTTGAAAGCCCTTGCCGAAACTTTCAACCGCTTATCAAGCTGAACTGGCCAATGGGCACATGCAATTGTGTAAATAGTAGTTTTAAGAAAAATAATAGTTTTTAAGTCTAGTTTTATTAGTTTTAAGTTTTAATTTTTCTTTTAATTTTCGAAATGAATTTGTTATTTTCCTTTATGTTTAAAATTATTTATTTAGTATCTTAATTGTACCTTATTACTAGTGAATTTGTACCTGAAGTATGTACCTTAAGTTTCTATTAAATGTGTTCAATAGTTTAAAAATGAATATCTTCTTTTTTATAATTAAATTGATTTACCTTTTACACTTCTGTCGTTAAATGGAAAGTTTCGTTTTATTTAATATTTAATTATATCCATTTATTCTCGAAAAGTTGAACTCTTATCATAATTAATATTAATTAAGTCTAAGACAATTTGCATATATGTATGTACATAATAATATAAATAATATTAAAATATGTACATATAATATATTATAAAACTTGAATTCAAATGGTTGGTCACCCAAGCGAATGTTGTGTAACGTTGCGCATGTATTGACAATTTTACCGGCAAACCCGGGATCATAGAGAAGAATCCTCTGTTTTGATAAGCCTCGCCATGTTCTCTTAAGAACGCTAAAAATCCGCTCAACTGGATTGCGAGCTTTGCAAACCGCCTCGTTATAAAAAAATTTAGGTGTCCACTCCGGCTGGTTTGGTAAAGGCGTCATAAGCCACGGCTCCAACGGGTATCCAGAATCTCCTGGAGAAAATTTCTTGTAACATTGAATTTTGTTACGAATTAAAAAAACGTTTTGATTACCATTATCGAATGATCGTTGCATCACTCTACGGACTGCACATGAGCTCCAAATAAATGAATCGTGCCTTGCCCCCGGATACTTAGCATTCACATTCAAAATTTTCAAATATGGATCACATATCTGAAAAAATAAAGCATTACCAAATGTTTCAAATTACTTTTCTTTTTATAGAAAAGCTTACCAATTGCACGTTTAAAGAGTGGTATCCGTGATAGTCCACGTAAGCCCCCTCGTGATTATTGGGAGCCAACATTGACACATGGGTGGAATCGATTGCCCCGATAGTGCCTCCAACGAATGGAGAAGGTGCTGACGTAAATATTTCTTTGGCAGCTTGGCGCTTAATTTGGGTCATTGGAAATTTTACATTATTGGCATCTGTCACCCGGTGGATACAACGGCTTATCGATGACTGGCTCATCGAAATACCCCACTGTTCTCCTACAGGGCGTTGGTAACAACCACAGGCGTAGAAACGCAAAGCAGACAGCACCTACCACAATTAATGCGTTTATATAAAACTGCAAATTGTTAAAAGATTGAATGACTCACCTGTTTCTCGGTGGATATTGCAGTTTTTCTAGATCCTTTCAATTTAGAGTCCAATTGGGCAACCAAGTTGTTGACTACGTTTGGACTTAGCCGATAAAGTTTCCGGAACTCGGTGGACGGCAATTTGAAGGGATCGTCCACGTTTCGGAGTGAACGCCGATCCACCGGATGCGCGTTTAGTTCATGACCACTCTGATATAAATTTAATGCCAAATATTCAAACGCCATTTCTTTTATTAATTTTATTTTTACACGCAAATAGCCTTTAACGTTTCGTAACAACACAAAACTAGATGCCGATAGCTTAACAACACAACTGATTTTACAATAACGTATGTTGTCAAAATAACAATAACATATGTTGTCATAAAAAGAGCTACTGAATAGCAGTATTGTTAACTTCTGTTGTTCAGCTGATTTGGCAACTTTGAGTGTTGTTAAAAAAGTTACTGAATTTAATACAGTCCACTTTACCCAACAGGATTTTCAACTGCGTTTACAACATTGTCGACCACAATCACGATTTGATACAGCACTGTTCATCACATCAAGACAGCTTGCAGCAAATCAACTTGCCACAACTAGCAACAAAGCACTTGCCACAATCAGCAACAGAACGTCAGCATCAAAAGCACTTGCCACATTAACGTGCATCGTCATCACTAATCAAACACCGGTGAAACTGCACTCTAGGTACGTGGTTGACCTTTATTACACATAGCCTTTGTTATTCGCGTAAAAATAATTCGCTTAAAATTCAGTGCGCAAAATTAAAATAATAATAATCTCGAGTGATTTGTGGAGGTAGTCAGTGTTTAAAATACATTATTTTCCCGATCAAGCGAATTACACACAGTTTCATTTCGCACACATACATACGCCTATTTGCGAAGAAGGCTCACTAGTGTTGTCGGTGTAACCTTTAAATCAAATTGAGGTCAAACACGATTCGTCTAGTTTTTTTTGAAATTAAATAATTTTCAATCTGCAAAGCACGTTTTTTGTTTATTAACACATTTATCGGCTTTCATTACTTTTTTCTTTAATCGTATTTTAATACTTGTAAACTTTCAATTTGCCAAATCATTGCACTAGCAGCACTACACTTGTATGAAGTATTCATAACCTCATTGTTTCAACACTTTGTTTCGGTTTATTGCACATTTTGATTTCACTGATCTCTCGGTGAATTTCATATCCACAAAATCACTGCGGGCACAAATTAAAAATTTTTTTTATCGATATTCCATCCATACATATTGGCGAAAGTTGGGTGGCGAGTATCTATAAACACTGGTGCCATTCGAGTTAAACACCTACCCATCAGCGTTTTCATGGTAAAAAAATTTTGCATTTAAACCAAAAATCGCAGGAAGAAGCGAAAGACATAGTAAGAAAATGTACTCTAACAAATGAAGGATTCACCACTGGATGGAAAAACTTAAGCCATAGATACGAAAATCAACATATTCTAGTGATTTCCCAACTAAAGTTCCTTTTCAGCATAGACCAGGTGGAGAGGAAATGCGGTAGCTCCGTTAAAAAATTGTAGCGAGATATAAACAATTGTTTATATCGCATTTCCTCTCCACCTGGTCTATGCTGAAAAGGAACTTTAGTTGGGAAATCACTAAAATACGTTGATTTTCGTACCAATTGCAATTGCATCTCGTCATTACAAAGTCATCAAACTGGGATGTAATAATAACATATCTCTGTTCAACTAAATTGCCTGAAAGTACATTAGCATTGTGGGAATAAACGATTGAAAACAAGACGGAGATATCCAGGTGGGAGGATATGGAGAAATTCCTCTTCAATAGGTTCCAAACTTTAGAAACAGTCTCAGGCTTAAAGGGTGTCAATCAGTCTCGAACTGGCAAACAACAGTTCAGTAAAGTCCCGCCGGAGACACCACAAAAAAGACTTGGTGCCAAAGCGTGGCCAAAGTTACGTGCCAACTGTGCAAATGCAACGAGCACAAATTGCAGAATTGTCAACGGTTTCGTAAACTGACGACTACCGATAGAATAGCATTTCTGAAGAGTGTTAATAGTTGCTTGAACTATCTAGCTTCTGGACATACGGTGTGACGGTGTACAAGCTCATTTAATTGCAGCACATGGCACCTGAGACAACACACGCTCCTACATATACAGTCGTTTCAACCAAAATCGACAGGTCAGTTGAACACATCGAGTTCCGCAGATGATGTTCCTTCCACCTCTGCTCAGGCGCGAATAAGACACGATCCTGCAAGGGCAAATAAAAGTTCTGTTAATAATTTAAAATCATGTTTTGCTAACACAATCAAAGGCGTCCTCTTAGGAAGAGCTCGTGTTAATATAAATCACAATGGCACTGAATTTTCAGCTCGAGCACTAATAGACTCTGGTTTAGAATGTTATTTTGTAATAGAACGACTCAAACGCCGAATCAACCTGCCTTCTAAAAAGTTGCATGCGCAGGTTTCAAGCATCAATAACACGGTTTCTGCACAGGTAACAGAAGCTTGTTTTATTCAATTGCTGTCACCAGTTGACCCTTTATATCTAACGAAATATCTGCTCCTGTGTCTACTAAAAAAGTTGCAGTTTTATTACTCAAAGATGTACGCGTAAAGATATATGATGTTAAATTTAAATTTATATTATATTGAGTACTTGGGGTTTGATTGTTTTCTGGGTTTTCTTGAACTACCCGTACACTATGTCCATTATTGCCATTTATATTATTATTTTTGCTGGAGTTGTTAAAGTTATTGAAACGATTATATCGGTTTCCGCGTCCTCGATTTGAACCGAGTCCGCGTTGATACGAATTTCGGTTATAGTTTTCTATCATTATTGTGTTGCCAATTCCTAACTTGGTTGGTTCTTAAGTGTAAGACTAAATTTGGCTGGTCTTATTCATGTTATTAATTTGTCCTGATTCCATAATGAGTTTTACTTTTTCATTGCTGGAGTTGTTGATTATTTCCTTTGTAGCCGTTTTTGTTGAATATTGCTCGGCTAATGGTGGCGTAGGACCATCTGAAATATATGCGCTTTGAAGTTTTTTCGTTAAGTATGCTACTTCTTTGGCATATACATTTGCTTGTTTTGAACTTTGTCTAATGTTTATTAACTTTGCAGTGATTACATCGACTGGTTCGCCTTTTACATTTGTCTTCAGTTTTTCGACTATTTGGCTAACCGTTGTTTCTGGTCCTGTGATCATGTTTATTGCATTTCCCTTTAATTTTGTTTTAATAAGGTTAATAGGGACAACGTTGTTGTTTTCCTTAATACTATCAACCAACTGTAATGCGGCCAAAAAATTTTGTAAGTTTTCTGCAGCACCGTCAAAATCTGGTAAAATTTTTGAGGCTACGGTTAAGAATTCGAGTAAGCTTTCGAAATAATATGACAAATATGCCTATTAAAAGAAAAGTTAATCGAAAAAATTACGCCAAGATCTTTAATTTCGTCCAAACTTTGTAAAAAAAGAATGAGAAATCATATAAGACGTCGGCAAGATGTTATGAGCTTTCGCATACGTGACTTTAAAGCACTTTTTTATGTTTAAAGAGAGCTGAGAGTTAACACACCACAGTCGTCGGCATAGAGCAAAAAGTTTGCAAATCTAAAGCATCTACTTATGTCATTAATAAACAAAACAAACAATAAGGGACCTAGTATACTCCCCTGGGGAACCCCAGAGGATGCAAAAAAAACTCAGAAGCAACGCCGTCAATTGACACTACGCAAATTCTTTTGAATAAATAGGATTCAATCCATTTTAAAAAAACCGAATGAAAACCTATATGCGCCAACTGATAAATCAATAAAGAATGTGAAACTTTATCAAAAGCTTTTGAAAAGTCTGTATATACACAGTCAACCTGCAGGCCGGCAGAAAAAGACGCAATGCAATATTCACTAAATACTGCTATATTCGAAACGGTAGATCGGTGAGGGACAAAACCGTGCTGGTTAGGCGAGATCAGACTCTTAGACGCAAAATACATTTTCTCTTTAATGACACTCTCAAAAAGTTTCGAAACAGTTGATAACTTTGATATGGGCCTATAATTAGAAACGTTATTCTTGCTACCACTTTTGTGAATAGGGTTAATGGAAGTACATTTCCAGTCATCAATGAAAACTCCAGACGTCAATGACAGATTAAAAATTATTTTTAAAGGTGAAATTAAGGCGGGGCAATTTTTTAACAAATGAACTGAAAGTCCATCAATATCCGTTTTTGTAGATGGTTTTAGATTAGCAATGCCAGTAGTAACATCATCCGAAGAGAGGCTAAGAGAACCAAAGCTTAAGGTGGAGCTGAAGTTAGAGGTAAAGCAAGGTAATGGATTCTCATCATCAGCAACAAAATTTGAGCTAAAATATTCCGCGAACAAATTGGCCACGCCATTTGGAGTGTTAGCAAACTTTTCCTCATAAAATACTGCTCAGGGAATAGCAGAGTTCGAGTTATTAGATTTAATAAATTGCCAGAAAGACTTTGGATTTGATTTAATATTCTCCTCCATTCGTAGGATGTAGTTTCTGTAAAGAAATTTATCTTAACAGTTGAAATCTTTGGAATAACTCTGATATTTAGCGAAAAAAATTAGACTTCCAGTTAATTTAAACTTTTTAAAGAATTTATTCCGGAGCTTCTTTAACTTTTTTAACTGAAAGTTATACCACGGTAGCTTATAATGCTTTTTCTTTATAATCGGAACGTTAGTTGAACAGGAATAAAACATTAAAGTTTTAAAAATATAATAGCATCTGGAAACATGGACAGGACAATAGGTCAATCCATTTGTATTCCAATAGTAAAGTATTAATCTGATCAAAATCACAGGCTGCAAAATTAAAAGCAATATTATCATCAGGTACGGATGAAGAAAACTCATACAATTTAAAATTCAAAAT
This sequence comes from Philophylla caesio, assembly GCA_963971545.1. Lineage (NCBI taxonomy): Eukaryota > Metazoa > Arthropoda > Insecta > Diptera > Tephritidae > Philophylla > Philophylla caesio. The sequence continues at coordinate 114,411,360 of OZ020604.1, read as the reverse complement.
CAGAGGCACATGATGCTTATCACACGGCGTAATAGGAGAAATGCATTCCGAAATATTATAGATCAAATTATCACTAATAAAAATGAGATCGAGTAATCTATCCAACTTGTTAACAAAACTATTAACTTGTATTAAATTAAGACTTAAAATACTATCAATAAAATAGGATTCATGAGCTGAAATAACATACAAAGGAGTGAGACCCGAGTTAGAAAAACTACCGGACCAACTCACATTACTTAGATTAAAGTCACCCAAAATGCATATTTGGTTATCACTTAACTTATTTATGACTACAGAGGTAGTATTGTCAGCATGCAAGCGATAAAGAAATTCTCCACTATTTGGTGGAATATATGAAACCACAAAAAACAGTGAGCTTTGTGCTGTCGTACTGCTAACACAAACGCACAGTTGATCTATTAGAGAATCATCGTTCTCAAGCGAAACTAAATAAGCATTAAATTTACGTTGTAACGCAATAAGTACACCACCACCTCTTGCAAAACCAGTTTTAGTTACATCTCTATCCTTGCGAAAAACATTATATAAATTAGAGTTAAAATATTCCTCATCAAAAAAGTTAGAATTGAGCCACGTCTCAACTATTACAAATACATCATAATCAAGTTGCGAGCTAACCACGCGAAAATGTTCACATTTAGTACGTAGGCCAGATACATTCTGAAAATACACATTCAGGCCGCTAAAATTATCAGAAGTTATGTTTGCTTTTGTTGTTTTTCTTTGGCAGGCCAAAGATCAGCCGAAAGAAGCTTATCATAATAAGCAACAGAAACACCTAGCTTAAAATTAACTTTTTTAGGCTACTAAGTGAAATTTCACTTTTAACTAGTGCATAGCACACAAGAAGTTTTTTATCATTAGCTGCATGCTTGACAATGAACTCAATAATGTTGTCAGCAGAAACAGAAGGCAGAAATGACGATAAATATAACCATTTCATACGGCCAGCCACCTTCAAATCCGTATTTGTATTTATACCAACAATTCTTAATTTATTTCGACGTTTAGATTTTATTACTTTTGTCCACTCAGTGTTCACTGGCACCGAAGAAACCAACGAAGTTCGATCAATAGCTGGCACAGCTGAACGCGCAGGCGAACGACCAGCAACAGCAGCAGTAGTACTAGACGAACGCAAGGAAGATCCAGCATCATCACCAGCTTTGTCAGGTACAACAGCAGCAGACTTCGGCAAAACTTTCTCAGCTAGCGCCGAAGTGCAAGTAGGCTACAGCCCAACAACAGAAGTAGAAGTACGCACAGAAGAAAAAAAATTATCACCAACAACTGCACGTGAATATGATAAATCCGAGAGAGCATTCGTATTGTTACTGACACCAGTACAAGAAACAGCAACTAGAGCCGAACTGGTGGGCACGGACGAGTCATCATTAGCAGCAACAATTGATGTTTTAGTATTTGAAATTTTATAAACATTTACTGCAGCACTAACCAGCTTCGAGACTAAGACTTTTAGGTCATTAACCTCCTTAGTCAGATATACAATTGATGACACCAAGTTTGATGAGTTATGTAGGCAATTATCGCAATTAAACACAATGTTCGTATAATTAGCAAGCAGTTCACACATTTCTTTGCTATCAATCTTAGCACAAATTTTATGATACTTATTTTTACAAGCATGGCAAGAGATTTCATAGCCCACACGTAAAGATTTCAAGCATTTAGCACAAGTTGAATTATCCATAGCGAGAGCGAACAAAAACACGACCGTTTACTTCAAGCGTTCACAGACATTTGTACGATTTGTCGAAATTTTCTTGGAAAGAATGTACCTTTAGACAATTGTTGCCCAATCCATTAACCTAAATTTAATATTTACAATTTATCTTCTTGAGAATCTGCTCTTGCTAAGTAATTCTTCTTTAGGCTTCTCCTATGAATGTGGTAAATTTTGTGCAGAAATTAAGCCACCGTAAGTGTTAATATAGCCAATAATAAGTAATGATGGAGGACAGGTCAATTTTTCCATCTACTTCAACTTCATTTATTACGTGGGCCGTTGGATTTCCAATTTTTGACTGGGAAAACAGAAAACTTTAAATATTTTTGTATGTATAAATGCAAATCATCTAAATTTACAAAAAAGTTTTATTTTTTCTGAGCACATTTCGAGAATTCGTCAAGGAAGACTTGCTATAAAGCACATTTTGAAACGCTCTTAACTAAGCCCGTATTTGTTTCCTTTTTTTATTATATATGTATGTATATATGTATACTAATATGTGTGTTTAATACATATAAGTGAATTCGCACATTTCGGGAAATTTGTAAGCACACTTTAAACACTCTTAATCTAACCAACCGATATTTTTCTCCATTTTAATATATAAATATATGTGTGTGTTCAATATATATATAAGCGAATTTGCAATACATACATGTTAAATTACTTAACTAGATTTGATTGCCGAGCACTCGTAAACCATTCCGTTTTGTTCCACTGATTGATAACTGCAGCACACCAGTTCCACGCGACGGCAAACGTTATTTTCGTAAGTTTCTCGCATCCAACAACAACAGAAAACTCAAGCCAATCCACCAGGCCATTGTAAGTGCGGTGCATAGGGCACCGATATAAATATTTAATAGAAGATTTGTTTTCGCCAGATTTTTTTCAAAATTCAGTAATATCGGCTTTTTCAGCGAATTTACTTTGTTTTACCAAACAGTTGACAGTTTCGATCTCTTCATCAACTACGAATACTGAACACGGGTTCCGGACAGGCAAATCCACCATTACAAATTTACTGGGATTCACAACCCATGATTTTTAAAGGTCAAGGGAAGAATTCACTAATAAGAAACTTTTCGCAATTTAAAATTTATTTTTATTTTGAGTTCACTTCAATTGATTTAAACTATCTGGCAGGATCGCCATGTACTAAGAACGAAATAGTCACTTGTGTTGATGTTGATATGTCTTTATTGACTGACAAATAATATGTTAACATTATAAATGTCTATTAGTATCTTTCTATTGCCTGTAGCAGGCCCAGGGTCTCTTCCCATTGCTGAGTCTTGAGCTGTCTAGTTTCCTTTCTGAGCACCTCCTTTATAGTACTTTGTCCTATTGGAAAGAAGGGCTCTGGTCCTATGGGATTCGAGCTAGCCGCCAACCTGGCCAGGTCGTCTGCCATCTCGTTTCCCTCGATCCCTGCGGGACCTGGAACCGATGAAAGACTTATGGTATTCCTTTTTGCCAGTTCATTGAGTCCATTTATGCACTCCAAGACCATTGAGGATTTTACCTCAAAGGACGTAAGGGCTTTGAGCGCTGCCTGGCTGTCGCTTAGGATGAGTATTCTCTCTCCTGGAAGATGCTGGGAAAGGCGCCCATGGGTATCGAGAGTTTAGCTCTGGGACCATAGACGCCTGCCCCAATACCATCCACGGTCTTGGAGCCATCAGTACAGCAATGTACTTCGCCGAACCCAGCTCCCCAAAAGAGAGGAATTCCACGACATTTTGTCTGTAATGTCACTAATTCTGAAGTGTCTTTCAAACACTACTTCTTTATTTATGTCATCCCTGGGAAAAAGGGCTGGCAGCCGAACTTCTCCCTATTTTTGGACGACAGCACCTTGAATTTGCCGTAGCCTTCTCTCGCAAAGCTCAGCTTTGTGCGTGTTGCTGCCTGTACTACATGTGTATGGAGTAGCTCGAGGTCCAGGATCACTTCTAGCGCGGCCGTCGGACATGTGCGCATTGCTCCCGTAATGCAGACACATCCTAGGCGTTGCAGTTTGGCAAGAGATTGCCTTACCGTAGCTAGGTTGGTTCTTGAGCCCCAAGCAACTGCTCCGTACATAACTATTGGTCTAACTATCATGGTGTACATCCATATCAAAATCTTCGGGGTGCATCCCCAGGATTTACCAGCTAGACGCTTGCACATGAGTGCCCTCGTAGCTTTGGGGATGGTCGCGTCTACATGGCTTTTCCACAGAAGCTTAGAGTCCATGATTAGGCCCAGGTACTTAACTTCTGTGGCAATTACTGCCGGGACCCCCTCCATAGCTATGCTCCTCATACCTTGCACATTCCTTTTCCTTTTAAAAGGGACAATGACTGTCTTAGAGGGGTTGATATTAAGCCCCGCGGCAGTGCACCATCTTCTTGCTAACTGAAGTCCTCTCTGAATAATGTCACAGAAAGTGCTAGGGAACTTTCGTCTCGCAATGATCACAATGTCATCCGCATACCCCTGGCAGCGAATGCCATTTTCTGTGAAGATCTGCAAGAGTTCGTCTACGACAAGGCTCCACAATGAGGGGGACAAGACTTCTCCTTGCGGACAACCCTTGACCGTTTTGATCTGTTCCACACTGTTGCCAGTATGTGTTTCCGCAATTCTGGTATGCAGCAAACTCAGCTGTCCATTTCCGAATAGTGGGCTGCACACCTCGTCCTGCCAGCGCTCGATCGACACTTGAGTGAGTTGATTTACCGAAGGCACCCTCAATGTCAAGGAAGGCGCAGAGCACCATTTCTCCACATTCAAAGGCCTCCTGAATCACCTCAGTCAGAGCGAAGAGCGCAGTGTCCGTCGATATGCCTGCCCTATAGGCATGCTGATCAAAATGCAATTGCATTATCAATTATCTTCTCCATGGCCTTAAGCATGAAAGGAGTAAGACTTATGGGCCTGAAGGATTTTGCAAGCGAGTAGTCTCGTCTACATATTTTTGGTACAAAGATAACTCGAGCTCTATGCCATACCTCAGGGAGGTATGCCAGCGCTAGGCTGTCCCTCATGATATTTACTAGATGAGGAGTTAGTAGCGTCCCGGACTAATGCCGTCCACTCCCGGGGCCTTGTACCGGTGAAACGTCCCCAGAGCCCAACTGACTGTTCGCCAGTTAATAAGTTCCCTAGCTACTTTCCAGTCAGTCGGGGTCGGGCTGAGGGCCCGAAGACCAGGATTCCGCGACACCTGGACCGCACCCGGAAGTGAGCCTCCAACAGAGCACGCGACCTCTCTCTCTCGTTGCTTGTATAAGTACCATCAGGTAGCATAATTGCCAACCTGGAGTCTGTGTTTGCCTTTGCCAGGACCCTATGGAGTCTGGCAGCTGCAGGGACTGCAGTAACATTTTTGCGGAAGCTTCTGAAGCTGCCACGTTTTGCTTTCCTGATTTCCTTGCTATATTTTGTTAGACTAGCTGCATACTGAGCCCACTGCCCTGTGCGCTTTGCTCCATTGAACATCTTTCGCACTTCTTTCCTGAGCTTGGTGAGTTCCCGTGACCACCACACCGGCTGGGTTCTATCCCTTGGCCTACTCTCAGGGCAGCTCGAGTTAAAGGCATCTATAATGACACTGTTAAGCCTGTTAACTCTATCGTTTAACTCCATATAACCTCCCCTGTTGTGTTAACTCTATCGTCTAACTCCATATAACCTCCCCTGTTGTGTCCAGATTTTACTTTAGGTAAGTTGGACGCAAGTGTTTCTTTATACTTCGCCCAGTTTGCTCTTCTGGGGTTCCTGCTCGGATAGCCTGTTTTAACACTCGCCTCCAGCTCGAATCGGAGGATCCTATGATCCGACAAGAACGGCTCCGACGAGACCCGCCATCGAGAGATCAGAGGGCCAGCTAATTCATTGCTGGGGGTAATGTCCAAAACTTCTTGTCGAACCCTGATTACAAATGTCGGTGTATTTCCGACATTGCTTACACTAAGGTCAACGCTACTGATATATTCTAAAAGACACTCACCCCTGAGGTTTGTATCGGTGCTGCACCACTCCAGGTTCAGGGCGTTTGCGTCGCAGCCTAGGACAAGTGTTAGCCTTTTCCTCCGACAGTGCTCCACAAGCTGCTGTACCTCACGGGGCGGCACACTGGCACTGTCCCCCGGAAAATAGGCGGAGGCGACGACAACCTCGGTTTCCACGCTGTCTATCATCAGGGTCGCCTGCACTGCCACCAGATCTCTTGTTAAAAACTCTGTAATGCAAAAGTGGTTAATACCTGATCTCAGCACTACACATGCTCTTGGCCTCTCACAGGAGAGGTCCCATATTACCTTATTCATGCTTTGATTTAGGACCCTTACCCGGCCTTTGTAGGTCCACGGTTCTTGAACGAGCAGGATGCCCAGGTCATCCGTGGATAACTTGCTTGCAATGACCGCCGAGGCGGCTATCGCATGGTGCAGGTTGTCCTGAGCTGCTCGCACGCGTCTTACTGTCAGAACTGGGGTTCTTGTTCGTCAGAGAGCCCTAGACCGCCCTCGCTTTGCTCTTCCAGCTCTAGCCTCCTTAGGTCGATGCCTTCTAGGAGCTCCTGGGTGGAGGGCATTTGCTCAACTGAGCAATCGGCATCCACTGACTCGGGCCCCTCCACTGGAGCTGACGATTGGCTCGCACCTTGCTGGCACGGTAAAACCGCCGCTGACCCAGTCACTGCAGGCTCGACAGGAGCCACAGCCCAAGGGTTCTCATCGTGACGCTGCTGAACCTGTAGTTAACTACAAAGCCAGCTTCCTTTAAGTTCACAAAGGATTCCTCATCGACGCAAAGGTTTAGTCGGAGCCCGTTTTCCACAGCGCTCTTTGACATCACCCTCCAGGCCGAGGCGTGGAAGCCAGAGTTCTGTGCCCGGAGTAAGTCCATGGCATGACTGGTCAACTCAAAACTAGTTCTTGGGAGGAATACTGAGACATTTTGCACCGGAGGGATGTCGTTAAATCTACGTGTGCACAAATTTGGTCCTACCCAGCTATTAAGCTGCGGTATCTTTTCCGCTAACCATGATGCGGTACCTTCATCCTTGCAGTCCACAATGAGCATGCCTGAGCGGAAATGTACGCCACAAAACGCCAGCGGGTGCGACCCTCCCCTGACCACCGCGAACATAATGGTGTTCTGCAGGCGGGTCAGATCGGCCGCTGCACACTTCCAACCGCACCAAACCCCCCCCCCCTCCCCCCCGAGACAGCCTGCCCTCTGCTCCACGCCGCTGGAAGAGGCGGTTGCCCCCGCTGACGCTTGCTTGTGGGTAGTTCCGGTGGTGTGATCTCCACATTTCCTCTTTTTACGGAGGTTGTGGGTGCTGTGTTTCCACATGCACTTGTGGGTTCCCCGCTTCTCCGTCTATCAACGGGCGCGGGTCTCTTCTGCTGCTGCTGTGTGCCGCCTCTCTGCCCAGTAGTAGGAGCGGGTTGATGTCTCTGCGTATTTGTCCCGCTTCTCCGCAAGTTAGCAGGCGCGGTTTTGCTGCCATGCGTTTCATTTGCGATAATGTCTACTAGAATTAGGTCAGCTATAACGTAAGATGCTTCATCTGAGATTGTGCAAAATCCGCAGACTGATCGTAGGGCACTTAGCGGATAGACAGCTGTTATCTTTCTCGCGTAATTTTTCACAAGCATCGCGTCTGCCCAGATTGGTGCCGCATACAGCAAGATTGAGCTTATAAACCTGCTGTAGAGTATTTGTTTACTTTGCCTTGGTCCTTCTTTATTTGGCATAATGCGCGATAAGCTTGTCTGCACTCTCGATGCTTTCTAAGAAACAAATTAAAGGTGGGACTTGAAATTTAGTCTTGAGTCGATCATCACTCTGTCCCCACGCGAATATTCGGAAACTCCAATGCCTCTCTGCTGCTTATTAAGAGTGCCTCGGTCTTGTGGTCGGCCAGCGATAGTTGCATTAAGTTAAGCCAAGTGTAGTGACCTACATTAAATACGCAACAAAGACAATCGCTGACTGTGCAATACAGCAGTGTAAACAAATACATAGCTTAGCGCATTGACCGCTGCACTGCCGCAACGCTATCGCTGCGACAGCAGAATATTTCAGTGACACATAATGCATAGCCAACTGCATGCACTCTTTTAATTGGTTACGCTATTATTGGAAAGCGGAAAACTAAAATCATTGGAAAAAGAGGTGGAGCTATGGAAATGACTTTCAGTTACATTTTAGTATAAACAGACTTAAGTTTTGTAAAATAAATCAAAATAAGATTAAACAGAACTATCGCTGTTTTGATTTCTTTCTCAGCTTTCTGGCAACTTGTTAGCTGCCTACTGACTGGCAGAATTATCCCTGCCTTATAAAGTGGAGTATATACATAAACACCATAGGGCCACCACATGGCGATTCTGCCAATCACAAAAATTAATAAGATTGTATTCATGGCATACTGACTTACAAACGCGATCAACATGAATCCGCTCAAGATTTTATATTTCGTGGCTTTACTTGTGGCCGCCGCCAGCGCTTCACCCAGGCATGGCAAGAACAAGGACAATACAGTGTCGAGTAGTTTGAAGCCCACCGATTGGTTGTCGCTGTCCGAACTCGAGTCGACGCAATCAGTTGACGATATCGCTTTGCAACAGTTAAAGAATATGTCGGTGGAGGTAGGCGAGCGAAAACTTCAGATAATTTATCACTTGTCCCAAACCAACCACGCCATTGAACCTTCTGTTCCAAGTCCCACCAACGTTCCTGTATGCTGATGAAATCCAACCGCCAATCCGGGCAAACCAAGCTCAAAGATTTGGTCGAAACTTCGGCAATGAGGAAATCACCATTTTCATCACTGACATGGCGCAAACTAGCCCTGCAGTTGCTAAGGCGAACAAGAAATTAGTTTAAGCTCACATGTACCGCTACCAGGGTCAGCAAAAGCCAATCAACAACAACAAGGACATTTAATAACGGATAAAGGCATCACAACCGACCCAGCCAAATGCGAAGTAGTACGCAATTACCCAAAACCAACAAATCCAGACGAAACAAGAAGATTTATAGCATTTTGTAATTATTATAGACGTTTCATACCAAATTTTGCCCAAATCGTAAAATGTTTAAATTCATTATTGAAAAAAGGAAAACCTTTTATTTGGTCAGAAGAATGCGAAAAAGCATTCAATAATTTAAAACAGAAGCTAATTAGCCCTCCGATATTACAATATCCAGACTTTGACAAACCTTTTATTCTCATAACGGATGCATCTGAATTTGCACTAGGAGCTATTTCATCACACAAATACACGATATCAACAAACCAATTATAGAAAAAGAATTATTAGCAATCCATTGGGGAATTAATTACTTTAGGACATATCTCTATGGCAGAAAATTCATCGTAGTCACTGACCACATACGGCTAGTATCACTATTTTCGCACAGAAACCCATCATCGAAAATGACAAGAATTAGAATAGATTTATCGGAATATGATTTTGAAATTATATACAAGCAAGGCAAGATAAACACCAACGCAGATGCATTATCACGCATCAAGATAGACAGTGACATACTTAAAGCAATGATTCCAACAAGTAAAAATGAAAAAGAAGATATTAAAAGCATTAACGTTATAACAAGGAGCAAGGCCGCAAAATTAAGGAATATTGAAGAAAAATAATTAGCGCAAAAGAATATAAATACCGGTACACGCATTATTAAAGAAAATACAGCTCTCAAGAAGCCCGATCAACTTCATATTTGGGAATGTACATCTTTTTATGACGTAAAGAAAATGAAGAAATTGAAATTTTATATTGAAAAAGAAAGTAGTACTACAATTGAAATAATTGATAATGAACTGCACGTAACCTGTAGCAATGACCCTTTGAATATAGATTCATTGTTGGAGAAACTACATGGTTCACTAAGAAGTTCACGTATAAAGGAGCTAGCCCTTTGTGACAAAGATTTTATATTTAAAAACATTGATATGAATGCATTCAAGAAAAAATACAATGAATTAGAAATGAATAAACGCGCGCCAATAAAAATACTATTATATAGAGCTCCAAGAGAAGAAGAAAGTATGATACTTAAATATAAATTGATAGATGAATTTCACTGCTCTAACATTGCAGGTCACTTAGGAATCCGAAAAACTATTTAAAACTCAAGCAAAGATATATTTGGAAAAATATGAGACAGATGGTAAAAGAATTTATAAACAACTGCAAAAAATGCACACAAAACATAGTAGCTAGACATACAAAAGAACCACTTGTAGTGACAGACACACCAACCACAACTTTTGACAGCATAATAATTTACACTGTAGTCGCATTGCGCATATCTAATGGCTACAGATACATATTGACAATGCAATGCGACTTATCAAAATTTGTAATAGCACACCAAATTGAAAGTAAAGACGCAAAAACAATAGCAACCACTTTAGTTGAACAACTCATTCTAAAGTACGGTTACATTAAAATGAGACAGAGGGACAGAATTTGTAAACGAACTAATAAGTAACGTATGTAATTTACTCAACCCAAGACAAATATTTTAACGAGTATTTACTTTCATTTGCCGTCGACTATGAATGGGACAAGTGGATCTCATATTACACTTTCGCATACAACACCACCCCTCACGTAGACACATTGTATTCACCGTATGAATTAGTTTTTGGTAAACTACCACCTCTACCAAGTGACAACATAAATAAACTAAACAAAATTTACGACATTGACAATTATGCCAATAATTTGAAAATGAGACTCCAAACCTCAATAAAAAATGCCAGAAACATTATAAATATTGTAAAAAGTAAACGAAAAACAAAATATGACAATAATGTAAATATAAGTAATTTTGAAATAGAAGACTTGATTTATGTAAAAGTAGAAAATAAAAAGAAAAATCAAAGCCCATACCATGGCCCATATAAAATTGTAGACAAAAGAGGAGTAAACTTCACTTTAGATATTAATGGTAAACATAAAGAACTACATAACAACATATTGACAAAATACAAAGAAGTACATTAAGAACACAAAAATAATTATTAAGCATAAATTATAGTTTAAATACAACAAAATTATAGCAATAAGCAAAATATTATCATATCCATACACATGTAAAACACTTGCATATCTCCACACAAAAAAAAAATTTATTTCATTACGCGAACGAAATAAATTTTTCCTCTGAAGGGTAAGGGTGTAGAGACCTACACTAAATACACAACAAAGACAATCGCTGACTGTGCAATACAGCAGTGTAAACAAATACATAGCTTAGTGCATTGACCGCTGCACTGACGCAACGCTATCGCTGCGACAGCAGAATATTTCAGTGACACATAATGCATAGCTAACTGCATGCACTCTTTTAATTGGTTACGCTATTATTGGAAAGCGGAAAACTAAAATCTTTGGAATAAGAGGTGGAGCTATGGAAATGACTTTCAGTTACATTTTAGTATAAATAGACTTAAATTTTGTAAAATATATCAGAATTAGGTTAAACAGAACTATCGCTGTTTTGATTTCTTTCTCAACTTTCTGAAAATGAGACTCCAAACCTCAATAAAAAATGCCAGAAATATTATAAATATTGTAAAAAGTAAACAAAAAACAAAATATGACAATAATGTAAATATAAGTAATTTTGAAATAGGAGACTTAGTTTATGTAAAAGTAGAAAATAAAAAGAAAAATCAAAGCCCATACCATGGCCCATATAAAATTGTAAGCAAAAGAGGAGTGAACTTCACTTTAGATATTAATGGTAAACATAAAGAACTACATAACAACATATTGAAAAAATACAAAGAAGTACATTAAGAACACAAAAATCATTATTAAGCATAAACTATGGTTTAAATACAACAAAATTATAGCAATAAGCAAAATATTATCATATCCATACACATGTAAAACACTTGCATATCTCCACACAAAAAAAAAATTGTTTCATTACGCGAACGAAATAAATTTTTCCTCTGAAGGGTAAGGGTGTAGTGACCTACATTAAATACACAACAAAGACAATCGCTGACTGTGCAATACAGCAGTGTAAACAAATACATAGCTTAGCGCATTGACCGCTGCACTGCCGCAACGCCATCGCTGCGACAGCAGAATATTTCAGTGACACATAATGCATAGCTAACTGCATGCACTCTTTTAATTGGTTACGCTATTATTGGAAAGCGGAAAACTAAAATCATTGGAAAAAGAGGTGGAGCTATGGAAATGACTTTCAGTTACATTTTAGTATAAATAGACTTAAGTTTTGTAAAATATATCAGAATTAGATTAAACAGAACTATCGCTGTTTTGATTTCTTTCTCAACTTTCTGGCAACTTGTTAGCTGCCTACTGACTGGCAGAATTCTCCCTTCTTTATAAGGGGTAGTATATACATAAACACCATAGGGCCACCACACAAGTTTTGATTTTTAAAACAGCTTCTCCGGCTTCAGCTCCAATTTGATGTAGATGTTTTGCCACAACTACTACCGCAAACATCGTCTGCGAAAGCCACCACTTTTGTACGTCGAGGCATTTCCAGGCTCATGACACCATCGTGCATGAGGTTCCACAGGAATGGTCCAAGGACAGATCGTTGTGGGACCCTTCTGTAACCTTATACGTTTCTGGCCCGTTATCGCTTCTGTACAGTAGTTTGCGATTCGAAAAATAGCTACTTTTAATCTTGATTATATAGCTTGGAGCACCGATTCTTATTAAAGTTTCTATGATGCATCTCCAGCTTGAGGTATTCAACGCGTTTTTGACGTCTAAAGTCACTATGGCACAGTATTCTTTTTTACCGCCGCGCCATCTTGTGCCCTCTATCGCTTCTTTCGCGACGTCAGCCACAGTTTTGATAGCATATTTCATATCATACATATAATCCTTTCAAGAATTTTTCCAAGTGTGTCTAGTAAACAAATAGGACGGTAAGACGACGGCTCATCTGAGGACTTTTTGCCTTTTGGTAGTAGCACTAGCGTTTGCTTCTTCCATTTTTCCGGGAAATAACCTTCTATGAGGCAAGAGTTAAACGCCTGTGCAAACATATCTGGTATACCAGCAACTCCAGCAACTCCTCATCAGTTACCCTTGGAACTTCACTTGTTTCATAACGTTGAGGGACTGATGGGATGTCTTCGACCCTTTGCGGAAAATGAGTTTTTATAATGTTTCTCAGCATTACTGGGCAAGTAGTGTTTGGTGCTTTAACACTTTTAGTTTAAGTTAGCACTACCCTATAAGTGGTGCCGCGGGGATTAATGTCTGCTTCGTCGTATATTTTCTTGAAATCCTCTTGTTTGCTAGCTTATATGGCAGCTTTAAGGCTTTTCCTTGACTTCCTGAGAGATTTCCAAAAAAATTGGGGTCTCCCTCTGCTACGTTGAATTTTACGTCTAGCACTTAGACATTGATTTCTTAATAGTTTTATATCTCTGTTCCACCAATAGTTAGGACCGTTTTTAATATTTAATAACCTTCTTGGCATCGATGCATCGCAGATTTTAGTTAGGCCAAGAGCCAAGTGGCTCACAACATCTACTGCCGGCCCTGTTACGGATTTAATCTCTTTGATCATATACTCCAGCACGTCATTGTCGAGCATCTTTGCTTTCCATTTCGACCCTGTGAGCTTTGGCATTTGCTTTTGCCTCTCCTCCACTATATCCACTATTATGGCTTGATGGTCACTATGAGTGTACTCCTCGCTTATCCTTCATTTGACTTTTTGGGCTAGTGAATCGTTTGCAAAAGATATATCTATTATAGAACCTGCTCTCATTTTTCTATAGGTCAACGCAGATCCCGTATTTTGGATCGTACAGTCGAGTTGGGCTTATTTTACATCGCACGAATCATTCGTCCGCACTAAGTGTGTCTTGGAATGCGTACATGTCACAGGGCCAGATAGTTGCGCTTTTTTCTTGTCACTGGCCCATTTTCCATCATCTTTACACTTGTACGGTTCGCTAATGATTGCTATATCTGCTCTTACATCTCTCACCGTCTGCGATAATAGATCTAGTGCAGCTTGGCAGTGATTTCAGTTTATTTGAACAATTATCATGGTCGTCGGTTAGATAGGGCCTTCCTGAAAGCTGGGCACTTGGAGCTTCCTGCTATATGGTCCAGATTATCCTTACCAGCTGATTTGCACAACACGCAATGTGGGCTGTTCTTGCTGTCGTTAGCGAAGTGGTCCTGTTCCCCGCACTTCCTGCATTGTTTTGATCTATCTGCCTCGCTGGAGCAGTTTCGAGACATGTGACCATACTCCAGGCACTTTTGCAGTAGCACATGCTCACGTAATCGGCAAATGACCCAACCTATATTGATTTTTCCAATCTGGAGAAGCTTCTGTGCTTTAAGGGCTGGTGAGCTAAGTATGGCGGTTTGAGTCCCTGCGTATGCTGCTCTGAGCCTATCTACATCTGAAATATCGATATATTCTAGGCCTGCGAGAGATTTTATTGCACAGTGTACCTCGTCTTTAGTAGTAACCTCATCGATATCCTTGCATTCCAGTGTAATGCGGTGCGAGAGTACCTTGACCGAAACCTCGTTTCCTAGAGCCCCGCCGACGACAGTTTTTAAGTCAGTAGATTTTTGGCAAGATTTCATCAGCTCTATCAACAGCTCTTTTTTTTTGCCTTTCTTCGGCCTTTTTTTACCACCACCCAGTCGGTAGGTTAAGCTTGTTGGGTTAGTGATTGAGTAGCCTGTGTAGAAACACTTCGATTCGAATACGGTCGCGGTGGATTTGCTAGGCCCTCCTTGGCTCGTTTACTTATCGGAAGGTCTATTGCTTCCGCGCCTGTTTTTCTCCGAGCTTGCTCATATAAGGGTCTGATCCATGGCGAGGTTTGTGTGCTACTATCAGAACACTCTTCTCTGACTGGGCTGCATTTGCATCTCGCCATCTTAGCTTGGTTATACAGAATCTTGATATTGCCGATAGCATCTCTTATTAGTTGGTGGATGGTTTTTTTAGCATGATAATTTGGATGGTTTTATTAGCATGATAATTTGGTAACCAAGTTTGCTGAAAGCGCCATTTAAGTCTGCGCCGATTATGCTAACGGCGTGGGTTGCGGGTGGACCTTAGCATTTTTAACATTTAGATTTATGTGTTTGTTATTTTTTTGTAAAGCCATTTTGTCTTAAGGGTCCCCACTCAAAGCCGTTAACAATGCTCGTATGCACGAATCCTTCGTCCGCGTTAAGCGTCTCTTAAAATGCGCCGCAGAGCCAGATAGCTGTGGATTTTTTAATATCGCTAACCCATGCTCCATCATCTTTGCACTTGTAAGGTTCACTTATGACTGCAATGTCTGCTCTTGCATCTCTGACCGTCTGTGATAGCAGATCTTGTGCAGCTTCACAGTGGTTCAATTTTATTTGGATGATTCTCATGAGCGTCGGTTCGTTAAAGCCTTCCTGAAAGCTGGACACTTGTAACTTCCAGCTATATGGTCGAGGTTATCCCCATTGGCAGATTTACACAGGACACAGTGAGGGCTGGTTTTTGCATTCTTTCGCAAAATGACCTTCTACGCCGCAATTTCTGCATTATTTCGACCTGTCCGTCTTGCTAGAGCAGTCTCTAGACATGTGACCATGTCAGTACCACCAGCCCGATTCCAACCGGGTAGCTAGTCATGATCCCCAAAGGGCTGTGCATTCGTTTGCTCACACTCACAAACGTATGTGCCAATGCACTCCGCACATGCTGTGCATGGCCTTATGCGCGCGCTCAAATCAGAAACTCAAGCAAAATAGGCAAACCAGAATAAATCAAGTCGTGAAGAAGATTAAGTTTAGTAAAACTGCGAAAACATTTAGATAGGATTGGTAAAAAGTAATAATATTAAGTTTAATTTGAAATTTAATTAAATTAAATTAGATTGATTGAGGATTAGACCAAGTTAAAAGTTAATTATTGAGTTTTAGCGTACGGCACCACATGAGGTCCACTCGATGCTTGCTAGTAGAATCGCAAGATCAGGTTACCGAGCAATGTAGAAATGTAGAGCAAACAATGATTCGATTGGTTGCCAATAGAAAGAAGCATTTAGATTGTATGCATATAAAAAAAGACGGCGTTGAGCCATAATAAAGCATTCTTATCCTAAGATTTAAACGCGAGTTTTATTACGAGAATCATCGTGCATTTTAATGCTCGGACAAATGCGGCTGGAGAGCTAAGAGAATACTCAAACCTGCTTTAAACATTGAGGTTCCAGCACCCTCAAACATTACATGGCGATCCTGCAAACCGAACTTAGGAACACTGATAGTTTAGGACGATGGTAGATGAAGAATACATTGTAAAAACTCCGAAACGTGGTGGAAAGAAAAGGCGATATCAAAAGAAGTGTGCCGATCAACAAAGAGTGATCAATATTAGCCGAGACCAACAAAAACGAAACCTGATTAAAGAACTAGAGAAATAGCGTCAGGATGGGTGGAACTCCATCGAAAGAAGAAATAATTAACAACAACAATAATGCAGCAGCAGTAGCTGCGACAATAAACGGCGAAAATGAGGACACAAAAAATTTGTTATACATAAACTGCATAATTTTAATAATTTTATTATTAGCAAAAATTAATTTTTATTATAAGAAGTACCTAAAGAAACAAGCATATCGTAATATAAGCTAAACTTAAAAAAAAAATATGAATGAATATATATATTTAATTATAAGATAAATATAGGAATAGTTTTTTGAGTCTCACACAGCGCTCGGACGTACTTAATTTCGCTCTGACATTAAACCGAAATTTAATTGGTTTTACCGGTGTAATAAATTCAACTTAAGTTATATAACTTTGTAATAAACTTTGCCATCAATACTGTGCATCAGTTTTCACATAAAGAACTGCAAACGAGCAAATATAGAAATATATTTTATTTTTCTTTTTGTTTACTTTATTTGTTTGTAAACAAATAATCGCTCGCAAGTGATGTCCTCTGCCCCCCCAGCAGCTCTTAAGCGACGTGCTAGCAAGGGCTCTCCTTTAGCTAAAGCAGCGAAACTTGATGAAAGTGCAGTACTAACAACAGTACTTTCGACTCTTCGCAATTTAGAAGAGAAGATTCAACAACAATCGGATAAGCTGCAGGCACTCTTTGAGAACCTGTCGGACAAAATAACTGACATTGAGAACAGATTAGTGAAGAGAATAGACGAAGAAATTTCTACGCTTGCTGCTAGAGTTCAAGAATCGGAGAACCGCATTGCAGCATTGGAAAATACTACGTCCAATTTTAAGAGCGAAGTGGACAAGCTGAAGAGTGAAATAAAAAGTACACAAGCAACAAAAACAACAGAGTTTGCGGCCGACGCTGTAATATTTGGAGTGCCATATACGGAGGGAGAAAATTTAAAGAGCATCTTTAATCACGTATGTATTTCCATTGATTTCTTATCACCGCAAATACGTGACATATTCAGACCTGTGCGATCAATAAACCAAGCGAACAGCGCTGTGATTATAAAATTTCATAGTCCCCTTGATCGCAATCGGACACTTCGTGCCTTTAGTGAACACCGTAAGAGAACAAAATCTTTGATTTCTCTTGATGCGGTTGGATTTGAGGGCCAATTTAGAATTTTTGAGAGCATATCAGTAGAAAGCCGAAAAATTCTACAAGAGTCGATTCAATTGAGGCGAGCGGGAAAGCTGACATCTGTATTTACATTGCGCGGGGCTGTTCATGTGAGAGTTTGCAAAGATTCCCCTGCGATAAAAATATCAGCGCAAAGTGACTTAAAATGCTATCACTGACTACGTGCTCTTTATTAATATCTCACTTTATTTTAATTATGTATGTTTTGTGTTATACTTTTCCTGTAAAGATGGCCCGTTTAAGTTTCTCTTTTTGCTGTATCTTAAGCCTTTCTTCTTCTCGTGTTGTAGTTGCTTTTATTTACATATTAAATAATGTCTGCTAACAACAGAATGCGTGGTGTTGGCGATAACAGTCTGGCAATGATAAATGTTTTGTGTCAGCAAAGCAATGGCTTTAATATTGTTCATTTTAATGCCAGAAGTCTTAACCCAGAAAAAATGGATTTTGTTAGATATGTGTTTGAAGATTCTCGAGTGGATGTGATCTGTGTGACCGAAACCTGGTTAACGGCAGACCTTACTGATATGCACTGTAATATTAATAATTACAAAGTGACACGAAATGATAGGAAAAATAAAAAAGGTGGAGGTGTTGCAATCTACTGCAAAAAACATATCAATATGAGACCTGTCTTGATGTCCGAGGAAGCTGGAACTGAATATTTGTTTGTCGAGTTGTATAATCGTTCCATTAATGTTTTAGTGTCCTGTGTGTATAATCCTCACAAATCCACAAGTCTTGACCCATATTTTCAAACCATGTCATCATGTGTAGTAAATTATGATAACGTAATTGTTTGCGGGGATTTCAATGTTAACCTTCTTGATCGAGACTCGTATACTGCCAAGTTATTAGATAACATATGTAACTAGTGCTGGTTTAACTATAGTCAACTCCAATGTACCGACTAGGTATTCAAACAACTGTTGCCCTAGTTTACTTGACTACTTTATTATTTCTGACTCAAGCATTCTCTCCAAATTCGACCAGATTGCATTTTTATCGGATCATGACTTAATTTTTTGTACCCTAGATATTCATTTTGACATTAGCAGTGGGGGTAATAGTTATAGCTTTAGGGACTATCGCTCGCTTAATAATAATGTTTTATTTTCGGACCTGTCTAGAGTTAATTGGTGTGAGTGTTGGCTTTTGGCAAGTGCAAATGAAAAGCTTGAGTTTCTCAATAGAAAAGTACTAGGCATCTACAATGATCATGTCCCTATTCGTTTGAGGAAAGCTAGGTCTTTATCTTGTCCGTGGTATACGAATAGAGTTCTGGAGGCAATCAAAACTCGAAATAAATTATATCGGGCCTGGAAAAGAAATCAAGTCAGAATGAACTGGGAGTCCTACAAAGTGGCAAGGAATGAAGTCACCAAGGTTGTCAAGAGAGAAAAACGAAGTTTTTTTGCCTCAAAACTGGACCCTTCTCTACCTCCTAACGTCTTATGGAGAAATTTAAAAACCTTACGCGTCTACGGAAAAAACGAACCGGAATGTACTTTGAGTGCCGACGTCTTGAACAATGCATTCGCCAAAAGTACTTCATGTAACCTAGCTCCTGTAAATTTTTTGTCCTGTGACTCAGCATGTGTCTCGAGAAAATTGTTTGAGTTCTCCGCTGTTACCGAAACCGATGTAATAAGACATATATTTAGCATTAAATCAAACGCTGTTGGAAATGATGGCATACCCATCAGATTTATTAAAATGATCCTGCCTTTTATCCTAAGTACGCTTACACATATAATAAATCATTGCATAACAACTTCATGTTTTCCAGACCTGTGGAAAATTGCCACGGTAAGACCAGTTTCTAAGACTAAATATCCTTGTTCCCCGGCTGATTTCCGACCCATAAGCATCTTACCAGCATTGTCAAAAGTTTTTGAAAGCATTATGGCGGATCAAATTACTTTCCATGTGTTAGAAAACAATTTGCTCTCTCCATACCAATCTGGCTTTAGGGCTAAACATAGCTGTTCTACCGCATTGCTAAAAATACTTGACGATATACGCATACCATTTGACAAGGGCTACCTAACCCTGCTATGTTTACTTGACTTTTCGAAAGCATTTGATTCAGTTGACCACAATTTACTATGTTACAAGTTAAGATACTATTTTGGATTTAATGAAAGTGCAGTGATTACCATGAAAAGTTACTTGACTGGCAGGTCTCAATATGTCGTAACAGAGCATAAAACATCCAATATAATGGCTTTAACTGCTGGTATTCCTCAGGGCTCCATTCTTGGACCCTTACTTTTTAGCCTTTTCATAAACGACATATTTAAAGTGTGTAAATTTGTAAGCATGCATGCTTATGCTGACGATCTGCAGATATAGTTTTCTAGCAATTTCAGTGATATAGGTGATCTTTGTTTTAAAGTTAATAGTGATCTCTCGTCAATTATGCGATGGACAATGTACAATGGCCTCAGCTTAAACAGTGAAAAATCATTTGTGTTACCTGTCTCAAAAAAGAAATTTTCTCCGAGTAGCATTCCATCAATAAGCATTGGTAATGATCCTGTCAAATTTGTTAATAAAATTACAAACTTAGGTTTTGTGGTTAACTCGAACCTGACTTGTACAGACCATATTAACTCGACTGTTGGTAGAGTTTATTGCACATTACGCAATTTGAGTAGATCTGCGCACTTTACTCCTTTCCATATACGAAAGAAGCTCGCGGTACAACTGATTCTGCCAATAATCACTTACTCTGAGTTGGTTTACAATAAATTAGATTCGTGCTCGGCCCACAAACTAGACCTTGCCTTTAATTACATTACGCGCTATGTTTACAACCTGAGAAAGTTTGACCACATATCTACTTGGAGATCTCAACTGCTTGGTTGTGATGTTTTTGAGTATCAGAAAGCTCGAAGTTGTATCTTCCTTTTTCGACTTATCTCAACAAAAACACCTTCATATCTCTATGACAAGCTCATATTTTGTAAATCCACTCGCTCGTGTAATCTTATTGTTCCTAGTTTTAATTATGTTACTTCAACAAGACTATTCTTCGTCAATGCCGTTCGTATTTGGACCTCAATCCCTGCTTCTACAAGAAGCAACTTAAACCAAAGCAACTACAAGCATCTTCTTTATAACTATTTCTCTTCCTCTAATTCTTAAACTGGCCACCTCACTACTTATAAAACTAGAACTACTATAAGTCAATTTTAAGCATACATTTAATCTTAGTTTAATATTTCTTAAATTTTTATCCTTATACTTATTATATTTTGTCTTTATTTTTTACTTTTATTTTTGTACTCTACCTTAATCAACCGTTATTATAATTCCCTTAATTGTTTGTTGTGCTATAAAAGTGTAAAAATTTATTGTACTAATCGTTAGCTTAATAAATGAAATGAAATGATGAATATATATATTTAATTATAAGATAAATAGAGGAACTACTAACTAAACTAAAGAAAAGTCCTAATAGGAGTTACACACAAGCTTACGGAAATTATACGCAAGGATTTATAGCAAATAGCTGGAACATCATTTTGCAAACCGCACACTCCAAAGACTTGACAATTCTGAATGAAAAATTTCATGAATTAAAAACGAGAATAGAAGAGTTCTTAATTGTGAAAGAAGGGTCAGAAATATCTGAGGAAACAAGCTCCAAAACAATGTCAACTTTTGATTTAGTAACAGCTGCGAAGGTAATCCCAACCTTCAAAGGGGAATATAAGGAACTCAACAATTTCCTAGGGCTAATTAAGTTCTACCATGACACTCTCACACAAGATATACAGAAGACTACACTAATCAAATTCATTTTAGCAACAAAATTGTCAGAAAAGGTAAAAAATAAAATTTTAACCGAAGCAACACCGGACAGCTTTGAGACACTAAAGTCAGCACTAAAAGACGCATTCCGATAGAACAAAACAGCTCCAAGGGTTCATGCAGAAAAAGCTAAAAGTTCGTAAGGTTTTCAATCGATCATCACTGTTGCTTCCCGCATACAAGACCTAATAGCTTCTCTAAATGAGTTACAGATAGCTGAAGAAGGGAACGAATACCGGGAAATGATTGTTAGATTGAACGACCAAATTGGTTTAACCACATTCAAAAATGACTTAGCTGAACCATATAAATCAATAATAACAGCTGCAAGACCCAAAAAACTGGTAGAAGCTATTCACATTGCAAGTGAAGTAACTCCGTATCAAGCAAATAGGGTTATGCGCTTCAATAACACTAGCAATAGACAGAATTTCACTAATAAGAGAAATTACAGTAATTTTAACAGACAAAACAATAATAACAATAATTTCAACAGACAAAACAATAATAACAATAATTTCAACAGACAAAACAATAATAACAATAATCATAGCTACGTTAGAGACAGACAAAACAACCAACCAAGAACCAACAATTACAGAAACAATCAAAATAAACAATATGGTCAGGGAAACGCATACATCCCGAGCCGTCAGGACTGGCGACAACAAAATCAAAGACGATAGGATTCTTAAGAGAAGGTAACTCTACAAACTTCATAAAAGCAAAACTAGAAACGAAAATAGTAACTCTGCTGGTAGATTCTGGAGCCGATATCTCATTAATAAAAGAAAAAGCAGTACCAGTAAATTCCAAAGAAGTAAACACAAATTGCAAAATAAATGGCATTGTGAATCGTACCATAACTGCATACAAATCTGTCGAAATTGACATTAATTGCCAAGACAGTAAAATAAAGTCAGAGCTGGGGTTCTTGTTCGTCAGAGAGCCCTAGACCGCCCTCGCTTTGCTCTTCCAGCTCTAGCCTCCTTAGGTCGATGCCTTCTAGGAGCTCCTGGGTAGAGGGCATTTGCTCAACTGAGCAATCGGCATCCACTGACTCGGGCCCCTCCACTGGAGCTGACGATTGGCTCGCACCTTGCTGGCACGGTAAAACCGCCGCTGACCCAGTCACTGCAGGCTCGACAGGAGCCACAGCCCAAGGGTTCTCATCGTGACGCTGCTGAACCTGTAGTTAACTACAAAGCCAGCTTCCCTTAAGTTCACAAAGGATTCCTCATCGACGCAAAGGTTTAGTCGGAGCCCGTTTTCCACAGCGCTCTTTGACATCACCCCCCAGGCCGAGGCGTGGAAGCCAGAGTTCTGTGCCCGGAGTAAGTCCATGGCATGACTGGTCAACTCAACACTAGTTCTTGGGAGGAATACCGGAGGGATGTCGTCAAATCTACGTGTGCACAAATTTGGTCCTACCCAGCCATTAAGCTGCGGTATTTTTTCCGCTAACCATGATGCGGTACCTTCATCCTTGCAGTCCACAAGGAGCATGCCTGAGCGGATATGTACGCCACAAAACGCCAGCGGGTGCGACCCTCCCCTGACCACCGCGAACATAATGGTGTTCTGCAGGTGGGTCAGATCGTCCGAACTTAGGGCAGCAGCCGGGTAGTCGCGGGACAGCACAGCCACTCTAACGCCTTGCAGGGCATTCGAGTAGCTAGGCCGCTGCACACTTCCAATCGCACATGCTTCGTCTGAGATTGTGCAAAATCCGCAGACCGATCGTAGGGCGCTTAGCGGATAGACAGCTGTTATCTTTCTCGCGTAATTTTTCACAAGCATCGCGTCTGCCCAGATTGGTGCCGCATACAGCAAGATTGAGTTTATAAACCTGCTGTAGAGTATTTGTTTACTTTGCCTTGGTCCTCCTTTATTTGGCATAATGCGCGATAAGCTTGTCTGCACTCTCGATGCTTTCTAAGAAACAAATTAAAGGTGGGACTTGAAATTTAGTCTTGAGTCGATCATCACTCTGTCCCCACGCGAATATTCGGAAACTCCACTGCTTCTCTGCTGCTTATTAAGAGTGCCTCGGTCTTGTGGTCGGCCAGCGATAGTTGCATTAAGTTAAGCCAAGTGTAGTGACCTACATTAAATACGCAACAAAGACAATCGCCGACTGTGCAATACAGCAGTGTAAACAAATACATAGCTTAGCGCATTGACCGCTGCACTGCCGCAACGCTATCGCTGCGACAGCAGAATATTTCAGTGACACATAATGCATAGCCAACTGCATGCACTCTTTTAATTGGTTACGCTATTATTGGAAAGCGGAAAACTAAAATCATTGGAAAAAGAGGTGGAGCTATGGAAATGACTTTCAGTTACATTTTAGTATAAATAGACTTAAGTTTTGTAAAATAAATCAGAATAAGATTAAACAGAACTATCTCTGTTTTGATTTCTTTCTCAACTTTCTGGCAACTTGTTAGCTGCCTATTGACTGGCAGAATTCTCTCTGCCTTATAAAGAGGAGTATATACATAAACACCATAGGGCCACCACATGGCGATCCTGCCAATCACAAAAATTAATAAGATTGTATTCATGGCATACTGACTTACAAATGCGATCAACATGAATCCGCTCAAGATTTTATATTTCGTGGCTTTACTTGTGGCCGCCGCCAGCGCTTCACCCAGGCATGGCAAGAACAAGGACAATACAGTGTCGAGTAGTTTGAAGCCCACCGATTGGTTGTCGCTGTCCGAACTCGAGTCGACGCAATCAGTTGACGATATCGCTTTGCAACAGTTAAAGAATATGTCGGTGGAGGTAGGCGAGCGAAAACTTCAGATAATTTATCACTTGTCCCAAACCAACCACGCCATTGAACCTTCTGTTCCAAGTCCCACCAACGTTCCTGTATGCTGATGAAATCCAACCGCCAATCCGGGCAAACCAAGCTCAAAGATTTGGTCGAAACTTCGGCAATGAGGAAATCACCATTTTCATCACTGACATGGCGCAAACTAGCCCTGCAGTTGCTAAGGCGAACAAGAAATTAGTTTAAGCTCACATGTACCGCTACCAGGGTCAGCAAAAGCCAATCAACAACAACAAGGACATTTAATAACGGATAAAGGCATCACAACCGACCCAGCCAAATGCGAAGTAGTACGCAATTACCCAAAACCAACAAATCCAGACGAAACAAGAAGATTTATAGCATTTTGTAATTATTATAGACGTTTCATACCAAATTTTGCCCAAATCGTAAAATGTTTAAATTCATTATTGAAAAAAGGAAAACCTTTTATTTGGTCAGAAGAATGCGAAAAAGCATTCAATAATTTAAAACAGAAGCTAATTAGCCCTCCGATATTACAATATCCAGACTTTGACAAACCTTTTATTCTCATAACGGATGCATCTGAATTTGCACTAGGAGCTATTTCATCACAAGGAGAAATAGGTCATGATTTACGAATATCATTACAAATACACGATATCAACAAACCAATTATAGAAAAAGAATTATTAGCAATCCATTGGGGAATTAATTACTTTAGGACATATCTCTATGGCAGAAAATTCATCGTAGTCACTGACCACATACGGCTAGTATCACTATTTTCGCACAGAAACCCATCATCGAAAATGACAAGAATTAGAATAGATTTATCGGAATATGATTTTGAAATTATATACAAGCAAGGCAAGATAAACACCAACGCAGATGCATTATCACGCATCAAGATAGACAGTGACATACTTAAAGCAATGATTCCAACAAGTAAAAATGAAAAAGAAGATATTAAAAGCATTAACGTTATAACAAGGAGCAAGGCCGCAAAATTAAGGAATATTGAAGAAAAATAATTAGCGCAAAAGAATATAAATACCGGTACACGCATTATTAAAGAAAATACAGCTCTCAAGAAGCCCGATCAACTTCATATTTGGGAATGTACATCTTTTTATGACGTAAAGAAAATGAAGAAATTGAAATTTTATATTGAAAAAGAAAGTAGTACTACAATTGAAATAATTGATAATGAACTGCACGTAACCTGTAGCAATGACCCTTTGAATATAGATTCAT
Organism: Philophylla caesio; assembly: GCA_963971545.1. Lineage (NCBI taxonomy): Eukaryota > Metazoa > Arthropoda > Insecta > Diptera > Tephritidae > Philophylla > Philophylla caesio. The sequence continues at coordinate 114,386,041 of OZ020604.1, read as the reverse complement.
TGTTGGAGAAACTACATGGTTCACTAAGAAGTTCACGTATAAAGGAGCTAGCCCTTTGTGACAAAGATTTTATATTTAAAAACATTGATATGAATGCATTCAAGAAAAAATACAATGAATTAGAAATGAATAAACGCGCGCCAATAAAAATACTATTATATAGAGCTCCAAGAGAAGAAGAAAGTATGATACTTAAATATAAATTGATAGATGAATTTCACTGCTCTAACATTGCAGGTCACTTAGGAATCCGAAAAACTATTTAAAACTCAAGCAAAGATATATTTGGAAAAATATGAGACAGATGGTAAAAGAATTTATAAACAACTGCAAAAAATGCACACAAAACATAGTAGCTAGACATACAAAAGAACCACTTGTAGTGACAGACACACCAACCACAACTTTTGACAGCATAATAATTTACACTGTAGTCGCATTGCGCATATCTAATGGCTACAGATACATATTGACAATGCAATGCGACTTATCAAAATTTGTAATAGCACACCAAATTGAAAGTAAAGACGCAAAAACAATAGCACCCACTTTAGTTGAACAACTCATTCTAAAGTACGGTTACATTAAAATGAGACAGAGGGACAGAATTTGTAAACGAACTAATAAGTAACGTATGTAATTTACTCAACCCAAGACAAATATTTTCCACTCCATATCACCATCAAACAATAGGCGCACTTGAGAAAAACCACAGAACGCTTAACGAGTATTTACTTTCATTTGCCGTCGACTATGAATGGGACAAGTGGATCTCATATTACACTTTCGCATACAACACCACCCCTCACGTAGACACATTGTATTCACCGTATGAATTAGTTTTTGGTAAACTACCAACTCTACCAAGTGACAACATAAATGAACTAAACAAAATTTACGACATTGACAATTATGCCAATGAATTGAAAATGAGACTCCAAACCTCAATAAAAAATGCCAGAAATATTATAAATATTGTAAAAAGTAAACGAAAAACAAAATATGACAATAATGTAAATATAAGTAATTTTGAAATAGGAGACTTGATTTATGTAAAAGTAGAAAATAAAAAGAAAAATCAAAGCCCATACCATGGCCCATATAAAATTGCAAACAAAAGAGGAGTAAACTTCACTTTAGATATTAATGGTAAACATAAAGAACTACATAACAACATATTGAAAAAATACAAAGAAGTACATTAAGAACACAAAAATAATTATTAAGCATAAATTATAGTTTAAATACAACAAAATTATAGCAATAAGCAAAATATTATCATATCCATACACATGTAAAACACTTGCATATCTCCACACAAAAAAAAAATTTATTTCATTACGCGAACGAAATAAATTTTTCCTCTGAAGGGTAAGGGTGTAGAGACCTACACTAAATACACAACAAAGACAATCGCAACGCTATCGCTGCGACAGCAGAAAATTTCAGTGACACATAATGCATAGCTAACTGCATGCACTCTTTTAATTGGTTACTCTATTATTGGAAAGCGGAAAACTAAAATCTTTGGAAAAAGAGGTGGAGCTATGGAAATATCTTTCAGTTACATTTTAGTATAAATAGACTTAAGTTTTGTATAATATATCAGAATTAGGTTAAACAGAACTATCGCTGTTTTGATTTCTTTCTCAACTTTCTGAAAATGAGACTCCAAACCTCAATAAAAAATGCCAGAAATATTATAAATATTGTAAAAAGTAAACGAAAAACAAAATATGACAATAATGTACATAAATATAAGTAATTTTGAAATAGGAGACTTAGTTTATGTAAAAGTAGAAAATAAAAAGAAAAATCAAAGCCCATACCATGGCCCATATAAAATTGTAAACAAAAGAGGAGTGAACTTCACTTTAGATATTAATGGTAAAAATAAAGAACTACATAAAAACATTGTTAGGGCTATGAGCCGCTGTTTCACAGAAGGGTGACGGGTGGTATAGGGATGACGGCAGGTGGCTGGTGATGACGCTGGAACGGTGGTAGCTGCACAACACAATGGCTGCGGTGCTGTTGGATGGCTGGCGGTCGATGATGGTGAAGCGGAACGATGGCTGCGCCGTTGAAGGCAATAGAACAACCGGCACTGTTTTTCCCGTGGAAATAAATAACACCACGCACGGTTAAAAGAAATTCAGCTTTATTTAAATAGTTCACAAATGTCGTAAAACCGTAGCGCACAATTTTCCAAGTTAACTTTACAAAGTTAAATTTACAAGGTTAATTTTACAAAGCGGCGCGAGTTGAGTAAAAATTTATATATATTTATACATATGTATATAAGCGAGAAAAAGAAAAAAAGCGGTAGTGTTAATCGTTGCAAAAAACTTCTGACGAATGAATTTAAATATGTGCAGCTGACGTCTGTCAACCTGCAGAATGGGTGATGCCAATAGTTTAGAAATTCGATAACTGTTATACAATAGAACTATTTGCGCAAACTTACATTAGAATGAATACAATTCAATCATTTGGAATACAATTCCAATAATACCGAACATAAGCGTAAGGTTCGGTCATAACTAGTTAAATTTATGAATAATTCAATAAAGGATGTAATATGGCAAAAGCGAGATACGTATTATCTGCCATATAAAAGATTAAACAGTTTAATCGGTGACAGGCGCTTAAACATCGTGGCGGCCCTAGGCGCGCTAAGCGGCTAGTGTCTCTTGCAGTTCCTGGAGGGCTCGCATAGCCTCGTGAACTAATAGTTGCGTGACTTTTTCCCGATACGCTGCTCTACGCAGTCCCTGTGCGGTGCATTTGACCGTGCGCTTTTCCACGCGGGTCGGACGATGACGATGAGACGACTGGTTGCTGGCACGATGAGGCGTGGCATGCCTTGGCGGCGTTTTTGGTTTTCGCGACACCTGCATCGGAGCTGGCGGCGATGGTTTGCGGTGTAATAGCGAATGGTGGCGTAGGTCACAGAATCGGCATCTGGCCACCGAGGTGCATTCGCTTGTAGAATGCGACAATGCAAGGCAATTCGTGCAATAATGGTGAGCGCGAGCAAGCAAGAATCGCTGTTGCAGTTGCACCTTCTTGAAAATAGGGCGGCACGTTTGGTAGTCTCCCTGGCGTTGTGTTTCCTCTGCTGCTGCTCCGGCGGTGGACTTCCGCACAACGCTAGAACGTAGAGACGGTCGCGGTGCTGGCTGTGGTGCATCATCGATCTCCATCTGTAAGGATGCATATTCGCAAGGGATTAGTAAGAAGCATGGGATTATACATATTGAAGAGTGCATTTGCTGTGGGATCTTCGTGATTTGGGATTTTTTTTTTTGTGGTGAGAACAAACGTTCTGAAGATAGTGAACGTAAAACAAAGCGGGCTTAGGGGACTTAGTGGAAGCGAGTTGGCGCGGTTTTGACTGTGAGTGAGAGTGCCGGATTGAGTGCGGACGTCGACCACACGAATATTACCATCTGGGCCAGTATGCGCCTTCTCAATACGACCTAGGCGCCATTCAGTCGGTGGAAGCGTGTCATCATTGATAAGAACGCACTCTCCGACTTTGGGTTCAGTTTTAGTATCCTTCCATCTATATCGCTTATGGAGGTCTTTGAGGTAATCCTCTTTCCAGCGATGGCTGAACTGATGATGTAGAACCTTAACCTTCTTCCATCGGTTTACGAGAGACAGACTTTCGTGGTTTACTTCGGGAGATGATAGCAGCGGCGCCCCCCTGAGAAAGTTTCCAGGAGTGAGGGCCGTAAAATCAGTGGGATCTTGGGAGAGTGGCGAGATGGGCCGAGAATTTAACACGGCTTCGATCCCTATAAGTAGAGTGGTGAATTCTTCAAAGGTGAATTTATGAGATCCTGCAGTTTTCTTGAGATGCATTTTGAAACTTTTCACTGCGGATTCCCACAAACCACCCATGTGAGGGGCACTTGGAGGAATAAACTTCCAATCGATGCCTTGTGGGGAGTATTTAGTGATTACATCGTGCGACACTTGGTGGAGAAATTGAGAAAATTCGCGTTCAGTGGCTCGTTTGGCTCCAATAAAGGTTCTGCCATTATCGCTCATCATTCGGGAAGGATATCCACGACGTCCTATAAAGCGGGAAAATGCGGCGAGAAACGCATCTGTTGTGAGATCGGAGCACAGCTCAAGGTGAACGGCCTTTGTAGAGAAACATACAAAGACAGCCACATAGCCCTTCACCTTAGCAACGAGGCCTTTATTTGAAAAGGCCCAGCAAAATCGACACCGGTGGTGGTAAAGGGCGGAGCGTATGTGCACCGCTCTGGGGGCAAGGCTGCCATTATTTGCGAACGCATTTGTTGCTTATGGACGGTGCAAGGTTTACATTGAAGAATGCACTTTTTGATGAGCGGTTTGAGCCTGGGGATATAAAATTCCTGCCTTATAACTTGCTGCATGAGACGCGTCTCCGCATGCAGAAGTAAATCGTGTATAAAGCGAATGTATAGGACAGCGAATCGAGACTTCTCAGGAATTATGATTGGGTGTCGCTCATTGTAACTCAACGTGGAATGAGCTAGTCTACCGTTGACACGGAGTAAATCAGTCTTATCAAGAAACGGGTTGAGCGTGAGTAATGAACTTCGTTTACCGATAGGGACCGAGTTGGACAACATAGTCCTCTCAAGAGGAAAATATCGAGCTTGAGTCAAGGCTATGAGACGCTGCTTTGGGGCATTGAAGTCCTCGTGAGTTAGAGAATCGTCTTGTGCAACTGATGTGCCCTTGATTCGATTTTTCAGATTGCTAAGAAATCTTAAAACATATGTCATAACCTTTAGGGCCCGCGAGTATGAGGAAAACCGATCGAGAATATCGAGACTTTCTTCGGCTACATGAAAAGCATCGACACGGCGCACTTCTGGTGGGCTGATGTCTCGGTGAGATGACTTTAGCCAAGCTTCCGGAGGGCTGACCAGCCATTCCGGGCCATTCCACCAAAGAGACGACGCCGCCAAGTCGAGAGGCTTGCAGCCTCTAGTGCCCATGTCCGCGGGATTGTCTTTGCTGCGAACATGTCGCCAAGTAGCATTTCCGACCAGATCAATAATCTGCCCGGTTCGATTGGAAACAAAGGTTTTCCACAAGGGATGCTAAAGGTTTTCCACAAGCCATGCTAAAACGATCTCGGAATCTGACCATAACATCAGTTTCCGCTTAGAGAGATCGAGGTGAGATTGGACGACTGTGACTAGTTTGGCTAGGAGAAGGGCGCCACACAGCTCAAGCCGGGGTAAGCTTGTTGTTCGAAGCGGCGCGACTTTACTTTTGGCGACTAGAAGGATGGAAGAGATAGTGGTGCCATTCGTGGTCCGAAGGTAGATGGTGGCACAGTACGCCTTTTCGGAGGCGTCGCAGAAGCCATGCAGTTCGACCTGTTGGTCTGGAATATAACTCACCCATCGAGGGATTTGAATGCTTGATATAGCTTCGAGATTATTCGCAAATTGCGCCCATTTTACTAGACGGAGGGGTTTGACCTGATCATCCCAATCAGTACCGTCAAGCCAGAGCTCTTATAATAGGACTTTGGCTTGAATCATTATCGGCGTTAGCCCTCCTGCGGGGTCAAAAAGTTTCGCGACAGAGGAGAGAATTTGTCGCTTTGTGCTAGCGGATAACGCTGGGATGGAATCAACAGTGTATGAGAAGGTATCTGAAAGCGCGCTCCATTGAATTCCGAGCGTTTTCGTTGTGCTTGCTTTCTCGAATTCGAGAAAGTTGGTGTCGAGCAAGTCCTCCGCATCTATATTTTTCAGAATTTCGGGGTGGTTGGCTGTTATTTTCTTAAGCGGAAAGCCTGCCGACTTGAGTGCCTCCATTACCTGTGAGAGGGATTCTTGGGCCGAGAGTGTGTCGTGACTACCAGACAGAATGTCGTCTACATATGTCTCGTTTCTCAATATTGAAACCGCATTGGGATGTGACGTTTTAACGTCTTCTGAGAGTTGGTGCAGTGTGCGTATTGCGAGATAAGGCGCACAATTTACACCGAAGGTTACGGTTTTCAATTTGTAATCGAGTATGGGACTTGTTAAGTCTGAACGAAATACAATTCTTTGGTAGTGTTGGTCGTTTTCGTGTAGAAGTATTTGACGATACATTTTTTCGACATCGCCATTGAAAACGAACTTATACGTTCGCCATTTGAGTATTAATAGCATCAGGTCAGGTTGAAGGGTTGGTCCGGTATAGAGAACATCATTGAGAGAGTGGCCGGACCCTGACCTTTTAGATGCATTAAAGACGACTCTTACTTTTGTCGTTTTCTTTTCGGGTTTTATCACTGCGTGGTGAGGGAGATAGAACGACCAACATTTGTCTTCTGAGCAGATTTCATCTGGAGTTGTTATCTCCATATGGCTAAGGGTGACATATTCCTCTAACACGTTGTCGTAAAGAGGTTTGAGATCATCTTTTTTGAGAAGGTTTCTCTCCATGCTGAGAAATTGTTGGAGAGCTGATGTACGAGATCGACCTAAGCTAATTTGGTCTGGAAAACTTGGTTTGAAGGGAAGCCGCACCACATAGCGGCCATCATGAGATCTTGTGGTTGTAGACTTAAACAATTTTTCACAAATCTCGTCTTCGGGGGTAAATAAATGGGCTTTTGGAACTTCCTCTAGTTCCCAAAACTTTCGAAGCTGTGAATCCAGGAACTCATTTGAGAATCGTTCTACCTGAGTTGAGAAGCAAGTCACTTTTTCGGGAATTTGGCCACTTATAACCCAGCCGAATATTGTATTTTGAGCTAGCAAATTCTTCGAAAGTTTTTCAATGCCTTCGAGAATTATTTGGGGGATGAGGTCACTGCCAATTACTAAGTCAATTTGAGATGGGGAGTGGCAGTTGGGGTCGGCTGGCTTGAGATGAGCCCATTTTATTCTTTGTTCCCGAATAGGCTGGAATTTTGGTAGCATTTTAGTTAATTGTGGGAGCACAATTGCCTGGGCCTTTATTTTTGTGGTGGAATCTGCTGAAACTAAGACTAGAGAGCATAATTTGATCGAGGTTTGAACCACTCTTCCGCCCATGCCCGATATTTCGAAACTGGAGTTTTGGCATGGCAGTTCTAGCTTCTTTTGGGCTTAGAGGAAATAAAGCTCCTTTCCGACCCCTGATTAATAAGGGCTCTGAGCTTAAATATCTCGCCCTTGTGTTCTACTGGCACTAATGCCGTGGGTAGAAGGATTTTGCTTTCATTCTCAGAGTAGAATGATTGTACTCTTGTTGTGTGTGAGCTCGAGGGTATCTCCTTTTCACTGTTGGTGGTCACTGATTGTGGAGTTTGCGGGTTTTGATTTGTGGACGTTGCCGTTGCCACTTGTGAGGTAGTCCTTTGGACTCTGAAGTTTGGTTTTCTCACCGTCGGGGCTGTGCTGTCGTGCAGCACTGAATTATGTCGTTCTTGACAATGAAAGCAAGTCTGAGTACTCGGACATTCTTTAATTGTATGTGACTGGGAGAGACAATTGAAACACATATAATGGTCTTTAATAAACTGTCTACGATCTCCAATAGGAAGCTTTTTGAACCTAAGACAGCTCCAAAGCGAATGGGTTGATGTTTTGCACATTGAACATTTGTGCATTGTTCGCTGTTCTGTCATATGAGAATAGACCTGAGACCTATTTTGAGAGTATTGTGGGTTGGAAGGTTTGAAATTGGGCTTGTTATTAGACGGAGGTGGTCGAGAGACGTTCAAACTGTTGTGATAGGTGGGCTTTGATTTGGCTAGGCGCCATTGAGCAACTCGTTCGACCACCTCGTACCGAGTGGTTAGGAACTGGTTCATTTGAGACCAGTTTGGAAGTTCTTTTCTGGAACTAAGGGATTGTTCCCAAAGAGATACCGTGTGTTCAGGCAGCTTTGAGGTAACAAGATATATTAATATTGGGTCCCAGCTTTCCGTTGAGACCTGCTGGGTTGCGAGGATTTGTAGGCAGTTGTTTACAGTGGACTGCAATCTTTGTATGTCCTCACTGTTTTCAGTTACTATCGGCTTTAAATTCATCAGAGTTCGTATTTGGTTGTCTACGAGTACTCTCTTATTCTCATATCGAGAACGAAGGGCTTCCCAAGCCAAATTGAAATTGTCGTCACTTAACGCGAATTGTTTGACAATTTGACCGGCTTTGCCTTGAGTTTTGTACCTGAGATGATACAGCTTTTGGGCCTGAGAGAGTTTTGGGTGGTTTATGTAAACCGCCGTGAACATGTCACGGAAAGACGGCCATTGTTCATAACCCCCATAAAAAACTTCAGTATCGCAGGGTGGCACCTTTAAGCCAATGTCACATTCATTTTTGGGCTGCGATACGGTGGGAGCAGGCGTGGGAACGCTTAGATTGAGGAGTTGGAGTTGGTCACCAATTTGGGCTTTTGTGTCCTCATAAGTTATGAGGCAGGACCTGTATTTATGGTAAGCGGATGGCTTAAACTCTTCGGGGAGGTCCTGCTCATCTATTTCGACAATATTGTCGTAGGAATCTTGAACTCGATTCCAAAACTTATCTATATTGTTGTCTTTAATTCTTAAAGCCGACTCCGTGTTGTCTTGGATTTGTGTGGACCTGAATCGAGTACAGTAGTCTATGAAATTGTCCGTTTCTGCAATGAACTTATTTGGGTCATACGATTGCTTTGCTTGTTTTGCGGCCTTTGCACTTGAACGCGTTAAGCGTTGAACCTCAGCGGAAGTACCCCTTGCGTATTCCTCATCACTCATCTTGGGACTGTTTGGCTTATTGTCACTATCGGGAACTTGCAACATCCGAAAATGTTTAATAGTTGACGAGTTAGTTATTTCAAGCTAGAGTTAAGCAATCGGTTTTTGCAGAGGCTTTGAACGGTATCGTTTGAATTTAACCCTAAGGTTAAGTTAAGTCTTGAAGACCCCCAAGAGTTATATGAGAGAGAGAGAGCGAGAATAGGAAAAAAAAATAAGATTCACGAATACACGAAAAAATATACAAGTCCGCAAGTGGATTGTCTTAGAGTTTGATATTTCAGAAATATAAACAAATTAATGAATAATTATGGACGAGAATATATGATATATTTAGTATATAATATAGTAATATAGTATGGTATGTGTATTTATAAAAAATTTATTTATTTATTGTTATTTTTCAGAAAAGGTATTCGCGGGGTGCAGTTGAATTTGTTCAATATTCGAGTAAAATTTTATTTTTGGTTTTATTTTAAGCAGCGAGAGACTTATATTTTAAATAACGAAAACTGCGAAATTTCAGAATTATCTATTTAATTTTATTTGAAGGTATCAAATATCTTATCGTTCCACTGTGCCCGCTTTGTATGTATGTATGTGTGTGCGCACGGATTTCAATGTATGTATTTATTTAGCGCGAGCACTTATTTGAGAGAAATATGTATGTATGTAAATATTTACCACTTTGCCGCAATGTTTGTAATATATACAAGGGTACGTATACAAGTATTATATAGCGGGTCAGGAAAGTGCCAATATTTGTGGAATTTTTCAATCGAGTTAATTTCTAGTAATTTTAATAAATTTTGATTTAGAAATGTTTTCTCTTGAGTCTCGAAATTATCGTTTTGCTTTACGGTTTGTATTTGTAATAAATATGTACATATATCTGCCAATGCGCATATGTATTTGCTGCTGAGAGGCGAGAGAGGCTGCAAGTATATGTACTTGCGGTTTTGAATATACGTAAGTATATAAAGGGAACCATTTTGCAGTTTTCGCGGGAAAATTTAATATGTATATATTGAAATTTTATTTCCGTTATGTATATATACTAAACTGTTGTTCTTCTAGAACATCCGAAAATTTTCCACAAATATCGCACTTATGTATGCTCATACATACGTATGATGCAATTGCTTTACCAATTTATTTAAGGCTTTTAAATATTATTGTATTTTAGTGAGATTATTACAAGAATGTAATGCCTACTTACGACTTTAGTACTTTGGTACTTATGTATGTATGTAAGTTGTTTTTGTTTGTGCACGGGCGGGGTGCTGGCGCTGGCTCGAGTTGAGGCGACGAAGGACCAATGTTAGGGCTATGAGCCGCTGTTTCACAGAAGGGTGACTGGTGGTATGGGGATGACGGCAGGTGGCTGGTGATGACGCTGGAACGGTGGTAGCTGCACAACACAATGGCTGCGGTGCTGTTGGATGGCTGGCGGTCGATGATGGTGAAGCGGAACGATGGCTGCGCCGTTGAAGGCAATAGAAAAACCGACACTGTTTTTCCCGTGGAAATAAATAACACCACGCACGGTTAAAAGAAATTCAGCTTTATTTAAGTAGTTCACAAATGTCGTAAAACCGTAGCGCACAATTTTCCAAGTTAACTTTACAAAGTTAAATTTACAAGGTTAATTTTACAAAGCGGCGCGAGTTGAGTAAAAATTTATATATATTTATACATATGTATATAAGCGAGAAAAAGAAAAAAAGCGGTAGTGTTAATCGTTGCAAAAAACTTCTGACGAATTAATTTAAATATGTGCAGCTGACGTCTGTCAACCTGCATAATGGGTGATGCCAATAGTTTAGAAATTCGATAACTGTTATACAATAGAACTATTTGCGCAAACTTACATTGGAATGAATACAATTCAATCATTTGGAATACAATTCAAATAATACCGAACATAAGCGTAAGGTTCGGTCATAACTAGTTAAATTTATGAATAATTCAATAAAGGATGTAATATGGCAAAAGCGAGATACCTATTATCTGCCATATAAAAGATTAAACAGTTTAATCGGTGACAGGCGCTTAAACAAACATATTGAAAAAATACAAAGAACTACATTAAGAACACAAAAATCATTATTAAGCATAAACTATGGTTTAAATACAACAAAATTATCTCCACACAAAAAAAAAAATTATTTCATTACCCGAACGAAATAAATTTTTCCTCTGAAGGGTAAGGGTGTAGTGACCTACATTAAATACACAACAAAGACAATCGCTGACTGTGCAATACAGCAGTGTAAACAAATACATACGCATTGACCGCTGCACTGCCGCAACGCCATCGCTGCGACAGCAGAGAATTTCAGTGACACATAATGCATAGCTAACTGCATGCACTCTTTTAATTGGTTACGCTATTATTGGAAAGCGGAAAACTAAAATCATTGGAAAAAGAGGTGGAGCTATGGAAATTACTTTCAGTAACATTTTAGTATAAATAGACTTAAGTTTTGTAAAATATATCAGAATAAGATTAAACAGAACTATCGCTGTTTTGATTTCTTTCTCAACTTTCTGGCAACTTGTTAGCTGCCTACTGACTGGCAGAATTCTCCCTTCTTTATAAAGAGTAGTATATATATAAACACCATAGGGCCACCACACAAGTTTTGATTTTTAAAACAGCTTCTCCGGCTTCAGCTCCAATTTGATGTAGATGTTTTGCCACAACTACTACCGCAAACATCGTCTGCGAAAGCCACCACTTTTGTACGTCGAGGCATTTCCAGGCTCATGACACCATCGTGCATAAGGTTCCACAGGAATGGTCCAAGGACAGATCGTTGTGGGACCCTTCTGTAACCTTATACGTTTCTGGCCCGTTATCGCTTCTGTACAGTAGTTTGCGATTCGAAAAATAGCTACTTTTAATCTTGATTATATAGCTTGGAGCACCGATTCTTATTAAAGTTTCTATGATGCATCTCCAGCTTGAGGTATTCAACGCGTTTTTGACGTCTAAAGTCACTATGGCACAGTATTCTTTTTTACCGCCGCGCCATCTTGTGCCCTCTATCGCTTCTTTCGCGACGTCAGCCACAGTTTTGATAGCATATTTCATATCATACATATAATCCTTTCAAGAATTTTTCCAAGTGTGTCTAGTAAACAAATAGGACGGTAAGACGACGGCTCATCTGAGGACTTTTTGCCTTTTGGTAGTAGCACTAGCGTTTGCTTCTTCCATTTTTCCGGGAAATAACCTTCTATGAGGCAAGAGTTAAACGCCTGTGCAAACATATCTGGTATACCAGCAACTCCAGCAACTCCTCATCAGTTACCCTTGGTTCTTCACTTGTTTCATAACGTTGAGGGACTGATGGGATGGCTTCGACCCTTTGCGGAAAATGAGTTTTTATAATGTTTCTCAGCATTACTGGGCAAGTAGTGTTTGGTGCTTTAACACTTTTAGTTTAAGTTAGCACTACCCTATAAGTGGTGCCGCGGGGATTAATGTCTGCTTCGTCGTATATTTTCTTGAAATCCTCTTGTTTGCTAGCTTATATGGCAGCTTTAAGGCTTTTCCTTGACTTCCTGAGAGCAGTTAGATTTCCAAAAAAATTGGGGTCTCCCTCTGCTACGTTGCATTTTACGTCTAGCACTTAGACATTGCTTTCTTAATAGTTTTATATCTCTGTTCCACCAATAGCTAGGACCGTTTTTAATATTTAATAACCTTCTTGGCATCGATGCATCGCAGATTTTAGTTAGGCCAAGAGCCAAGTGGCTCACAACATCTACTGCCGGCCCTGTTACGGATTTAAACTCTTTGATCATATACTCCAGCACGTCATTGTCGAGCATCTTTTCTTTCCATTTCGACCATGTGAGCTTTGGCATTTGCTTTTGCCTCTCCTCCACTATATCCACTATTATGGCTTGATGGTCACTATGAGTGTACTCCTCGCTTATCCTTCATTTGACTTTTTGGGCTAGTGAATCGTTTGCAAAAGATATATCTATTAAAGAACCTGCTCTCATTTTTCTATAGGTCAACGCAGATCCCGTATTTAGGATCGTACAGTCGAGTTGGGCGAATGTTTACAGCAACATCTCACCTCGCTTATTTGTATAGCGACTGTCCCATTCTGTAGTCCAGGCATTGAAGTCGCCCGCAATGATCAGTGGAGACTTACCTCGGGCTTCCAGGGCGATGTTGCACAAAAGCCGCTGATACTCTGCATTTGAGAGACTTAGCCTCGCGTAGCAACTTTTAATATGCAGCCCGCTTATTTTACATCGCACGAATCATTCGTCCACACTAAGTGTGTCTTGGAATGCGTACATGTCACATAGCCAGATAGTTTCGCTTTTTTCTTGTCACTGGCCCATTTTCCATCATCTTTACATTTGTACGGTTCGCTAATGATTGCTATATCTGCTCTTACATCTCTCACCGTCTGCGATAATAGATCTAGTGCAGCTTGGCAGTGATTTCAGTTTATTTGAACAATTATCATGGTCGTCGGTTAGATAGGGCCTTCCTGAAAGTTGGGCACTTGGAGCTTCCTGCTATATGGTCCAGATTATCCTTACCAGCTGATTTGCACAAAACGCAATGTGGGCTGTTCTTGCAGTCGTTAGCGAAGTGGTCCTGTTCCCCGCACTTCCTGCATTGTTTTGATCTATCTGCCTCGCTGGAGCAGTTTCGAGACATGTGACCATACTCCAGGCACTTTTGCAGTTGCACATGCTCACGTAATCGGCAAATGACCCAACCTATATTGATTTTTCCAATCTGGAGAAGCTTCTGTGCTTTAAGGGCTGGTGAGCTAAGTATGGCGGTTTGAGTCCCTGCGTATGCTGCTCTGAGCCTATATACATCTGAAATATCGATATATTCTAGGCCTGCGAGAGATTTTATTGCACAGTGTACCTCGTCTTTAGTAGTAACCTCATCGATATCCTTGCATTCCAGTGTAATGCGGTGCGAGAGTACCTTGACCGAAACCTCGTTTCCTAGAGCCTCGCCTACGACAGTTTTTAAGTCAGTAGATTTTTGGCAAGATTTCATCAGCTCTATCAACAGCTCTTTTTTGTTTGCCTTTCTTCGGCCTTTTTTTACCACCACCCAGTCGGTAGGTTAAGCTTGTTGGGTTAGTGATTGAGTAGCCTGTGTAGAAACACTTCGATTCGAATACGGTCGCGGTGGATTTGCTAGGCCCTCCTTGGCTCGTTTACTTATCGGAAGGTCTATTGCTTCCGCGCCTGTTTTTCTCCGAGCTTGCTCATATAAGGGTCTGATCCATGGCGAGGTTTGTGTGCTACTATCTGAACACTCTTCTCTGACTGGGCTGCATTTGCATCTCGCCATCTTAGCTTGATTATACAGAATCTTGATATTGCCGATAGCATCTCTTATTAGTTGGTGGATGGTCCGACGTTTACCTTCATTCTCCTTGAGCATTTTTATTAGCATGATAATTTGGTAACCAAGTTTGCTGAAAGCTCCATTTAAGTCTGCGCCGATTATGCTAACGGCGTGGGTTGCGGGTGGACCTTAGCATTTTTAACATTTAGATTTATGTGTTTGTTATTTTTTTGTAAAGCCATTTTGTCTTAAGGGTCCCCACTCAAAGCCGTTAACAATGCTCGTATGCACGAATCCTTCGTCCGCGTTAAGCGTCTCTCATACGATTGCATTGCTTGTTTTGCGGCCTTTGCACTTGAACGCGTTAAGCGTTGAACCTCAGCGGAAGTACCCCTTGCGTATTCTTCGTCACTCATCTTGGGACTGTTTGGCTTATTGTCACTATCGGGAACTTGCAACATCCGAAAATGTTTAATAGTTGACGAGTTAGTTATTTCAAGCTAGAGTTAAGCAATCGGTTTTTGCAGAGGCTTTGAACGGTATCGTTTGAATTTAACCCTAAGGTTAAGTTAAGTCTTGAAGACCCCCAAGAGTTATATGAGAGAGAGAGAGCGAGAATAGGAAAAAAAAATAAGATTCACGAATACACGAAAAAATATACAAGTCCGCAAGTGGATTGTCTTAGAGTTTGATATTTCAGAAATATAAACAAATTAATGAATAATTATGGACGAGAATATATGATATATTTAGTATATAATATAGTAATATAGTATGGTATGTGTATTTATAAAAAATTTATTTATTTATTGTTATTTTTCAGAAAAGGTATTCGCGGGGTGCAGTTGAATTTGTTCAATATTCGAGTAAAATTTTATTTTTGGTTTTATTTTAAGCAGCGAGAGACTTATATTTTAAATAACGAAAACTGCGAAATTTCAGAATTATCTATTTAATTTTATTTGAAGGTATCAAATATTTTATCGTTCCACTGTGCCCGCTTTGTATGTATGTATGTGTGTGCGCACGGATTTCAATGTATGTATTTATTTAGCGCGAGCACTTATTTGAGAGAAATATGTATGTATGTAAATATTTACCACTTTGCCGCAATGTTTGTAATATATACAAGGGTACGTATACAAGTATTATACAGCGGGTCAGGAAAGTGCCAATATTTGTGGAATTTTTCAATCGAGTTAATTTCTAGTAATTTTAATAAATTTTGATTTAGAAATGTTTTCTCTTGAGTCTCGAAATTATCGTTTTGCTTTACGGTTTGTATTTGTAATAAATATGTACATATATCTGCCAATGCGCATATGTATTTGCTGCTGAGACGCGAGAGAGGCTGCAAGTATATGTACTTGCGGTTTTGAATATACGTAAGTATATAAAGGGAACCGTTTTGCAGTTTTCGCGGGAAAATTTAATATGTATATATTGAAATTTTATTTCCGTTATGTATATATACTAAACTGTTGTTCTTCTAGAACATCCGAAAATTTTCCACAAATATCGCACTTATGTATGCTCATACATACGTATGATGCAATTGCTTTACCAATTTATTTAAGGCTTTTAAATATTATTGTATTTTAGTGAGATTATTACAAGAATGTAATGCCTACTTACGACTTTAGTACTTTGGTACTTATGTATGTATGTAAGTTGTTTTGGTTTGTGCACGGGCGGGGTGCTGGCGCTGGCTCGAGTTAAGGCGACGAAGGACCAATGTTAGGGCTATGAGCCGCTGTTTCACAGAAGGGTGACTGGTGGTATGGGGATGACGGCAGGTTGGCTGGTGATGACGCTGGAACGGTGGTAGCTGCACAACACAATGGCTGCGGTGCTGTTGGATGGCTGGCGGTCAATGATGGTGAAGCGGAACGATGGCTGCGCCGTTGAAGGCAATAGAACAACCGACACTGTTTTTCCCGTGGAAATAAATAACACCACGCACGGTTAAAAGAAATTCAGCTTTATTTAAATAGTTCACAAATGTCGTAAAACCGTAGCGCACAATTTTCCAAGTTAACTTTACAAAGTTAAATTTACAAGGTTAATTTTACAAAGCGGCGCGAGTTGAGTAAAAATTTATATATATTTATACATATGTATATAAGCGAGAAAAAGAAAAAAAGCGGTAGTGTTAATCGTTGCAAAAAACTTCTGACGAATGAATTTAAATATGTGCAGCTGACGTCTGTCAACCTGCATAATGGGTGATGCCAATAGTTTAGAAATTCGATAACGGTTATACAATAGAACTATTTGCGCAAACTTACATTGGAATGAATACAATTCAATCATTTGGAATACAATTCAAATAATACCGAACATAAGCGTAAGGTTCGGTCATAACTAGTTAAATTTATGAATAATTCAATAAAGGATGTAATATGGCAAAAGCGAGATACGTATTATCTGCCATATAAAAGATTAAACAGTTTAATCGGTGACAGGCGCTTAAACAAACATATTGAAAAAATACAAAGAACTACATTAAGAACACAAAAATCATTATTAAGCATAAACAATGGTTTAAATACAACAAAATTATAGCAATAAGCAAAATATTATCATATCCATACACATGTAAAACACTTGCATATCTCCACACAAAAAAAAAATTGTTTCATTACGCGAACGAAATAAATTTTTCCTCTGAAGGGTAAGGGTGTAGTGACCTACATTAAATACACAACAAAGACAATCGCTGACTGTGCAATACAGCAGTGTAAACAAATACATAGCTTAGCGCATTGACCGCTGCACTGCCGCAACGCCATCGCTGCGACAGCAGAATATTTCAGTGACACATAATGCATAGCTCACTGCATGCACTCTTTTAATTGGTTACGCTATTATTGGAAAGCGGAAAACTAAAATCATTGGAAAAAGAGGTGGAGCTATGGAAATGACTTTCAGTTACATTTTAGTATAAATAGACTTAAGTTTTGTAAAATATATCAGAATAAGATTAAACAGAACTATCGCTGTTTTGATTTCTTTCTCAACTTTCTGGCAACTTGTTAGCTGCCTACTGACTGGCAGAATTCTCCCTTCTTTATAAAGAGTAGTATATATATAAACACCATAGGGCCACCACACAAGTTTTGATTTTTAAAACAGCTTCTCCGGCTTCAGCTCCAATTTGATGTAGATGTTTTGCCACAACTACTACCGCAAACATCGTCTGCGAAAGCCACCACTTTTGTACGTCGAGGCATTTCCAGGCTCATGACACCATCGTGCATAAGGTTCCACAGGAATGGTCCAAGGACAGATCGTTGTGGGACCCTTCTGTAACCTTATACGTTTCTGGCCCGTTATCGCTTCTGTACAGTAGTTTGCGATTCGAAAAATAGCTACTTTTAATCTTGATTATATAGCTTGGAGCACCGATTCTTATTAAAGTTTCTATGATGCATCTCCAGCTTGAGGTATTCAACGCGTTTTTGACGTCTAAAGTCACTATGGCACAGTATTCTTTTTTACCGCCGCGCCATCTTGTGCCCTCTATCGCTTCTTTCGCAACGTCAGCCACAGTTTTGATAGCATATTTCATATCATACATATAATCCTTTCAAGAATTTTTCCAAGTGTGTCTAGTAAACAAATAGGACGGTAAGACGACGGCTCATCTGAGGACTTTTTGCCTTTTGGTAGTAGCACTAGCGTTTGCTTCTTCCATTTTTCCGGGAAATAACCTTCTATGAGGCAAGAGTTAAACGCCTGTGCAAACATACATATCTGGTATACCAGCAACTCCAGCAACTCATCATCAGTTACCCTTGGAACTTCACTTGTTTCATAACGTTGAGGGACTGATGGGATGTCTTCGACCCTTTGCGAGAAATGAGTTTTTATAATGTTTCTCAGCATTACTGGGCAAGTAGTGTTTGGTGCTTTAACACTTTTAGTTTAAGTTAGCACTACCCTATAAGTGGTGCCGCGGGGATTAATGTCTGCTTCGTCGTATATTTTCTTGAAATCCTCTTGTTTGCTAGCTTATATGGCAGCTTTAGGGCTTTTCCTTGACTTCCTGAGAGCAGTTAGATTTCCAAAAAAATTTGGGTCTCCCTCTGCTACGTTGCATTTTACGTCTAGCACTTAGACATTGCTTTCTTAATAGTTTTATATCTCTGTTCCACCAATAGCTAGGACCGTTTTTAATATTTAATAACCTTCTTGGCATCGATGCATCGCAGATTTTAGTTAGGCCAAGAGCCAAGTGGCTCACAACATCTACTGCCGGCCCTGTTACGGATTTAAACTCTTTGATCATATACTCCAGCACGTCATTGTCGAGCATCTTTTCTTTCCATTCCGACCATGTGAGCTTTGGCATTTGCTTTTGCCTCTCCTCCACTATATCCACTATTATGGCTTGATGGTCACTATGAGTGTACTCCTCGCTTATCCTTCATTTGACTTTTTGGGCTAGTGAATCGTTTGCAAAAGATATATCTATTATAGAACCTGCTCTCATTTTTCTATAGGTCAACGCAGATCCCGTATTTAGGATCGTACAGTCGAGTTGGGCGAATGTTTACAGCAACATCTCACCTCGCTTATTTGTATAGCGACTGTCCCATTCTGTAGTCCAGGCATTGAAGTCGCCCGCAATGATCAGTGGAGACTTACCTCGGGCTTCCAGGGCGATGTTGCACAAAAGCCGCTGATACTCTGCATTTGAGAGACTTAGCCTCGCGTAGCAACTTATAATATGCAGCCCGCTTATTTTACATCGCACGAATCATTCGTCCGCACTAAGTGTGTCTTGGAATGCGTACATGTCACAGAGCCAGATAGTTGCGCTTTTTTCTTGTCACTGGCCCATTTTCCATCATCTTTACATTTGTACGGTTCGCTAATGATTGCTATATCTGCTCTTACATCTCTCACCGTCTGCGATAATAGATCTAGTGCAGCTTGGCAGTGATTTCAGTTTATTTGAACAATTATCATGGTCGTCGGTTAGATAGGGCCTTCCTGAAAGCTGGGCACTTGGAGCTTCCTGCTATATGCTCCAGATTATCCTTACCAGCTGATTTGCACAACACGCAATGTGGGCTGTTCTTGCAGTCGTTAGCGAAGTGGTCCTGTTCCCCGCACTTCCTGCATTGTTTTGATCTATCTGCCTCGCTGGAGCAGTTTCGAGACATGTGACCATACTCCAGGCACTTTTGCAGTTGCACATGCTCACGTAATCGGCAAATGACCCAACCTATATTGATTTTTCCAATCTGGAGAAGCTTCTGTGCTTTAAGGGCTGGTGAGCTAAGTATGGCGGTTTGAGTCCCTGCGTATGCTGCTCTGAGCCTATCTACATCTGAAATATCGATATATTCTAGGCCTGCGAGAGATTTTATTGCACAGTGTACCTCGTCTTTAGTAGTAACCTCATCGATATCCTTGCATTCCAGTGTAATGCGGTGCGAGAGTACCTTGACCGAAACCTCGTTTCCTAGAGCCCCGCCTACGACAGTTTTTAAGTCAGTAGATTTTTGGCAAGATTTCATCAGCTCTATCAACAGCTCTTTTTTTTTTGCCTTCGGCCTTTTTTTACCACCACCCAGTCGGTAGGTTAAGCTTGTTGGGTTAGTGATTGAGTAGCCTGTGTAGAAACACTTCGATTCGAATACGGTCGCGGTGGATTTGCTAGGCCCTCCTTGGCTCGTTTACTTATCGGAAGGTCTATTGCTTCCGCGCCTGTTTTTCTCCGAGCTTGCTCATATAAGGGTCTGATCCATGGCGAGGTTTGTGTGCTACTATCAGAACACTCTTCTCTGACTGGGCTGCATTTGGATCTCGCCATCTTAGCTTGATTATACAGAATCTTGATATTGCCGATAGCATCTCTTATTAGTTGGTGGATGGTCCGACGTTTACCTTCATTCTCCTTGAGCATTTTTATTAGCATGATAATTTGGTAACCAAGTTTGCTGAAAGCGCCATTTAAGTCTGCGCCGATTATGCTAACGGCGTGGATTGCGGGTGGACCTTAGCATTTTTAACATTTACATTTATGTGTTTGTTATATTTTTGTAAAGCCATTTTGTCTTAAGGGTCCCCACTCAAAGCCGTTAACAATGCTCGTATGCACGAATCCTTCGTCCGCGTTAAGCGTCTCTCATACGATTGCTTTGCTTGTTTTGCGGCCTTTGCACTTGAACGCGTTAAGCGTTGAACCTCAGCGGAAGTACCCCTTGCGTATTCTTCGTCACTCATCTTCGGACTGTTTGGCTTATTGTCACTATCGGGAACTTGCAACATCCGAAAATGTTTAATAGTTGACGAGTTAGTTATTTCAAGCTAGAGTTAAGCAATCGGTTTTTGCAGAGGCTTTGAACGGTATCGTTTGAATTTAACCCTAAGGTTAAGTTAAGTCTTGAAGACCCCCAAGAGTTATATGAGAGAGAGAGAGCGAGAATAGGAAAAAAAAATAAGATTCACGAATACACGAAAAAATATACAAGTCCGCAAGTGGATTGTCTTAGAGTTTGATATTTCAGAAATATAAACAAATTAATGAATAATTATGGACGAGAATATATGATATATTTAGTATATAATATAGTAATATAGTATGGTATGTGTATTTATAAAAAATTTATTTATTTATTGTTATTTTTCAGAAAAGGTATTCGCGGGGTGCAGTTGAATTTTTTCAATATTCGAGTAAAATTTTATTTTTGGTTTTATTTTAAGCAGCGAGAGACTTATATTTTAAATAACGAAAACTGCGAAATTTCAGAATTATCTATTTAATTTTATTTGAAGGTATCAAATATCTTATCGTTCCACTGTGCCCGCTTTGTATGTATGTATGTGTGTGCGCACGGATTTCAATGTATGTATTTATTTAGCGCGAGCACTTATTTGAGAGAAATATGTATGTAAATATTTACCACTTTGCCGCAATGTTTGTAATATATACAAGGGTACGTATACAAGTATTATACAGCGGGTCAGGAAAGTGCCAATATTTGTGGAATTTTTCAATCGAGTTAATTTCTAGTAATTTTAATAAATTTTGATTTAGAAATGTTTTCTCTTGAGTCTCGAAATTATCGTTTTGCTTTACGGTTTGGATTTGTATTAAATATGTACATATATCTATATGTACTTGCGGTTTTGAATATACGTAAGTATATAAAGGGAACCGTTTTGCAGTTTTCGCAGGAAAATTTAATATGTATATATTGAAATTTTATTTCCGTTATGTATATATACTAAACTGTTGTTCTTCTAGAACATCCGAAAATTTTCCACAAATATCGCACTTATGTATGCTCATACATACGTATGATGCAATTGCTTTACCAATTTATTTAAGGCTTTTAAATATTATTGTATTTTAGTGAGATTATTACAAGAATGTAATGCCTACTTACGACTTTAGTACTTTGGTACTTATGTATGTATGTAAGTTGTTTTGGTTTGTGCACGGGCGGGGTGCTGGCGCTGGCTCGAGTTAAGGCGACGAAGGACCAATGTTAGGGCTATGAGCCGCTGTTTCACAAAAGGGTGACTGGTGGTATGGGGATGACGGCAGGTGGCTGGTGATGACGCTGGAACGGTGGTAGCTGCACAACACAATGGCTGCGGTGCTGTTGGATGGCTGGCGGTCGATGATGGTGAAGCGGAACGATAGCTGCGCCGTTGAAGGCAATAGAACAACCGACACTGTTTTTCCCGTGGAAATAAATAACACCACGCACGGTTAAAAGAAATTCAGCTTTATTTAAATAGTTCACAAATGTCGTAAAACCGTAGCGCACAATTTTCCAAGTTAACTTTACAAAGTTAAATTTACAAGGTTAATTTTACAAAGCGGCGCGAGTTGAGTAAAAATTTATATATATTTATACATATGTATATAAGCGAGAAAAAGAAAAAAAGCGGTAGTGTTAATCGTTGCAAAAAACTTCTGACGAATGAATTTAAATATGTGCAGCTGACGTCTGTCAACCTGCATAATGGGTGATGCCAATAGTTTAGAAATTCGATAACGGTTATACAATAGAACTATTTGCGCAAACTTACATTGGAATGAATACAATTCAATCATTTGGAATACAATTCAAATAATACCGAACATAAGCGTAAGGTTCGGTCATAACTAGTTAAATTTATGAATAATTCAATAAAGGATGTAATATGGCAAAAGCGAGATACGTATTATCTGCCATATAAAAGATTAAACAGTTTAATCGGTGACAGGCGCTTAAACAAACATATTGAAAAAATACAAAGAACTACATTAAGAACACAAAAATCATTATTAAGCATAAACAATGGTTTAAATACAACAAAATTATAGCAATAAGCAAAATATTATCATATCCATACACATGTAAAACACTTGCATATCTCCACACAAAAAAAAAATTGTTTCATTACGCGAACGAAATAAATTTTTCCTCTGAAGGGTAAGGGTGTAGTGACCTACATTAAATACACAACAAAGACAATCGCTGACTGTGCAATACAGCAGTGTAAACAAATACATAGCTTAGCGCATTGACCGCTGCACTGCCGCAACGCCATCGCTGCGACAGCAGAATATTTCAGTGACACATAATGCATAGCTCACTGCATGCACTCTTTTAATTGGTTACGCTATTATTGGAAAGCGGAAAACTAAAATCATTGGAAAAAGAGGTGGAGCTATGGAAATGACTTTCAGTTACATTTTAGTATAAATAGACTTAAGTTTTGTAAAATATATCAGAATTAGATTAAACAGAACTATCGCTGTTTTGATTTCTTTCTCAACTTTCTGGCAACTTGTTAGCTGCCTACTGACTGGCAGAATTCTCCCTTCTTTATAAAGAGTAGTATATACATAAACACCATAGGGCCACCACACAAGTTTTGATTTTTAAAACAGCTTCTCCGGCTTCAGCTCCAATTTGATGTAGATGTTTTGCCACAACTACTACCGCAAACATCGTCTGCGAAAGCCACCACTTTTGTACGTCGAGGCATTTCCAGGCTCATGACACCATCGTGCATAAGGTTCCACAGGAATGGTCCAAGGACAGATCGTTGTGGGACCCTTCTGTAACCTTATACGTTTCTGGCCCGTTATCGCTTCTGTACAGTAGTTTGCGATTCGAAAAATAGCTACTTTTAATCTTGATTATATAGCTTGGAGCACCGATTCTTATTAAAGTTTCTATGATGCATCTCCAGCTTGAGGTATTCAACGCGTTTTTGACGTCTAAAGTCACTATGGCACAGTATTCTTTTTTACCGCCGCGCCATCTTGTGCCCTCTATCGCTTCTTTCGCGACGTCAGCCACAGTTTTGATAGCATATTTCATATCATACATATAATCCTTTCAAGAATTTTTCCAAGTGTGTCTAGTAAACAAATAGGACGGTAAGACGACGGCTCATCTGAGGACTTTTTGCCTTTTGGTAGTAGCACTAGCGTTTGCTTCTTCCATTTTTCCGGGAAATAACCTTCTATGAGGCAAGAGTTAAACGCCTGTGCAAACATACATATCTGGTATACCAGCAACTCCAGCAACTCATCATCAGTTACCCTTGGAACTTCACTTGTTTCATAACGTTGAGGGACTGATGGGATGTCTTCGACCCTTTGCGAGAAATGAGTTTTTATAATGTTTCTCAGCATTACTGGGCAAGTAGTGTTTGGTGCTTTAACACTTTTAGTTTAAGTTAGCACTACCCTATAAGTGGTGCCGCGGGGATTAATGTCTGCTTCGTCGTATATTTTCTTGAAATCCTCTTGTTTGCTAGCTTATATGGCAGCTTTAGGGCTTTTCCTTGACTTCCTGAGAGCAGTTAGATTTCCAAAAAAATTTGGGTCTCCCTCTGCTACGTTGCATTTTACGTCTAGCACTTAGACATTGCTTTCTTAATAGTTTTATATCTCTGTTCCACCAATAGCTAGGACCGTTTTTAATATTTAATAACCTTCTTGGCATCGATGCATCGCAGATTTTAGTTAGGCCAAGAGCCAAGTGGCTCACAACATCTACTGCCGGCCCTGTTACGGATTTAAACTCTTTGATCATATACTCCAGCACGTCATTGTCGAGCATCTTTTCTTTCCATTCCGACCATGTGAGCTTTGGCATTTGCTTTTGCCTCTCCTCCACTATATCCACTATTATGGCTTGATGGTCACTATGAGTGTACTCCTCGCTTATCCTTCATTTGACTTTTTGGGCTAGTGAATCGTTTGCAAAAGATATATCTATTATAGAACCTGCTCTCATTTTTCTATAGGTCAACGCAGATCCCGTATTTAGGATCGTACAGTCGAGTTGGGCGAATGTTTACAGCAACATCTCACCTCGCTTATTTGTATAGCGACTGTCCCATTCTGTAGTCCAGGCATTGAAGTCGCCCGCAATGATCAGTGGAGACTTACCTCGGGCTTCCAGGGCGATGTTGCACAAAAGCCGCTGATACTCTGCATTTGAGAGACTTAGCCTCGCGTAGCAACTTATAATATGCAGCCCGCTTATTTTACATCGCACGAATCATTCGTCCGCACTAAGTGTGTCTTGGAATGCGTACATGTCACAGAGCCAGATAGTTGCGCTTTTTTCTTGTCACTGGCCCATTTTCCATCATCTTTACATTTGTACGGTTCGCTAATGATTGCTATATCTGCTCTTACATCTCTCACCGTCTGCGATAATAGATCTAGTGCAGCTTGGCAGTGATTTCAGTTTATTTGAACAATTATCATGGTCGTCGGTTAGATAGGGCCTTCCTGAAAGCTGGGCACTTGGAGCTTCCTGCTATATGCTCCAGATTATCCTTACCAGCTGATTTGCACAACACGCAATGTGGGCTGTTCTTGCAGTCGTTAGCGAAGTGGTCCTGTTCCCCGCACTTCCTGCATTGTTTTGATCTATCTGCCTCGCTGGAGCAGTTTCGAGACATGTGACCATACTCCAGGCACTTTTGCAGTTGCACATGCTCACGTAATCGGCAAATGACCCAACCTATATTGATTTTTCCAATCTGGAGAAGCTTCTGTGCTTTAAGGGCTGGTGAGCTAAGTATGGCGGTTTGAGTCCCTGCGTATGCTGCTCTGAGCCTATCTACATCTGAAATATCGATATATTCTAGGCCTGCGAGAGATTTTATTGCACAGTGTACCTCGTCTTTAGTAGTAACCTCATCGATATCCTTGCATTCCAGTGTAATGCGGTGCGAGAGTACCTTGACCGAAACCTCGTTTCCTAGAGCCCCGCCTACGACAGTTTTTAAGTCAGTAGATTTTTGGCAAGATTTCATCAGCTCTATCAACAGCTCTTTTTTTTTTGCCTTCGGCCTTTTTTTACCACCACCCAGTCGGTAGGTTAAGCTTGTTGGGTTAGTGATTGAGTAGCCTGTGTAGAAACACTTCGATTCGAATACGGTCGCGGTGGATTTGCTAGGCCCTCCTTGGCTCGTTTACTTATCGGAAGGTCTATTGCTTCCGCGCCTGTTTTTCTCCGAGCTTGCTCATATAAGGGTCTGATCCATGGCGAGGTTTGTGTGCTACTATCAGAACACTCTTCTCTGACTGGGCTGCATTTGCATCTCGCCATCTTAGCTTGATTATACAGAATCTTGATATTGCCGATAGCATCTCTTATTAGTTGGTGGATGGTCCGACGTTTACCTTCATTCTCCTTGAGCATTTTTATTAGCATGATAATTTGGTAACCAAGTTTGCTGAAAGCGCCATTTAAGTCTGCGCCGATTATGCTAACGGCGTGGATTGCGGGTGGACCTTAGCATTTTTAACATTTACATTTATGTGTTTGTTATATTTTTGTAAAGCCATTTTGTCTTAAGGGTCCCCACTCAAAGCCGTTAACAATGCTCGTATGCACGAATCCTTCGTCCGCGTTAAGCGTCTCTCATACGATTGCTTTGCTTGTTTTGCGGCCTTTGCACTTGAACGCGTTAAGCGTTGAACCTCAGCGGAAGTACCCCTTGCGTATTCTTCGTCACTCATCTTCGGACTGTTTGGCTTATTGTCACTATCGGGAACTTGCAACATCCGAAAATGTTTAATAGTTGACGAGTTAGTTATTTCAAGCTAGAGTTAAGCAATCGGTTTTTGCAGAGGCTTTGAACGGTATCGTTTGAATTTAACCCTAAGGTTAAGTTAAGTCTTGAAGACCCCCAAGAGTTATATGAGAGAGAGAGAGCGAGAATAGGAAAAAAAAATAAGATTCACGAATACACGAAAAAATATACAAGTCCGCAAGTGGATTGTCTTAGAGTTTGATATTTCAGAAATATAAACAAATTAATGAATAATTATGGACGAGAATATATGATATATTTAGTATATAATATAGTAATATAGTATGGTATGTGTATTTATAAAAAATTTATTTATTTATTGTTATTTTTCAGAAAAGGTATTCGCGGGGTGCAGTTGAATTTTTTCAATATTCGAGTAAAATTTTATTTTTGGTTTTATTTTAAGCAGCGAGAGACTTATATTTTAAATAACGAAAACTGCGAAATTTCAGAATTATCTATTTAATTTTATTTGAAGGTATCAAATATCTTATCGTTCCACTGTGCCCGCTTTGTATGTATGTATGTGTGTGCGCACGGATTTCAATGTATGTATTTATTTAGCGCGAGCACTTATTTGAGAGAAATATGTATGTAAATATTTACCACTTTGCCGCAATGTTTGTAATATATACAAGGGTACGTATACAAGTATTATACAGCGGGTCAGGAAAGTGCCAATATTTGTGGAATTTTTCAATCGAGTTAATTTCTAGTAATTTTAATAAATTTTGATTTAGAAATGTTTTCTCTTGAGTCTCGAAATTATCGTTTTGCTTTACGGTTTGGATTTGTATTAAATATGTACATATATCTATATGTACTTGCGGTTTTGAATATACGTAAGTATATAAAGGGAACCGTTTTGCAGTTTTCGCAGGAAAATTTAATATGTATATATTGAAATTTTATTTCCGTTATGTATATATACTAAACTGTTGTTCTTCTAGAACATCCGAAAATTTTCCACAAATATCGCACTTATGTATGCTCATACATACGTATGATGCAATTGCTTTACCAATTTATTTAAGGCTTTTAAATATTATTGTATTTTAGTGAGATTATTACAAGAATGTAATGCCTACTTACGACTTTAGTACTTTGGTACTTATGTATGTATGTAAGTTGTTTTGGTTTGTGCACGGGCGGGGTGCTGGCGCTGGCTCGAGTTAAGGCGACGAAGGACCAATGTTAGGGCTATGAGCCGCTGTTTCACAAAAGGGTGACTGGTGGTATGGGGATGACGGCAGGTGGCTGGTGATGACGCTGGAACGGTGGTAGCTGCACAACACAATGGCTGCGGTGCTGTTGGATGGCTGGCGGTCGATGATGGTGAAGCGGAACGATAGCTGCGCCGTTGAAGGCAATAGAACAACCGACACTGTTTTTCCCGTGGAAATAAATAACACCACGCACGGTTAAAAGAAATTCAGCTTTATTTAAATAGTTCACAAATGTCGTAAAACCGTAGCGCACAATTTTCCAAGTTAACTTTACAAAGTTAAATTTACAAGGTTAATTTTACAAAGCGGCGCGAGTTGAGTAAAAATTTATATATATTTATACATATGTATATAAGCGAGAAAAAGAAAAAAAGCGGTAGTGTTAATCGTTGCAAAAAACTTCTGACGAATGAATTTTAATATGTGCAGCTGACGTCTGTCAACCTGCATAATGGGTGATGCCAATAGTTTAGAAATTCGATAACTGTTATACAATAGAACTATTTGCGCAAACTTACATTGGAATGAATACAATTCAATAATTTGGAATACAATTCAAATAATACCGAACATAAGCGTAAGGTTCGGTCATAACTAGTTAAATTTATGAATAATTCAATAAAGGATGTAATATGGCAAAAGCGAGATACGTATTATCTGCCATATAAAAGATTTAACAGTTTAATCGGTGACAGGCGCTTAAACAAACATATTGAAAAAATACAAAGAACTACATTAAGAACACAAAAATCATTATTAAGCATAAACTATGGTTTAAATACAACAAAATTATAGCAATAAGCAAAATATTATCATATCCATACACATGTAAAACACTTGCATATCTCCACACAAAAAAAAAATTGTTTCATTACGCGAACGAAATAAATTTTTCCTCTGAAGGGTAAGGGTGTAGTGACCTACATTAAATACACAACAAAGACAATCGCTGACTGTGCAATACAGCAGTGTAAACAAATACATAGCTTAGCGCATTGACCGCTGCACTGCCGCAACGCCATCGCTGCGACAGCAGAATATTTCAGTGACACATAATGCATAGCTAACTGCATGCACTCTTTTAATTGGTTACGCTATTATTGGAAAGCGGAAAACTAAAATCATTGGAAAAAGAGGTGGAGCTATGGAAATGACTATCAGTTACATTTTAGTATAAATAGACTTAAGTTTTGTAAAATATATCAGAATTAGATTAAACAGAACTATCGCTGTTTTGATTTCTTTCTCAACTTTCTGGCAACTTGTTAGCTGCCTACTGACTGGCAGAATTCTCCCTTCTTTATAAAGAGTAGTATATACATAAACACCATAGGGCCACCACACAAGTTTTGATTTTTAAAACAGCTTCTCCGGCTTCAGCTCCAATTTGATATAGATGTTTTGCCACAACTACTACCGCAAACATCGTCTGCGAAAGCCACCACTTTTGTACGTCGAGGCATTTCCAGGCTCATGACACCATCGTGCATAAGGTTCCACAGGAATGGTCCAAGGACAGATCGTTGTGGGACCCTTCTGTAACCTTATACGTTTCTGGCCCGTTATCGCTTCTGTACAGTAGTTTGCGATTCGAAAAATAGCTACTTTTAATCTTGATTATATAGCTTGGAGCACCGATTCTTATTAAAAATTCTATGATGCATCTCCAGCTTGAGGTATTCAACGCGTTTTTGACGTCTAAAGTCACTATGGCACAGTATTCTTTTTTACCGCCGCGCCATCTTGTGCCCTCTATCGCTTCTTTCGCGACGTCAGCCACAGTTTTGATAGCATATTTCATATCATACATATAATCCTTTCAAGAATTTTTCCAAGTGTGTCTAGTAAACAAATAGGACGGTAAGACGACGGCTCATCTGAGGACTTTTTGCCTTTTGGTAGTAGCACTAGCGTTTGCTTCTTCCATTTTTCCGGGAAATAACCTTCTATGAGGCAAGAGTTAAACGCCTGTGCAAACATATCTGGTATACCAGCAACTCCAGCAACTCCTCATCAGTTACCCTTGGAACTTCACTTGTTTCATAACGTTGAGGGACTGATGGGATGTCTTCGACCCTTTGCGGAAAATGAGTTTTTATAATGTTTCTCAGCATTACTGGGCAAGTAGTGTTTGGTGCTTTAACACTTTTAGTTTAAGTTAGCACTACCCTATAAGTGGTGCCGCGGGGATTAATGTCTGCTTCGTCGTATATTTTCTTGAAATCCTCTTGTTTGCTAGCTTATATGGCAGCTTTAAGGCTTTTCCTTGACTTCCTGAGAGATTTCCAAAAAAATTGGGGTCTCCCTCTGCTACGTTGAATTTTACGTCTAGCACTTAGATATTGATTTCTTAATAGTTTTATATCTCTGTTCCACCAATAGCTAGGACCGTTTTTAATATTTAATAACCTTCTTGGCATCGATGCATCGCAGATTTTAGTTAGGCCAAGAGCCAAGTGGCTCACAACATCTACTGCCGGCCCTGTTACGGATTTAAACTCTTTGATCATATACTCCAGCACGTCATTGTCGAGCATCTTTTCTTTCCATTCCGACCATGTGAGCTTTGGCATTTGCTTTTGCCTCTCCTCCACTATATCCACTATTATGGCTTGATGGTCACTATGAGTGTACTCCTCGCTTAACCTTCATTTGACTTTTTGGGCTAGTGAATCGTTTGCAAAAGATATATCTATTATAGAACCTGCTCTCATTTTTCTATAGGTCAACGCAGATCCCGTATTTAGGATCGTACAGTCGAGTTGGGCGAATGTTTACAGCAACATCTCACCTCGCTTATTTGTATAGCGACTGTCCCATTCTGTAGTCCAGGCATTGAAGTCGCCCGCAATGATCAGTGGAGACTTACCTCGGGCTTCCAGGGCGATGTTGCACAAAAGCCGCTGATACTCTGCATTTGAGAGACTTAGCCTCGCGTAGCAACTTATAATATGCAGCCCGCTTATTTTACATCGCACGAATCATTCGTCCGCACTAAGTGTGTCTTGGAATGCGTACATGTCACAGAGCCAGATAGTTGCGCTTTTTTCTTGTCACTGGCCCATTTTCCATCATCTTTACATTTGTACGGTTCGCTAATGATTGCTATATCTGCTCTTACATCTCTCACCGTCTGCGATAATAGATCTAGTGCAGCTTGGCAGTGATTTCAGTTTATTTGAACAATTATCATGGTCGTCGGTTAGATAGGGCCTTCCTGAAAGTTGGGCACTTGGAGCTTCCTGCTATATGGTCCAGATTATCCTTACCAGCTGATTTGCACAACACGCAATGTGGGCTGTTCTTGCAGTCGTTAGCGAAGTGGTCCTGTTCCCCGCACTTCCTGCATTGTTTTGATCTATCTGCCTCGCTGGAGCAGTTTCGAGACATGTGACCATACTCCAGGCACTTTTGCAGTTGCACATGCTCACGTAATCGGCAAATGACCCAACCTATATTGATTTTTCCAATCTGGAGAAGCTTCTGTGCTTTAAGGGCTGGTGAGCTAAGTATGGCGGTTTGAGTCCCTGCGTATGCTGCTCTGAGCCTATCTACATCTGAAATATCGATATATTTTAGGCCTGCGAGAGATTTTATTGCACAGTGTACCTCGTCTTTAGTAGTAACCTTATCGATATCCTTGCATTCCTGTGTAATGCGGTGCGAGAGTACCTTGACCGAAACCTCGTTTCCTAGAGCCCCGCCTACGACAGTTTTTAAGTCAGTAGATTTTTGGCAAGATTTCATCAGCTCTATCAACAGCTCTTTTTTTTTTGCCTTTCTTCGGCCTTTTTTTACCACCACCCAGTCGGTAGGTTAAGCTTGTTGGGTTAGTGATTGAGTAGCCTGTGTAGAAACACTTCGATTCGAATACGGTCGCGGTGGATTTGCTAGGCCCTCCTTGGCTCGTTTACTTATCGGAAGGTCTATTGCTTCCGCGCCTGTTTTTCTCCGAGCTTGCTCATATAAGGGTCTGATCCATGGCGAGGTTTGTGTGCTACTATCTGAACACTCTTCTCTGACTGGGCTGCATTTGCATCTCGCCATCTTAGCTTGATTATACAGAATCTTGATATTGCCGATAGCATCTCTTATTAGTTGGTGGATGGTCCGACGTTTACCTTCATTCTCCTTGAGCATTTTTATTAGCATGATAATTTGGTAACCAAGTTTGCTGAAAGCGCCATTTAAGTCTGCGCCGATTATGCTAACGGCGTGGATTGCGGGTGGACCTTAGCATTTTTAACATTTAGATTTATGTGTTTGTTATTTTTTTGTAAAGCCATTTTGTCTTAAGGGTCCCCACTCAAAGCCGTTAACAATGCTCGTATGCACGAATCCTTCGTCCGCGTTAAGCGTCTCTCATACGATTGCTTTGCTTGTTTTGCGGCCTTTGCACTTGAACGCGTTAAGCGTTGAACCTCAGCGGAAGTACCCCTTGCGTATTCTTCGTCACTCATCTTCGGACTGTTTGGCTTATTGTCACTATCGGGAACTTGCAACATCCGAAAATGTTTAATAGTTGACGAGTTAGTTATTTCAAGCTAGAGTTAAGCAATCGGTTTTTGCAGAGGCTTTGAACGGTATCGTTTGAATTTAACCCTAAGGTTAAGTTAAGTCTTGAAGACCCCCAAGAGTTATATGAGAGAGAGAGAGCGAGAATAGGAAAAAAAAATAAGATTCACGAATACACGAAAAAATATACAAGTCCGCAAGTGGATTGTCTTAGAGTTTGATATTTCAGAAATATAAACAAATTAATGAATAATTATGGACGAGAATATATGATATATTTAGTATATAATATAGTAATATAGTATGGTATGTGTATTTATAAAAAATTTATTTATTTATTGTTATTTTTCAGAAAAGGTATTCGCGGGGTGCAGTTGAATTTTTTCAATATTCGAGTAAAATTTTATTTTTGGTTTTATTTTAAGCAGCGAGAGACTTATATTTTAAATAACGAAAACTGCGAAATTTCAGAATTATCTATTTAATTTTATTTGAAGGTATCAAATATCTTATCGTTCCACTGTGCCCGCTTTGTATGTATGTATGTGTGTGCGCACGGATTTCAATGTATGTATTTATTTAGCGCGAGCACTTATTTGAGAGAAATATGTATGTAAATATTTACCACTTTGCCGCAATGTTTGTAATATATACAAGGGTACGTATACAAGTATTATACAGCGGGTCAGGAAAGTGCCAATATTTGTGGAATTTTTCAATCGAGTTAATTTCTAGTAATTTTAATAAATTTTGATTTAGAAATGTTTTCTCTTGAGTCTCGAAATTATCGTTTTGCTTTACGGTTTGGATTTGTATTAAATATGTACATATATCTATATGTACTTGCGGTTTTGAATATACGTAAGTATATAAAGGGAACCGTTTTGCAGTTTTCGCAGGAAAATTTAATATGTATATATTGAAATTTTATTTCCGTTATGTATATATACTAAACTGTTGTTCTTCTAGAACATCCGAAAATTTTCCACAAATATCGCACTTATGTATGCTCATACATACGTATGATGCAATTGCTTTACCAATTTATTTAAGGCTTTTAAATATTATTGTATTTTAGTGAGATTATTACAAGAATGTAATGCCTACTTACGACTTTAGTACTTTGGTACTTATGTATGTATGTAAGTTGTTTTGGTTTGTGCACGGGCGGGGTGCTGGCGCTGGCTCGAGTTAAGGCGACGAAGGACCAATGTTAGGGCTATGAGCCGCTGTTTCACAAAAGGGTGACTGGTGGTATGGGGATGACGGCAGGTGGCTGGTGATGACGCTGGAACGGTGGTAGCTGCACAACACAATGGCTGCGGTGCTGTTGGATGGCTGGCGGTCGATGATGGTGAAGCGGAACGATAGCTGCGCCGTTGAAGGCAATAGAACAACCGACACTGTTTTTCCCGTGGAAATAAATAACACCACGCACGGTTAAAAGAAATTCAGCTTTATTTAAATAGTTCACAAATGTCGTAAAACCGTAGCGCACAATTTTCCAAGTTAACTTTACAAAGTTAAATTTACAAGGTTAATTTTACAAAGCGGCGCGAGTTGAGTAAAAATTTATATATATTTATACATATGTATATAAGCGAGAAAAAGAAAAAAAGCGGTAGTGTTAATCGTTGCAAAAAACTTCTGACGAATGAATTTAAATATGTGCAGCTGACGTCTGTCAACCTGCATAATGGGTGATGCCAATAGTTTAGAAATTCGATAACTGTTATACAATAGAACTATTTGCGCAAACTTACATTGGAATGAATACAATTCAATAATTTGGAATACAATTCAAATAATACCGAACATAAGCGTAAGGTTCGGTCATAACTAGTTAAATTTATGAATAATTCAATAAAGGATGTAATATGGCAAAAGCGAGATACGTATTATCTGCCATATAAAAGATTTAACAGTTTAATCGGTGACAGGCGCTTAAACAAACATATTGAAAAAATACAAAGAACTACATTAAGAACACAAAAATCATTATTAAGCATAAACTATGGTTTAAATACAACAAAATTATAGCAATAAGCAAAATATTATCATATCCATACACATGTAAAACACTTGCATATCTCCACACAAAAAAAAAATTGTTTCATTACGCGAACGAAATAAATTTTTCCTCTGAAGGGTAAGGGTGTAGTGACCTACATTAAATACACAACAAAGACAATCGCTGACTGTGCAATACAGCAGTGTAAACAAATACATAGCTTAGCGCATTGACCGCTGCACTGCCGCAACGCCATCGCTGCGACAGCAGAATATTTCAGTGACACATAATGCATAGCTAACTGCATGCACTCTTTTAATTGGTTACGCTATTATTGGAAAGCGGAAAACTAAAATCATTGGAAAAAGAGGTGGAGCTATGGAAATGACTATCAGTTACATTTTAGTATAAATAGACTTAAGTTTTGTAAAATATATCAGAATTAGATTAAACAGAACTATCGCTGTTTTGATTTCTTTCTCAACTTTCTGGCAACTTGTTAGCTGCCTACTGACTGGCAGAATTCTCCCTTCTTTATAAAGAGTAGTATATACATAAACACCATAGGGCCACCACACAAGTTTTGATTTTTAAAACAGCTTCTCCGGCTTCAGCTCCAATTTGATGTAGATGTTTTGCCACAACTACTACCGCAAACATCGTCTGCGAAAGCCACCACTTTTGTACGTCGAGGCATTTCCAGGCTCATGACACCATCGTGCATAAGGTTCCACAGGAATGGTCCAAGGACAGATCGTTGTGGGACCCTTCTGTAACCTTATACGTTTCTGGCCCGTTATCGCTTCTGTACAGTAGTTTGCGATTCGAAAAATAGCTACTTTTAATCTTGATTATATAGCTTGGAGCACCGATTCTTATTAAAAATTCTATGATGCATCTCCAGCTTGAGGTATTCAACGCGTTTTTGACGTCTAAAGTCACTATGGCACAGTATTCTTTTTTACCGCCGCGCCATCTTGTGCCCTCTATCGCTTCTTTCGCGACGTCAGCCACAGTTTTGATAGCATATTTCATATCATACATATAATCCTTTCAAGAATTTTTCCAAGTGTGTCTAGTAAACAAATAGGACGGTAAGACGACGGCTCATCTGAGGACTTTTTGCCTTTTGGTAGTAGCACTAGCGTTTGCTTCTTCCATTTTTCCGGGAAATAACCTTCTATGAGGCAAGAGTTAAACGCCTGTGCAAACATATCTGGTATACCAGCAACTCCAGCAACTCCTCATCAGTTACCCTTGGAACTTCACTTGTTTCATAACGTTGAGGGACTGATGGGATGTCTTCGACCCTTTGCGGAAAATGAGTTTTTATAATGTTTCTCAGCATTACTGGGCAAGTAGTGTTTGGTGCTTTAACACTTTTAGTTTAAGTTAGCACTACCCTATAAGTGGTGCCGCGGGGATTAATGTCTGCTTCGTCGTATATTTTCTTGAAATCCTCTTGTTTGCTAGCTTATATGGCAGCTTTAAGGCTTTTCCTTGACTTCCTGAGAGATTTCCAAAAAAATTGGGGTCTCCCTCTGCTACGTTGAATTTTACGTCTAGCACTTAGATATTGATTTCTTAATAGTTTTATATCTCTGTTCCACCAATAGCTAGGACCGTTTTTAATATTTAATAACCTTCTTGGCATCGATGCATCGCAGATTTTAGTTAGGCCAAGAGCCAAGTGGCTCACAACATCTACTGCCGGCCCTGTTACGGATTTAAACTCTTTGATCATATACTCCAGCACGTCATTGTCGAGCATCTTTTCTTTCCATTCCGACCATGTGAGCTTTGGCATTTGCTTTTGCCTCTCCTCCACTATATCCACTATTATGGCTTGATGGTCACTATGAGTGTACTCCTCGCTTAACCTTCATTTGACTTTTTGGGCTAGTGAATCGTTTGCAAAAGATATATCTATTATAGAACCTGCTCTCATTTTTCTATAGGTCAACGCAGATCCCGTATTTAGGATCGTACAGTCGAGTTGGGCGAATGTTTACAGCAACATCTCACCTCGCTTATTTGTATAGCGACTGTCCCATTCTGTAGTCCAGGCATTGAAGTCGCCCGCAATGATCAGTGGAGACTTACCTCGGGCTTCCAGGGCGATGTTGCACAAAAGCCGCTGATACTCTGCATTTGAGAGACTTAGCCTCGCGTAGCAACTTATAATATGCAGCCCGCTTATTTTACATCGCACGAATCATTCGTCCGCACTAAGTGTGTCTTGGAATGCGTACATGTCACAGAGCCAGATAGTTGCGCTTTTTTCTTGTCACTGGCCCATTTTCCATCATCTTTACATTTGTACGGTTCGCTAATGATTGCTATATCTGCTCTTACATCTCTCACCGTCTGCGATAATAGATCTAGTGCAGCTTGGCAGTGATTTCAGTTTATTTGAACAATTATCATGGTCGTCGGTTAGATAGGGCCTTCCTGAAAGTTGGGCACTTGGAGCTTCCTGCTATATGGTCCAGATTATCCTTACCAGCTGATTTGCACAACACGCAATGTGGGCTGTTCTTGCAGTCGTTAGCGAAGTGGTCCTGTTCCCCGCACTTCCTGCATTGTTTTGATCTATCTGCCTCGCTGGAGCAGTTTCGAGACATGTGACCATACTCCAGGCACTTTTGCAGTTGCACATGCTCACGTAATCGGCAAATGACCCAACCTATATTGATTTTTCCAATCTGGAGAAGCTTCTGTGCTTTAAGGGCTGGTGAGCTAAGTATGGCGGTTTGAGTCCCTGCGTATGCTGCTCTGAGCCTATCTACATCTGAAATATCGATATATTTTAGGCCTGCGAGAGATTTTATTGCACAGTGTACCTCGTCTTTAGTAGTAACCTTATCGATATCCTTGCATTCCTGTGTAATGCGGTGCGAGAGTACCTTGACCGAAACCTCGTTTCCTAGAGCCCCGCCTACGACAGTTTTTAAGTCAGTAGATTTTTGGCAAGATTTCATCAGCTCTATCAACAGCTCTTTTTTTTTTTGCCTTTCTTCGGCCTTTTTTTACCACCACCCAGTCGGTAGGTTAAGCTTGTTGGGTTAGTGATTGAGTAGCCTGTGTAGAAACACTTCGATTCGAATACGGTCGCGGTGGATTTGCTAGGCCCTC
The DNA here is from genome assembly GCA_963971545.1 of Philophylla caesio. Lineage (NCBI taxonomy): Eukaryota > Metazoa > Arthropoda > Insecta > Diptera > Tephritidae > Philophylla > Philophylla caesio. The sequence goes on along the minus strand of OZ020604.1, from coordinate 114,348,983 downwards.
CTTGGCTCGTTTACTTATCGGAAGGTCTATTGCTTCCGCGCCTGTTTTTCTCCGAGCTTGCTCATATAAGGGTCTGATCCATGGCGAGGTTTGTGTGCTACTATCTGAACACTCTTCTCTGACTGGGCTGCATTTGCATCTCGCCATCTTAGCTTGATTATACAGAATCTTGATATTGCCGATAGCATCTCTTATTAGTTGGTGGATGGTCCGACGTTTACCTTCATTCTCCTTGAGCATTTTTATTAGCATGATAATTTGGTAACCAAGTTTGCTGAAAGCGCCATTTAAGTCTGCGCCGATTATGCTAACGGCGTGGATTGCGGGTGGACCTTAGCATTTTTAACATTTAGATTTATGTGTTTGTTATTTTTTTGTAAAGCCATTTTGTCTTAAGGGTCCCCACTCAAAGCCGTTAACAATGCTCGTATGCACGAATCCTTCGTCCGCGTTAAGCGTCTCTTAAAATGCGCCGCAGATTTAGATAGCTGTGGATTTTTTAATATCGCTGACCCATGCTCCATCATCTTTGCACTTGTAAGGTTCACTTATGACTGCAATGTCTGCTCTTGCATCTCTGACCGTCTGTGATAGCAGATCTTGTGCAGCTTCACAGTGGTTCAAATTTATTTGGATGATTCTCATGAGCGTCGGTTCGTTAAAGCCTTCCTGAAAGCTGGACACTTGTAACTTCCAGCTATATGGTCGAGGTTACCCCATTGGCAGATTTACACAGGACACAGTGAGGGCTGGTTTTTGCATTCTTTCGCAAAATGACCTTCTACGCAATTTCTGCATTATTTCGACCTGTCCGTCTTGCTAGAGCAGTCTCCAGACATGTGACCATGTCAGTACCACCAGCCCGATTCCAACCGGGTAGCTAGTCATGATCCCCACAGGGCTGTGCATTCGTTTGCACACACTCACAAACGTATGTGCCAATGCACTCCGAACCCATGGCTTGATTTTTAACCCTGTGCATGGCCTTATGCGCGCGCTCAAATCAGAAACTCAAGCAAAATAGGCAAACCAGAATAAATCAAGTCGTGCAGAAGATTAAGTTTAGTAAAACTGCGAAAACATTTAGATAGGATTGGTAAAAAGTAATAATATTAAGTTTAATTTGAAATTTAATTAAATTAAATTAGATTGATTGAGGATTAGACCAAGTTAAAAGTTAATTATTGAGTTTTAGCGTACGGCACCACATGAGGTCCACTCGATGCTTGCTAGTAGAATCGCAAGATCAGGTTACCGAGCAGATGTGGGTCAGTGCACATGACACTTATGACATAGTAGAAATAGCGAGTAAGCATTTGGATGTTAGAAATATAAAATTAGGGGAAATGTAGAGCAAACAATGATTCGATTGGTTGCCCATAGAAAGAAGCATTTAGATTGTATGCATATAAAAAAAGACGGCGTTGAGCCATAATTAAGCATTCTTATCCTAAGATTTAAACGCGAGTTTTATTACGAGAATCATCGTGCATTTTAATGCTCGGACAAATGCGGCTGGAGAGCTAAGAGAATACTGAAACCTGCTTTAAACATTGAGGTTCCAGCACCCTCAAACATTACATGGCGATCCTGCAAACCGAACTTAGGAACACTGATAGTTTAGGACGATGGTAGATGAAGAATACATTGTAAAAACTCCGATAAAAGAATATCCAGAGTATATTCCAACTCCGAAGTCAGCTGGACCAAAACCAATTTCTTTAGAGCAGTACCGGCAAAGGCAACAAATCTAAAGCCTGAAACTGCAAAAATTTAGACAGCCAACAATATTTAAGCCAAAGAAACGTGGTGGAAAGAAAAGGCGACATCAAAAGAAGTGTGCCGATCAACAAAGAGTGATCAATATTAGCCGAGACCAACAAAAACGAAACCTGATTAAAGAACTAGAGAAATAGCGTCAGGATGGGTGGAACTCCATCGAAGGAAGAAATAATTAACAACAACAATAACGCAGCAGCAGCAGCTGCGACAATAAACGGCGAAAATGAGGACACAAAAAATTTGTTATACATAAACTGCATAATTTTAATAATTTTATTATTAGCAAAAATTAATTTTTATTATAAGAAGTACCTAAAGAAACAAGCATATCGTAATATAAGCTAAACTTAAATAAAAAATATGAATGAATATATATATTTAATTATAAGATAAATAGAGGAACTACTAACTAAACTAAAGAAAAGTCCTAATAGGAGTTACACACAAGCTTACGGAAATAATACGCAAGGATTAATAGCAAACAGCTGGAACATCATTGTGCAAACCGCACACTCCAAAGACTTGACAATTCTGAATGAAAAATTTCATGAATTAAAAACGAGAATAGAAGAGTTCTTAATTGTGAAAGAAGGGTCAGAAATATCTGAGGAAACAAGCTCCAAAACAATGTCAACTTTTGATTTAGTAACAGCTGCGAAGGTAATCCCAACCTTCAAAGGGGAATATAAGGAACTCAACAATTTCCTAGGGCTAATTAAGTTCTACCATGACACTCTCACACAAGATATACAGAAGACTACACTAATCAAATTCATTTTAGCAACAAAATTGTCAGAAAAGGTAAAAAATAAAATTTTAACCGAAGCAACACCGGACAGCTTTGAGACACTAAAGTCAGCACTAAAAGACGCATTCCGATAGAACAAAACAGCTCCAAGGGTTCATGCAGAAAAAGCTAAAAGTTCGTAAGGTTTTCAATCGATCATCACTGTTGCTTCCCGCATACAAGACCTAATAGCTTCTCTAAATGAGTTACAGATAGCTGAAGAAGGGAACGAATACCGGGAAATGATTGTTAGATTGAACGACCAAATTGGTTTAACCACATTCAAAAATGACTTAGCTGAACCATATAAATCAATAATAACAGCTGCGAGACCCAAAAAACTGGTAGAAGCTATTCACATTGCAAGTGAAGTAACTCCGTATCAAGCAAATAGGGTTATGCGCTTCAATAACACTAGCAATAGACAGAATTTCACTAATAACAGAAATTACAGTAATTTTAACAGACAAAACAATAATAACAATAATTTCAACAGACAAAACAATAATAACAATAATCATAGCTACGTTAGAGACAGACAAAACAATCAACCAAGAACCAACAATTACAGAAACAATCAAAATAAACAATATGGTCAGGGAAACGCATACATCCCGAGCCGTCAGGACTGGCGACAACAAAATCAAAGACGATAGGATTCTTAAGAGAAGGTAACTCTACAAACTTCATAAAAGCAAAACTAGAAACGAAAATAGTAACTCTGCTGGTAGATTCTGGAGCCGATATCTCATTAATAAAAGAAAAAGCAGTACCAGTAAATTCCAAAGAAGTAAACACAAATTGCAAAATAAATGGCATTGTGAATCGTACCATAACTGCATACAAATCTGTCGAAATTGACATTAATTGCCAAGACAGTAAAATAAAAAACAAATTCTATATTTTTTAAACAATTAAATAACCTGGAAGTAGATGGAGTTTTAGGCAGAGACTTCCTACATTAAAAACTACAGATTACCACACACACAGCTGCAGGTGATAGAAAAAGAAGTTGATCAATTACTAAAGGATGATGTCATTGAACATTCCGTCAGTCCTTATAACTCACATCTGCTACTAGTTTCGAAGAAAGGTAATACAGAAGAAAAGAAGTGGAGATTAGTGGTAGGATTCCGAACATTGAATAAAAAAATCGTAGACGATACATTTCCATTAACTCGCTTGGATGACATTTTGGACAAACTCAGAGGAGCACGTTATTTCAGCACATTGGATATGACGAGTTCATAACACCAAATACCGTTAGACAATGTCTCAAGGAAACTCAGAAAATTTTCGACCAACAAGGGTCACTACCAGTTCAAAAGGTTACCATTTGGATTAAAAATCTCAACAAACAGCTTATATTATAACCCAACGGAAACCCACTTTCCCGCCCAACCGGCACGAGGGGCTCAATCCGCATAACGTACGGATGTTAAGCGTCGAGATCCCAAGTTGCTCAGCTACAGAATAAGAATTCATCAGCCGAATACAAAGTTAGAGAAATGCAAAGTAAGAAAATTGGATCGTTAGCTGTTATTAAGAGAGGATAGAATAGTTCTTTTAATTATAAAAAGTGAGTCCGATACATCAAAGGTGCTGGAATGATTGTTAAAGTCTTGGCATAAACCCCGAAACGGTTCATTCAACTCAAAGTTAGTTCTGCATAGTTTCAAGAAAAGTGGTTTAAAGTTTCTCGTTGCACGGGAGGGTACATTAAAATTAATTTGCTCTAGAAGAAATGGACTTGAGATCCATCCATTGACTAATTTTACCAGAAATATTATACCTAACATTTCTCTGCGACTCGAAAGAGTAGGAAGATTAATAAGTTTTAAACGACTAGTGTAAGGGGGAAGATTGTATGGCGAATCCCATCGAAGATTTCTCAAAGCAAAAAGTAAGAATTGTTTTTGTATTGACTCTAGTTGGTCTGAGTGGACCTGATAACGAGGATTCCAAACTATGGAACCATACTCCAGTATTGGTCTTACTAATGAAGTAAAAAGTGTTTTAGTTATATACGGGTCGCGGAATTCCTTTGACCAACGCTTTACAAAAGCCAGTACACCCCTTGCTTTATTATATGTGGAACTAATATGAAAATTAAAATTGAGTTTACAATCCATACCAACACCCAGGTCAACAAAACTGTTTACATGTTCTAGGACGTAGTTATTTATTTTGTAGGAGGCCGGCTGAATGGTTCGTCGAGAAAAGCACATGAATTTACATTTGTTAAGGTTAAGCGGCATATAATTAATGCTGCACCAATTGACTATGCTGTCCAAATCTTGCTGTAGCAAGGATCTTTCTTCAGCCGAGGCATAAGTCTTAAAAAGTTTAACATCATCCGCGTACATCAATATTTTAGAATACTTTACTACTGTAGAAATGTCGTTTATGAATAGCAGGAACAGAATCGGTCCGAGGTGGCTGCCCTGAGGAACTCCCGAGGAAACATCGATGATCCCAGAATGAAAATTTTTAAAAACTACCTTTTGCGTCCTACCGGAGAGATAAGAAGACATCCAACAGAGGATACCAGGTTGAAAACCAAGCAGATCTAGTTTACGGATGAGTAAAGAGTGACATACTTTGTCAAATGCTTTACTAAAATCGGTATATATAACATCAGTATCAATGCATTCCCTAAACCCATTTGAAACATGGGTGGTAAATTCAAGTAAATTTGTAATGGTCGATTTGCCCTTACAGAAGCCATGTTGGCAATTTGCTATTATTGAGGAAATCGGATAAGTCATTTGATTGGTAACAATAGCTTCAAACAACTTCGGGATAGAAGAGAGTTTAGCTATACCACGATAGTTTTCAATAGAAGACCTGCTTCCAGATTTATGAAGGGGGATTATGTAAGACTGTTTCCATATTGACGGAAAAACTCCTTGCTGGAGTGACAAATTAAACAAGTTCGATAATGGCAGGTACAGGTGCTTTGCACATTTTTTTAGGAAACATGTCGGGATCATATCAGGGCCGTACTTGAATGATTCTTTTAAAGATATTAAATAATGAAAAACATCATCTGATGATATGACTGGAATATTAATAGAGTTATTGGGGCTCAGCTTGTATGGATAGGAAATACAGTTATAATTAAATTGAGTGGTGTAGTTAGATTTAAAGAACTGGGCAAATAGATTGGCAATAATCTCGTTATCACATGACACAGTACTTTGATATTTCATTGCGGAATGGAATGCATTTACTCTGCGCTTAGAATTAACGAAACCATAGAAAGCTTTCGGGTCGTGGATAATGTTCATTTTCATTTTATTCAAGTATTTTTCATAACAGTTTTTATTTAATTCTAGATATTTATGTCGCAAGACTGAATAATTAAGATAATCCACATGACGACCAGTACTTTTATATAATTTAAAAGAACGCGATTTTTTATTTTTTAAAGTTCTCAAGTCTTTAGTGAACCATAAAGGGGCTGATTCATCACGAATACAAGAACCTTTAGGTACATGTTTAAAAAATAAGTTGTATAAAGTATTGTTGAAGTCCAAAACATTACGCTCAATATCGCCATTGTAGTAAGGCCAAGTTATTTTAGATAAGTCATAGTTTAATTTTTTAAAATTAGCTTTTCTAAAATCGAAGCTGTCATTAGAATTAAAAGCTTTCGATCCAGAAACCCGCTCTCCGTCTATGATCTCGTATGACAATTCAATTGCAGGATGATATACATCCTCAGGCAAAACCAATGGATCACATCGATTTAAGGAGGCCCTGTAAATGTTGTCAACAAAAACCACATCCAAGACCCTCCCCAACTTGTTTTGTAGGGTATTAACCTGGTTCAGACAAAGTTCAGTCATCCCCTCCAGAAAGGCGTTGTTAATGGAAGGTACGATATGACCATCAATCATATTCCAAGAAATGTTTGGGAGATTAAAATCACCCAACACAATCAATGAGTCGGGAGGCCTAAGCATTGAGTCCACAATCCCAAGTAAAGAAATATGATCACTATATACCGACAAGTCAGACTGAGGAGGTATATAGCAGAGGGCTAAATAAATATAAGACTTGCTTAATTGCACTCGTATGCACTTAAATTCAGTAGACTCAATGATAGGGACGTTAACCACTTCAGATGGTAATGAAGAATGGACAGCAAAAAGAACACCTCCACCGATCCTGCACTCTCGATCATTTCTGTAAATATGATATTCACTGCAAAGGATCTCCGAATCAAAAACGTGAGGTTTAAGCCAAGTTTCAGTGAAAGCTATAATGTTAAAATTACAGTGATAACTCTTCAAAAGCAAGTCAGTTAGTTTTGTATTCAAGCCTCTAACATTTTGGTAATATACATCAAGTTTAGTTTTTATCAGTTTTTTGACTCCGGATTAGGATTAGAGATTTTTGCTAAGTTTTTATTATTTATGTTGGGTTTAAACTCGAATTCGCGAACAAAAGCCCCAGTCGGCCAAAAAGAGCTATTTAAAAGTATATTAAAGTTTTCGGAAGTTACATCGATTTTAAATGAAGAAATGTTTCTCTTGTAATTAAAGTTAAATTTCCTGATAGTTATGTCATCAGTCTTAACCTTAGATGAAATGTGAAACTTGATATCCTCAACTGTGGTATCACTGGAAAATCTTGATATAAAAATAGATTTTCTCTGAGGAATCACAACCAGCCCCCTAGCAGGCGCCACAGAAACCCCAGCAGAATTTTTGCTTTCGCTGCTTTCCTTTTGAACTGATTTCTGTGCAGCAGCTTTTGATGTAGAAGGTTCAACAGCCTGAGGACAAGGTGAGGAGAAACTAATCAACTCCCCTGAGGGAGAAGAAATAAAATACGTTTTCGTAGTGTTTGAATTTTTCGGTAAGAACATTTAGCTCCTTACCAATCTCAGAGAAACCGTTCCTACACTGCCTAAAAAATTTAAAAAGATCAACTTCAGTTGACCTACATTTCAGACAAGACCAGCGGACACCCTTACCATCATCAATCAAATCTAACAGTCTACCTGTCAAACCAGCACACTTCATGTGGGCAAGCCCATCGCAAAGCCAGCAAGACACAAAGCGTTCAGACCCACTCTTGACTTGGCAGTTAGGATAATTACAAGACATGGTATATTATTTAGGAGAAAATTAATTAGAATTAAAATTACAATTTATAGGACTAGCAGAAGAAAGGATCTATCAGTGGTAAGCAGTTTAGCAAAAAAAGCAGTTTAGAAGTCGGTAAGGCAGTTGAAACAGTTTGGGATACACAGTTTTATTGACACTTAACAAATCACGCAAACAGCTGTGAAAGCTAAAAGGAGTAACAAAGAAGAGTGCGCGCACAAACAGCAACAGCCGCAAATGCAAAAACAAAACAATTGGCAATAACAACTGTACTACAAGAAAAATTATGACTCGGCACACAACACAACAAAGATTTAAATGAGATTTTTTATAAGTTAAAGATTATTAAATGAATATTGCACCAAATCACTTTATACTTAGCTTGAAGTGCACAAAATTGATTTAATCACAATTTAATGAAATTTCTTTTGATTAATTTGATATTTAAATTGTTTTATAACAATATTTGTAAGAGAGCAAAGTAAACACAACCACACAGCTTGTCGTTTGCGAATAATCATCCAAAGAATGTTATCAATTGCACTCAGTGAATCAGCTTTTCTCTATGTAGACAACGTAATAGTATTTGGGAAGAGCTTACAAGAACACAACCAGAACTTGGAAAAAGTTTTAGCAAGACTAAGTGCACACAATCTAAAACTAAATCCGGCAAAATGCAAATTCTTAAAAACAGAAGTCACAACTGATCCCAGCAAACATAACGTAGTAAAAGACTATCCAAAACCCAATAATGCAGATGAAGTTAGAAGATTTGTAGCATTTTGTAATTACTACAGGCGATTTATAAAAAACTTTGCAGAAATACCACAACCACTAAATCAGCTACTAAAGAAGAATCAACTATTCAACTGGAACAATGAGTGTGACAAAGCTTTTCACACATTGAAATACAAATTACTCTCACCACCATACTTTGCTATCCAGATTTCTCGAAACGATTCATACTTACAACTGATGCTTCCAATTTTGCGCTAGGAGCGGTACTATCACAAGGTGAAATTGGAAAAGATAAACCTATTGCGTATGCAAGCAAATCCCTAAACAAATATGAATTGAATAAACCAGTAATCGAAAAAGAGTTACTAGCAATTCAATGGGGTATAAACCATTTTAGGCCTTATCTATACGGCACAAAGTTCACCGTATACACAGATCACAGACTACTGGTAAGCTTGTCCAAACATAGTAATCCTTCATCCAGAATGACTAGAATAAGAGTCGATTTGATGGATTATGATTTTGATATAATCTATAAGCAAGGAAAAATTAACACTAATGCTGATGCATTATCGCGAATCCAGCTTAACATAAAAAAGCTAAACCATTTGTAACGAGGGCAATGATGAAAAATAATCAAAATTCAAGCAAAGGGCAAAAAGAAAAGAGGAAATCGCAAAACACGGGAACTTTAAAATCAAATATGGAGAATGATCACCTACATATTTGGGAATGTATATATATTTCCGATATAAGGCGTGTAAAACGACTTGACTTCAAATACAAGAAGGATGAAAGTATGAAGCCCCACAATATTAAAGTCACAGTAGCACATAATGACCTAATTGTAGAATATAGTGATAATTCCTTATCAAAAATTGAAATGATTCTGAAGAAGCTATTGTTCGAGGCCAGCAAATAAATAAGAAGAATGCTAGCAAAACTTAAGCGGAAATACATTTGGAAAAATATGAGACAAATGATAATAACATATATTAACAACTGCAAGCAATGCGCAAAATCGAAAGTAACTCGATACACAAAAGAGGAATACGGTATTATCGATACTGTTGTTTGATAAAATAGTGATTGACACAGTCGGACCGCTTCGACCTTCCACAAATTTCCGCTACATGCTGACATTGCAATGTGAGCAAACAAAATTTGTTGTCATAATACCACTTGAAACAAAAGATGCAGTAGCTGTCGCAAAGGCAATCGTAGAATAGTTTAATTTGAAATATGGGTGTATGCGAAAAATAAAAACTGACAAGGGCACAGAATTTACCAATGAACTGTTGAAAAACATATGTAAACAATTCCAAATCAACAAAGTAATTTCAACTCCATACCACCATGAGACACTAGGTTCAATTGATCGAACTCATAGGGTATTAAATGTGGTGAAGTCACCTTATCAGGTTGCGCAAACACAGGTGGCAACCCCAATTCAGCGCGTAAATGGTACTCAGCTGTCAAAAACCAGTGAGTGCTCAGTTTTCACCATATACATAAATTTTCTTTCTTGTTCCTGGTTAACACGTTCGCCCTACATATAATTTATATATATATATTAGCATCGCTGTGCCATTATCGCATTTCTATTCATTTAGTTAATTATCATAGTATTTGGATGCAGTGAATATTAATTGTACAATCTAAAAGTGAAATAAATCGGTTGTGAAGTCAAAGTGCTTGAATACGACTTTTCTATACAGCATTATTTCGGTTCAGGGCAGTGTCTTCGTACAGATTTGACCTTAGTTGAGGGGAATTGCTGACTCGGCGTCAACTCCGACTACCATCCAACGTTGCAGACCGCTAGTGCCGCTCTGCCAACCCCTTTTCCGCCACATCAATATCGTTCAAGCAACGTCCCGAGTCCAACGAGGAATTCAACCATCGCCACTGTGCCCTAACTACATGCCGTAGCTTCCAAAAGCAGTAACGGCGCAACTACCGGTCCTTCGACGCCAATAAAAGAATCTCATAAAAAAAAGCATAAGTAGAAGACTACTAAAACCGTAAGTACGCATACTACATGTCTACTAATAACCCTACGGAATAATGTAAAATCGTCAGCTTCTTTTGTTTAAATTGTTAAAATTCAAACAAAAAAAAAAATGGCTTGAAAAATTAATTTGGGAATCGATATATACGAGTATATGTAAGTGAGCAGAGTTCATAAAAAATTTTCCCGCTAAAAATAAGTTTCTCAAATAAGTTCTCACGGTGAGCATATTCGCAAGTAGATACATGCATATATACATCTATATAAAGATAGATACATAGTTACCGCTTTCCTCAAACGAGTGCATATATGGATATACCCCTTAAATATAGTCAGGCTCAAAAAGTTACAATATTACTTTCAAAATCCCGCTTTAAGTTAGAACTTTATATACTATTTCTTAACACATACAAATATAGTTCAGTTACTAGTTTATACAAACGCACGTTTGTATCCCTCCCAACATACGAGTATACTTATATACACGAGTATATCTACTTATAAAGACTGGAGCAGCGGTAGAGAAGAGAATATATAAGTTCACTATATATAATTACATTAACCTCCTATATTTAAATTACATATTATTCAAATATTAGCATATATTTATGTACAAAAACTAAGTGAGCGGTACAGTGACGGGAATAAAAAAAGCATTATTTACTAATAAATAGCGGGTACAGTGGTGCAAACAAAATTTCGGACGTGACAAAAATTATCGCCAATCCTTACGCTCCTTTAATAAATATAAAAAATAAATAAAAATAAATAATTTTTATTTAAATCTCGCTGTTAATTATCAGCCTTGTTTTAATATTCATTGAATTAAGCACAACGAATTACAGATCGTTTGTGACATTTGTATCTCAAATTTCAAAAAAACTATATCAACTTAGGCTTCGAAACGCCTCCCTCGACTCGATTCGTTTTGACCATCGTCACCCTTTCCCATAAATCCAAATTCGGTAGTTGGTATATTCGGTCAAGCCTTTCACATCCCTAAAATGAGTGACGAGGAAACTCAGCGCGTCACACGCGCAAGTGCAAAAGCTGTCAAGATCGCCAAACAACCGTTTGAGACCATTAAGTTCGTGGCAGAAACCGATAACTTTACTGATTATTGTACGAGATTTAGCTCGGCCCCATTACACAACTACTCCGAATCGGCATCAAAAATAAAAGACTTTAACATAGATCATTTTTGGAACCGAATTCAAAAGGCATTTGACGCCTTATTAGAAACCGACGAAGATGACCTACCCAAAGATTTCAAAGCAACTGCTTTCAATAAATATAGGTCATGTCTCATAGCATATGAAGACACGAAAGCTCAAATCGGTGATCTACTTCAGTTAGAGACCAATCCCACAACTCCTGCCATAACATCGCAGCCTCAAGAGAACTCAGGCATCAGCTTAAAAGTCCCACCTTGCGACACGGAGATCTTTTATGGGGGTTATGGGCCGTCTTTCCGTGATATGTTCACTGCGGTCTACATAAACCATCCAAAGCTCTCAAAGGCTCAGAAACTATATCATCTGAGGTATAAAACGCAAGGGAAAGCTGGTGAAAAAGTAAAGCAATTCCCACTAGCGATGATAACTTTGAATTGGTGTGGGAAGCCCTACGGTCCCGGTATGAAAATAAGAGGATATTGGTTGACAACCAATTTCGCAACCTTGTGAATTTGAAACCAATTCATCAAGAGAGTAGCGAGGAAATAAATAATTTACAAACTACGGTAAACAACAGCCTTCAGATCCTCGCTACAAAACAAGTCGCAACTCAGAATTGGGATCCAATTCTTATATATTTGGTGATATCAAAACTTCCTGAGAACACTGAACCCTGTGGGAACAATCTCTCAAATCCAGGAAGGACCTCCCCAACTGGTGCCAAATAAACCCTTAACCTCACACTACTCTCACAACAAATCTCCCTCTCAGATCCAAGCGCATATGACGGAGCACCGAGTTAGGTACAAATGTTTGTTCTGCAATGTCTCTAATCACACACTAGCGCAGTGTTTCCACTTCCGAAAAATGTCGGCCCAGGATCGCAGAAAGTTCGTGAGAGAGAACAATATGTGCTTCAATTGTTTCTCACAATCACATTTGTTGAATAATTGCCCTAGCACTCAGACTACAAGTCAACCGGTGCAATGAAAAACACAATTCAGTGTGCATGATAGCCCAACATCTAAGCCAAAGTGCCAACAGTCTGGAATTCAAAAGACTACGTCTCAAGTCGCATTGGCTGCACCCGTTTACTCGCAAACTGTGGATACAACCGAGAATCCGGACCATCAACCCTCGTGCTCACCCAAGACACAAGTACACTCATTCTACTCCGAAAACAAAGGTCAAGTGTTCCTCCCAACGGCAGTCGTGACAGTGGAACATAGAGGTGAAATTTTTAAGCTTAGAGCCCTTATAGACCAAGGATCGGAACGGAGCCTTATTTCCTCTAAAGCTCAGACCAAATTAGAACTACCATGCCCACTCTCGAGTTTTGAAATCTCAGGCATGGGAGGAAAAGTTTTTCAAACCTCGAACAAACTATGCTCTTTAACCCTGGTTTCCGCTGACTTTAACACGAAAATCAAAGCCCAGGCAATTGTCTTACCACAGCTAACAAAATTGCTTCCAAAATTCCAGCCCACTGATTAGCAACGTGAATGTAATGCTGGAAGGCATAGAAAAGCTCTCAATAAGTCTGCTAGCTCAAAATACTATATTTTGCTGGATACTTAGTGGTAAAGTACCCGAAAAGGTGGATGCATTCTCGACTCAGGTCGAAAAGTCCTTACATGAGCCATTAGAGTCCCAGTTACGAAAGTATTGGGAATTAGAAGAAGTCCCCAGGTCCAAGCCCTCAAGCCCCGAGGACGAAATGTGCGAATACTTTTATCAATCTACCACTACTCGCACTCCGGATGGCCGGTACGAAGTCCGACTCCCTTTCAAGCAAGGCTTTCCGGATAAAGTCGTCTTGGGTTCATCTCGCACTCCTGCTCTGCAACAATTTTTAAGTATGCAGAAAACTCTCAAGAGAAAATGTGGCTTAAAACCGCTCGTCTTAGAAGAGTATATTTCCCTCAATCATATGGAGCAAACGAGCTCTTCTGAAAAATCCTCTAAAGGAAAATACACGTCGTTCTACCTTCCTCATCACGCGGTTATTAAACCCGAAAAAAAAAACGTCAAAGGTGTGCGTCGTCGTCAATGCATCAAAAAAATCAGGTTCCGGATACTCCCTCAATGATGTTCTTTATACCGGTCCGACTCTCCAACCAGATTTAATGTCTCTAATCCTCAAATGGCGTACATATCGGTTTGTTTTTAACGGCGATGTAGAGAAGATGTATCGCCAGATACTCCTACACCAAGACGACCAAATTACCAACGAATTATATTTCGACCAGATCCAAACACTCCAGTAAAGGCCTATAGATTAAAAACCAACACATTCGGTGTAAATTGCGCGCCCTATCTAGCTATACGCACACTAAACCAACTCGCAAAAGAAGTACGATACACGTACCTTTAGCCTCTCTAATCTTAGAGAACGAGACTTATGTTGACGATGTACTCTCCGGCGCTAATGACTTACGCTCAGCTGAGCAGGCTCTTTTACAAGTCAAACAAGCGCTCAGCTCCGCACATTTCCCGCTGAAGAAAATCACAGCTAACTAACCAGAAATACTCAAAAAAATTAGTAAAGAAGACTTGCGTGATACAAACTTTCTCGAATTCAAAAAAGCAAGCACAACCAAAACTCTCGGGATTAAATGGAACGCCATCACGGATTCCTTCTCATATACCGTCGAGTCGATCCCAGCATCGTCCGCCTGCACAAAACGTCAGATTCTCTCCTCCGTCGCGAAACTTTTCGACCCGGCAGCATGGCTGACGCCAATAATGATTCAAGCTAAAGTTCTCTTGCAGGAGCTGTGGCTTGATGGTACCGACTGGGATGAGCAAGTCAAGCCACTCCGCCTCACAAAATGGATGCATTTTGCAAACAACTTGCAAACAATCTCAGCAATCCAAATACCCAGGTGCGTAAACTACATACCGGACCAACATGTTGATCTGCATGGTTTCTGTGACGCCTCTGAGAAGGCTTACTGTGCAAACATATATGTTCGTAGCATACAAGGGTCCACATTACTTCTCACCTTTTGGTGTCCAAAGGTAAAGTGGCAACTCTCAGAACGACAAGTTTGCCCCGCCTCGAACTGTGTGCAGCTCTCGTCCAGTCTCACCTTGAGCTTTCTCGAGGAAAATTGACGCTTTGGTCCGATTTCGAAATTGTTTTGGCATGGCTAGAGAAACCACCCCATACTTGGAAGACATTTGTCTCCAACTGAACCTCTCAAATAATTGACCTAGTCGCTAATGCCTCTGATATGGGCACTCGCGGATGCAAGCCTCTCGAGTTGGTGAGGTCCTCATTGTCGTGGAATGGCCCAGAATGGCTTTCCCATTCGCCAAACTCCTGGCCAAAATCGTGCACTCGAAGCATCACCCCGCCGGAAATACGGCGAATCGAAGCATTCCACGCTGTCGAAGAAGAGACCGACCTTCTTGATCGATTCTCATCATTTCGATGTGCTCTCAAGGTGATGGCGTATGTCTTTAAGTTTATAAAAATACTCAGCAACCGTATAAAAGGCGTCTACGTCTCTCCTTCCACCTCTCTAACACATGACGATTTGCGAAATACTAAACACCGTCTCATATCTCTAACACAAACTCGTTACTACCACCGTGAAAAGGTATGTATAAAGGTCCCATTGCCAGTCGGAAAGCGGAGTCCACTCCGCGCACTCAATCCATTTTTTGATAAAAATGAACTCCTACGGGTAAACGGGCGATTGCTTCACTCAACTCTTGGCTACAATGAGCGCTATCCGATTATCATCCCCGAAAAATCTCGATTCGCTATTCTCTATATGAATTTTTTACATGAGCTGCTCTTACACGCAGAACTTTGGCTGATGCACCAGGCCATCCGAATGGAATTTTATATACCCAGACTTAAACCCCTCGCTCATCAATAAATGCATATTTCAATATAAAACATGAACCATATGCATCCATAAGCAGCAAATGCGATCGCAGATAATGGCAGCTTTGCCGCCCGAACGGTGCTCTTACGCACCAGCTTTCACGACAACGGGGGTCGACTTCGCTGGCCCTTTCCAGATGAAAGCCTCTCTTCTGCGGTCGTCTACGTTGGTGAAGGGTTACGTAGTCGTCTTCGTCTGTTTCACAACAAAGGCGGTCCACCTAGAACTATGCTCACACCTCACCACTAACGCTTTTCTGGCTGCATTCGCTCGCTTCGTAGGACGACGTGGCTATTCCGCACAAATGATGAGTGACAACGGACGGACATTCATAGGATCCAAAAGAGCCACAGAAATGGAGTTTACCAATTTTCTCAATGAGGTTTCTCAAGAAGTAATTCAAAAGTACTCGCCTCAAGGCATTAATTGGAAGTTTATCCCTCCTGGTGCTCCTCATATGGGTGGTTTGTGGGAATCCGCGGTCAAGAGCTTCAAAACCTACTTTAAAAGGATCGCTGGGTCGCACTGGGAGTTTACTACCCTACTCATACGAATTGAAGCTGTGCTCAACTCTCGACCAATTTCTCCACTCTCACAAGACCCTATGGAGTTCACGGCGCTAACGCCTGGTCATTTCCTCAGGAGAGCTCCCCTCCTATCTATTCCCGGGGTGAACCATGAGCACTTGTCTATCCTGAACAGATGGGAAAAAAACAAAGTTTTGCACCATCAATTTAGTAAACGATGGAAAGAAGACTATTTGAAGAACTTACAGAAACGACACCGATGGCAGGATACCCGGAAGGAACCAAAGATCGGCGAGTGTGTGCTCATCAATGACAACACACTTACGCCTACGGAATGGCGTCTGAGACGAATTGAAAAGATACACCCTGGCCCGGATGGGCATATCCGCGTTGTTGATGTACGCACCCAGTCCGGCATTCTTACCCGGTCATTAGTCAAATTGTGTTTCTTGCCATCCGAAGATAAAAACTCCAGTTCTATTGATACTTATTAGCTTTGGCTGTATTCACCCTTTGAGCTTGTGTTTGGCAAGCTATATGGATTGCCAAATGACTTATTAAGCGCTAAAGAAAAAGTATATGACATAGGCAACTACATGAATGAACTAAAGATAATACTTAAACATGCACACGACAATGCCGCTATAAACCTAAATGAAAGCAAATAAAGAGCTAGACAGAAGCAATCAAAAGTGAATAAAGCAAATTTCACAGTAAATGAATATGTTTATTTAAAAATAGGAAACAAGAAGAAATTGGATTTATCATTTGAAGGACCTTATTAAATAATTTGGCAAGATGGTCTAAACAGCACCATTCTTAAAAACAAAAAAGAAATAATTGTACACAATAATAACCTAGTTAAAAATAGGAATAACCAAATAAAACCACAATGATAGAAATACACACTTGCAGTAAATAGTAAAAATAAATTAACTTAGAATTTAGAATTACATAACATTTATAAGAAATATGTATATATATGAAGATACAAAAACATAACACAATTCAAAATAAATCAATTTACATTTTAAGAATCTACAATCAATTTATATTCCTCTTAAGGGGAAGGGTGTAGTGTGCCCAACCACTTCAGCACATGAGCTGCATGTTGCTGAGTCGGCGTGTTTGTAATGGTCATCGTGTGTGGCATAATCACAAGTAGTGATGATACATGCAAAGCACGTATGACCGCACACACGATGGTTCATCGTACGGCACCACATGAGGTACACTCGATGCTTGCTAGTTACCGGCACAGGTTACCGAGCAAATGTGGGTCAGTGCACATGACACTTATGACATAGTAGAAATAGCAAGTAAGAATTTGGATGTAAGAAATATAAAAATAGGGGAAATGTAGAGCAACCAATGATTCGATTGGTTGGCCATAGAAAGTAGCATTTATATTGTATGCATATAAAAGACGGCGTTGAGCCATAATAAAGCATTCTTATCCTAAGACTCAAAACACGAGTTTCATTGATGAGAATCATCGCGCATTTTAATGCTCGGACAAATGCGGCTGGATAGCTAAGAGAATACTCAAACCTGCTTTAAACATTGAGAGGTCCCTGCACCCTCAAACATTACAGTGTTTATTTCTTCGCGTGCATAGAAAATAAATATAGATAAACAATTCTTCCAAAATTTTTATAATATTAATATTACATACATGCATTTGAGTATTATACAAATTATTTATTACAACCTTATTACTTCAATATATAGTACATACGTAAATAAGTTAATATCAAAAAAATATTTCAACCAATGTTATTCAAAAAACTAAATTGCATACATTATACTTCAAAAAGTTATAATACCTCAAAACCAAGGAAACACTGTCATATAAATGTGATCGAAAACTTTACGATTCCTACCTACAAATATTAAAGAAACAAAAAGCACAATACTTCCTCTTTTCTATTTGTATGTGAACAACCCCTTTTTGCTTTCCATTGCATGTGAAATTTTACAGTTTCGTATCCACGGATGGAACTAGCTAGCGCCAGCTCCTTCGTTTTTCCGTTTTCATAATTACTAGGAAAATTCTGCAAAATCGACCGCTTTCTACAAAAATTAATAAGTTGTGTGACAACTAAATATCCGTCCTCCTGAATTTAGCCCACATGGTCCACACAGCGTCCACACGTCATCAACACAGCAACGCGTCAACATTGCGTTACCATGTAACTCAGCAACACTCTTTGACACACCGTCACCATAGCAACGCAACATGTAGCTCAGCACCACTCCTTGCACACCGTCACCATAGCAACGCAACCGTAATGTAATACGATCGAGCAGCACATAAGACGCTGCCTATATGTAGCTCAGCAACACTCCTTGGCACACGGTCACCATAGCAACGCAACCGTAATGTCATGGCACTAGCGAGGGCAGTCAGCATGAACCTGTGGTCGTAGCAAGACAACTACCAAAGAGACGGCCATGCTTTGGAAACGGAAAACTAGCCAAACCTTGGAAGTCCCATGGTAGAACACATGGGCTGAACACAAGTGGGGAAACGGGCAACTAGCCCCATCTTGTGCTTAAACCATAGTCTAGTCAAAGCTACAACGCCGTGAATTGGGTGCGAGTGGGGAAGCGGGAAACTAGCCCCACCTTGCCCTGAATAATCGGTCGCGGCAGAGGTTAGGAGCCGGGGCTGGCATAAGTGAGGAGAACGGGTAAACCAGCCTCATCTTATGCTAGAACCACGCTGTGCTGTCTGACCCCGTTGATAATTCTCTGTTGGTGGGTGACGTCTGGGCAGGCGCTATTCTGGCAGGGCTCTGTTGCCGGACTGTGTTGCAGGTACTTTAGTCGCTGATGGCGGCGCAGCTGCCGGTATTCTGGCGGAACTGTGTTGTGTGCTGTGGCTGGCGCCGAAGCTAGCACTATGCTGGTGACGCGGTGTTGCTGGACGACGCCTACGATGTTGTTTCGCGTATTACGGTAGACTGTAGCGTATATAGCTATGCGCAGGCCGAGTCGCGCCTGCTTCGACAGAGCGCTCTCTAATTATTCAAGGAATAACTCAACAAAAAGCTCACGAAATGGCCGTTGAGCAAACCGTTAACGTTTGTCAAATAAATGCCAAGTCGGATCTTGTAAAGTCAATACGGCAGATGTATTTAATGAGAAGCTTTTTCATGGCAGAAATACCCTCGGAGGTTTGCCATTGCCTGCCGAGGGGTGACCGCTATTAGAAAAAACTTTTTCTATTATAAAGATTTTGTTTGCCCTGACTGAGATTCGAACCTCGAACTCACCGGCATATCAAGTTATAGCACGCACCGCTACCAACTCGACCACAGCGGCCACGAAACCAATAGTCGAGCAAAATAACAATATTAAAGAGCGACCGGTTTTAGCATTTCGTACACGTGACAACAACACCTAGAGAAATCCACGTATTAGCTTTCGGAGTCATAGTAATTACAACCCAGTTCACAGTTTCACTAGTTATAGGAACAATAGACCTTTCGCAGACAATAATTTTAATGGCTTTGACAATCAAATTTTTCGACCCGCTAACGGAAACTGTTACCAAAAAGGCAGCAACAATAGTAATAACAATAAAAAATAATAATTTGGCGCTTACACTATATAGGTCAGTATTTGGCCGAACTTCTCCTACCATTTGTGGTGAGCGTCTTTATATTATACCACAAATGGAGGGACCTACAATTTTGTGCCGACTCCGAACGGCAGATGTATTTTATGAGAAGCTTCTTCATGACCGGACTACCGTCGGAGGTTTGCCATTACCTGTCAAGGGGTGACCGCTATTAGAAAAAACTTTTTCTATGATTAAGATTTTACTTGCCCTGGCTGGAATTCGAACCACAATAGCAATAATAATAATAACCGTGCAAGCAACAACAATAGAAACCGGAGGTACCAGTAGAGCGCGTTAAATGCTCAGGCCCATTAGAAACAAGCACTGGGGGAGCAGAAAATAGACAATTTCTACAACAAAAGGCATTTACTGTCTTAACTTAAGTTACTCTGACTTTTTTCAATTAAAACTTACCGCATCTTACAAACTATGTTCGTTTTTAGTCGACACGCTTCTTTCTTTAATCAAAATTACAAGCTTTAACAAGAATTTTTCAATCAATACAGATGATGTTATCCGCTTTTCTGGTGTCATTTCTAATGCTGTTTCTTCTTTAGGAAAAATTAGAGGAAATTTAAATTTTTCGAACTTTTTTATAAAACATACTTTACATATGGTGAACTATGATTTTAACATTCCATCTGATGGTATATTGGGTAAAGACTTCTTAAAATTAAACAAATGTGTCACAGAAAACTTTATAACGGTGTGTTTACAGCGAGATGCATAGTGCATTCCAGTAACCCAATCGTCAAAATTATAAACACCACAGATGATGTTAAGTAAGAACCGTAACATTCGCCCGGACAAACTATATAACTATCATGTTTATTCCATCAAGAAGTCGATGAAAGACGATAACCGGACTAACGAACTTATTAAAATTTTAAAGAAACGAATTTATTTTATTTATTTATTTTTTTTTTAAGTCTATGAATAACAATTCTTACAGACTATTAACAAAAGTATTCTTATGACAAAACTTAAATACGATTATTGGTATTAAAAAATGAATTCAAGAGAATGACAAAAATATTTCTACCTACTGAAAGATCAAGCTCGATAGAAGTTGAGATCAGGTTTAATTCATTTAAAGCCCGGCTTATAGGGGCATTATAGGCATAATTAGTTCTACTGCACTTCCCATAGAATGGATAAAAACTACGAAGTTCTCTTCTTGGAACATTAAAATTTATTTTCTCTAAAAGAGCGGGACAATCAAAAGCCCCCTGGATAACGCCATGCACAAAAGATAAAGAAAGTATAGATCTCCTATTTTCTAAAGACTTTAAATCTTATAGTAGCAAACGCGAATTATACGACGGTAATGGATCAGTGAAAAGCAAAGACCGTTAAGCATACTTTAGGAAAACTTTCTGAACTCTTTCGATCCTGTTCATGTTAAACTGTTGAAATGGCCGCCAAATAATAGTGGCATACTCGAGGTTTGATCGCACAAATGAGGTGTAGAGCAATTTCCATGTGTATGGATCTGTAAATTCAGCACAATTTCGCCGAACGAATCCCAACATAGCGTAAGCCTTTGAAATAATATAGTTTATGTGATTATTAAAAGTAAGTTTAGAGTCAAAGATAACCCCAAGATCCTTAATCTCATAAGCCTTCTGTAGTATACAGTTAGAAAGTCTATATGAACTATGAAACCCAGTATGTTATTTAAAATAACTAACATGAAAACATTTTTTTTATATTTAAGGATAGATGCGAACTAATACACCATGTGTAAAAAATTTTAATTTCCGATTGTGGATTAATCATATCTACGGAATTATTTACTATAGAATAAATTTTTAAGTCATCAGCATTTAATAAAAAGTTGGCATGAGAAAAACATGAACCTATGTCATTGATAAACAAAATAAATAAGAGCGGCCCAAGAATGCTCCCCTGGGGTACACCTGAAGTGGCAATAAAAGAATGAGATGATACATTATCAATGGTGACCATGCATCGCCTATTGCTTAGATATGATTTAAGCCATTGCAAAAATACTGAGTGAAAGCCAAGGCAAGCAAGTTTATTAATGAGAATCTTGTGCGAAACCTTATCAAAAGATTTCGAAAAATCAGTATATATGCAGTCTACTTGACCGCCTGAAGTAAAGGCGGAAATACAAAATTCACTGAAAACGGTTAGATTGGAAACAGTGGAACGACCAACCACAAACCCATGTTGGCTGGGGCTAATTATACTTTTAACAGAAAAATAAATCTTATCTTTGACAATGCATTCAAAAAGCTTCGAGATATTAGTAAGTTTTGATATTGGTCTATAGTTGCAGACATCATTTTTACTACCACTTTTAAATATGGGAGTTATTGAAGCAACTTTCCATCAACAAACGTACCACATTCTAACGACTTATTAAAAATTATTTTAAAGGGAACCGCCAATGACGGACAGCTTTTTAGCAAGAGAACTGAGAAACCATCAATATCTGACGTTGAAGATGGCTTGAGTTTTCTAATACCATTCACAATGACTTCGACTGATAGTGTCAACGAACCAAAATTAACCACAGACTGGACATCCGAAGACAAGTCCGCCGTGGAGATATTATTGTCGCAGACAAAATTCGATTTGAAGAAATCGGCGAACAGATTAGCGGCATCTTTTGGAGAGTTAGCGACTTTGTTATTATAGCAGACGGTAGAGGGAATCGATGAGCAGGATTTTTTCGATTTTATGAAGGTCCAAAACGCCTTAGGATTGGACTTTATGTTAGACTCGAAATTAAGACTATATTTTTTATACAGAAACTTATCCAAGCAATTAAATTCCTTCATGTAGCGCAAATAGGTATCATAGAAGGACTGACTTTGTGTCCTCTTAAATTTCTTATAAAACTTGTTCCTAATATTCTTCAACTTTTTTAATCCCGTGGTGTACCAAGGCAATTTATAGGGTTTCGGTTTCAAAATCGGAATATTATCTAAACATATATTATATACAGATTCTTTGAAAACATTATAACAATAAGCAGGATCAGAATTGGAAAGTAAAACAGTCCAATCAAGATCACATAACAGCTGATTTAAGGCATTGAGATTACAGCGCGCGTAATTAAATACAATTTTGTCTTCCCGAACTGCTTTCTTAAATTCATAAAATTCAATCTTAAGAACTATGACAACATGGTGCATATCTGTAGCAGAAAATGGCGCAAGGCACTCAGTTAGATAAAAGTTAACGCTTTCATTGATAAAAATACGATCTAAAATTTTATCGAGCTTGTTTACAAATTTATTTACCTGCAATAAGTTTAAACATAAGAGGCTATCAATAAAATATATTTCAAGCGATGTAGATACATTTTTCGGCATAAGTCCAGTAGAGCAGTAGTTTTGACGCCAGTTAATATTCGAGAGATTAAAATCGCCTAAAATACAAACAATATCGTCACCTAACTTATTAAGTACTAAGTCTGCTATATTATCGGCATGAACTCTATAAAGACTTTCCAAACTATTAGGTGGAATATATGAGGCAATTATATACAAAGACTCAACGGCTATCGAACTACGTATGCTTACACAAATCTTGTCAAGCAGAGAGTCATTATTTACAAGAGAAATTAATGTGGCACTGTACTTTCGTTGAACAGCAATTAATACTCCACCCCCACGTATGCGACCTGTTTTCCCGGCATATCTATCTTTACGAAAGACGACAAACAAATTTGGGTCGAAAAATTCTGAATCATAAAAGTCTGGGTTCAACCAGGTCTCAATAATTACAAATATGTCATAGTCTAATTGCGAGCTCAATGCTTTAACAGCATGCGACTTAGTTCTAAGACCGGACGCGTTCTGAAAATAAATAGTTAGGCCTCTAACATCCAACCGTTGCAGATTATCTGTTGTGGCTAAAGAACAGGTTGTGGACTTTCCTCTCTGGGAAAAAAACGAAAAGGACGTACTTTTACATCCACTAGCCAAATGTCCGATGATGATATTTTATCGTAAAATGAGTTAGCAACGCCAAGTTTGAAATTAACTTTTCTATATGACTCAGCAGGTGCGTCCTTTTTAATTAATCTATGACAAACTAGATATTGTTTGTCAATGTTTGCGTGCTTAACGACGTAATCCAAGATATTATCAGCGGAAACCGAATGATGAAATTATGAAATATGAAGCCATTTGAAGCGTAAAATAACATTTAGATCATTATTTACATTAGATCCAATAGTACTCTGACGCTTCTGTTGCTTTGCTTTACCATTCAATTTACTTGTAGCAGTAGCTGCAGCATCAGCGTCGGCAGCCACTGCAACCTTAACAGCATTTGGGCGAGGGCTTGAACTAAGAACGGAGGCATAAGAGCTATATGCAACTCCTCCCATGGAATTCTGGCCAGCATTGTTAACATGATTCTTAACATTGGTGATAACCGCAGTAGCAGAGGCAGAGCTTGAAGAAGCCTTCTTTTCGGCAGAAGATGATCGCGGCTTCGAATTGCATGGCACTAGAGCATTCATAGCAGCAAAACCAGCAGGTGAAGCAACAAAATTATTAGAAGCATTAGATGGTTCGAGAGCACAAATGCTAACAGCGAGACTCTCCTTAGCAGCAGAACTAGCAGGTGAAGCAGCATAATTATTAGTAGCATTAGATGGTTCAAGAGCACAACTAACAGCGAGACTCCTCATGCATTGAAGAAGTACGAGTGATAATCGAAGATAAGCTTTCACTCAGATTGGTAAAACTAGATTTCAATTCTGTTCGTACATTTTTGATGTCATCAACCACTCGAATGCTGCTGTCACATATTACCTTATGCATGGAACTCAGCTCTGCCTTCAAGTCATTTACATTTTTAAGCAATAGATTTTTGTCCGAAACTACGGAGTTAAGAACGGACAGTATTTTCGCATTCTCTGCTTTGAGTTTAATTATTTCAGCAAGCATCAGCTTCAGTGTTGATTTATTGTTACCGCACTCGTTTTTATTGCTTCCACTATGTGTGAAGTCAGTTATACTGCATTACGATTTTACATTATCCGAGGACAGCTTCGCCGGGGTAATAGATAGCGGCGGTGAGCGAATTGAATTGCGACGCTCTTTTGAACACGATTTACAGTAGAAAGCAGAATTCGATTTCGTATAATATTCAAAATCAGCAGGTAGAATATTCACACACGGCAAATGAAAAAAATCATTGCAATTAGCGCATTGCATTTTAGGTTGGCCCCGTTCAACCTTTTGCCCACACACACACGGCATAATACTTAAATTGAGTGTCCAAGTGAAACAAGAAAAAAAAAACTATTTTTCACTCTCGCACATTACGAATAATATTGTAGTTAGAATTTAAACAAACCGATATCACTATTAATCTCAGAGCAATTACTAAACACGTCTGTACAGCATGACGTCTACTTTATTCCAAGCAATATTGCAAGCAAATTACTCGACTTATGTCTAGAATATGCTGATATAGTTATTCGCTCTGCCTGATGACTAAATGGCATTTAATAATTTTTACGAGTAGAAATTAAGACTGTCGCACAATAACACCATTTACATTAAAAATTACCGACTTCAATATTCTCAGCGTGTGGAGATCAATAGCCAAGTAAATAAATTGTTAAATTATGACCTTATCGAACTAAGTCACTCAAATTACAATCGTAATTCGAAAAAACGACAATAATGGTCGAAAAGCATATCGTATCTGCGAAGATTTCCGTGCACTCAATATAAAACTAATGCCGACAAGTAACCTCTGGCACGTGTTGATGACATTTTACATAACCTTGGTCGAGCAAAGTATTTTCCGACAAAGTATTTTTGTGGATTTCATTGCATTGGGATTTGCTTGCATATCGATTCACGTGATGTAACTTCTTTTAGCACCGAGCGTGGAGCATTTAGATGGAAAGTTTTGCTTTTTGGCTTGAATATTGCACCGAATTCGTTTAAGCGAATGATGACAATCGCTTTCTCACGTATTCCGGCTAGTGTAGCATTTTTGTTCGTCGACGATATCATTTCCATAGGCTGTAGTGCACATCACATCACATTCAAAATCTTTCAGAAGTTTTCGACACATGTATATCATTCAACTTCACACTCAATCCGAATAAATGCAATTTTCTAAGGCCAGAAGTTACATTTTTAGACCAAAATTAACTCTATTAAAAAGTATACAAAACCGACTGGCAAAGACACAGTACGACACTTCGTCGCATTTGCAAATTACTACAGAAGGTTTGTACCTAACTTTGCATCTCTGGCGGCAAATTTGAACCGTTTAAACAGAAAACAAGTTGAATTTGTTTGGGATACTGAACGTAAGAAGCTTTTCAACCACAATTTATTATTACAGTCGATGCTTCAGAAACCGGATGTGGTGCTATACTTAGTCAAGAACAGCAAGGTAGTGATTTGACCATTTGTTTCGCTTCTAAGGCATTTAATAAAGCCTAACAGAAAAAATCAAATATAGAGTTTGAACTTTTAGCCATTTACTTTGCCATCAAACAATTTCACCTATACATTTATGGAAATAGCTTCCTTGTTAAATCAGATCACAGACCACTAGTTGTTCTTTTCAATATAAAGGATCCATCTTCAAAACTTACGAGAACACGTCTCGAATTAGCCGAATATAAGTTCATTATAGAGTTCATTAAAGGTAGATCAAACATTGGTGCAGACGCACTATCACGCATTTCCATTGTCGAACTTACGGAATCAATGAAACACGTACTTGCAGTGAAAACAAGAGCGACGACAAAGAAATGTCACGAAAAAGACCCACAAAACAGCGGCATAGACGATTCAACTCAGACCTTAAGCGTTTACGACAAATTTGCATTTAGCTTTTCGAAAAATCAACAATAAATTACGATAAATATAACCAAATTCCAAATTTACAAATTTTCGCACATATAAAATTCAAAAAACTCGAATTGATTAATGTCGAAGTTGCTAACGAAATAACGAATTTAGATGACTTACATTTTTCTATCGCAGAATTAAAAAACAACGAAAACAAAATTTGAAAGAATTTAAAAATTTTTCTGAGAGATCCAGTCCCGATTGATGTGCGTCCCAGGTCACAGCGACATTGCGGGAAACTGCCTCGCCGACGAGCCAGGGCACTATAGGAGAAATCACCCCAGAAGGCCATTGGAATTCTCCTGTCCACAGTAGGTCTGCTCCTGGAAAAATGGCCCTTCAGTGGGCTCAGGAAATACTGGGCGGAAACCACGATGTGCAAAGTTGCAAGGTCTTTTGACCGGTTGCAGACTTCAGATGGGGACCCAGGCCGTTAGGCTGGGCATCATTTTTGGTCCAAGTTGTGGGTGCTGTGTGGAGGATGATGAGGTGGAGTCATCTTAACATTACCTTTTTAGCTGCCGTGCTTTCGCAAGGCTGAGATGCAGACACCTTGGCTCATACTTCTTCGACACTCCCGAGGGGAAATCACAAGAATTTTCGTATATCATAAAACCATATAAAGACATACATTTGTACATAGGAGTAAATTTGTTTCCTTTCCCTGATAGCACAATTTGAATAATGTTCGTACAACTATTTAAATGACACTAATAGATTCGTCAAATTTAATTGTTTAAATAATTTGAAACGGAAAATCGGCTGTTTCAACTATTCCAAAAATTATATTCCGTTCACTTGATATGTTAACTATTTGTAATCAAATCTGAATTCAGGTAGTCCGCTGTGTGTGAAGATTGAATAAAATTTGATCTTATTTATTCAAATACATTCTCTAAATGATTCTGAATTATTTATTTTGTTAGTGACATTCAGAGAATACATCGAATGGAAAAGGCATGCTTTATTTTAACTTTGAGGAAGTCGCTCATAACTCGTTAAGGACAGATATTTGCTACTTACAAAAAATATCGACCAGAAATCATTTTTAACCAATCTGCGAAAAAAAAGTTAAGTTACATACATGCTAAAAAATATATTTATATTCGCAGTTGTGGAAAATCATAACTTTGACAAACAGCCGTTACTCAAGGTCATTATCATCATCATCATCGTTTCTTAATGTTTAACACTTTGAGCAAACACATGATTATCATTTCAGAAATGGATAAAAACAAGTTCTATCAAGCTTTGTTCAATTCATACATCAAGGCATAACCGGATGAAACGAAAACAAATTTGCAGGAGAAAAGATGTAGATTTTTGGAATTCGGTAAAGAAATGCGATGATTTATCATAAAAAGTTACTCAATTAATAAAACAGCATGATTCGATGGCATTAAAACGCCATCAATTGAAACCCTCGAACGAACCTAATAAATCGCAAATACCAGCGTCAGCGCAAAACGAAGCATCAGAGCATTCAACTTTAGTTACTCAAGAAACTGATGGAAAATTGGTACCAGAAACTTTTGTTAAGAGCTAGAACTACCCAACAACTGCTCAAGATCAGCTTAAAACTGAAATTGATATTATAAATTCTGAGCTAATCAGCGAAGAACAGCAGAGAGATCTCAAGGAGAAGGAAAATCGTAAGTCGAGTCTGGAAAATTCTTAACTGATAAAATAAATTCTCAAAAACGTCAGCAAAAGTTTACAGCAGATAAAATAAAAAATGTAGCTGAGCTCTGCGAAAAATATTCTGAAATAAAAAGAGCACTGAAAGTTAGAGAAGTTTCCGGAATACCATTAATTCAAGAAGATCAACCTTTTTTATTGGATGCAATCATCAAACTGGCTAGCGACTCATGCACGACGGCAAGAAGGATCTTAAAAAAGCATCAGAACTTTAGATGATATTGCAATTGCACTTAAACATGAAGGTTTTGTATTGAGTAGAAGCGCTCTTTATTTACGTCTGCTCCCGAAACGTAGCTTGTCTTCAGAAAGTAAAAAGCACGTTTCAACCGTCCTTGTAAAGCTCATTAAAGCACAAAATGATAAACATCTCCAACTTGTAGACGGAATCATCTGTAAAGCAAGTATTAATCACCTGGAAGAAATTGCTTCGATTCTGGGACCCAACGAAGTATGCTTTTTAAGTCAAGATGACAAGTTCCGCGTACCTTTCGGGCTAACTGCAGAAAATCACCAATTTCTTATAGTTATGCACGTCTTTCGTAAATACAGAAATTCTAATTTAACTGGAAGTTTTAGAGGAGGAGGGGTTCTTATTGCTGTGAAATCTAAACATCATGCTTCTGTGGTAGTGCTTGATAACGAGAACGCGCTACTTGATCAACTTTAAGTTAAAGTGCGTGGAATTTCTGACTCCATATTTATTTGTGCCTCTTATATTCCGCCCAACAGTGCCTACGACCTCTATGCAGCTCACGTCGACAACGTTACATCCTTGGCATTGAATAAAGTGGGCAGTGATCATCTTTGCGTGCTGGGTGACTTTAATCTTTGTAATGTGAAATGGTTAAACACGATCTCGAAATCGGCACTTATTGCCTGTAATGTAAATAGCTCTAGTGAAATATATTTAGCAGATAGCTTCTTAATTTCTTTTAATTTTAAGTTGTGCGATTTTTTGAAACTGGATAATCTCTTGTTAAACGTTAACTGGGATGACTTGTTTCATCATCTTGGCATCACTGAGTGCTTTGAGACTTTTAAATCTACTGTAGTAGACATTTGTATATGGGTAATTCCTTTGGGAACAAATAAGCAATATAAGGTGCCCTGGCACAATGCTGCTTTGATGAAACTGCGAAATAAGAAAAACAAATTTTTGCGTAAATTCAATAAAAGTAATAATACCGCTTATTTCGATTTGTATAAAGAGTATAATAAAAAATGTATGTGTCTGGATAAATTTTTGCATCGGAACTATGTGTTAAGATTTGAACTTAAAATCTAATCCAAAAGCTTTTTGGAATTTTATTAATTCGAAGAAGTCTGCTTCTAACATTCCATCAAATCTGATAGTGCTGATAACGTTTCCTTTAAGATTCAACCATATCTCGACTTTGGAAAGTTAGTATTGTCCTTTTAAGAATATCCTCAGTGGCATTACTCGACTTATACCCTCTTCAAACACTGATGCTGATGGTCTGTCTGCAATACTGTTCAAGCTGTGCGGTTCTTTAGTGTACCCACTGATGACAATTTTTAACAAATCTCTTTCTTCGGGTACCTTTGTTGATGCTTGGAAATTAGCTTTCATCACTCCGATTTTTAAGAGTGGTAATAAAAACGATATAAGCAATTATAGGCCTATTTCAAAGCTTTCTGCAACTGCAAAGCTCTTTGAATGCGTTATCCAAGACAAACTGTTTTTTTCTGCTAAGAATATGGTGTGCCCGGAATAACATGAATTTTTTAGGGGCCGATCAACTGTGTCAAATTTAACTGTATTCTCTAATGATTGTATAGCGGCTTTTAAATCAGGTAATCAGGTTGATACCGCTTATACAGATTTCTCCAAAGGTTTTGATCGGGTATCCACTTAATTCTAATAAAGGAATAGGCCAGCATTTTTTTTGTTTTGTTTATCGATGACATTTGTTCCTGTTTCTCTTCAGCAAAATTTCTGCTTTATGCGGATGATCTTAAAATCTATTCCTTGATCAAAAGCCGTCATGATTCTGAATTGATGCAATTGGACTTAGATAAGGTTGGAAACTGGTGTGTCAACAATCAGCTATTCTTGAACATAAAAAGTGTTTCCAAATTACCTTTTCTAAACGAATTGATGTCATTGGTACTTCTTAACATATCTCCAACTCGCCTCTTACTCGAGTTAGTGAAATAAAAGACTTGGGAATAATATTTGACTCGAAGTTCACTTTTGTCAGTCATATAAATTTCATAATTACTAAGTCTTACGCTATGCTTGCCTTTGTTAGGCGTCATAGTATGGATTTTAACGACCCGTATACGCCGAAGCTTTTGTATACGTCTTTTGTGCGGTCCAAACTTGAGTACGCATCATTCATTTGGTCACCCTATTTTATGTGCCACATTGCCAGTATTTTTACATTTTGCATTGCGTAGATTTCGATTTTCTGATCCTATCCCAACCTATGAATCGCGGTGTTTACTGATTAACTTGAAATCATTGCAGAACAGGAGAACAATACTATCTTTGTCTTTCATTTTCGATTTGCTCCGTGGGGCTGTGGACTGTATACCGCTCCTTGAGAGAATTTTCTTTCATATTCCGGCCTGGGCACTTAGAAGCTCGGAAATTTTTAAGTGTTACGGTTTTTAAATCTCTATATGCTCAAAAGGCTCCTATTTCTCGAGCTCTGATTGAGTTCAATAGAATCTCTTAACTTATCGAGATAGATTTTTCATATTCAAAAGATCGCTTTTTGAATTCACTGAATTTATTTTATAAATAGCATATTTATACTTTTTTCCATAACTGGTTATTAAACTTAATTTATGTCTACTTAGCCTATAAGAACTTAATTGTACTACTTGGCTTAAATAAATAAATTCAAAGTATATCAGCCTGATCACGATTGGGTCGTGGCCAAGAAGCATAAATTGATAAGTACCCAACGGTAGCAAAATATATATATATATCCAAAATTATTTCACACAGGTTGTGAAATATAATAATAATAATCCCAACGGTTTTATCCCTCCATACCCGCCCGACCGACGCGAGGGGCGCATCCGCATGACGCATGGATATATAAAAAAAAAATTTTGCTTTTTTTATATATGTGGCGCCGAGTCATGAAAGGCAGAGGTTTGTTAAGTGTCGAGATCTAAAACTGTTCAGCTACGGAACAAATGCTCATCAGCTGATCGAATAGTAATATATATGTATGTATGTATTAATTATTGAGAGCATTGAGTATAGTTTTATTTATGAAAAAAAGTGAGTCTGAAAGAGTGAGTGTTAAAATCCTGACACAAACTACGGAGTGGCTCATTTAACTCAAAATTACTTTTATATGGCTTTAGAAAGTGAGGCCGGAAATGTCTTGAAATTCTGGAGGGAACGTGCTTTAGCTCCAGAATATTGCAGAGGAATCTGGAGAATTTAGAGTGAAAGAATCAATAACATCTCCAGCTAGTATACTGATATTCGCGATTTAAAAAAGGCTGGGATCTTTGGATTTCGGGATCCCGGAATTGACATGGCTAGTACAGACCTATGAAGGCAATTAGAAACAGTAGTGGCTTGAGTTATTATTATACAGTAGTGGCTAGAAATATAATAACAATTCATATAACTATGAGAAAAATGTACCCATATAAATTAAATATTAAATCTAAAGATCTTGCTGGAACATTCCCGGCCCCAAGGACGAGAATTCTTCAATAAGTTCGAAGTTTGAAGGACTAGTCAGCAAGGTCGTTGATGGTAACTGATTTATCGCCATGTTGTTGGCTGTCCCCCGACTCACAGCCTTTGTGCCTATGCTGGAAGTATCTGCAGTTTTCGAACTACTAGTTGTGCTAAGAGGTTTCATTGTAGACAATAAGCGAATTTTTCGTATAAGACGCTTGAAATACTTGTCCCTGCATTTTAGCGTAACTATGTGTATTAAGCCATCTTTAGCTGGATGGACGATCTTATAAAAGTACAAGAGCGCAAATTTAAACAATGGCGCGTATCGCTGCCCACTTAGATCGACTCTGAAGTCTGCTGAGATATTCGACATACCATCTTCGCCAAATATGCTGCTTCAGTTGCTCTGCCATGTGCTATCGACGGACTCCACTTGTCTTAAATTCAAGCAGCTCTTCATCAGGCGTTAAAGCATCACAGCTTTCGACGTCTTCGTTTAGGGGACACAATGGCCGTGAAATCAAGCACGCCTTAATCTGGTAAAATAGAGTACACAACAAAATGAAAGGTTCGGTCTTGAGTTATTCGTTTAAAATGATATTATATTTGGTTGATTTGACACCAGCCTCCCACAGTCCTCCAAAATTTGGAGATGCAGGAGGTACGAAGTGCCATGTTGTACCTTCTCTGGCAAGAATTACCCTGACATCTTCTGGTAACGAAGTCACACTACGTTGATGCATTACTTTGAATGCATTGCTCGCGCGAACAAAGGTTTTACCGCGGTCCGAATAAATCTGTGAACATTTTCCCCGCCTTAACGTAAATCGACGGAACGCGGCTAAAAACATATCAGTAGTAAGGCTAGATACTGCCTTCAAATGTAAAGTATATATCAATGGGCCAGCATAGTCCACGAACACGTAGACATCCTTCATTGTCCATTAAAAGGCATAGGTTTCCAATTTCGTTTTTCTGAAGTAGGAATCCAGATGAAAGTTGCTTTAATTCGTGACTGAAGTCGATGGATTGCGATAGACAAATCAGTCATTTTAATGTCGATTGTAAATCAAGTTTGGATATGGGACCAAAGCGACGGTTCTTCTTGTAAGTGCAGTTGTAGGTAAAGCGAAGTGTATACGGAGTTACGAAGAGCGTTCGGTTCAAACTAGAATATTTGTGCAAAAGATATGGATAAGACAATGTGTTATCGTAAGCAACTTTTGTCAGCCCATGCTCCTCCAGTGTAGTATTTAAGCTTGCGTTCATGTCTGCAGACCAATGTTCATTGGAATCGATGAGCCACATTGGTCCGCTCCACCAAAGAGGTTGATTAGGCAAATCGCGTGGCATTACCCTCTTCGACAAACAGTCAGCTGGATTGTCTTGCGTAGGAACATGCCTCCACTGGCTTATAGTAGACAAACGGTGAATTTTCACAACACGATTAGCAACAAAAACGTTCCACTTGTTCGGTGGGGCTCTTATCCAAGCTAATACAGTCGTGCTTTCACTCCGATAATATATCTGACGTACACATCCATGTTAAGCCATTTTGCATTAGCTTAGCCGGCAGGTGGGCCCACATAGCACCAGTTTTGGAATTGACAGCGTTTTCAATGGAACGACTTTTGTTTTTCCTTATACAATTTGAATTAACACTTCCCCATTTTCCCCTGCCAACCTGCCTTACGACTCCATTTTTCCTCTTCCATCGAGGGAAATTAGGGACATTGTTCAGTATGCCAAGTCCAATGGGTTGCGATGCTAACTCGTAGAATACTCTGTGGGGCAGCACCAAGTGTAACCTGCGAGGAAACAAGCTATTGGACTTCATTCTGTCTTCTGGACTGGTAATAGAAAACGTAGGTTCCAAACCTACCTTTGTCACCAGTAGAAGACAATAACTGATTGATCTAACCCTATCAAATAAAGCTATGGTGGATCAGATCAAGGCATGGGCGGTCTTGGAAGAGGAATCTCCCACGGATAATCGATTAATTGAGTTTCGGCTTGGCTCTGTTACACATCACGTACCGACAGGTCGCCATCCTTGAAAGGCAGATTGGGAAGATTATGGTCTGCTCCTTAAAACGAGATTACCAGATCTTCCCAAACTCAAAAATGTTGAATCAATTGAGGAGCCGGTAGGGTTTGCTTTAGCCTCTTTTGACGACTGCAGGTCACCTGGTCCTGATGGTATAAGTTCGAAAATGCTAAAGTGTGGGGGAAGGATGCTCACACAGAGGAAAGTCGTGTGAATCAGAATTTTGTAACGAAGATCGAAGTGGGGCTGGAATCAGGGGAATACATAATTGGGCTATTTTCTGATGTTGAGGGGCCTTTGCCAAAGCCACTTTTGACTCTATGTGTTTTGCTGCCATAAGGCATGGAGTAGACGAACCCATCATACGGTGGATTCACTCCATGATATCGAGAAGATTGCTGGTTGTAGGTGATGATGGCGGCCACTCTATCACGGCAGAGGTTCTTCGAGGATGCCCTCAGGGGGGATTACTCTCTCCACTTTTATGGTGCTTGGTAATGGACTCCTTATTAACTGAAATGCAAGGCTTCTCTCACATCCAGGCCTATGCTGATGATGCATGTGCACTAGCATCAGGAGGGTCCCTCAGGGAAGTCTGTAAAAACACAGACAATCATGAATACGATCGATGACTGGTGCACTCTTCAGGTTCTTGCTGATAACCCCAGCAAAACAACCATGGTACTGTTTACGCGGAAAAGAAACTGGTAGGTCTCAACCTTCCAGTACTTAGAATCGCGAACTTAAGTCTTTCCACGGAAGTGAAGTGCTGACATGAAAGATGCTCGACGTACATGAGCCGAAGGTAAATTGAGCACTGAAAGATTTCGGTCAGTGCAGGAGAGTCTTTGGCAAGACATGTGGTCTGAAACCGGCTATGATAATATAGGCATACACAGCTTTAGTAAGACCTATAATCGACCGCTGTGGTCGAGTTGGTAGCGGTGCTTGCTATAACTCGATATGCCGATGAGTTCGAGGTTCGAATCTCAGTTAGGGCAAGCAAAATCTTAATCATAGAAAAAATTTTCTAATAGCGTCCACCCGTCGGCAGGCAATGGCAAACCTCCGAGGGTATTTCTGCCATGAAAAAGCTTCTCATTAAATACATCTGCCGTTCGGAGTCGGCACAAAACTGTAGGTCCCTCCATTTGTGATATAATATAAAGACGCACAACACAAATGGTAGGAGAAGCTCGGCCAAGCAGTGAGCTATAAAGAGTAAGCGCCAAAATTATATATATATTATAATCACATACTCCGCAGGATTTTGGTGGCGGAAAGCCTTGGTCAAGGCCACGTTATCTGAGATAAATGGACAACAGAAGAGTCTGTGCATAAGTATTACGGGCGCTATAAGCACCACATCAGGAGCAGCTATTAATGCTTTGTTGGATTTGCTACCTCTGGATTTAGCAATCAAAGAGGAAGCAATGCCTTTGGCTTGTGGCACGATGACCGGAGCTCCAGGTACAGAGAGTTGTTCTAAAGGTTGTCAGGACAATACCCGTTGCTTCTGGCCCCGATTGACAAACTGCTGCCTAGGGTTTCTTTGGGGAGAAAATACGCAGTTTATTTTCCTACAAGGGATCAAGGTAGAGACTCCCTTTTGGTGAAATCGGCAAAAAAAATTTTACACTGACGGCTCCAAGACTGTAATTGGAACTAGATCAGGATGACACCTGGAAGGCAAATTCAGGGGCTTCGTCCCTTTAGGAAAAATGAACGGTTTTCCAATAGGAAGTCTTCGCGATACTAAAGGTGGCTCACTGGATAATCGGTGAGAGGTGGCGTGGATACCAAATTCATATCTGTAGTGACAGCCAAGCTGTCGTCAGAGCTTTGGAGACCGCACGTACCTCTTCAAATATTGTCCAAGAATGTAAGTTTAGGCTTAACTCCGTTGCAAAACGGAATAAGCTTGAACTTACCGGGGCACTCTGGTGTTCAGGGTAATGAGCTGGCCGATAATCTGGCTAACCAGGGCGCTATTGAATGTCTGCTGGGACCGGAGCCAACCATAGAGCCAAGTATTGGAAGAACGGTCGGAAGCTACGAAGAAAAAAAGCGTGGTGGCACAGTATTGACTCCTGTAAAATCACCAAGTATTTCCTGAAAAAACCAGAGAGGTCGGTGGCAAAATTCCTTCTTAAACAGAGGAGGAGGGAGCTGCGGACTTTGACTGGGCTGATTACAGGACACAATCCATGAGGGCAACACATGGTGACCATTGGTATCATCGAGGATGCGATGTGCGAATCTTGTCTAGAGGAGTAGGATGGTACGTAGCATTTTCTCTGCGTCTGTCCGGCCATCTCCAGGTTGAGATGGCGCATATTCGGGTCAGATGTATTGAGAGTGCGCACTTTACACTCTTTATCCCTGGACAAGCTTCTAAGGTTTGTTAGGGAATCTGGTAAGTTTGCCCAGGAGTAAACTAAACCCTTCTCCCCTCCCTTCCACCCCTTTCCAAAACCTCTCCTATCTTCAGGCCTTAAGCACAATGAGCAAACCCGCCTGAGCGCTTGGGGAACTCCTGGCCTTCCACAATTCCATTTAATTCTATTTATTCCCCATTTTCCAGCACAGTCCAAGAATACAAAACGGAATGTGTAGATCACAGTTTTGCGTTTTGGAAGTTCCAATAAATCTGTCTATTTTGATAGCTTCAAGACATTTCAGCGTGCTTTGATACTCTGTCCAGTGCTTTGAGATACTGAGTTCGTTATCCCAGTCAATACCTGCAACCCACAGCTTTTGAAAAAAAAAACGTTTGCAATTGTAGTAGTAAGAGAAAGCCTTCCTTGTGGATCAAACAACTTGGATTCATCAGAAAGGAGAGTACGTTTGGTTAGACTCGTATTCATATCAAACGTAACTGAAAACGAAAAGCAATCTGAATGCGGGTGCGATTGCAATGCTAATGCCTTTATGTAATGGTTACTATTGGGTTCGATTGAACTTGAACCTTTCTGTAGTTCTTCTGGAATTGATTTTAGTTGCTCGGTAGAATCAGATGCAAATTTTTTAAGCTTGAACCCAACAGAATATATTATTTACACATATAAACCTTCAGCTAAATCGTCAGCGCCAGTAATCATATCATCAACATAAATATCCCTTTAAAGAACTTCGGATGCGATAGGGTAGGTCTGCGACTCATCTGTAGCAAGTTGCTTTAATGTTCTCACAGAAAGGAAAGGTGCAGGTGTTGTAACATACGTTACCGTTGTAAGCTATACATTTTCACAGGATCCATTGGCGATTTTCTCCACAAAATTTGTTGGTTATTCTGATGTTGAGGTTTAACAATGATTTGTCTAAACATTTTCTCTATGCCAGAGCACAACGCAATGTAATGTTTGCGCCAGCGTTGTAGGGGAGCCCCTATTGTCAATTCTTCATTAAGAGAACGATGGTTGTAGTATTTGGTTGATCCGTCGAAAACAACAAGCAATTTTGTTGTTGTACTACTCAGCTTTTCAACGCCATGGTGTGGCAGAAAACATGAATTTGGCTCAATCTTGTTTGGGTATTCCCCATCATCACATATGGCCAAGTTCTAGATACTCTTCCAGGAACTTACAGTATACCTCACGACTATTGTGAAACAGAGGCATAGGCTTACATAATAATTCGGCTTTGAAGGGCAGCGAAACACAATAGCCGCTATCTGTGCCCCGTTGGTGCGTGCCAGCAAAATCGCTTTCAAAGGCGATTTCTTCAGCGGATAAACTTTGTTTTTAATTATCTCCTCTTGCTCCCAGAACGCTTTAATCCATCATCGATATGAAAGAAGTTAATGCTGATTGTGTTAACGTTATTTGCATTACACACCGGACCTGACAGTGCCCAGCCGAAAGGGGTATCTTGAAATAGTAGCCCATATTGGGTTTTATGTTGACCCGATTTTAAAATTGAACCATATACTTCGTATTAAGTAAATTGGTCGCGACTTGTAATATTGCGGATTTGGTACAGCGACAAGTGGGTTGAATGGTAATTGCTGGGCAGTGACAGTCTATTGTGGTAAAAACACGTAGAAATATAATTACAATTCGGCTTTGGAGGATAGGAATTTATGTAGTCCGAAAGATTTTCCCAAAAAGCCACAACAATTTCACCAACAGTTCTGCATCCTATAAACATGCAAAAATTTCTGTATTCAAAAGTGAACAATTAGATAGCCACTATTTTATGAAGTGGAACACATCGCCTAATATAATTGTTCACCTTTTGAATGCCCACAACTTTTCCACAAATTCTGCGAAATGCATTTGGCTTGAAATGAAAATTTTCTTCGAAACGATTTTCGTCCTTCGAAGGCTCGTCTCGTTCCTAAAAGTAGCTAAAGAGATCATTCGTGGAATAGTATCCATGTGCATAAATTATTTATATCGTTACAGCAAATAAAATATACTCACACATCTGCACAACTTCCTTTCACTAATGTCGAGAATTGTAACTACACGAGGCTTTGGCATCCTGCTAAGAATTACGTTTGTGCCAATGTATTGCTTATTTTGATTTTATTAAACAACTTTAAGATAATAATTTTAAGCTTTGTAGTGACCTACATCAAATATACAACAAAGCCAATCGCTGACTGTGCAATACCACAGTGTAAACAAATACATACATAGCTTAGCGCATTGACCGCTGCACTGCCGCAACGCTATCGCTGCGCCGGCAGAATATTTCGGTGACACATTGTGCATAGCCAACTGCATGCACAATTTTGATTGGTTGCCCTTCCATCGGCAACAAAGACATTGGAATAAAGGATGGAGTTATGTAAATGTCTTTACATGATAATATTTAGTAAGTTTTACTAAATAAAATTAGAATAATTCTGAGAGTGAAATACTGACGTTTTATTTCTCATAACATTTCGGCAACCTAACTGCTGCCTATTGGACGGCAGAATCCTCTCTGGCTTAATAAAGAAGAGGAGTTTCATAAATTATAAAGACACATAGGACCAACACATAACGATCCTACCACATGGCGATCCTGCCAAACACGAAATATACATTGAACATGAAAGCAAAAATTTGAAAAACAAACACAGGATACAGAGACAAAGTTTCAAGGCTAAGAGAACTACAAAACCAAATGTTCAATATAAATCAAACTATCAGCAAAGCTGAGTTCATACTAACTTGCAAACGTGATCAACATGAATCCGCTTAAGATTTTCTATTTCATGGCTTTACCTCTTGCCGCCGCCAGCGCTTCACCTAGGCATGGCAAGAACATGGACAATGCCGTGTCGAGTAGTTTGAATCCCACCGATTGGTTGTCGCTGTCCGAACTCGAGTCGACGCAATCAGTTGACGATATCGCTTGGCAACAGTTAGATAATATGTCGGTGGAGGAAGGCGAGCGAAAACTTGAGAGAATGTATCACTTGTCCCAAATCAACCACGCACTCGAACCTTCTGTTCCAAGTCCAACCTAAGTTCCTGTAGTGTTGATGAAATTTAACGACCAACCCGGGCAAACCAACCTCAAAGACTTGGTCGAAAATTCGGCAATAACACTAAATATGCTAGCAAGCGAGTAAGACGTGTTTTGTAGTGCTAATAAACTTTTGCATTTTTCCTCGGTATTTTTACGAAATTTTACCGACGTGCGCGTAAATTTCTGTTAGTGGTTCTATATACACTGCTTCACCTGGATTTTATTAGCATTTGCTCCACTTAAAATAATCATCATAATGTCATCAACAAGAAGGAATCCAGCGAGAAAGCCTTCATCACCACTTATAACTCCCCTCACTCCGGCAACAACTCCGTTCGACAGGATGGAGAAGAAATTGGAAGAACAAAGAGATGGCATAATTGCACAGTTGACTGCGGTTCTGGAGAAAACAGTGGAAAGGGTGATGCAGAGGATTGGTGCGTTGCTGAGTGCTCTTGAAAGCAGTGCAGTCGCCACGGATGTCATTATCAACGGGATCCCCCAAACAGCTGGTGAGTGTTTGAGTGAATTATTTGAAAAGGTTTGTAATGTAACTCAGCACAAACCTCCACATGTACGTGATGTATTTCGTCTGCGAAAAGTAAAAAGCAATGCAGCGTTTCTCCAATTATAGTGAAGCTTTTCTCTGCAAATGACTGCAATCAACTTGTTGAAGCCAAAAGCCTTCAATGGTTGGGAACTGCTGGTGGTTTTCCCGCACAGTGGGTCGCGACAAAGCTGCACCGCTGCTGGAAAGCAACCGGTGGTTTGTTTCGAAGTTGCAAACGATGAGAGGCGAGTCCCGCTGATCCGTTGAGTCTGTTATTCAGTCGATTAGTTCCTTGCCGAATACAGTCTGAGCAAAATCAAAAAAAAAATTTGTGAAATCATTTAATTCCAGCTAAGAAATTTTAAACATATTTTCCCTTTAACTAATTTTAAAAGACAAGTAAATGTCTACTGATACGCATGTGTACATATACTCGTAATTAGATATGTATGTGCATATATACTTTGCCGCAGATATATATGGTCTCTGCCCCTGCTAGGGTAGGCACCTTGTCGTTGGTGCAGGGGCTTAGTCGCGCCCGGGGGCGGAGCCGGCCGTCCGCCCGTATCATCGCGTACTCCGTGGGATATGTTGGGGCGGTCGGTTCCGATCTGGGGAGCGATGACCAAGAACTACCACCTCCTAATCCAGGGTGTCAGGCGACACCGTGCCCATTGGATGGTTTGCAGCCAGGAGGTTAATCCGGCTGTATTAGTACGGCGCCTCCTCGACACCGGGCCGCATCGAGGAGTAACTTGGCCTTTCCGCGCTATGGGGCGCTGGCGCGGTGGACGACAGAGTTCCCCTTACAATTTTTTAGATCACACAGCTTTGCTAACGCCGAGCTGGTGATCGTACGAACAAGATGAGCAACTTATATAACAAAAACAACAACAACAAAATCAACAACAAAGACAACAACAGCAACAACAAGAGCAACAACGGCAGCACTGGCAGGCCACACGAAACTAGCGGATGTGGCCCCAAATCTGCAACTGCAGATGATGCGTCGGCAGCAAGAGAGGGTGCGAGAAGGAGCAGCTTCCTTCAGAGGCTGACAGCCCAAGAGGCTGCTCTCTTTATTGAGCATGCGAGGGACGAGGAAGATGTTCCAAGTACGAGCAAGGGGATCCGTAGAGAGGAGGCCCTTACGAGCAAAGGTACGAGAGCAGTAAGTAGAGGTAGGTCGTCGGATACTAACTTGACTGCTGGAGAAGATCGGTCACAGGACCGTCCCAGCAATTTTCTTGTGTCTTCCAGGTCCGACGGAGCATGTGATGTCAGCACGGGGCGCCACTCCATGACCAGGCACCTCCTGGATCGTAACCGATCCAAAAGTCGGCGTAAATCCGGGAGTGAAGCTCGCTCTGGAGACAGCCAGCGCCGGGAATCGCCGAGCAGACGGGAAAGGTCGCGCAGCCGTTCTGGCTCCGTGACCCCTCTCGAGTCTGGCTGGCAGCAGCAACGCCGTAAGCACCGCAGGGCAAAACCTCCTCCACTACCTCCCCGTGGCCAGCCAGGTGCCCTCGATGACAAAAACCGTAAGGGTTTGAGTGGTTCGGGGGCTAAATGGTACATCCGCTACCTTGAGCAGGGGAAAACCCCAGAAGAGGCTCGAGCGATGGCGGGTGTTCGGATGGAGGTCGAGAGGGAGGAGCGTGAGCGCAGGGAGCGAAAGCGCATCCATGAGCCGACCGCACCCGCCTATGAGCGGAAGAGCGGGCATAGGCAGCAGAATTCAGAACCCGCGCCTGCTGCAAAGCAGAGAAGCGGGGAACCAACTGCACCTTCCACACGACCCGCGCCCGCTGATATGCGGAGAAGCGGGGAACTAGCTGCACCAATCATACGACCCGCGCCCGCTGACATGCGGAGAAGCGGGGAACCTGTGATTACGAAGCAGACAGAATCAGAGCCGGTCACAAAGCGTGGCAACGAGCACATAACACCACCAGAGCAGCCATCTAGCAAACGGCAGCGGGAGCAGCCTCCACTCTCGACCTCGGCGTCAGGCGGCCGGGGGGGGTCGGCGGCGGAGGGACGGTCGCAGGGGGCCCAACAATCTAGCTACTCGGCTGCCTTAAGGGGTATCCGTGTGGCTGTTCTGCCCAGGGACTATCCGGCGGCCTCTCTCAACGCCGACGACCTTACTCGGCTGCAGGACGCAATTGTACATGAGGTTTTCAAGGGGACGTCCTTTCCGATCTCCTTCTACGGGGTGTATTTCCGTGCGGGAATGCTCCTCGTGGACTGTAAGGATGGAAGGACAGTGGACTGGCTGACGAAAACTGCCGACAAACTGGAGAGATGGAAGGGACCCGTCATGTGTGTTAAGAGGGGGGATGATATTCCTCCTTTGCACAATGTCACGGTGTTCCTACCGAGGAGCGCTGAGGAACCAGTTGTGTATGCGCTGCAGCTGTTAAGATCGCAGAACGAGGATATACACTCCTCGGTGTGGAGAGTTATCTCCAGCAGCACAGAGGAAGGTGGCCTGAGGCTCAACCTAGGCATCGACGAGCGATCCTACCTAGCTATCAAGAGGGCAGGCTTCCTCCTGCACTACAGGTTTGGTATTGTCGTGGTGAGGCCGTGGAGGCGCGGGCCTGCCGGCAGCAAGGAGCCCGCGGCTCAGTGTCCGTCGGATGCTGGTGTCTTGGGCGCTGCCGATCCTCCTG
The DNA here is from genome assembly GCA_963971545.1 of Philophylla caesio. NCBI lineage: Eukaryota > Metazoa > Arthropoda > Insecta > Diptera > Tephritidae > Philophylla > Philophylla caesio. The sequence continues at coordinate 114,306,338 of OZ020604.1, read as the reverse complement.
CGACTATGCCGGCCGATGTGGTGCCAACGAACGCGCAGGCGGAGGTAATTGCGCCTGCCCGATTGAGCACGAGCAAAGCAGAGGACATAAGCGAAGGTGATAACAATCCCAATACTGAGGAGCTCCTTGAGGAGCTAGATCTGAGGCAGCTTGAGCTAGACAGAGCAAGCGAGGGCGACTTACTGCTCTCGGATCTGGATGAGCCTGAGCTATGAGTATCCCACGACTGTCAGTAGCCCAGGTCAACCTTCATCATGCGGTGGCCGCTTCGGCGGTCATCGTTGGAAGGTTTGCCACGGAAGACCTGGGCCTGATACTGATTCAAGAACCGTGGGTGTACAGAGGCCAGGTAAGAGGCCTGAATCATAGCAGCAATAAGGTAATTTGGGACCTCTCCTGTGAGAGACCAAGAGCATGTGTAGTGCTTAAGAGTAATATTAAACACTTCTGCATTACAGAGTTTCTGACACAAGATCTGGTAGCAGTGCAAGCGACGCTGGTGTTGAACAACGCCGCCATCGATGTCGTCTTCGCAGCAGCCTATTTCCCGGGGGACAACACTAACGTGCCACCCCTCGAAGTTCAGCAGCTGGTGGGCTTCTGCCGCCGAAGACGGCTCCCGCTCATCATCAGTTGCGATGCGAACGCCCACAACGTTGAGTGGGGCAGCTCGGACACCAATCAAAGGGGTGAGTGTCTATTAGAATTTATCTTAAGCGAAGACCTACGTATCCAGAACGTCGGACACACTCCAACGTTTGTTACAAGGGCCAGAGAGGAGGTACTAGACGTCACTCTCGGCAACGAGCTGGCGAGTCCCCTGATCCAGGGTTGGAGGGTCTCAGCTGAGCCCTCTCTCTCGGATCATAGGATTATCCGCTTTGAGCTGGGGGTGACGAACGTTATAGCTAAGGGCAGAAGAAATCCCAGGAATACTAACTGGGATCTGTACTGTGAGGTATTAAGAGCTAACTTGTTAGGCTATGAGTCTACCCGGAAAAGAGCCAACTGTATGGAGTTAGAGGACAGAGTCTACAGGCTGAATAGTATCATTACTGATGCTTTTAACTCCAGCTGTCCTGAGACGAAACCAAAGGGCAAGACCCAACCTAAATGGTGGTCTCGGGAGCTCTCAGAGCTCCGCAAGGAAGTGCGCAGACTATTTAATAGATCTAAGCGTACCGGGCTCTGGGAGGAGTATTCATCCTCCTAACAAAGTACAGTAAAGAGATCAGGAGGGCTAAGCGTAGCAGCTTCAGGACCTTCTGCGAGAGCATAAGATCAACTCCTGCGGCTGCAAGGCTTCACAAGGCCCTAGCCAGAGAGCATCCGGAGATCAAGATGGCAATAAAGATGCCGGACGGATCGTATTCAGCTAATGAGAGGGAGAGATCCCTTGCTCTGCTCTCGGCTCACTTCCCGGATGCCATCGGGACGTCAACGGAGCCTTTGAGCGGCGCGGCCAGGCCGGCCCCGGAAGACTGGAGGGTGGCCAGAGAACTGTTCACCCGCAGCTCGGTCGACTGGGCGCTGGGCTCGTTTGACCGGTACAAGGCCCCGGGCGTGGATGGTGTTGGTCCGGGCATGCTGAGGCGGGGGGGGGATCTACTACTCCCATACCTCGTGAGTATTATGAGGGACAGCCTTGCGCTGGGCCACATACCAGCAATATGGCAGAGAGCTCGGGTTATTTTTATCCCGAAAGTAGGTAGGAGAGATCTCTCCTTAGCTAAATCATTCAGGCCGATCAGCCTCACGTCCTTCCTTCTGAAGACGATGGAGAAGGTTATCGACCAGGAGATCAGATCCAACGCTCTAAGGGCAGCACCACTGCACCCGGATCAGCACGCATACAGAGTGGGCCGGTCAACCGAGACTGCTCTGTATGCGCTGACAACGGTCATTCGGGATGCCTTTGAGAGCGGAGAGACGGTGCTCTGTGCCTTCCTCGACATCGAGGGGGCCTTCGACAATACCTCTCATGTAGGGGTGGACAGAGCCTTGGAGCTTAGAAATGTGCAGCCAACCATTCGTAGATGGGTAAGAAGGCTTTTGCAGAGCAGAATAGCTGAGATAGACACTGGCGATGGTACAGTACAGTTGCAGACAACCAAAGGCTGCCCACAAGGGGGTGTACTCTCACCCTTACTGTGGAGCCTAGTCGTAGACGAACTTCTGCAAACCCTCACGATGAATGGAATCCGCTGTCAGGGATATGCGGATGACATAGTTATAATCGCCAGGGGCAAGTTCGCCAGCACTCTTTTTGAAATTGTGCAAAGAGGTTTGAATATAGCAAGGAAGTGGTGCTCGCAGGTAGGCCTCAGCATCAATCCTTCCAAAACAGCAATCGTTCCCTTTACCAGGAAAAGGAAACTGCCGGGCAGTAGAGACGTGGTCCTGGGGGGTGCCGAGGTCAGGGTCGTCACGGAAGTAAAATATCTAGGACTAACTCTGGACTCCAAGCTTTTGTGGAAGCCCCAGGTCGCTGCGGCAACCTCTAGGGCTACGAGAGCTTTAATGGTGTGCAGGCGTCTTGCGGGGAGATCCTGGGGCTGCAGCCCCAGAATCCTGCGCTGGATGTACACCATGATAGTTAGGCCGATGGTCACCTATGGGGCGGTCGTGTGGGGTTCCAGAGCCACCCTGGCTACGACCAGACAGTCCCTAGCCAAACTCCAGCGGCTGGCATGTGTGTGTATTACGGGGGCGATGCGCACGTGCCCTACAGCCGCGCTGGAGGTGATCCTGGAGCTGGAGCCGCTCCATCTGACCATCGACCACGTAGCAAAAAGAACCCTACTGAACTTCTCCAAGGATGGGTTTGGCAGAGGCAAGGTGTTGTCATGCAAGGCGGGGGAGGCACTAATCTCACAACTCCCGCTGGCGAGCCTCCCCCGGGATGACATGCACAAAGTTATAACCTTCGACAGAAGGTTTGAGGTAATAATACATAGCAAAGCCACCTGGAGGGCTTCAATTCTGGATTACCACATCCGGGGTAGTACTCTGCGGTGGTACACAGACGGTTCCAAGACTCCGGAAGGTATTGGGGCGGGCGTCCATGGTCCCAGATCAGATGTCTCGGTTCCATTGGGGGCTTACCCCAGCATTTTTCAGGCGGAGGTCTGTGCAATCAGTCTGTGCGCCGAGATAAACCTACGTAGGAGGTATAGCAACGAAAGAATACTAATTTCTAGCGATAGTCAGGCGGCGCTCAGAGCTCTCTCATCATACGAGGTGAAGTCCTCTTTGGTACTGGAGTGCATAATGAGACTAAACGCACTGGCGGAGAGAAATCGTATCCAACTCCTTTGGGTACCGGGACATATGGGTGTGGAAGGCAACGAAGCAGCAGACCTGCTAGCAAGGAAAGCGGCGGCCACCACTCCTATTGGACCAGAGCCGTTTATAGCATTAGGACCGGACACGGTAAGAGAAAAACTTAGCTGGGAGACAAAAAGGCAGAGAAACCTACACTGGTTTAACATCGCCGGTCTCAAACAGTCCAAAAACATCCTTGGGGGGTACAATCTAAGAAGGCTCAAGCTTCTTATGGACCTTCCCAGGGAAAAACTGAGAATACTTACAGGCTTTCTAACGGGCCACTGCAGACTTAAGGGTCACCTGCATAAGCTGGGGATCTGGTCGAGCGACTTATGTCGCTTCTGCGACTCGGCAGGAGAAACCCCACATCACCTGCTTACGGAGTGTGAGGCTGTGGCACGCAGACGGGGGTCAACCCTGGGTCGGCCATGGCCGAGAGATCAATTCATACAGTCCCTAACCCCGGCGACCATCCTCAGATTTCTGGGGGTCCTGGGGTTGGCTGAGTTATTGTAATGAGCTTCGAGGGCACAATAGACCCATTGGTCGCAGTGCATACCTCTCCTTATATCTATCTATCTCTATATGGTCTCTGTATAAAAAAGTTAAACTCGTAAAAGGTCAAGACTTCTTTAAAATAAAATCTTCTAAGATTCTTCAAAGATATAAAGTACTTAATTCTTTCGAATAGTAATTGCGACCATACATATCCAGCAGCTTATTTATTATTGTACATGTTTTATATTCATATAGGAACATATACACGTACATACTTATTTATATTCCTATCTCTCGAACTGAGAGACTAAGCTCTTTTGATTATTTTCGCGTTATTCCCTTCGTGACTGGAAACATTAAATTTCGCTAATTTTCGCCAAGTCGTGTTTTTTTTAGTACTTTACAAACATACTTACCAAAGCATATAATACTCAGCTTGATTGTCGGTCACTATATAAAGCATTTAGTAGTACGTATGTACATACACACATCCGTACAAACTTACTTGAAAAAATTGCATTTTTTTTCTTATTTGCATGTACCTTCTTTAGTAGTCACAGTCAGTGACTACATATATAACATACACATATTTCATTACGCTTAGACAATTAGGCTTACGCATATGCATACATACATGTGTATATCAGCAATTCGACATACGAGACCCAGCAGGAAATATTTAGGCAAACCCGGTAGGGAATAAACCAAAGTTACTTAAAAAATTTTGTTCGTTTAATTTTTGAAAACCTTGTCGGTATATAGACGCATAATATCCCCTCTGTGGTTTTTGGTTAATTTTTTTCGCTTTTTGTATTTGGTCTTCTTTGAACCAACGCTCATTCGGTGAATTGTTTAAAAATGTCGAAATTAACTTGGTTCACTCGGTGCTCAGACCAAGTGGTGGAATTCAATGCGGGGTTCGATGAGGCGACCTTACGTGAGCATTCACAAATTTCATTAGAAATTCTTAAAACAGAATTAACGGAGATCTGGTCTAAGACTAAAGAAGTCTATGAACTATGTTTACAATCTTTATCAAAAGAAGATGAGGTTGAGGCCGTAAGAGCAAAACAATCTGCAACTCTAAAGGATTACATTTCCTGTTTTTCACGCATCACCGAATTCATTCAACAGTGCAGCTCTACAGCTGATGCTGCTTTCGCGATGACCCCTTCTCAAACAGCCAGCTTTTCGAATAATTTACATTTACCGCCGTGTGATACCGAAATATTCAGTGGGGATTATGCGTCTTGGCCATCATTTCGGGATCTCTTTACAGCGATTTATATAAATAGCGCGCGCCTTAGTAATGTGGAAAAACTTTACCACTTGCTACAGAAAACAAGTGGTGAAGCGAAAGACATTGTTAGCAAGTCGCCATTAACTAATCAGGGTTTTGAGATGGCGTGGTCCAATTTAAGGGCATCGTACGAAAATAAACGAGTTTTGGTTAATAGCCAACTTAAGCTGTTGTTTTCACTTCCGAACATTCGTACCGAAAGTGCAGCTGCGCTGAAGGAACTACAACGAAATATCAATGGATGTATTACGGCCCTAGCAATGTACGAGGTTGACGTTGAAAAATGGGATCCAATTCTTATTTTTTTATGCTCGAATCGGCTTCCTGAAACCACACTTAGCATGTGGGAAAACACTTTATACGACAAATGCCGGAGTGGGGTCAAATGGATAAATTTCTCACACAACGTTACAGGACATTGGAATCAATCGTGGATGTTAAGTGCTCAACCTCATTGACCACAACAACTCTGCATCATAAAACATTTGCACATCATCATGGCCCTAGTGGACAAAAGAAGCTGTCACTTGCCACCAATGTCGCGCAATTATCCTGCATAATGTGTCCGAAGCAACAACATCTTCTGCGCTTATATAAAAGGTTTTTGTCCCTTTCTGTCACGGATAGATTCGCTATAGTCAAGAAGCATAACTGCTGTCTCAACTGCCTTTCGAAAGGTCATTCTGTTAGAGATTGTAAAAGTCAATTCTCATGCACAACGTGCAAAAGCAGACATCATTCTCTGCTACATCGCGTGGGTTTGAACACTCAAACCAATAACGAAGTTTCAAACAGTGGAAACGCTTCGCAAGTATTCCATGCAAACATACAGTCCACCTGTTCTAATAGTAATATCTCGTCCTTAAAGGAAGATACTTTGATAACTTCGAATATGTCTTCGGCTCTTCTTGGAACCGCATTGGTTCATATTTGTCATTTCGGAACAACTTATATTGCTCGAGCTTTAATTGATTCAGCATCAGAGGCAACGTTCATTTCGGAACGACTACGAAAGCTTTTAAAACTTCCATCTTCAAAAACAAATGCAACCATTTCAGGGTTAAATCAAAAGGTCTGCAATAATGCTTCTAAGATTTGTTCATTCGTATTAGGTTCACCTCGTGATCCGAACCTTCTCATAGAGGCTAACGCATTTGTATTGCCACAAATAACTGGCAACTTGCCTGCATCGTCTATCGACAAAAGCATATTAGATCACCTGCCTAAAGTTCCTTTAGCAGATTCTAAATTTTTAGAAAGCAGGCCAATCGATGTTTTAATTGGGGGGGATTTGTACCCTAAAGTTATGCTGGACGGGGTTAAACGTAGTATTCATTGCAACCTTATATCCCAAGAAACCGTCTTTGGGTGGGTTGTCACAGGGGCATTGTCCACGGCGCACGTTTCTTGCTTTGCTACCAAGGTCTCAATCGGAGAGGATAGTTCTTTAGATAGCCAACTACGAAAGTTCTGGGAGATAGAAGAAGTCCCAAAAAGGAACCTTGAATCGGATGAAGATACCTTTTGTGAGGATCTTTATCTCAAAACTACAACTCGAAATTCGGACGGGAGATATGTGGTTTCACTACCTTTCAAAGGCCTTTACCCAACGGATATAAAACTCGGAACATCACGACCTATTGCATTTCGACAATTCGTACGCAACGAGGCAAGGTTAATGAAAAATCCTTCTTTAAAGGATGACTATGATAACGTTTTTAGAGAATATTTAGATCCAGGACATATGGAGAAAATAGAGGCTCCAAGTTTTGAATACTCTCCCACCCATTTCTATCTGCCTCATCATGCAGTCGTCAAACCTGAGAGCATTTCTACGAAATTAAGGGTAGTCTTCAATGCATCGAGCAACTCTTCTAATGGAGTTTGCCTCAACGACATTTTACATGTAGGCCCAGCTCTTCAAGCTGATTTGACGTTTTTACTTATCCGATGGCGGATGTATAGGTATGTGTTCAATAGTGATATTCAAAAAATGTACCGGCAAATATTGGTCCACCCATCTCATAGGCCATAACAAAGAATTCTCTTTAGAAAGGATCCAAACAGCAGCATTCAAGACTTCCAAATGAAGACTGTTACTTTCGGAGTTAACTGCGCACCTTTCTTGGCAATTAGGACTCTTTTACAACTAGCGTTGGATTATTAGGATTCGCATCCGTTAGCCTCTCAGATTTTAAGAAACTCGATGTATGTAGATGATGTGTTAGCGGGTTTTCACGACATTTCCGTAGCTTTGCAGGCGCGAAACGAATTAGGTGAAGTTCTCGATAGTGCAGGATTCTGCTTGAGGAAATGGTCCTCAAACTCTAAGGAAATCTTAAGGGATCTTCCTCGCGATCATCTACTGGACAAAGAATTTTTAACTTTAGATGAGGCAACAACCACAAAGGCACTGGGAATAAAATGGAATGCCAGGTTAGATTACTTTTTCTTCAGCGTTCAGTCCCTCGATTGCAGGGATAATTATACCAAACGCGAAGTGTTGTCAATGATTGCTAAGCTTTTTGATCCAGCGGGTTGGCTAGCTCCCATAGTGGTAGTAGCAAAAATAATTTTGCAGTAAATTTGGTCAGACGGCACTCTCTGGGATCAACCTTTAAGTACGCCAACACTTTTTAAATGGAAAGTGTTTGTAGTGGACTACAGGTACATTGAAAAGATAAAAATCCCGCGGTGGATGAACTCCACCGTCGCATCTTCTCTTCAAGTTCATGCCTTTTGCGACGCGTCGGAAAAGGCATACGCGGGGGTGATATATTTACGTGTAGAAAATCAAGGGAGAGCGTACTCACACCTTTTATTAGCGAAAACGAAAGTAGCCCCTATCAAAACAATCTCGGTCCCCCGTTTGAAGTTATGTGGTGCCGTACTTGTTACTAAAATGATGAAATCTCTTTTTAACGAATTCTCGTTCCAAGTCGAAAATATCTTTTGTTGGACGGACTCAACCATCGTTATCGCCTGGCTTAAAAAGCAGCCATGCTGCTGGACGACCTTTGTCGCTAATCGGGTGGCAAAGATCCAGGAGGTGGTTGGTTTTAAGCAGTGGCACCATGTTGATTCTAAAGATAACCCAGCGGATCTTGGCAGCAGGGGGACGCTGCCTCAGGAGTTATGCTCCACTGCTTTATGGTGGCTTGGACCCGCTTGGTTGACTGAGGATGAAGCGAAATAGCCTGTGTTTGACAAGGAGATGGATGATGTTACGATTGAAGCAAAGAAAATAAACGCGCACACTTCCCTCGTTGCAAATTGCGAATATCCTTTAGAAAGGTTTTCTCACTTACCACACGCATTGCGTGTTTTAGGTTACGTTTTCCGTTTCTTTACTAAGATTAACAGGCACACAAAAGCGTTTCATTCGTACCCTTCATTAGCTATTTCGGGAGAGGAAGTATCGAAAATTCGAGTGCGTATGATAATTTTAGCTCAAATGCTTTCTGGATTATAAAATATCCTATCCTATTACCTTATAGTTGTACCTATTCAAAATTGTTGATTTCGTGCATGCACCATATATCTATTCATGGATCTAACCAATTGACGTTACGTCTACTTCGCCAACAATATTGGATTCCTAAGGCAAAGAATCTAATAAAAACAATTATCCACAGCTGCAAGGTTTGTGTCATTCAGAAAAGGGAAGAACAATCCCAAATCATGTCGGCACTCCCTAAAGAACGAACAATACTTTCAAGACCCTTTGAAAATACTGGAATAGATTTCACTGGTCCGTTCGAGATTAAAAGCTTCACAGGCAGAGCATGCAAAATAACAAAGGGTTATGCCTGCATCTTCGTATGTTTCTCTACGAAAGCAATCCACTTAGAAGCCACAAGTGACTTATCGGCCGAAACGTTTCTTGGCGCATTCGCCAGATTTGTCGCTAGAAGAAGTTGCCCAAAGAATCTCTTTTCGGACAACGGGACTAATTTTGTAGGCGCTTCAAATTGCTTAAAAAGTGATTTTCAGAGATTTCTCACAACTGCGCAAGAGACCATTTGTCATCTTTATTGCCATCAAGAAGTGACCTGGAACTTTATTCCAGCCGGCGCTCCACATATGGGAGGATTGTGGGAGGCTGGAGTTAAAAGCTTTAAATTTCATTTCCGAAGGATCGCTAGTTCATCAAAATTCACCTTTGAAGAATTTCAAACCTTACTGTGTCGTATTGAAGCCTGCCTTAACTCCCGACCGATTTCACCATCTTCTGAGGATCCTAACGATTGTACTGCTCTCACTCCAGGCCACTTCCTTACAGGTGGCCCTATTCTCGCTCCTGCTGAACCCTTTATAAACGCAAATCCGCTGTCTCTTATAAATAGGTGGCAGAAATTGAAAGCTTTGAGCCAACCGCATGCTCTTCGATGGAAGGAAAAATATTTAAAGGAGCTTCACAAAAGATATAAATGGAAATTTCCTCAAGAGGAGATAGCAGTAGATGACATGGTCGTAGTTCGCCAAGAAACTCTCCCTCCCAATGAGTGGCGTTTGGGCAGGGTAACGAAGGTATATCACGGCAGTGATAAACGAGTTAGAGTGGCGGATATTCGAACACAAAAGGGGGTGATAACGCGTCCTATCGTTAAATTAGTCGTCCTACCAAAATAGGTGATCACCAAATTATTAAGTATCTTCTACCATTTTCAGTTAACAAACATTGAATTGGTACCACTAGCGTCTAACATCAACACTGCACCTCCAACTTCGCCACCCGCTTGTGCGGAATCACCTATCAAAACAAAGGCAACCTACCAACCGGCAAAATGCAGAGTCTGTCATCGAAGTCACCCATTACGGTATTGTATGCGGTTTATCGCCGCGAATTATGAACGTCGCCTCCGGTTAGTCCTTATCCACAGCTATTGTTCTCGGTGCTTAGCGTATTCGCATACAGCTAAATGATGCCGTAGTAAGGAAATGTGCTCATACTGCAACGAAAAGCACCACACACTGCTCCATGCCAACGATCGCCTCTCTCCACATCGACCACTACCACCGCTTCTTAGCCAACTATCGAGAACAGTGACGGTGTTGCCAACGGTTGCGGTGTATGTCCACGTCGGTAATCGCAGGTTCTTAACCCGAGCTCTGCTCGATCCTTGCTCTCAAACAAGTAAGGTGTGCGAGTCGCTTATCAAGAAACTTCGTATTCCAACCATGCCCGTCTCCAACATCCAAATGTGTGAGTTTATGATGAGCTCGTTGCATGACCCGTGCGTTAGGCTTTCACATACGGCAAGGGTTATTGCGGAGATCGGGTTGAGAACGCCTTCTCGCCACCTGAATCCGACCGTTCGTGATAAGTTCACCAACATGAAATTGGCAGATCCAAATTTTAGCACTTCGTGCGCAGTGGCCTTAATTTTTGGAGGCGACATCTACCACAAATTTATACGCTGCGAGACCATCGCTCATCCTGGGTACCCTACTGCCCAGAACACCATTTTCGGTTGGGTCCTTTCTGGCCCATGTACCCTTTAAGGTACAACAACCCCTTACTGGGTCACGAAGTTTTAAATCATTTTTTATTTATAATATCTTTATACATTGAATTTAAATAAACTTAATCACACTGAAATTTAATAACAACAAAAAAAAAGAAAAGAAGCTCAACAATTTGTTTTTACATGCCTAATTGAATTTGTAGAATAAAAGTATTGTAAGAAATGTACATATATATGAACACGTTAATTTACCATTGGTGATTTTATGTGCTTAAGTAAGTTTCCTTTTCTTGCAATTCCTAAGTATTGCAAGGCTGGCAGCAATGTTGAAGCCAAAAGCCTTCAATGGTTGGGAACTGCTGGTGGTTTTCCCGCACAGTGGGTCGCGACAAAGCTGCACCGCTGCTGGAAAGCAACCGGTGGTTTGTTTCGAAGTTGCAAACGATGAGAGGCGAGTCCCGCTGATCCGTTGAGTCTGTTATTCAGTCGTGATATCGAGACAGCGGAGTGCGGACTTGCCATCAGCGAATATAGGTAAATTATACATTAAAATACTCTTATAAAGTAACTATACCTAATTAAATCCATGCATATTTTCTTATGCATATATATGTACATATGTCCATATCTATATAAAATAATATGAATAAATATTAAAAACTAATACCCCCATTTTATTATTCTTTGTTACATATCATTTTCCGCAATTGTTGGGGAGTTTGTATCGGCGAAACTCTTAGGTGTTTAAAGCAAACACAACTCTTAATAGCTGTATCTTTATTTTGCAAAAATAAAAAGAGATCGCTTGCACTCTCCGATATAGAGCTGCCGGGCTATGGTAGCATTTATTTGCATTAAAGTCTGCCAAAAACGCAGAGAGAAGTGATGACATGTACATCTGAGTTAAGGAGAAGCAAAAGATTGGCATCAGTGTTTCCCATGCGTGGGAATGTATTAGTGCGACTAAAGTCTGGCGATGAGCCTAAATTAGTGAGCAGCAGAGTAGAGGTTAATGCTCTTATTGGCACTAGAATATAACAGCCCTATTCTAATGAAACCTCACAACTGAGTTGTGAGCAAAAATTTGTGAGATTTCTTATGAGGTCTATTTTGTGAGGCTACACCTCATAAGAAAAAAGCTCAACAAAATCACCACACAAGATGAAAAGCGGTTTGCTTTCAAAAAGAAGCAAAAGACAATAGCATAAGCATAGGCGCAAACAAAGTGATTTGATGATCCATGAGCAAATGAAGTTTGTTTTTGTTAGGTTCATTTTCGTAACCTCTATGTAGCATAATTAGACATAAGGCGTTACTTAAAAATATAATAAAAAAGTGAATAAAATATGAATATTAATAAAAAAGCAATAAGAAATTTAAAGTTTTCATCACTATTTTTCTCATGAAATACTAAACATTTTAACTAAAAGCTATAGCTACTTAACCAGCGGTTCGGTTTGGTTCAACGATTTTTAACTATGTACATACATTGTAGGCATCAAATCCATATAAAAATATGCGTCATATACGATTACTATTTAAGAAATAAAAGGAATTTTTTTTATTAAAATACATTGATTATAATGAAATTAATAATACAATATTTTTTTAGTATTTAAAAGCTGTATATTCTAAGGGGCCGTTATATAACAACCCCTAACTCTAACACCCTCTCTTGCATTCTCGACACTACCTCCTCTTGCTCCTTCAATACTGCTGCACAAACAAGCAATAACACCGCTATTCCTGAATATTTTTTTATTCAAAAAAAATTAACACACGACACTGATTGCAAACGAAAATTAACAAAATATTGTAATAATTGCTCAATAAAAATCAGCTGCTGTCGTTCGCACATCACAACTTTCCTGACAGTTATGAGCATTTGAGCTTTTGAATTTACGCCAGCATAAGAGTAACCTCACAGTAGTAAGGAACCTCACAACAGTTAGTTAGGTGAGTTTTGTGAGGGTAGTAGAATAGGGCTGTAAGAACAATTGTATGTTTTTCATGTAGGTCTCCCTTTTGTTTGTAATAATAATACAATTTACCTTATTTATTATTAATGCTAATATAGAAAATAAGTAAGATATATGTTTTCTCTCTCTCATTCTTTTTTGTCTATCTGCTTTATATTAATGTTATTACTTGTTTTCCTTTTTCAAATGTTTATCTTCTACCCAATTTTTTCTTATATAATTGTAATCACTTGTGCTTTTGTTGTGCTTCATTTTTGTTGTGCTTGCTGCAATTTGTAGTTGACCCCTTTCCATCTCAGTATGATCGATTTAAATCCCAATAGGAAATCAGCCTCCAGCATTAATGAAAACCCCAAAATTTTAGTAGATATTTTATGCCAACAGTCAAATGGCCTTAACGTTGTGCATTTTAATGCGCAAAGTCTAAATGTTGAGAAGATGGACTATGTTAGACATATTTTTGGAGAATCAGGAGTTGATGTCATATGTGTTTCAGAAACATGGTTTAATCCAAATGTTTCGGACTTTCATTATAGCATCTCATACTTTAATGTTATACGTCATGATAGGTCAACCATGAAAGGTGGTGGTGTTGCAATTTGTTGCAAATAAGACCTGTAGCTGTGTCAAATCATTCTGATACGGAATATATCTTTGCGGAAATCTCTGATAAAGTAACAAAAATACTAGTGTCCTGTGTATATAACCCTAATAGATGTTGTATGTTAGATTCTTTTTTTTGCTGAGTTGTCTTTGTGGAGTTCTAAACTACCATTCAACGGTGCGAGATCGTTTTTGTGGCGCTGCGCTTATTGTTGTCGGTAATAAAAAAAATTTTCCGATTTTGTAATATTAAACGCTTAATTTCGGGACCACTATCCCTTTTTTCTGTTGGTTGAGCAAAATTGTGTTTACTTAGTTGAGCAAAGTCAATAATTGTTTGTTTGATGGTCCAATTATGGACGGGGAGGAGGATTTTGATGACAGTTCTGGGGCACGTTGCCCTGGAAATCGATTTGAATCTAGTAATGTTACTGGGAGCGGTAATATTAATAATACTACTTTAATTAATACCCAAATTGAGGAGTTGATGAACCGTGGAATATCTGTGAATTTATCAAGTGCAGCTGCACTACATCAGGTGCAGCAGAGACAAAATGCGTTTTCGCTTGGTCAGCACCAACGGCAGAGCCAGCAGCAGCAGCAGTTGAATAACGGTGTGTCGGGGAAAATTGCAGCAGGTAGCGAGCAATTTCAACAAGTGGAAAATAAAAATACAAGCAGAAATAAGCGGCCTCGTAAGTCTCTCTCTCTAAGCAGCAACCGTAGTGACGAAAGTGGCCGGATCAATGATCTTGGTAGCAATGGTAGCAATCGTTACACACATGCGTAGACAAAAATGTATCTATATATAACATTAGTCTAAAGTTTTCCTTTTTATTGTAAACTTACCATATACATACATAGATATACTAAATCGTTACACACATGCGTAGACAAAAATGTATCTATATATAACATTAGTCTAAAGTTTTCCTTTTTATTGTAAACTTACCATATACATACATAGATATACTAAATCGAAATCTATAGTTTTGAATCGATAATAAGTTCAACATTTATGCCTACAATTATTGATTTCAATATTACAATCTACTTTACCTTTTTCTCATGCATTAATGGGTTAAAGTTTGCTAAATTTACTTGTATGTACATTCATGCATATATACTTACAAACCTATTGTAACATTTAATGTACAAACGTACAAATAAGCATAATTTACGAGTAGAAGAAAATTTCAAATAAGAATTTAGAGTAATAACATAACGAAAACTTTCAATTAAAAAGAGAACATAATTAGGGTATTCAGATTTTCCTGGCAAAGTTTAAGTCTGGCATCTTTACTGAGATAATACGACCGATCTGTGAGCAGTCTTTTATTACTAAACAGCTGACTGCCAGATATTTCATTTTGTGTTTACAATTCCAACACTAAAAATGCCGCAAACATCGGGAAAGCAAGAATTACTAAGCTTCTTAAGCTACAAAAGCGTTTTGGATTTAGCGAGTATGGATTCAAGTAAGCCCTTTTGTAATCAAATATAATACATATCTTCTAATCTGGGTTCAAACACATTTTCAGGTGACGAGGAAGATGATGTTTTGTGTCAATTCCTAACGTCCGCTGAAATATTTTTAAGCAGTCGCAGAAGTTGTCACCAAAACCTCCCAAAATCAGCAGAGTGGATTGAACGAGTTCTGCACAACCTGGACGACCAGAGTACTCGTCAAATGCTACGCATTAGGGTAAACGAGTTTGCTCATATAATCGATTTAATCAAACATGATCCAATCTTTCAAAACAAAAAAAATGTAAAACAATTTCCAATACAACTACAATTAGAGATTGCATTGATCCGTTTGGGCTCAAGTGGGGACAGTGCATCAATTCGTAAAGTCGCATCTCTTTTCGGTGTTGGCGATGGTGAAACAGTAGTTATCGTGACAAAGCGGATAATTGCAGCTTTGATTAATTTAAAGGACAAATATTTGTTCTGGCCGACAACGAATGAGAGAAGAACAATTGTAAAGAAAACAATGAACGAACTACCAGGCTGCATTGGTTACGTAGATGGCACTTAAATAAAGCTATCTGAAGCACCAATCAATAAGCACGAAATTTTTTTTTTTCGTAAGAAACAATACTCACTGAAAATGCAAGTCATTTGTGATTACTCCTTGAAGATCCGTCAAGCAACGATAGGCTGGCCAGGAAGCGTTCACGATGCCAAAATATTTACGCAATGTCCGCTTGCTCGAATGCCTGAAAGATTCTTTTCAGAAAACGAATTCATTGCAGGGGATTCAGCATATCGGCTTAGCTCAACACTCGTCACACCTTTTCGACAAAATAGTAATGAATTTACTCAAGAAAATCGAGACAAATTTAACATTTATTTTTCAAAGTACAGTGTTCGTGTAGAGAATTGTTTTGGAAAGCTTAAAGAAGTCTTTTCCGGTCTAAAAGAGATGAGATTTCGCTTGTCAAATGAAGAAAATTATAAGGATTGCTGCGATTGGATATTACCTACATGCATTTTACAAAACATTCTTTTGAACTATCGCTGCCCTACGCAACATGAAAATTATAACGAAGATCAGCCCCAGTATCCCCAGGAAATACAAGTTAATAGAAATTTAAGAGGAGGTTTAATTGATTTTATTAATAATAAATAAAAAATATTTGTACTGTAAGTTTACAAAGCGTCTTTAAAAATCTATTATAGTTTTTAGTTGAGTTCATTCAATTGTATTTGACTAGTGAATTATATTTTTGTCCCTTCTTGACACTTAGCCTAGAACTTATAACTAGCGGCATACATATACATACATATGCATTAACATGTAAGACATGTAAGACATCTAAGACAGTCTCATATTTTCTAATTTTTTCAACTTTTCCATTTCTATTCTTTCTTTCATCTCTATTTCCCTTAAAGCTATCCTTTCTTTCATTTCAAGTTCCAACATTTTTAGTTTTTCATCACTCGCATGCTTTTCCTTCTCAAAAATAAATGCTTTCTCCTTAAGTTCTAATTCCTTTTCGCGTACTTTTATTTCTTCACTATATTTTCCTTTTTTCAGTTCAACAAAACTTGAATGCACTTCGAGCACGTCTTTTAAAGCATTGCGAGAGTAAATACCCTTACGGAAGTTTATTGCTGTAGGTGGCGAAAGTTCTTGTTGGGGTGATGGCATGACTCCTTCATTAACCGCAACTGCTTGTGGAGAATGTGGAATAATATCAGCTGGGGTATCACACTCGAAATTTTTCGTTTCCACAATCAATGTATTCCACTCAAGCTCCATATACCCAAATATATCCTCCAACTCACTGTGTAGCGGTACTTCTAAATAAAATAAATGAAAACTCTTGACATAAACTTATGCATTTGCTAAAAAAGTATAGCCTACCTTGTATGATTTCACCAACTTGCATTGTGCCCCCACCGGTGGAGTTCTCCTTTGCCTTTGCATCCAAAAAATTGCGGCGCAAATTTTTTTCTTTGCAGCGTACTACCGTCCAGTCCATTGCACTATTTGTTTGCTGCAGAAATCGTCTATAGTAAACTTGTGCCGTGGGCTTCTCGATGGGTGTGTTGTCCCGGAGGAAATTTATCAACTCCTGTTGCTCACTTTCACTCCATTTGTGATAAGGGGTTTTGCACACTCTCTTCTGCTTCAACTACAATTATTTTTGATTATTTACTTTCTAAATTTTCTCGTTTTGAAAGCTACAAATTTATACTTACTTTTTTAACAGCTCCTTCTTCCATTTTTCTGGGCAATATGAAAACAGCTGATGCGAGATGCCAGCTTAACACAAATTAAATACACGACGTACACAGAGTTAAGTATGGCAAGCCATATTATCTCCTGTCTCTACGTGAAACAAAAACAAATAAAATTACCACTTGGTTAAGTGTTTTAAAGATAATAGTCGGCAATATTAATAGCCAGATAAAACGAAACTCTGAATACCCTAAATAACATATTTTAGATAACCAACACAAATCATCAGGCGACTGCTGACATCGTTGGGGAATAAGAAAATGTAAGTGCTCTTTAAACTTCGCTCTCTTACTAAACTTTTTAAGGGCGGTACACATAAAGGGCCGTACACATTTGACTTTCCTCGCTTTACTTGACAATTCAAAATTTAAGAACAAAGCATGAGGTATAGAAGGTTTGCTACATAGAACGCTTTGACAGTTTCTGCGTTAGTTGCTTGTTTTGAATTGTTATTTGTGCCTATTCCAAGTATTTTGCTTAATAAAAGAATAATAAGTGAATTTTACTGATTTAATTAAGTGTTTGTTATGGTACTTATGTATGTTTGGTTCTCTATTTATTTATTTATTAAATATTTTCTTGACCAATTACGACTTAAAATTTAATTTAGAACAATATAAAAATTATAGAAACGGTGATACTCGCAGAATGTGTCGATGATGATGAGTAAAAAATTAGTGTGTCAAAAACCAGGGTTGCGTTGTACTTTTACTAACGTTGGTTTTTGTGATGAATTGAAAAGTAGTCTTGTGGAGTTGCCACACTACTCCCGTTCCAGAGTTTTAGGTAGCAAAGCGTACTGGAAGTCGAATGATGCGTCCACGTCGTGTTGCTTTGGTTGTCGGCGATGGTTTCGCAGGACAATCGGTGTTTTGGGCGGTTTCAGCGTGGTCGGTAATCGCTTCTGGGTGTTGGATCGTCTGAGGTGTGGAATCCCGGCAGTCGTCGGTGGTAATAAACGCTGGTTTGAGGCGATCTATGGATATGTTAATTGATCTGTTACGTATTCTTACTTTGTAATATTTAGAGCTACGTTCTTCTATTTTGAATGGACCGTCGTATGGTGGTGTAAGCGATGGTTTTCCGGTGTCATTTCGTATGAAGACGTGAGTTGCGTGACTCAGCGCAGGGTGGACGAAAATCCTTCTTTTTTCATGATGCGCCGTATCTGTAGGTTGAACTTTTGCATGGTATATTTAATTTGTTGAACGAATTCTGATGGTGAAGAGTTCTTAGCTGGCTCGAACATGTCGCCAGGCAGTCTGAGTGTCGTGCCGAACAGGAGTTCCGCCGGGGAGGCATCTATGTCAGCCTTATAAGCAGACCGCAATCCAAGAAGAATGATTGGTAGTTCAAGAGACCACTTCGTCGGGTTTGAAGTACACATAATTGATGCCTTCAGAGTACGGTGGAACCTTTCAATAATTCCGTTCGCCTGTGGGTGGTAGGCTGTTGTACGAAGATGTGTGATACCTAAGGCGCGTGATAATTCATTGAAGAGTAGCGACTCAAATTGCCTTCCCTGGTCGGTGGTGATGCGTAATGGTAAACCGTAGTGCTCAATCCTACCCTCGATGAGTGCAAATGCGACTGTATCGGCATTAATATCGCAAATTGGAATCACTTCCGGTCACCTTGTGAAGCGATCAATGATCGTTAGGCAATCCTTAAAACCGTTGGAAGGCGGGAGCGGTACGACATATGTTCAAACCTCTGCGAGGGAAGAGAAAATCTGGGGAGTGGCGTATAAGTGTGTCTACTTACTTTTTCGCGTAGGCATTGCACGCACTGTTGCACAAATTTCGATATATCGTGGTCCATATTGTTCCAAACGAATCTCTGTTTGATTAATGTTGATGTGGACCTTTTTCCTCCATGTGCGATGTTATGGAACTTTGCTATTACAGATGAACGACATACCCTTGGTATGAATGGGCGCGCCACCTCACCAGAAACGTCGCAAGTGATTGCTGTTTGTGTGTGAGGAAGTCGGATCGTTTTGAGATTTAAAGATGTTGAGCTTGATTCGAGGAACTTTTGCAGCTCTTCACAAGACTTCTGTTGTTGAGCAATGAGCTCATAATCGATTGTAGCGTTTTTGGCTTGAAGAGAGTTGATACGTGAGAGAGTATCAGCTGTTGTATTTACCGCGCCAGGTAGATGAACGATTCGGGTGCAAAATTGACCGATGTAATCCAACTGACGGACTTGTCTTGGCGATGCTTTATAATTTCTTTGCGAAAAGGCAAAGGAAAGTGGCTTGTGATCAGTTGCAATAGTGAATTCTCGGCCCTCGAGCAGATAGCGATAATTTTTGATGACTGTATAAATAGCAAGTAGTTCACGGTCATACGTGCTGTACTTACGTTGCGCGTCGTTGAATTTCCTGGAGAAAAAAGCAAGCGGCTGTGGTACGTTGTTGATCATTTGATGAATAACTGCGCCCATAGCGAAGTCACTAGCGTCCGTGCATAGGACAACGTCCGCTCCTGGAACTGGATGAACCATCTAATCGGTGTTCGATCGTTTTTGATGTTGCCTCTCATGAGCGCAAGGAGTGGTTGTTGATGTTCCAAGGCATGAGGGATGAAACGAAGGTAAAAATTCACCATCGCGAGAAGGTATTGTGTTGGGAGCAATAGTTGTAATGTCTTTGTATTCGTTCATATTTGTTGTTGGCGTCAAACAATTTTGGCGATAAAGCCGGTGCATTATGTATGTCGATGACGCTGGCACGGCTTTTAATTTTTGTGTCAGCATCGATAATGGAGGCATTTTTTATATCTACTAAAAGATTGAAATGACGCAAAAAGTCAGCGCCGATAATATTGTGAGCAGTGTCTGCTGCGATGAACTCCCATTGAAAGGCACGTCTAAGCCCGAGATCAATATTAAGTCTTACCTTTCCATACGTGTCAATGGCTGTGTTATTTGCAGCGTATAGCTGGGGTTCGTCTTTACGATGAGACGGTGGTCTTGCTGTGTGGCTTATACTAGACACATCGGCCCCAGTATCCATTCAAAAATTTTATGTCGTTGAACGGTCAATGATGAAGAGACGATTTGTGCCCGTTGAATTGGTATTTATGTTTTCAACAGCTTCCTGTTTTTTTTTTTGCCGTCCTTCGCAATCTTGATGACGATGTCGGATTCAATTCTAAAGTAGGTGGAGGGAACTGTTTTGGTGGTGCCCATAACGGAACTGGTTGCTGTAGCGGCTGCTTTGTTTGACAGTTCCCGACGACATCCCGCGTTGATGTCGCCCGCGCGATTAGTTTTTTGATGCACTGTTGAAGTTGCAAGGTTTGTTACATCTTCTTGCGTTTACTCCGTACCTTTCGTGATACAAGCAACCGGAATCGCAAGATGTATGCGTCTGTCCCCTGTGTGGTGTAGCGGAGCGGCTTCAGGGAGTCTGACGTTCTTGTCCTAATTTTGACTCAATGCGAGCAAGTGTGCGTTCGAGATGTCCAACACGATGTTCTAGTGCGACTGATTGTGTGGGTTTAATGACCTTGAATAACTGTTTCTGTTGTTGTTGTAAGTCATTGAGTGGTTTAGCGGAGATAGTTTCTACAGAATTAATACGGACAGCATCGATTATTTCGTCTGCGATGGAAGCGAGTTGCTCTAAAGTCATCTCGGGGTTGCCTTTGGCAACGCCTGCAATAACTGCACGCGCAGAAACCAGCAGACGCTGTATCCAAAACTCTTTAATTAGTTGCTGATCACGTGTTACGTCGGTGCGCTGTAATTGGGTAAGCATATGGCTCGGTTTGTTGTCGCCCAATTGTATCCCGGTGGTCAACTGTTCCAATCTTGCCAGTGGTGATGCAGAGAATTTGTTGATTATTGTGCGTCGAAGTGTACTATAGCGGTCTTGCGGTGGGGGTGTGCGAACAATTTCAAATGCTTGTTCGTGCAACCGCTCGTTCATATACATTACGGCTATGTTAAATTTCGCCTGGTCGCGCTGGTCTTGGTTCATTTTTCCAAAACCATGGATGCGGAAGAAAGCTTCAAGTCGCCTAAACCACGATTCTATGTTGTTGATGGAGTAGCCATGTAATTGAGGCACTTGTACCCGTGCAGCGAAGCTGCTGATATCGGCAGATTCATTTGGTGGAGTCTGTGATTTTCGTGACGTACCGGCGATAGCATCATTGCTATCCGCGCCACCGTTTTCGTTGGCATGCTGCATGATGAACTGTTTTTGGTGCAACTTGTTTGCTTCGAGAAAGTTCCAAGATGTTCTAGCGTAAAGTGTGTATGTGTTTTTCGTTTAATTCGTAAAATGGAGGCACACACACGTGTCTGTGTATGTGTACAATTCGTAGAATGCCACACTTATTCTGAATTGTCTTTGGCAAATTAGAGGGTCGGGGTTCACCAGTTTGGTTCTCTATTTATTTATTTATTAAATATTTTCTTGACCAATTACAACTTAAAATTTAATTTAGAACAATATAAAAATTATAGAAACGGTGATACTCGCAGAATGTGTCGATGATGATGAGTAAAAAATTAGTGTGTCAAAAACCAGGGTTGCGTTGTACTTTTACTAACGTTGGTTTTTGTGATGAATTGAAAAGTAGTCTTGTGGAGTTGGCACATATGTTTGAAAGTCGTGAGTGTAATAAACTATATTAAGGCAGAGCATATTTCGACAAAATAAATAAAAACCGACTCAGGGGAGTTTAAAAAACAGGTGAGGGTGGTTACCAAAAAGGTGTTTCATTTGTTATTTATTCATATTTCTCTCTTTCATCTTTTTAAAAGTAATTATGTATACACGCAGAAACTATGAAACACTAGTAAATTTTCTAAATCGTTTGTATATGCGCGCAGAAATAAAATGGAAATGCAAACAGTTGGTTGTCAATGTGTACAAAAGTTGAGAGTTCGCCACGATTTTGCTTCGTTTTGCTTTGCTTTACTTTTCTCGCCTTGTAGTTAGCAGCACTCATATAACATCTGTACTTTAACTTATCTGTCAAAGTGAAACTCTGAACTCTGAAGCAAAGCAAAGCGAAAGTCTTATGTGTACGGCCCTTTAAATGTTTAGTAAGAGAACGAAGTTTAAAGAGCACTTACATTTTCTTATAACCCAACGATGTCAGCAGTCGCCGAATTTCTTTCTGTCCGTCTATTTTTATTTGCGTTTCAGGTTTATACCAATGTGTGCATGCATTTTTTTTTGTAAGGATAATACCTGTACACATGTGCCAAGAAAGGACCACCCCAATCCGGCGAGCTCAGAACTGGTTTAAACTAGCATGCACGCTTAGCCACGTACAAGGCTCCCGCCAGGGGGACGATTAGCAACATCTTACATGTTTATCATAAACTTAATAAAGAAAATGTAAGGAATAGAAAAAAAAGTAGGGAGATTAATGAAATGAAAGTAGGTGCTATATAAGTTTCAGGAAATCGCACTGTTAATGGTCATGGAATAAATGGAGTCGGTATAGATAGATATGAATATCAAAAAAATAGTTAAAACGTTATAATTGAAAACACAGATTCGAAACTTTGGAAATGCGTCATTTGAAAAATTTTGAAATGATTAAATATTTTGAGTCAGAAGATTGTAATTCGAAATTTGAAAAGGTAAATTTAATAAATTCTGTAAAACAGAATTCAGCAATTATATTTGCAGTTCTAGTAATATACATATTTTTTAAGATTTATAAAGTATTTAAAGATTGGAAGAAAAATAGACATTCAAAATAACAAGTGCAAATGTTTCGTTCACTGACTATTGAAATTAATAATTTAAGAAATTGGGATGATTATCTTAAGGGGTCATATACACTTATTCTCTGAAAAAAATCGTTTTTTTGAAGAATTTTTTTTTGCAAAGACGAGATTTTTTTAATAATCAAACACAGCGTGTACGTTTATATATGCCTGAAGATGTTTAATTTAATTTTAAGTTAAAAATGTACCCACTTGTTGGCACACCAGCTTTTGCGTTCATACACTATTTTTCATAGACGCCTTGCGGTGAGCATGATAAGTAGGCAATAGATCACCTGCAATAAAAACGTACAGTTTTCTTTAGTTTATATCATTACACCGTAATTGAACGAAGGATTAGGGAAATAAACATTTTTTCACAAATTTTATTGAAATGCTCGATTTTTGAATGTCTAAAAATTCAGTTTTTTCATCCGCAAAAAAAATCTTTAGTTTCAAATAAAAATTCCTTCGTCCAAGTATGAGATATTGCAGTTTTTAAATAGCCTGTAAAAAATTAGATCGATAGCAGGTCACATGGTTCTTGCGAAGCCTTGCTCACCGCAACGGGACTTTTTGAAAAACATCATTTTGAGAAAATCGCGTTTTAAGTTTTGCCCGTCCTTTGGGGCATTCGGGAGGAGCACGCTGTAGACAACTGTAACTTTAGCTTTTGTGCTCAGATCTATATGAAATTTGGAGGAAATAAACTCAAAAGAATATACCAACACAAGTGTATACAACCCCTTAAGAACCAATCTGCCCACGATAGGGCAATCGCTAGCCAAACTGCAACGCCTGAGATGTGAGTTCATCCCGGAGCTCGAGCCGCTCCATACTCACATAGCTCTGGCAGCAAAGAGTTTCATTTTGAACTTTGCAAGAGAAGGTTTCGGACAAGGTTATATCGGCCAAAAGCGGGGAGAGGATAGGTTGTAACTCCCACTAGCTCTCTTTCCGAGGGGCGATATGAACAAGGTAAAAGTTTTTGAAAGGTTTTTCAAAGTAGACATAAGAAGTAACAAAACGTCTTGGAACCCCTCTATTTTAAAGTACTGGGTTCGGCAAAGTACACTGCAGTGTTACACTGTAGGCTCTAAGACCTTGGAGCGCATTGGGGCAGGCGTAGTTGGTCACAGGACCAGCCGCAAGTGAATTATTTTCCATGTAGTGAGGAACAGCCTTACTTGCTTGAAATTCACTGCGCAACTGACTAATAGTTTTCGATGTCAATGTCAATTGTACGAACCAGTGTTGCCGTTTTGATACAAATATATCCAAATGTATATAGTTTAGCTTTAAATATTGCGGGATACTTCCTATTTTTGGCTCAGCACGAATTTGGATACAATTTCACATGAATTCAAATCATAATTTCTACATTATTTATTAATAGTTAATTATTAATAACTTTTTTTAAAAGCAGATGGACTCCTGTCGCCCAAAAACGCCGCTTTACCAAAGGTAGGCAACAATTTAGACTTTGCGCGTTGATATATACATACATATGTTTGATAAATTTTTGACACAGACGTATGTACATATGTAAGTACCATGGTTTGCGATTTTTTCTGGCAATACTCGTAGTAATGGACAGGCAAGTGTTCTTATGATAACTCATGTATTTATATTAAGAAATATCATTTATTTATATTTAAAAAATTTCAGGCTTATTAAAATAACCAAAAATAAATTCTGAATTACCTATGTTCTTTATATTGCTGCTTATGTAAGTAAAAGAATTGTTTATTTGTTGAACAATTATTTATTTCCTCTGCCATGCAGAGGCAGCCGTTTGGTTACAGTGAGTAGTTAGAACTAACTTTTTCGGTGTCTGCACCTAAATGCCTAACCTGAACAGCCCCACTTGGTTTGTCGGATTTTCCGCTGACTCCGCGATTCCCACACTCCAGTTGTGCGCTTCCGAGCTTCAGCTCCAGGTGGCTACACCCGTAAGCTCGATTGCTCACTTGGCAATTCCCACGGTTCAGAGCGCTACTTTTGTATGTTTGTTAACAGCATACGAGCTGCATACAAAGTTATGATTGTTGTTACTATTGTTTTTGTGTGTCGCAGTAGCTAACACCTGGCTATTGTTGTGTCTATGTTTGCTGCTACTTGATGGTTGCTGCAGCAGCTTATTTGAGCTGTCGTTGTAGCTATGGTGTGTTAACTACTCCCCCTTTTAAAAGCGACCGTCCTCGGGTGCCTCTTACACATCGGATGGAGTTGCAGTGTCGGTGTTTCTAATCACTTCAATGATGGCTAGCTTTCGCTGCCTCCTGGACCAAAAGTAAGCTATTATCATAACTATGATGATGGTAGCCACTAGCCACAGTGAACTAATCGAAATCAAATGTCTGGTTGCCATTTCTTGTTGTAGTGATGCAATGTGCTTTAAGTTCTTCACATGGACCTCCTCCAGATACGGCAATGATAGAGTTTTTATATGTTCCGTAAACTTTACTATTGTTGAAGGAGGGGCTTCGGGATGGGATTTAACAACTTTTTTCCAGTTGACATAATTAGTTCCGTTTATGGTGACATTACCTTCAAACATAACGAGAAAAGTGCCCTTTATAGTAACGCCTGATCGTGTTCCCTCTGTGATCTCAACGCACTGGTCATTTACCACTATTAGTTCGTCGGCAATTTCCTCAATAGGAGTGATTTGTTCTGCTGAGGTTGTTTTGCATTGCGCTGAATTCTGATTCAATAGCTGTTCCACACATGAGGCTGAAGCAAGTGGCTGGCAAAATGTAAGGGTTGTAGCATTTTTGCAGTTTGTGAGAGGTTGGTAGTCGGGAGCGCAGTGTGCTGCTATATCTGTTTCTAAGTTAATTATCTTCTTACTATGAATTACAGGTAAAAGCCTAACTTTTTTACAAATTCTGCTGATTTTAGGATATTTAATTACAAAATAAATATTATCACTATCCTGCAATATTCTTAGCTTAGAGGCAGTTAAAATATCGCTTATAGTAATATTGGCAAAGTGTTCGGCAAATAGCAAAATTTTAGCATCTTCACTATCCAAAATGACGGGATCAATTATGTTATGCTTTCCTAGTGTTACTGAATGAACAATGTTTGTGAGGTCTGCAAGTACTGCCCTGTTTCTCGCCGTAGCCAACCCAAATAAATGCCCTTATTGATTATTTATCCTTGCCTGAAGCTGAGTGTTAATTGTAATCGGTCGTTCATTAGCCTCAATCAGTTCGCGTTCTTTGGTTGCGACCTCATTAAAATCGTCTAAGTCGGGTGTCCCTGCGATGTATTTCAGTGCAGTACCTATGATATTGATACCACGCGAATGCCGGTGATGGGTCTTCAGAGTCTCTAATAAAACGAGGATGTGACCAGCATCTGCTTGGAGCAATTTCCTTGCAGGAGAATGTGGAAACTGTTCAAGCAGCCCTTCTGTATCTGCCGCTATGGCTTCATAATTCGTCAAGTTAGTTTTATGTAGCAAAATACCGTATTGATCGTGAATAGCAACTATCCCGGTTGAAATCATCATGTAGTATGAGTTGGTGTAGTTAAATAATTTCGCCTGCGTCCAGAAAATAACCGTCAAAAACGAGTATCTGAGAAAAAAAAAAG
This sequence comes from Philophylla caesio, assembly GCA_963971545.1. Classification (NCBI taxonomy): domain Eukaryota; kingdom Metazoa; phylum Arthropoda; class Insecta; order Diptera; family Tephritidae; genus Philophylla; species Philophylla caesio. Next base: position 114,280,070 of record OZ020604.1, on the reverse strand, counting down.
GAAAAAAACTTGCTTTACCTCAAGTTTGCCTTGACCGTAGTTCCCAAGTCCTGCTCAATAATATTCTCAACATGCAATTTTGTTAATTTATTGCCAATTCTTTTATTGGTTTTAATAAATACTTTGTCTCCGGGTTGATATGTTTTCAACTTCCTATATTTATTCAATCGATCTAACTCAAGTGCTTGTGCCCTGACAATTTTGTTCACGATGTCTTCGCGTAATTGCTGAGGAATAGAATGAACTACATCTATAGGCCTTTGCCCGTAACGGAATGAACCGACCTATTATATTTGGATGTAGCAAGCAATATCAAATCCACCGTCTCGTTCAGTCCTTGAGAAAGTTTGGTGCACCTTGCAATCTCTGTTAATGTGCTATGAAACCTTTCGACTTGCCCATTAGTGGTACTATGGTGCGGAGGGGTTGTAAACATGGTCACCGAGAAATGATCTCTCAACAGTGACTTTATTGTTTGGGAATTGAAAGACTTTTCATTATCGCAAACTATGGTTTTTGTATTTTTAAAAAAATTTAGAATTTGTATAATAGGTTGTTTTATGTCAATTATTGACCTGGAAGCAATGGGTGAAACTATCGCGAATTTTGAGAACTTGTCAACACACGTCAGGAAATGTTTCTTATCTGTTGAATAAATGTCGAGGTGGAGAATTTCTCCAGGATACTGTGGTATAGGGGTTTGGCCTACCGTCGGATTTGGGGGGTGGCGTTGGTATTTGGCATCCCGGGAGATTTTACAGTTAATTACCAATTCCTTCAATTTCGGTCGCATTCTGGGGAAATAATACTCCTTTAGAATCTGTTGCAGGTTTTCCTTTAAAGAGCGATGGGCCCGATTATGTTCGGTTTCCAGTATCGCTTTCTGATCGTCTTCGTTGGTTATGACTAAGGGACTTTGATCTAAAAAATTAATTTCATCAATAGGTTCGTCCACGTATTGGTCGTCGTACTGTATGTCTTCGCCGTTATTAACATCCTGGTCACCGCTATAGTCTTCATCGCACCCTTGCTTCTCATCCCCATAACCCTGCGTCCCTAAGTGGTTTATGCGCTGCATCTTTGGTGCCGTCTGCCTGCCGCTTTCCACTCGCCTCTTTTGAGCTACTTCCTGCGTCCCTTGGGACCGGTAAGTATTGAACGGATTCCTCTGAGGAAGAGGATTCGCAGTGGATCCTGGTTGGTTTCCCTGGCCTTGGTTAATCGATTGACGCAATTGCTGTCTATTCTGTCGATGGTATGAAAGGGACGGATCGACTTCCATCGGTGTCACATCCTGTCGGGTGGCTTTCGCTCTTCGATATTGAGGGAGACTCTGGGGAATGAATGGGGTTGCCCTCTGAATGGCTCCAAGCGGTCGCTCATTCCTATTGAGGAACGACTGGGCGAATGCAGACCTGGCTTGGTTAGCTTCTAGCTCTTGTGCAAGGGCTAGTGCTGTGGGCATATCAGCAGGCCTCGAGGAGAACAGAACATCGCATAGAGGCCTGTTAAGTCCTGAAATAAACACCCTTAGCGCATCTTGTCGATATTTTTGATTAAGAGTGCTGATTAGTTCAGCGTTTCCACTATACGACATCGCTGTTTTGTTTACGAGCAAAGTAAGTTTTCGTTCTACTTCATCGTAGAACTGCAGGATATTCTTGTTGCCTTGACGCAACGTCGACATTTCCTGCTCAATCATATGAAGGGGTCTCTTATCGGAGTAAGTGAAGTCTAATCTGGCGATAATCGCCTTGAAATTTAGAACCGTGTTGAAAGAAGCGAGCACAGTGTCAGCTGTCCCTGTAATCTTGTTCCTAATGATCGCTACCGCTTGGTAGTGACGGGAACTACCGTCATATTGTTCATACACCTTATACGCTGCCTGAGCGGCATTTCTCCATGAAACATATCGTGATTGTGTCCCGTTGAATTCGGGCAGAGATTTTATCACGTCCAGAGATTCGTCACATTGAACATTTCCTGTGATCGTAACAGGCGCATATTCTATTACCCTTGTAGGGGTCTCTAAAGTCACCAGTCTGTTCGTCAATGAGTCAATGGTTCCCTGAAAATCCCTTTTTGCCATTTCAGTGGCAGTCCTTATGGCTGCTGTTATCAAACCTTGCATCGTTTGTGCGTTAATAGCTTATGCAAAAACGATCACTCAAACGAGAATAAAAAAACGAAAAGAAAAAAAAATTTTAATAACACTAACTATGTCGTGCTCCTGGCGAGATTTTAACAAAGCAGTAATAGCGTCGCTTATTCAGACAACTATGTATGTCCGCTATTCCCGAACCAATGTACTAACACTTTCACAATAATTGATCCACGCACAAAAGTTAAGGAAAAAAAATGTATTTATTCAAATGCCAAACACTTTACTTACATGTTTAAAACTATCATATTTTATATTTAATGAGGATGTCCGCAGCTTCGTCTGATTATCTCTTCAGTCCCTCGCTGGCTACGTCTAGGCTTGACGTGCAAATCCTTAAGTTTGTTGCTTTAAGCGTTATTTTAAGTTTACGATTTAATGACAATTTTGGTTTTCGCGAATCGCGGAATTGTTTTTTAAATGTTACTTTTATTTTAAGTTTTAAAATTTAATTAAAATTTTGGTTGTCACAGATAGCTGAGATCGCGGGGATCGAGCTCGCGGCCACTTTGCGTATTTGATAGAATATTATCCTTTTATAAGGACTTTACCGTATCCTTTTCCGCGCGTGGCCCTACGTTGGGCGCCAGTAAAAGAATTGTTTATTTGTTGAACAATTATTTATTTCCTCTGCTATGCAGAGGCAGCCGTTTGGTTACAGTGAGTATTTAGAACTAACTTTTTCGGTGTCTGCACCTAAATGCCTAACCTGAGCAGCCCCACTTGGTTTGTCGGATTTTCCGCTGACTCGGCGATTCCCACACTCCACTTGTGCGCTTCCGAGCTTCAGCACCAGATGGCTACACCCGTAAGCTCGATTGCTGACTTGGCAATTCCCACGGTTCAGAGCGCTACTTTTGTATGTTTGTTAACAGCATACGAGCTGCATACAAAGTTATGATTGTTGTTACTATTGTTTTTGTGTGTCGCAGTAGCTAACACCTGGCTATTGTTGTGTCTATGTTTGCTGCTACTTGATGGTTGCTGCAGCAGCTTATTTGAGCTGTCGTTGTGGCTATGGTGTGTTAACTTGTATTTATGTAAAATATTTATTTAATAATTAATACTATAACACAAGCTTTAATATACATATTCTTTTCCGATTGTTTTTATTTATCTTAATAAAATGTTAAATTTTTACATTCAATCAAATTTCAAGCACAAACGTCTTTTTTGAGCGGAAAGTTTGAAATACTCTTTTTGATACATTGGAACAAAATTTTATTTACATTGTGACTAACATTTTAATAAAACTTCTCATATATACTGTAGGAAATTGTGCAAATATGTTTAAATGCCGTCATACTCTTTTTCTGAGATAGATACATTTGGATAAATTTGACGGACACAATCAGGGGTAATGCAGAGGCTACACTAGTACGAACATGCGACGTTACGTTCTTTCCAAATGTACATTTTTTTAAGGTTTTAACTAAAATTTTTTTGTAAGAGAATTATATTTTCGTTGTCGGCTATCTCAGCTTTTTCGATTATTGACCACATTCAATAGACATTTTATTCCCAAATCCCGAAACCTGTTTCATTACATTTCGTTATGTTGTCTTACAAATAAGTTTTTCCGTTGTTGTATGAAAGAATTTTCCTTAAAACATTATTCACGGTACAACTGTGATAATTAAATTTTTTATTTAGTGTTTTACACCTACATATATATTATTAAATACGAAGGTATATAAAAATCAGTCGCAAGTTTTTATCTCAATATTTTTATGCTTACCTTTCCATACATTCAATAGTTTTTCTGTAGTCCTTATCTTGTTAATATCTAACACGGTGGCTTCTGACCGACCTTTTAAGTTAAATGCGTAAATCGCTAGTATACATGGATGTTCGGGCAATGTTGATAATCTGAATCTGGGATATGTTGATGTAATATTGATATACAGCTCCTGGAAATATAGACAAATAAAAACATCGTTTGAAACTATATCATAATATACATTTTTAATCAAATGTCATGTATTAAATGTTCAAAAACATAATCAAACTCAAGAGTTATAAATTAGAAGATTGTGACTTTTGCGTTCCGATATCTCTTTTGGTTTAGGTATGACAGGTATTGACAGCATAGCTTGCCAAAAAGGAATAAGAAACAGAAACTCACATCCGCTTGAGTGTCACAATGTAGTAACGATACACTGAAACCATTATATATTTATCAATATTAGATACCCGCACTTGCGGGTTCGTGCAATTTCATCAAAATCTGTGTCAACATCACGGGAATAGCACAATTTCACAATGTTCTCTTATCTTCTCTTTCTTGTCCGACAGGGTGGATGTTAACGTACATACATACTTATATTGGAACGATTGACTCAGAGAACAATCGAGGACATTCGACGCAGCTACTACTGTGTTGCTACTATACCTGTAGGATATTATGGGCTGTGACCAGAAGAACAAATCCGACAATGATTACCTTACATACCAAAACACTAGTGGTCGGTTGTAGAAAGTCAGACAATACGTTTAGAGCAACATTTACATAAAACGGCTCATCTGTCACAGTATGTTGCTACAAAGCTGCAAATCATCGCCGTTTAAAATTCACCTCAACAGGTAAAAAGTTTTTTGGGATGGTTGTGAGATCATGGTTGTGCAGGGTTGGGAACAACTATTACTCTCACCTAAAAACTATGCAATTTCAACAAAGTTGTGTAATATTAACGAAATTCAATATATGGCACAATATATGCCCGTTATTCTTCTCTCAATAAATAAATGCTCGGCTTTCGTCTACAGATCGTATGTGCGCACCTAGCGAACTATCGCAACGCTGGCACCGAATCAGTTTGGCGTTGTGTTGTGTGCCTGATTTACGGATGTTTGTATTTTAATGCGAGACAAGTTTTCGCATACTTAGACAAAAAATTATGCCCTTGTATTAGTACCTTTGCCAACCCGCCCGTGTCCTAAGTATCTTGCCACTACATCACTAGCGAACAGAGTAACTAACCACTTTTCTAAACCAAAGTAATGCAAGGCGAGGATAGTTACCGCCACTACATACATACTAAATATATATCTATGTATGAATATATTATATGTATCTATTAGCACTCAGAACAACTACATACCAGTTATGCCACTGAAGGCTGTTTACTTCACTAATCTACAGAAATGCGCAAGCGGCCGATTTCAAGCATGTGCATGCTCTTGCGCAAATGCAAATCTAGATTCCTTGAATTAACTATTATTTTTCTTTTGCGTTTTGTTTTGTAAAGCGCAAAAACGATCCTGTTCAGTTGAAAGTAAAGTGCGTATTTGTAAACATCGGTTTAGTGGTAAATAAGTAAATAATCTTAATAAAAAATATAATAAAAAATGAGCAGCAAACGGCATTTAAAACGCCTTATAAAAGAAGAAAAGAGAGATATTTGGACAGAATCAATAAAGTAGGGATAGAAAATTTTGAAACAGAAAATAGTGAGTTTGAGGAACTAAGAGAGGAGCAAAATCTAACTTGTATTGCTGAGGAGGTAGAAGACGCTGGGATCGAATTTAGTGAAGAATCTGAAAGCTTAAATATTAAATTAAAAAAGTGGTTTTTGAAACACCGGCCAACGAAAATTCCTTAAAGCAAAAATTAGAAATTGTTTTTGTATTGACTCTATTCTGTCGGAATGAGCTTGATAGCGCGGGTTCCAAACAACAGATCCATATTCCAGTATGGGCCTCACTAACGTTGTGAACAGAGCCTTTGTGATGTAAGGGTCATTGAATTCTTTTGACCACCGTTTTACAAATGCAAAAACACCCTTGGCTTTGTTAACTGTAACATGTATGTGAAGATTAAAATTAAATTTTGGGTCCATTGTAATTCCAAGATCAACAAAGTTAAACACTTGTTCGAGGTTATGGTTACATATTTCATAAGAAGCTGGTTGAACTGCTCTGCGAGAAAAGCACATTACTTTAAATTTTTTAAGGTTTAGTGGCATGTAATTTATTTCACACCAGTTAGTCATGCTATTTAAATCCGCTTGTAGTAAGGACCTTTCCTCAACAGAATGATACGATCTAAAAAGCTTTACATCATCAGCATACAATCAAATTTTTGAATAATTTATTACAGAAGGTAAGTCATTTATAAAAAGTAAAAACATAATCGGACCAAGGTGACTTAGTGAAGAAACATGAATAATGTTTGAGGAACTATTTTTAAAAAGAACTCGTTGTGTTGTGTCAATGAGGTAAGAAGACATCCAACGAAGGAGATTAGGTTGAAAACCAAGGAGATCAAGTTTATGGATCAGTAAATAGTGACTTACTCTGTCGAATGCTTTACTAAAATCAGTGTAAATAACATCAGTGTGCATAAATTCTCTGAATCCATTTGAAACATGAGTTGTGAACTCAAGCAAGTTTGTAACGGTAGATTTACCTATAGAGAACCCATGTTGTGTGCTAGAAATTGTAGAGGATATGGAATACGTTAAATAGTCAACAACAATAGCTTCGAATAATTTAGGAATAGCAGAAAGCTTAGCTATACCGCGGTAATTTTCTATAGAGGACCTACTCCCGGTCTTATAAAGGGGTATAATGAATGATTCTTTCCAAGCTGAAGGGAAAATCCCAAGCTTAAGAGAAAGATTAAATAAATTAGTTAAGGGCACATAAATATGTTTAGCACAGTTTATGAGGAAACACGTCGGGATCGAATCGGGGCCAGCCTTAAATGATTCTTTTAAGTTACTCAAATAATAAAATACTTCCTCGGAAGATATCTGCGGAATAATAGCAGAGGTGAGGGAACAAAGTTTATATGGATAAGGTTTGCTCAGAGGCGATTTAATAGAGTAATTTGACCTGAAGAATTGGGCAAACATGTTGGAAATTGATTGGGAGTCACAAGAAACGGTATTTTGATATTTCATAGCAGACGGAAAACTAGTCACTCTGCGCCTAGAGTTAACGAAGTCATAAAATGATTCAGGGTTTTTTATTAGATTCCTTTTAACTTTGCACAAATAAGATCTGTAGCGTTTTTTATTTAATTCAGATAAGCGTGTCGGATAACTGAGTATTTAATATAGTTAGTGTGCAAACCAGTTTTTTTGTACAATTTAAACGATCGCGACTTCTTATTTTTTAAATTTTTTAGTTCTTTAGTAAACCAAGGTTGTGATTGCTCCTTTTGTACGCAAACCCGTTTTGGTACAAACTTTTGAAATAAGCTAAATATAGTGTTACTAAAATGCTGGACGCAGCGTTCAACATCATCTTTATACGTCGGCCTTGACAATTTTGATAATTCTCGATCTAATTTCTTGAAATTGGCTTTCGCGAAAATAAAACGAGCGTTTGAGCTACTTGATTTATCAACATTATTTCCAAAATCACCAATAACCTCGTAATTTACCTCAATCGCAGGGTGATAAGAGTCCTCTGGAATAACCAAGGGTTCGCACATCTTCATAGATGACTTAGATACGTCATCAACAAAAACAAGATCCAGAATGGTGCCAAAATTGTTTGGAGTTTAATTGATCTGATTTAGACAGAGCTAAGCCATATCTTCTAAAAACACATTGCCATTAATGTAAGTAAATTTCTTCTTTTGCCTAAGGCCTTTTGCTCGATTTGTTTTTCAAATACAAAACAATTTTCTTCAAAAATATGCCTATGTATTTGCTCAAGAATTTTTGTAGATTCTTTTACATTTTCTTCAATTTCTGCAAGTAGTTTTCGAATGCGTATGCGGAGGCTTCCGTTAAATTTCCAGCAAGTTCAACAGTTTGCTGAACGTGCAGTAAGTTATAAATGTTATATGAAACACTATTCCGCCCAAATATAACAGAAAAATTTTCCACAAAAAGATTAACCATCATTTGAGCTGTTCTCAAATTTGAATAACATTGTTTTGAACAGCAAATTAACCGATATGAAGAATTTAACAATAAAAACTCATAATCTAAATCTGGATGCACTTCGTCTTTCAGAACAATTACACCAGAATAGAGAAAAAATTGCCTAAGTTCTGTAGATTTCCAATTAGGAAATTTGTCCAAAGTTCTTGGCTTGCGAGCAAACTCCTTCGGAATGAACTTACGCATTTCTACAAGCTTTTTAGAAATGTTTTTTTTTTTGTTTTTATTAGGAACTTTAAGTCACAATCTGTTATTTAACAGCCACATTTAATACATGCGCATAACTCCTCAATCTATTTAGTGCATATTATCTAATACGATTTGTGTAACCATAGATATGTTAAGATTTTCCAAAGCCAAATTTTGTAGCTACCTCAATACATTTTGAGCACCCGTATCGTGATGTATGGGAGGGGTGCCACTTATAAATGATCTAGCGGGAGCATCACAAAGGATTGCACTGTATTTGTATGTCTCCAATCTCCAACTTATTTTCAGATAAAAACAACAATCTTGAAACCAATATACTTAAATACTCATCACGATCGCTTGGCTTACTCTTGCCAACATAACCTCCCATTAAACATACTGGAATACTCTCTATACTATTGAACCTAATCAAAATTGGCCATAGTTGCGTCCTCGAAATGTTAATATCAATACTTAACATTTCTGGTAGTTTTACAACGTTGTCAAGCGCATTTAAAATATTATTAAATCCTTTGTGAAGGTAAGAACCTCCAGCGATATGTTGAATATCGGGTATAAATGTTCTATTAAAAGTACCTAAAAAAAGAATTTACATTTAAATGTTCCTCTCTAAGGATTTGCCGGTGTTTTAAATATCACTTTTTTAATTCAATATTGAAGCTTTCAGATTCTTCACTAAATTCGATCCCAGCGTCTTCTACCTACTCAGCATTACAAGTTAGATTTTGCTCCTCTCTTAGTTCCTCAAACTCATTATTTTCTGTTTCAACACTTTCTATTCCTACTTAATTGATTCTGTCCAAATATCTGTCTTTTTATTGATTTTTCGTTTTAAATGCAGTTTGCTGTTCATTTTGAAAAAATATTGCCTATTACATTATATTTGTTATTAAGATTATTTACTTATTCACCACTAAACATATGTTTACGATTGCGCATTTTACTTTCAACTGATGAGGATCGTTTTTGCCCTTCACAAAACAAAAGGCACAAGAAAAACAAGTAAGGAAAGCTTAATTCGGGCGGAACCGAATTTTATATACCCTCGCGATGTATTTTTGTATGGGCGGTGCCCATAATTTCATAAAAACCCCGTTTCAAATCGCTGCTAGTATTAAATATACTCAATTTCTTCCAATAAATTTTGAAAAGAATTTTTTTTTTCCATTTCTCAAATATACTTCCGTTATATGGAAGTATTGAGATACCTACAGACGTTTTTTATAAGTGGTAATGCCCATTTTTCAAAATTTCATAAAAATCAAATTTTAATTAATATGTTCCAAAAGATAAAGAAAAAACGAAATTTTTTCATTTGTTTATATTTCCGTTATATGGGAGGTGGGCGAGGTTATGGTCCGATTTCAAAACTTTTCTACGATAATGATAGCGATATCAAGGAAAATATGTCTACCAAATTTTGTGACGATACCTAATATTGTTTGATTGAGATACGGAAACATTTTCATAAGTAGGCGTGGCAACCTAAGTACATGTTTAGTTCAAAATCGCTCCAAATACCAAATTCCACTCAATTTGCTGTAATAGATACCGAAAAACAGAGTTTTTGCATTTTTCAAAAACTTCCGTTATATAGGAAGTGGGCGTGGTTACTAACCGATCCTGACCATTTTCAATACAACCTACCCTTTCCATAGAGCAATCTATATACCAAATTTCATAAAGATATCTTAATTTTTACTGAAGTTATTGTAACCACGGACAGACAGTCAGGGCTAAATCGATTCCTCTTTTCATTCTGATCATATTAGTATATATATGGATGTCTATACCTATCTCAATTATTTTTTGCTATTACAACAACCGTTATGCGAACAAAGTTAATATACCCTTGTGTACAAGTACGCTCGGGTATAATAATAATAATAATAATACGGCATATCGAGTTATAGCACGCATTGCTAACCACTAGACCACAGCGGCCACGTTAATTCATGGAACTCTAGATTTGCATTTGCGCATGAGCATGCACATGCTTGAATTCGGCCGCTTGCGCATTACTGTAGATTAGTGAAGTAAACAGCTTTCAGTGGCATAAGTGTGTATGTAGTTGTTCTGAGTGCTAATAGATACATACAATATATTCATACATAGATATACTTATATTTATTATGTATGTAGTGGCGGTAACTATCCTCGCCTTGCATTACTGTGGGTTAAAAAAGTGGTTAGTTACTCTGTTCGCTAGTTACATCGCTAGTGATGTAGTGGCAATTGATACTCAGGACATTGGCGGGTTGTTTGCCTACATGCATATAAACATACATACATATGTACATAAATATGAATAGCACATACCAGCGCCTCACGCACACACAGTTCAAGTGAAAGCAAAAATCGTTTGCTTTGTGACCACATACGCAGAGAAAGCAATTTTTTTAATAGCGGATTGCGTGACCTTGTTTGTATAGATCTTGGGTTTCGGCGTTGTGACATATTCAGTGTCGTTTTCGTTCTGAGTAATTAGGGTTGGTTGTGCTGTATTTATCAAAGATAATATGATACGAAACTCTTTTCTTCGAGAGAGCGCTGTCAAAATGCGCATTTTTAATAACATTTTCCAAAAGAGCCACTTTGTAAGATATGTATCTGGGTGTTTTTATTGCATTTTTTTGGAGATTTTGCAGTTTCTTCGCCAACGTTGTGCTTTTGTAACAGCATAAGTGAAAATGCAATTAAAATAAGAATATATAAGAGGAATTATTTACCTTTATGCCAAAAATTCATTTATAAATATGAAATCAACATGAAAACAAATAAAATATCGCAGAAATTCATATTTTGCAAAAACTTGTATATGTGCATTCAACAAATAATTTAAGATATAGCGGGTTTTCGTATAAATATACATGTATATACATGTATTTCCTTTAAAAAAATAGTTTTAGGGATATATTTTAAAACTTATATATTAAATTTAACTCTTAATTTAGGTATTTCGGACGCATTTTATAAAAAAATAACAATTACTCGATTTTTGTATCCAAATAAAAACTATAGCTATTTCCACACATATGCCTCTGGTAGCCCACCTTTTTGCGTGCCAGCTGTTCAGTAGCCCATGATTCCGCTTTGTTGCCAGCCTAAAATGTGAGATCATGGGCTCTCGCAGCAAGCAAAAGAGAGAAGTTTCATATCGTATTATCTATCGTATTTATTGCTGTCCATTGATATACAGGTATTGGATTCAGTTTTTGGAAATGTTTACAATTTTGGTATTTTATGCCTTTGATACCTGAAATTTTGTCTGTATAAAATTCTTTTGTGTGAATTTTTTATTTTTCGGTTCTCTTCGGGTTGTATAAAGCTGTATAAGTTTGTATGCACATACATTATTAACACTAATACAGTATCCAGACCCATCAAAAAGTATATTTAAATGATCATGATGATGAGTATTCCATCTATTTTAAAGCTATTTACACGGCGGTGTATACGGAATATACGCAACGGTGTAAAGATTTATAGAAAAAAAAAAGAAATAAACGATTGGTTTGGTATTAGCAAATTATTGAATTTATTCAATGTAAATCGTTATAATTTGGAATATCTGTGATTATGTGGTAGTATGAAAATATAGAAATTACTTCCGTAGTATCGTGGTGGCTGCTGTGTGTCTTGTCTTCGGAAAAGAAGTGAACAGTCGGAATTTGTTTAAACACCGTTGAACCGCCAAACGGTGCACCGAGTTAAGGGGAAAGCTAACGAAAGGGCACTGTTTGGCGGCAAGTACCGGCACTCCGAAAAGTGTAAAGGACTTTTTTTTTTTTTTTTTTTGCGGTTACGACCAGGGAGGGGGAATCTTCTTAGATACGAGCAGCCCGTGCTGCCCGCATGCCCGATTTGCCTCCTGGCACCTACGGACTTAACCCAACCTCCTTCGTACGCTGGGCCTGTGGCACCCCTGCGGGACTATCAATTCCGATATTACTTCGCAGGGCAGGCACTGGACGTTATTCTTCGTCTTCACTCAGCGTGCGTTATTACACTGCGCGATTTGCATTTCGCTCGTCTATTCTAAGACGTTTCATTACTAACGTGATTATGTCTGCACACTTTTTCCATACGTCGTCTTCGGACAACATGGCCTTCAGCCAACCTTCGGGGGACACGGCTTCTCCTATATATTGTTCCAGGTGGTTGCGTTCATTATTAAATCTTTGGCAGTCCATTAGTATGTGCTCTGCGCATTCAACTTTCCCGTCGCAATGTAGGCAGTAGGGACTATCGGCATGTTTGTACTTATGCAAGTATTGGCGGATACAGCCATGCCCGGTGAGGAACTGCGTGAGGTAGAAATCAGTCTCTCCGTGTTTCCTTTTTATCCAATCATCTACCTTTGGGATCAGTTTCTTGGTCCATCGTCCTTTCAAGGAGGTGTCCCACCTTTTTTGCCACTCGTCGATACTCTGTTGCAATATTTTGCTGCGATCACTTGGGCTGCGCTTGATTTCTGCTGCCGCTCTGGCAGCTATGTCTATCGGACATCTTCCAGCTAGCAAATTTGCGGCCTCGTCTGACACTGTCACGAACGCACAACATACCCTTAGTGACGCTAATCTGTGTACTGAGGCTGGTGGTCTCATGTATGAGGTTACTGGAGTAGCGAATGCCCATACTGGGGCCGCGTACATCAGGATGGACGAGCTGACCGTTGCGAGCAGTTTCCTCCTTTGTAGTTTTGGACCTCTTATGTTTGGCATGAGTCTTGCCAGAGCCGTGCTGACTTTTCTCGCCTTTTCGCTAGCATAATTCAAATGTTCTTTGAAGCTCAGACGGCGGTCGAGTATGACACCAAGGTATTTGATAGTTGGGCTGGATTCTACGGTGTGCCCTCCTATTCGTATCTGAACGTTTTCAACTTTTTTCCGGCTGCTCATTAGCAGCGCTTCGGTCTTATGTTCCGCTAACTCTAATCCTGCTGTTTGTAGCCAAGTTTTGGCAGACTCTATGGTTTCAGTGCTCATGCGCGCCACGTCCACTAAGTGTTTTGCGACCACTACGACCGCGATGTCATCAGCGTATCCTATAATCGACACTCCTTCCGCTTTTTCTAATCTCAAGATGCCATCATACATAATGTTCCAAAGGAGTGGTCCAAGGACTGACCCCTGGGGTACACCTCCAGTAACATGGTGCTTTTTTGGTCCTTCGTTGGTGTCATAGAAGAGCTCTCTTTCGCTGAAATAGCTATTTATTAATCGAATTAGATAGTGGGGTATACTGATTGCCATCATCGCATTTATTATTCGGGTCCAGTTGGCAGAATTGAAAGCGGTTTTCACGTCCAACGTGATTACGGCACAGTACTGCTTTGTTCCTTCGAACCAACTCGTACCCTCAAGGGCTTTGCGCGGAATCTCACAAACGGCCGATATCGCGTCGATGGTTGAACGCTTCTTCCGAAAGCCATATTGCCACCTTGAGAGGCTCTGACCACCTTCCGTGGTCTTTTGAATCCGCGCGCAGATTATTGCCTCAAGTATTTTTCCTGCACTGTCCAGCATGCATAAGGGCCTATATGATGATGGCTCTTCCGGTGGCTTGTTGCCTTTGGGCAGTAGGGCTAGCCGTTGTCGCTTCCATTTCTTTGGGAAAATGCCTTCCTGAATACACTTCGTGTATAATCGGCAAAAAAATTCTGTTTTCTCCTTAATTATATATTTTAGGATCCCATTCGGAATGCCGTACATGCCTGGTGACTAAGTGCTTTTTATTTTGGCTGTAGCGGCGATCAATTCGTCCTTCGTAACTGGAGGGATTTCCACGAATTCTAACGTTAAATCTTGCGGCGTTTGGCATAAATCTTGCTGCGGGAAAAGCCCAATAACGATGCGCTTCATTATTGCAGGACACACTAGTGATTTGGTCTTGCTCCCTTTCAATTTTCTTAGGACAGTATTATAGCGACTACCCCAGGGGTTATCATCGACGTCTTTTATGAGTTCTAGAAAGGCCTGACGTTTGCTTTGCTGTATAGCTTTTCGTAGTGCCTGTCGCTTGCTTTTGTATGCGGTTTGGAGTCGTTGGTATTCAGTGGAATTCCTGGTTCTCTGTCTTTGGTGTTTACGTCGCAGTTTAAGGCATTCAGAGCGCAGTTTCGCGATTTCTTCGTTCCACCAGTAGGCTGGGGTTCTTCTGTTTCCACTTTTTTTCTGAGGAATCGATGCGTCGCAGATATCACTGACCATCTTCATTATTTTGTTAGCGCAGGTATCAGTATTTTCATTCCTTCCGTCTAGCGCGTCTGGCAGCAGCTCTGTCATGTATTCTACCATACTGCTATCCAACAATTTAGTTTTCCATCCGATATTCTGCACTTTCAGAGTATTCTGTTTCCGTGCGCTGCTGTGTGTGTGTGTGTGCATGTGGGTTTTTTTTTTTTTTGTTCATTTTTTTTTTTTTTTTTTTTTTTCTTTGGACGTTCAGTCTCCACTCCCCGCGGGACCACCTTTAGGTATTACTTCGCGGCGAGCGATGCGTTGAAGATACGCCGCCTTTGCGGTCCTTGCCGTCACTTCTCATTTCACATGACGGGCTTTAAAGATTCGTTGTTTTCGCGTTGATGTTTCCACTTCTTCTTGCTACTGCCTTTCACGTGCACGCCTCGTACGCTCGCATATCCGCAGCTGCTGCATCACCTGAGCAGCCATGCTACATACGTCTTTCCAAGCTTCTTCACTATTCAGCATTAGTGTCACCATATTCCTAGGATAATACTGTGAACCGAGGCTTCAATTAAGTCTGCTTCTAAATACACTGAATCGCGGGCATATAAAAAATGCGTGTTCCGCATCTTCAATAGCGGGTGGTCCGCAGTGGTCGCAGTACGGGTCCTCTTCATGTCGAAAACGGTGGAGGTAGCTTTTGAAGCATCCGTGGCCGCTCAAGACTTGAGTGAGATAGAAGTCAACCTCTCCGTGTTGCCGCTCAACCCATTCTTTAATATTATGTATGAGGCCGTGTGTCCATCTACCATTGGATGCTTTTTCCCACCTTGCCTGCCACTGGCATATGCTCCGTTGCCTCAGTGAATTTTTGTCCACACTTCCTGTAGTGCGCAATGGTTCACGAATGGCATATTGCTTATCACACATTTCTTGTGCAATGAGATCGAGTGGGCATAGGCCTGCTTTGACTAGCGCTGCGTCTTCCGACACTGTTCTGAATGCTGAACATACTCTAAGCGCACAAAGACGGTAGGTAGCCTTTATCCCCCGAGTATATGAAGAACACTTGAAGGCGTCCCTCCACACCGGTGTAGCATATAGGACAATAGATCAGGAAACTCCTGTTAGAATTTGCCTTATCATTTGTCTTGGCCCACCTTTATTTGCCATTAATCTGGTTAGCGCAGCTGTTGTCGTTACAGTTTTTCGGTTCGAGTACTCCAGATGGCCCCGGAAACTCAGACGGTGGTCTATAAGGACCCCAAGGTATTTTACGTAGGGCTTTGACTCTATTACGCTCGCACATACTCTAAGTGCCACCTTTTCTACTCTCTTTCGGCTGCTTATTAGAACTGCCTCTGTCTTGTGGTCAGCTAACGTCATTGATTTTGAACTTAGCCACCGTTTCACTACTTCTACTGATTCTTCCGTAATATTAACGACCTCCCTTAGAGTTTTCGCTGTCACTACGACTGATACATCATCCGCAAAGCCTATTAGCGTTGCGTTTTCATCAACCCTAGTCCGTAGGATGCCATCGTACATGATGTTCCACAGAAGGGGTCCAAGTACGGATCCTTGTGTTACTCCAGCCGACAATGCGTGATCAATAGTTTGATATTCGGTATCATACCGCAGTGTTCTATCTGAGAGGTAGCTCGAAATAATTACCTGTAAGTAGCATCCGCAAAGCCTATTAGCGTTGCGTTTTCATCAACCCTAGTCCGTAGGATGCCATCGTACATGATGTTCCACAGAAGGGGTCCAAGTACGGATCCTTGTGTTACTCCAGCCTACAATGCGTGATCAATAGTTTGATATTCGGTATCATACCGCAGTGTTCTATCTGAGAGGTAGCTCGAAATAATTGCCTGTAAGTAGGGTGGCACCTCTAGAGCGTGGAGGGAATTTAAAATCTCTTTCCAGCTTGCACGATTAAACGCATTTTTTACATCCAGGGTTACCACCAAACAGTATTTTTTTGTACCGCCAAGCCACCGCTTACCAGAAATGGCCTCTTCAGCGATTGTTTTCACAGCATCTATGGCGTCTGTGGTTGCACGTTTTTTCCTAAAACCGTACTGATTTCTTGACAACTGGCTATCTGTGTCCTCTTCCAATCTTATTTTGATTATATGTTCAAGCAGCTTTCCGGCGGAATTGAGCATACACAGTGGACGGTATTCAGCAGAAGAACAAGGGTTTGCACATTTTGGTATGAGTACCAACTTTTGGAGTTTCCATATTTTTGGAAAGATTCCCTCGCGTAGACAAGAGGTAAAGACGCTAGCAAAAATCTTCGGGTTGCAGGCGATCGCCTTTTTAAGGGCAACGTTTGGGACACCATCGGGTCCAGGCGCTTTCTTAGTGTTAATCTTGCTCCCCGCGCTTATGACCTCCTCCACAGTTACCGCCGGAACATTACCAACCGCCTGATCGGCGTCCTCTCGTGCAAAGTTTGAATGAGAGGGAAAGAGGTCACACACGATTTGTGCAAGAAGCGAAGGGCAAGTTCGCTGGGCTGAATGCTTAAGTTTTTTGAGTACGATCTGATACGCTGATCCAAAAGGGTTGTTATTTAGATCGTAGCAAAGTTCGCCGAATATTCGTTTTTTGCTATCCTGGATAGCTTTCTTAAAAAGTTTGCGCTTTTCTTTGAAATCTATCCGAAGTTCTACAGTTTGTGCTGTATTTCCTGAGCGCTGACATGCTCTTCTGGCTCTATTGCATTGCTTTTGAGTGCTGCTATCTCGTCGTTCCACCAGTGCACTGGCCTGCGAGCCCTGTGTCCGCTTTGGCGCACCATAGCTACGTCACAAGCCCTTGTAATGACTTTCATGAGTCCAGCCGCAGCATTTGCCGCCGATCCTGAGGTTTGCGCATCACAAAAAGCTACTTCGAATATTTTTTCGTCGAAGGTTTTTAATTTCCACCACATCGCTCGTTTCTGAGGTGCTATATCCGCGTGTGTTTTTTGAATATTTATGACGATTGCCTTGTGATCACTATGTGTATAGCAGTCACTGATATGCCAGCTTGTGTCCCTGCTCAGTCCCCCACTTATGAAAGTCAGGTCGATAAAGGAGCCCGCTCCGTGCCTCTCGTAGGTGTTTTTAAAACCAGTGTTCAGCAAAATCACATGTGGGTTTTTTTTTTTTTTTTTTGTTTCCAGGGGCATTGTGGTAGCGCACTACCCTCAAGTGGCCCTTTGAAACCAGGCTAAGCCTGTTTTTTTCGTCGAATTCTCCACCCCACGTAACTGCCGTCAAGCATTATATCAAGTGGGGAAAGACGGTTAGTCGCCGCTGCTACGCCGAAGTCTTTCAAGGGTTCTCAACCTCTTCATTGCTTCTGCTATTGCATCTTCTGCTGTCTTCCATTTTTCACAGCTTTGTAGCATAGACGCTACGAGCGATTCGGGTGTACAAATTACCCCGGTTATGTTACGAATTTTCCGTGAGATGTCATCAAATCGCGTGCACCCGAAGAATACGTGGTGGACGTTTTCTGTTGCGTCTCCCCCACAGTAATCGCACATCGGGTCCGGTTCGTGTTTGAAGCGGTAGAGATATGCTTTAAAGCACCCGTGTCCCGTCAGGAACTGTGCTAAGTAGAAGTCTACTTCGCCGTGCTTTCTGGTCAACCAGCTTTTTAAATCTGGAATACAGCGATATGTCCAGCGACCATTTGTTGCGCTACTCCATCTCTTCTGCCAGGTATGCGTGCTGGCCTCTCTTGCAAGGGATCGCTCCATTGTGTTTTTCGCAATGATTGCCGCTTCGTGCACTAGTATATCGATAGGATACATCCCCGCGATTACTAGTGCTGCTTCGTCGGAAACCGTTTTAAAAGCGCAGCACACGCGGAGCGCGCACAGGCGGTATGTTGCCTTTATGCCACGCATGTACGATGCGCACTTTGATGCCGAGTGCGAGACTGAAGCGCCGTATAATATTTGTCTCTTTACTGTGCCTGCAATTAATTGGCGTCGTCGTTGCTTTGGACCGCGTACATTTAGCATTATCCGCGATAGTGCTGTTACTGTGGCTGATGCTCTTACGTTGGCGTATTCGAGGTGCGATTTGAACGATAGCCTCCTATCTATCATTATTCCCAGGTACTTAACTGCTGGCAGTGTTGTTATATCGTGGTCGCCAACTTTTATTGTGACTGACTCCACCTTTTTCCTGCTGGATATGAGCACTGACTCTGTTTTTTGTTCCGCCAGTTTAAGTCCATTTTGCGCCAGCCACGACTGAACTAATGCTATAGCTCTATTCGTGGTGTCGCAAATTTCGCTCAGGTGTTTACCCGTAGTAATCAAGGCGATGTCGTCTGCGAATCCGATTATTTTTGCCTCGTTTGGAAGTTTTATACGTAGGACCCCGTCGTACATGACATTCCAGAGTAATGGTCCGAGTACGGAGCCTTGTGGAACACCGCCTGTGACTTTCAAGTTTCTCGCGCCCGCTGATGCTGCGTACTCCAAAACGCGTCCTTCAAAATAGCTGCGCATGGTTTCTCGTAAGTAGCTGGATATTCCAATACGGTCCAGCGCATCTAGAGTTTTTGCCCAGTTGGCTGTGTTGAAGCCATTTTTAACATCAAGAGTCACCATTATGCAGTATTTTTTAGATCCCTCTAGCCATCGAGTACCACGAATCGCCTTCTGTGCTATTTTTGTAGCCAAGTTTGCGGCGTCGACAGTGGATCTTCCTTTTCTGAACCCGAACAGGGTTTCAGATAAACCGTTTGCGGCATCAACTTCGCTTTCAAGGCGGTTGTATTTTATACGCTCTAGGATTTTACCTGCAGAGTCGAGCAAGCATATTGGTCTGTAGCTAGATGGCTCCGTTAGGGGTTTACCTGGTTTGGGCAAAAGTACCAGCGTTTGTCGCTTCCATATCGATGGGAACGTTGTCTCCGCCAAGCAGGTATTAAATATATCTACTACTGTTGATGTCACGTGGGTAAAGGCCAGTTTTAGCACCTTATTTCGAACTCCGTCAGGACCCGGAGACTTTTTGTCGTCGAGTCGCTTTAGTGCTTGAATAACTTCTTTAGCGGTAACCTTGCGGAAAACGTGCTCTGTAGTTTTTGGGGTAGATGATACCAGCCTTCTTTGCTCTGGAAAAAGTATGTTCACTGTTTGTCTTAGGAATTGTTGACATGTTGGAATAGAGTCTTTTACTTCTTTTAATTTCTTTGTCACAATTTTGTATGCTGTTCCCCATGGATTATTCTCAGCTTCATCACAAAGTTCAAGGAAGCATTGACGCTTGCTTTCTTTACTTGCAATCTTCAACGCGCGCCTCGCTAATCTGTACATTTCTCTGAAGTCTGTGAAGTGTGGTCTTCCTTTTGCTCTTTGGAAGCGTCTTCTGGACTTAACACACTCTTCTCTAAGGTTTTGTATGTCCTCGTTCCACCAATAAACCGGAGAGTGCTGCTTGGTGGCAGACTTGCGAGACATCGACGCATTGCATGCTGTTCGAATATTATTCATAAATTTTATACACTTGTTGTTCGCACACCCCGCGTATTCTGTAGTTTGTAGCATTTCTTAGAACACCTCTTGGTCGAGGGTGCTGATTTTCCACCTTTGGCGATTTAGTCGCTGTTGTCGTTTAACAGGTTTGCTACTGTTTAATTTTATATCGCATATAATAGCCGAGTGATCGCTTTGAGTGTAGCATGCGCTTATACTCCATTTGGACCGCGTGTAAAGGTTAGAGCTTACGAGTGTGATGTCTATGACGGAGCCGAAGCCATTTCTCGAAAAGGTGTGCTCTGCGCCGGTGTTCAGTATTGCCACATCTAAGCAGGCAAATGCTTCCAACAGCGCTCTTCCCTTTGGAGTCGTTCGCTGTGAGCCCCACTCTGTGGCCCAGGCATTAAAGTCGCCTGCAATTATAAACCGCTGTTTTGTTATGGCATCTATGGTTATTTTTTCGACGATTTCCTCAAACATGTTTAGAGGGGTACTTGGCGGAATGTAACAGCTGTATATATAAATATCGTCTATTTTACCGCGTATGAAACCTCTTTCACTCAGTACATTTCCTATATATGCGGGATTTTGTCCACAAGACCATATTGCGGCTTTCCCACAGATATCCTGAGTCCAATTGACCGACTTTTTTCTGTAAGGCTCGCTCAGTAGTGCTATGTCGGCCTTTAAGTCGAGAACTGTTTGCGACAGGAGGTCTTGCGCGGCTTCGCAGTGGTTAAGATTTAGCTGCAATAATCTCATAGTGGTTTTAATTTTTGGATCGCTTCTTTATATACTGGACATTTAATGCCACCACTAGAGTGGTCAGTGCGTATTTATTGTCTCTTTTCGCACAATAAACATTTTGGGGGATTTGTGTACGTCCTCGCTACATGGCCGTCTTCTCCGCATTTAAAGCATGCACTTTTATAATTTATTTGGCTGGAGCAGTTCTTTGCTATGTGGCCGAAGTCGAGGCATTTAAAGCAGCGTTTATTCTGCATTTTTGCGCGAATGCGGCATACAACACAGCCAATCCGGACTTTGCCGCTTGCTAAGAGCGTTCTCGTTATTTCAGTGGGCAGAGGAACCGTTGCTGTCTGCGTTCCGCATTGATTTGATGCTCGAGGGCACTACATTGAAGGTATGAAGCTGAGAGTTTAGCGCCAGTCACACCTCCTCGATGGTGGTTATTTCGTCCATATCGTGTATTTCCACGACGGACTCTTCCCTGAGGCATTTCACTTCTGCTTTTCCTGCGAGAACTTGCCCCAACGCTACTCTTAATTTCGCTGTGTTCTCATCGGATTGCTTAGCAAGTTGAAAAAGGAGATCACCGTTCGCAGTTTTCCGGATTTTGCGAACCATCGCGTTCATTCCACTCAGGGATTCTTCTCTTTTAACAGCCTTCAAAATGTCCGCGTATGAACATTCGCCCGTACTTTTCACGATGAGGGCATCTGGCCGTACTGGCTTGGGTTTTTGGCGCTTCCGTTTTGTAACTGTTTGCCACGGTTCGCTTTCAACTATTGTTCTAGCTCCTCCAGCGACCGGCTTTTCAGCAGCAACGACATTGTTTGTTGTGTTTATGAAAACCCCTTTTTTCTTTTTAGCTGGGCCCTGTGGAGGAGGTGATTCACTTGCAGCTTGTTCGCGCTGCAATTTTCCTTAACGAAGGAGTTGTCTGCGATTGCTTTGCATCCTTTACGCTTGAGTTTGCTTCTTTTATTTCATCTGTGACTTGCTCGTAAGAGATGGCAATCGCCTTCACCAAATCTCTAAAATTTTGGTTAATTGAACGTTTGCCGCTTTCCATAATACTACTGAGGTCGCCAATGAGCCTACCAAGGCAAACCAAGGCATTTTCCTCGTTATTGCCACTGCTTCTTATCTGCTCTGGGTCGGCGACGCAGAGAGCAGGTGCGATAACCGATGTAGCTGAACGGGGTGGAGAATGTCCCAGTCGCGACCGTCGCACGAAGGGATCTTGGGCGATTCCTTCTGCAACTTGCAGACTGGTGGCTGGCGAAAATTTTTCCATTGCGCTGTTTTTTAAGGGCAGACTTGTTGCATCCGAGATACCTTGCGTTTATCGACGACACCAACCTTCTTGCAGTATGGACACGCACCCGTACCGAGGAAAATAAGGGTAGTTCACAATTGTGCTGAATAAGAACAGCTGATTTAGAACAGCTGATTTGAGGGCCTTGAAATTCGCGGGAGCACGATAGTATTTGGCGCTCATTAACCCACTTTTGTTGCTTTTTTTGTTTATTATTTTAAACACTTATATTTTGTCTTGTGTTCCAGGTAGCGCTCTCGCTGTTGTATGAAACGAAGCACTACACTTTTGCACTCTTCACTGGTTTAGAACACGGGTAAAATTCGCACTTTGACTTCACTTTCGGGTTCTTAACTCAGGAGCCCTTTTATACACGACCGATCGGAAAAACAAAGCGTGTTTTTTTTTTTTTTTCACGGACGTTGGGATAGCGCGCTATCCATCAAGAGGCCCGTATGAATCTCTGGTGAAGCCACCTCCCCGGGACTACTCACGCATTTCATCAGGGAGGGGCTATGGCATAAATGCCTGACTTTCATGACGCCTTTTCCATAGTCCCCCATCCACGTAAGGTGATTAGGGGTTCAGGAGCGTTCTGCTACGACTTCACCTGTGAAAGATACAAGCAAACAAAAGATTAAACATATTCCGGACTAACTTAATCGCGTTGCTAAGCGACGGCGTTGTTCGCGTATTCTGAGCTCAGTCATTATTTCTTTACAGATGTTTTTTACTGTATTCCAAACTGTTTTATCATTAATCATATAGGATATCAGATTTTCTGGCCTTGGT
Organism: Philophylla caesio; assembly: GCA_963971545.1. NCBI lineage: Eukaryota > Metazoa > Arthropoda > Insecta > Diptera > Tephritidae > Philophylla > Philophylla caesio. The sequence continues at coordinate 114,257,266 of OZ020604.1, read as the reverse complement.
TCTACCTTCATGACGATTCTTAATTTCTCCCGCTCAAATGAAAACGAAGGACAAGAAAACAGTATGTGTTCTGCGTTCTCCGCCACAGTCTCACACGAGGCACAAACCATTGTATTATCATGACCATATTTACATAAGTATTCTCTGAAACAACCATGCCCACTTAGCACCTGGGTCATATAAAAGTCTATTTCGCCATGCGATCTGCCTCGCCAAGCCTCGATACTCGGGATGAGTCGGAAAGTCCAGCGTCCCTTTGTCGACGTGGCCCAACGTTGTTGCCATTGGGTTAGGCTTTTATGGCGTTCGACCGCTGTCTCTTGTACTGAGAGGGCTGTGCCTTTATCTCGGGCCGTCTGATAGGTTCGCTGGACATCGTTAGCCAGCAGGTTGGCAGGCATTATGCCAGCAATCACACAGGCCGCCTCATATGAAACAGTGCGGAAAGCGCACATTTTTTGCATATGACGATGGGGTTCACATTTTTTGCATATGACGTATGCTGAAGCGCGTGGCCCCATACAGGGGCCGCGTACATAACCACTGATTGTGTGACCTTAGTTAGCAACTTCCTGCGATTTTGACCAGGTCCACCTATATTTGCCATTAATCTAGCTAGAGAACTGTGGACTGTTGCGGCTTTTTGTGTCACAGCTTCTATATGTAGTTTAAATGACAGCCTGGCATCTATCATAACACCTAAATACCGTACTGCAGGCATAGTTTCGAATACATACCCATTGATGTCTAGACGTGTAGTTTCCTTTTTCTTTCTGCTTGTTATAAGCACCCCTTCGGTTTTGTGAGCTGCCAATTGGAGCCCTTTGGTCTTGAGCCAGTCATCGATTAATATAGCCGTGACTTTCGTGGCCAATTGAATTTTTTCTATGTCTTTCGCTACAATGGTAACCGCAATATCATCTGCGTATCCGATTACCTTCACCCTTTTGGAACAGGTAGACGCAGGACTCCATCGTAAGCAATAATCCACAAAACTGGGCCGAGAACTGAGCCTTGGGGAACTCCTCTGCTGACGTCATATCTATTTCTACCTAGATCAGTATTATAAAACAGAACTCTATCAGTAAGATAGCTATCTACTATATTTATAAGATATGGTGGAGTATTTATTGCCTTTAACGCATTAATAATGTGCGACCACTTTAATGAGTTAAACGCGTTTTTTATGTCTAAGGTTACTACTGCGCAGTATTCCTTCGAACCGTACTTCCAGCGCTTGCCTGATATTGCTTCCTCCGCTATTTCAGTGACGCGACAAATAGCATCGACTGTGGATCTTCCCTTTCGAAACCCGTACTGGGCTTCCGACAAACATTGATAGGTGTCAATGTGTTTCAATAAGCGATCGCAAATTATACGTTCCAAAAATTTGCCTAACGAATCTATCATACAAAGCGGTCTGTAAGAACCTGGATCACCTGGAGGCTTGTTGGGCTTTGGAAGCAACACTAACTTCTGCTTTTTCCACCTCCTCGGGAAAACGCCATTTTGCAGGCATATATTAACGACATGTGAGAAGGCCATAGGGGACTCAGCTACTGCCGCTCTGATGGCAATGTTCGGTATACCATCGGGTTCCGGAGCCTTGCCGTTCTTTAGCCGTTCAGCTGCAGCTAGAATTTCATCCGATATAACAGGTGGACAAATTGTCATTGTATTGTTTTTCACAGACCTCATTTGGGGGCTATCTTTGGGAAAAATCGTTTCGACTATTTGCTTGAGCAGAGTGGGACATGTTGGCATCTGCTTTTGGCTACTTTTAAACTTTTTCATAACAATTTTGTAGGCGCCACCCCAAGGGTACTCGTCAATCTCACTACAAAGATCTTTGAAACAAGATTTTTTAATCGTTTACGCAAGCATTTAAATTCATCTCTCAGAATATCAGATCTATTTCTTTGGTATCTTCTTCTGGCTTTGTTGCATTCAGACCGCAAGTCTGCGATTTCAGCATTTCACCAATAAACAGGGTTGCGGCTATTTTTGCGCACTTTTCTATTCATAGATGCACCACAAGCCCTAGCTAATACTTTATAAAGTTCATCGGATAGACTTTCTGCATTGTCCCGCATTTGTGTTACCATTCATACCATCCAGAACCAACTTAAACATATCGAGATCAAATGAATTAGTGCACCAGGCATTTGCGTTGTTCTTCACATATCCACGAGACCTACATACTTCTCATGTAATCAACATCGATTATTACAGCCAAGTGATCGCTATGTGTGTAAATATCGCTTAATTGCCAGGAAACGTTTGTCATCATTGATTCACTACAGAAAGCAATATCCATAATGGAACCCCTTCCATTTTTTTCGAAAGTATTTTTGTTCCCTCTATTCAATAGAAGCAACTCTAATGGTGCAAAGGCTTTAAGAAGAGCGCGTCCTCGCTGATTTGTCCTGCTGCTGCCCCATTCCAGAGCCCACGCGTTAAAATCTCCGGCTATTATTTTGGGAGAGCACAAAATCGCATCTTCAACCAGTCTATCCAGGAGAAGTTCAAATTCTTGCTGGCTAAGACTAGGAGGTGCATAACAGCTGTATATATAAGTACCGTCAATTTTGGTCCTTACAAAGAACTCATGGCTGTAAGGCTTTTCGGTAATGCATTTTTGCCCACACACCCATATTGCTGCTTTGCCTTTGTTATCAGGAATCCAAGTTCCCTTCCCAGAGTTCTTATACTGCTCGCTCAGAATGGCAATATCAATTTTTTCTTCGATTATTGTTTGATCCAATAGCTGCTGAGCAGCTTCACAGTGATTTAAATTCAGCTGCAGTATCTTCATATTTTTGATTTAGATTTTTGTACGGCGCGTTGGAAGAAGGGGCACAGTTTACTCCCAGCAATATGGTTTTTTTCCACCTGATTGCTAGCTTTACAAAGCATGCATAGTGCCGTATTGCTGCATTGTTTAGCGTTATGACCTTTTTCTCCGCACTTAAAACAGCAACCACTGCGGTCTTCGTTTGTACAAGCCTTTGCTTGATGACCAAACTCCAAATATCTGTAGCATCTTGTCAGAATACTTTTTTCTCGAATGCGATACACCGACCATCCAATCTTAAGTTTTTTGGCTGCAATGATTTTCTGAGCTACGAGCTGAGGTAAGCCAAGCAGCGCTATTTGAGTCCCTGGATATCCTTTCCTGATCGTTTTTATCCAGTTTGGCTCAAAGTTTTGGTTTAAAACTTTTGCCTCTGAGATGGCTACAACTATCTCTTCCTTAGTTGTGATCTCATCGAGATCATGTATCTCTATATAAGTCTGCTTAGATAAAGCCGTAATTTCGGCTTCGTTACCTAAGAGACTTTGACCACCTTTTTTGAAAAGTTCTGTTTTTTCTTCATGCACATGGTTGAGCTCGAGAAGTATTTCTGCTTTCTGGGTTTTACGTACTCTTTTGACCTGTTCACCCATTTTACTTAAATCAGCACTGTTTTTCACCGATTTAAGCATATCGCTATATGACATGTCACCTGTCTTCTTAATGACAATGGCGTTAGGTTTAACCAGCAAAGTATTCGATTTAGCCTTAATGATCTTCTTAGCTTTGTTAGTTTGTACTATCCATTCACCTTCAGGGTCCTTATTTGAGCTTACCAGAGCTTCCCTATAAGACAGCGGTTTTTGCCCTTTGCCATCTTTTGAGATTACCGCCATACTGGACCGTTTGGGCGGGTTCGTCTCATTTGTAATGGAGTCTTCTATGACTCTTTTTGATGTAACCTTAGTTTTTTTGAAAGGAGGCGAGGTTTGCGTGCATTTACAACTATGCGAACTCTCCTTTACTTCACATACGCCTTTTGAAATCCTTAGTTCCTCATAAATTTCAACAATCTCATCAACCAAATCCCGAATCGGTTGATGAATGGAGCGCCTTGGCGGCGCCATCAAGTCGACAAGACTGCTCAATTTATTTCCTAAAAGGAGCAGCACGTTTGATTGCTCATTGCCTTCCTTTGCCAGATTCGGGCCCTGGCTAATGGCCAGCGTCACCCTATCAAGATCCGGCGGAGATGATCGGGCTCGCACTACCGACGGAGTATCGGATGTTAAAAAATTTCGCTCCACCATATCTATATTCGTGGACGGTGACCTCTGCATTTTGCCACTTGCCTTAAAAGGATCAGGCAAACCCGCATTTTCCCCCATATTTCTTATTTATTGCCCTCCTAGGTGCGTTGACATCACCAAAAGGAGGCAGCTTTTAAGTACCCGTCTGCGGGAAGTGATAAAAGCTTTCTAACCGGAAGTCTTCAAGCAGAAAGCTTTTAAGCTGAGCTTTTAGAAGCCTTCAAGCTTTTCTATGCTAAAAGCTTTCAGCAGCTTTGGTGTCTGATAAATCTATCAGCTTTATTCCAATGTCAAACTCAGCTGTTTAATTGGCGCCAAAAGTGTACTTGGAGCTCTTGCCAAAGTAAACAACCGATTTGTTTTTGTATTTTTTTTTTTAATATAAAACTCTTTAAAGAAAATAAAACATACCTGCCTGGTGGTTTACCATACAAACCACTTCCTTTGGATATAGGCCAGTCTTTGGTCCTCAAGCAGAAAGCTTTTAAGCTGAGCTTTTAGAAGCCTTCAAGCTTTTCTATGCTAAAAGCTTTCAGCAGCTTTGGTGTCTGATAAATCTATCAGCTTTATTCCAATGTCAAACTCAGCTGTTTAATTGGCGCCAAAAGTGTACTTGGAGCTCTTGCCAAAGTAAACAACCGATTTGTTTTTGTATTTTTTTTTTTAATATAAAACTCTTTAAAGAAAATAAAACATACCTGCCTGGTGGTTTACCATACAAACCACTTCCTTTGGATATAGGCCAGTCTTTGGTCCTCACTCACACAATTTTCCTTTTTGTACATACTTTTTTCACCACAAACTTAAAGATTTTCACTAGCGCAAAAAATTTCACGTCCGCACTCTAGGTTTGTGCATACATACATAAAACAAAGCGTGTGTGGGTGAAAGTGTGTGAGCGTGTGAGAGCGTGTGCATGCATACCGCTTACTAGGGGGTTGCGTGTACGATTTGTCGGTCGAAGGGAGGTGGCGATGAGATTTAGGCCGGAAGCCTAAACATACCGGCCCCCTTGCTGTCAGCAAATTTACAGGGAGGTGTGCGCCACCACGCTCAGGTGCGGGAATATAATTCTATGAAAAAAAGAAACTTAACTACTACGATAAGGACGTGGTTATGTATGAATTTCAGTGCTGTTAAATAACTTACAATTAAGTAAATATACATGTAGCGTATAATATGTTTTATTTCTAACTGACTCATACATACACTGTAATTTAAAAAACTCTGGTTGTTGTGTTGTGCATGTACCTTAATATTAATAATAATATGTACCTCCGATAAGTTTTTTAAAAATTTTAATTTACGCAAATTTTAATTTACTCCTTTGGATCATAATATTATTTTCCCTTATGAATATAGTATAAAAATTTATTGGATTAATATAGGTATCTCTACAACGGTTATGGTACGAACATGATTCTTAACGGGGGTGAGCACCGGAGACCATCAGACCAAATATTGTGGCCTGTGTAAGGAGACCGCCGACTGTCGTAGGAGGGTCGCCTGCGTCATAATTCTTTCCGCTACGCCATGTCTTCCCCGGAGAATCAATGCGCACGTCGTTCCGCGTTCTGTTGTGGTGCGCTCGAGTCGGAGGGTTCGCGCCAGCTCATCGTCTATTATCGTGGACGACGTACAGGGATCGGCCGGCGCGTTGTGCGATAGGGTTGTCGGAAAGGACGTGTTCCCGAGCCACCCATACATTGGTGGTTTTCGCGTGTTGACAGTCGGGAAGGACGGGTTTCCGAGCTGCCCTCAATGTGGCGATCACGCCGCTGAGTAGTCGGTCTGAATGGACTTGATCCAGAGCCGCGCTGCTTTGACGGTCGGAAAGGACGGGTTTCCGAGCCGCCTTCGTGCTTTTCGTGTTGCAGTTTCGGATGCAATCTCCTGGGTCTTGGGATTTCCGTATTTATTGGCTGCGCAGCTTCCTCGGCTCCTTCCGTTTCCAGCCTCTCCGCCTCCTCCACTTGCTGCGCCCAGGACAACGTCTGCCCAGTTAGGTCGAGTGACAATACCTCATCCATTTCCGGCGGCGTTGCGGAGCTTGGCGGGCGGCGAGCACCTTCCTCTTCGAGATGCAGAGGGGTGTGATGCTTTTCGTGGCATCTGAAGCACCGCCCTTGGCTGCCGCATATTTCCCGGTGATGAAACCGGGACAAGCAGTTGGTGCAGTACCGGTGGAGGATGACCACTCGCAGTCTCTCTTCCGCTGATTTCTTCCGATATATCGGACAGAACCGTAAGCCGTGGTTCTTGTCGCAGAGTCGACATGCGATCTCGAATCGCTACCACGGTCTTTCTGCTTGTTTCGCGTTACGGTGAAACGGCCCATATTTCTAGAAAAAGGACATTATTGTTATCTGTCTCCAACTTTCTTGTCGTTATTGGGTGGCGAGTAGTGGCTGATATGCTCCTAACTTTTCCCTTGTAATTGGCTAAGCAGTTGCAATGGAATGCTAAAAACTGATAGAGGGCTGGGTACTATAATGCGAAAAACTCGCCAGTGAGAGCTTCTTATAAGGTTTAGTGCGAGTCTGAGGTGAGTATCTTTAGAGTTGCATTTGATCATTGCTCCTTTTAAGGCTGTTGCTAGAGGGTCGAACAAAACTTCATGACAGATTTCTGATATGCTGCCAATTACAGACGAGTTATGGAAAGCGTAAAAATTTGTGTAAGTGGGTGTGCTGAAGGTGCCCATTCTTAAGGTACTAGTAAAACGGTTTGTCAACATTTATTTATTTATCTTGTATCGGAAATACACATTTAAGGTATGGCAACGCTGTACCCACACTTAACCGGTGTCCTAACTGTTTGGCGGTCATTCGGTGCAAAAGCATACAGCACGCGGTTGGAGACGGACTGAGCTATGCAGGATCCAAAATTGTAAGTAGTAATTTACTTATTGCATGCTTATTTTTATTTTACTCGCCTATTATTATTTTATTTTATTTTTAGTTTTATTTGTTATTTTTTCTTTCAGGAGTCAATTGGGAGATTTGAAGTCCACCCCGGTAAAGGAACGCGTGACCCTGCGCGTGATTGTTGATACCCGGGGCATTGGAACACTTCGAGTGGTGGTTCGGCGACGGTATGATTACACGATCCAACCCGGGATTCGATTGGGTGACTCGAATCCCATCCCGATAAAACCGGTGCATTGGGATGCGTAGGGTGGAGGTCCAGCTCTTTGTGTCTACCGTGGGTAAATAAAGTTGGGATTTGTATTTTACAATCCTGGTGAACAAATTGTTTGGGATTTTAGTAGTAAGTGAAATGAAAAATTGAATTGAGTTAAATGTGGTTAATAACTTATTTCATTGAATTAAAAATAATTGAAAAAATTCATTCATTCATTGTTTTTCAATTGTAGTAAGTGAAATGAAAAATTGAATTGAATTAAATGTGGTTAATAACTTATTTCATTGAATTAAAAATAATTGAAAAATTCGTTCATTCGTTGTTTTTCATGCTAAGTGAGATTTTCGAATCGTCTCCTTGAACATCCCTAGCTACTAGCTGTCCAATATGAGTGGTGACTTTTGTCTGTCACCATAGCCTGCAACCCGAAAAATTTACGATCTTAGCCGATTTGGGTTGTGTAATTGGCTAAGTCGTGGTCTGGCAAGACACAGTGGTGGCCTAAATGGTTGGGTCCGCATCACTTTATGCAGGTGAGATGGTTGAAGTACATAAATTACAAATAATTCACTGTAGATGGCGCGCCACGATTGGTTTCAAACTCACCTAAATAATTATCTTGAACTGAGGAATCGTTCTGTTTTGATGTTGGTAACAAAAAAAAGGTGGAACATACAAAGGTTTGAATAAAATTTCCAAGTTTCTTACGACTTTAAATTGTCTCACGTGGCAACACTGTATGTGTTTATTCAACACACCATACCCTGCCATTTTCCTAAATTGACTCAGCTATCATTCAGAATATTTACAGCAGCACGAGATCGTGTAGAAGAATGGATTTTCTTCCGGAATAATTAGTAAGATACAGTAATAAACGGTATAGTATGTAGCAATTGTGGTTATTTCATGTGTACCCTACTAATTCCTTCTATTTTTCAGAAACAACGCCATATTCGGTTTGCCGCCCGTTTGCCAGCGCAAAATATACATATGTATGCGAAACCCAACGTGGCCCCTGAACTTTGCTAAATGAAGATACAAATTTCTCTCACTACATATGGGAGTGTTGGCAGTAGTAGTAGACACAAATGCAAACCCCATAATGCTTGTTCCAGCGGAACTATCGATGATGAAATGTCGAGCAAAATGAAATATAATTCTGATAAAAAACAGCTAGGATACTTGCAAAGCGGGTCTTTTAGCTTTGATATCACCGTGAATGTGCGTCGAAAGCCAAAGAGTGATGAAGACGATCAACTGTATTGCAGTAACTTGGTGCAGGGGCGCAAACACCCAGTCCGTATGTATGGTAAATGCTTTATTACTTGATTACTCGCTGCTTCGATCGGTATTTTTGCTATGTAATTTCATTTCATATCATTTAATTATAGAATCAATTGTATATTTAGTGATTCATAAGAAGTGCATTGTTAAGTACTCGTACAATCATACTTATGTTTATTGATTAGCAATGTCATTAGTGGAGGCATTTCGATCGAACTGGTTAATAGCCACATTTGGTTGTATTTTGGCGTGTTAATTGGCGGATTTGGTGTTCTCTCTTGGAATGAAGGACGAGCTGTGCATACAACCTTGTCGCTAGACGAAGCCTTGGACGATGCAATAACTGTAGATCCTAATGACGAGTTGGATCATAATTACAATGGACGAATAGTGCATTTATCTGGACCTATTGTGATTGGTGAGCCCCTTAGAGAACCCGACTATAATATTCAAGTGCTGGCTGTAAAGCTGCAGCGTAGAATGAAAATGTTTCAATGGGTAGAAGAATCAGTAGAACACAATTATGGCGAAAGTATTGCATGTGTACAAACAGAAAGTCGTTCTTACTATTATTATACTGAGTGGCGCGACAAATTAATCGACTCTCGTAGTTTTTATATACCAACTGGCCATCAAAATCCAAATCGCTTCCCAGTCGAAAGTCAAACGCAAGTGGCCGATGCAGTCTTCATTGGAAAATATGAACTTGGAAATGAAATCAAAAACAAGTTTTCAAACAATGTGGATTTGACTTCAGATTCACGGCCAGACGATCCCACAATCAAAATGAATTTAGGTCTCTACTACCATACAAATGACGTCTTTAATCCGGAAATAGGCGACATACGCTTATTATTCTCCTCTGCCGGAATGGAGGGAGAAATGTACTCTGTAGTAGGAAAAGTAGTAAATAGCAAAATACTACCATATCGCACGAGTCGAGGAGTGGATATACTTCTCGCATACAGTGGAGAACTTGGTCTTGCTGACGTTTTCAAACATGAGCATCATGCACAACGACTTACTACTTGGGGCTATCGGTCATATTATTTTTTGGCGGTTTTAGCCCCTGATCCACACTTCTCTGTTGGCGCCAACCTTATGCTTTCGCTATCATTCGCCTTGATTGTGGCTTCAATCGCCTGGATCCTTCATCGTCCAATAATAGGTGCCAGTTTATTATTTGCAGCTGCTTCGCCATTTGTATGGTGCGCCCGCAGTGTAACAAATTATCAGAGAGTAAATTGAAAACTTAAACGGTGGTTTTGATTTAACTAATTTATTTTTAAACCGACGCTTTCATATAAATATTAAGATGGTTATCTACTAGTCATTAAAAACTCGAGTTCTTACCTCAATTTATTATAACATATTTTAATTATTTATTTATACCAATTTAAAAGACCGATTGTATTTAACATTGTCTTATTTTTTTTTGAACTAACAGCTATTCCATTATGTTGGGAAAACTGTGTACTATATCCTATTAAAAATTTTAACTTAAACATACTTTTAATCTTAAACATGTGAGTGGGAGTGACTTCGTTTTTTGTTCTTCTTGCCCAACCAACCGATCGAAATCGAGCACAAATTTGAGCAGTCTCTCCGTCTCGATGACGAACATCAACGAACCCAGCCAGCCGGAATATAACCGCATCACGCCCCTGTTTGGACAAGCGATAAATGAGGTGTTCGTGCGAGTTCGACGTGCCCGACAATGGCTCCGACTGCGGTAGTAAAAACAGCATCCGCATCAGAACCATTGTTGGGCTCGGATAGAGCAAAATACAACGTGGCAAATCGACCGATCCGCAAAGTATCCAGCAACTAAAAAGAAATCGGTGAAAAAATAAAAATCGAGTCATGGCCGCCGACCAAGCAAAACTCCGGCAGCTCCTAAATTCACTGTTGTCAACAGATAACGAAGTGCGCCAGCAAGCCGTGGATGCCTACAATAATTTGCCATGCATTGTCTCACTTATAGCGCAAGCATTTGTTACAGAAGTTGTGGCGTCACTAAAACGATGTGGGTACCCGCATGTAAGGCGTTGTGAAACAAGCGGACGACAGTCCAGAAGTTTTCCAGGCATGCGCTAGAATTGACACCTGAGCAACAGTATGCGCTGCTAAGTGCCTATCGGGAGTTGGCTAGCGGTGCAGCGCCAGCAACTGCATAAAGGACAAAAAACACCAACAACAACTCAATTAAAAGCTGCCGCCGCTGCTGCACCTCGTAAATACAACACACTGTTATGCTTACATGTTTAATTAATATTCAAGCGAGCTGAAAAAGTAGTAGAAAGAAACAAACACGGGTGATATTATGATGAATCCACCCACCGTAAAACACACGGGACCACAAGCCCCACAAGTTACGCAACAAAGTATAAAACTATCTGGGCGCCATTAAGGTAAATATGCTGCTTTACTTAGATGCTCTACCAACAGACGGAACAATTACTTGTTATTTGTTTTAATAGCCTTGCGTCTAAGTTTGACTGTGACGGAAGTCAGTGGTATTCAGGCGCGCAGTGAAAAAAAATGCAGCCAACAGCATTCAATCGATGGTTCCCATCACACCACCATCCATATCCGGTTCAACAAATCCTGCTTCAGAATTCAATCCATTGGAAACAATGGTTATGTGCTCTTTTCTGCCGCGTGACTTTTTGGAATGCAAAGAGCCAATTGATCACGATAACAATGACACCGCTAAACGGGGAAGGGTCATGGCTGCTTGCGCTTTGGAGGATCGACATATGACGAAGTGGAGCATACAAACGTTCAATGCACAGTATTTTCCGATATTGATTGCTATTTTTTCGGGGTGGTATGGCATGAGTGCGGTATACTGACCATTATTTCGTAACGACTCTTATATATTGTATTCTCATGGCGTCCCTTATTTTATTTGTAAATTGTTTTTCAGCTGAGCGAATCGTCCAGGCCTTCTTGTGTTTCTGTTTGGTGTTCGTGCGCTATATCAAATGCGAATTTTTTATTGATTATATTCAACGAAGAAGGACCATCAACGAAGAAAACTGAAAGCACCAAGAAATTCATACTCATAAGGAGACTGGAAATGTTTTATATTTCGAATGTTAATATGAAGGACGAACCCGTTGATTATCTTGAGAATATTGATAGCATGGAAGGTGTTGTTGATGCCGATGAAAGGACCGTAGTTGACGGGATCCAACGAATCCGCTGGAGCCCGTAGCAGAACGTGTTCGAGTGATGAAGAGCATGACAAAAACCAACACCCGCAAATGGCGCCGACGATGGAACTAGCGATAAGTGGCAAAATTGGCTAAGGACATATCCATGGTTGTTGCGCAGATCAGGCAAGCGGATGGGGTTTTGTCCGTATGGTGGAAAAAGTTTGCATGCCGAAGGAGCTTCCTCTTTTTGCAAAGACACGACCGAGCATTGATACACCAGGAGGGGCAACAAACTATGAAACATTTTTACACAGCTGCAAGGAATCATGTGATGAGGATGGTTGTGTGCTATAAAGCAAAAAAAATTATCCTAGACAACGCAGACCGTATTTCAGAAGAGTTGATAGAGAAGCACCTGACAAGGTCTAAGAAGCTGAACGATTTTAATTGGAAGAATTGGTTGAGTGCGCATACTGTTCATATAGCGAAAAGCGCTTTATAGATGGCTCGTCAACAGTTAAAGGAGCGCTCTACGGAAAATCACATTCGCACCGAATCGCTGTATATGATTGCTAGTCGTGTAACGTATGTGAATATGTGCAGTGATATGAAAGAGTATCTTAAGATGTCGGTGGTTGAGCAACGCGACCACCACGTGCCTCTCATGCACCCAACAGTTTCACGTGCGGATCGATGCTAGTACTGCCAGAAGACACTGCGCAGTCCCTACGAGTTGCATGAGTTCAAATGCCAATATGTGGGTGATTGGCGTTGCGACGCGTATAACCTATGTCTTGATTTGTCAATTTCCAATTGCGTAAGTCACTAAAACCTTTAAATTTTCAGATGGGGTGGATGTTAACTCAGTACAGGTACGATAAGGTATCTGCCGTTTTCAAGGTCCATGGTAAAGACGGACGCCTGATTGGATCACCCTTTGCTAGTGGCGGAGTGTAATGGGAAGGCGTAAATTACACCTTGGAATTTGGGGTGAGTTTGTTTTATGGTTACCTTTTAGATAGAAGGGGGTATATGGGTATATGTTAATTCTGGGGTCACTTCGGGCTTTGCCCTACGGTTAGGGTTTGTGCGATAAATTGGGTGAAGGATCTGGCGATGGTCGGTTTTATGTCATCAGATCGGCCCGAGGTTGACCGGGCGAGGAACCATCAAACATTTTTTTTTTTTTTTTTTTTTAGGCAGATTTAGTCTGCTTTTTCTGTTCTGTTTTCACTGCTGTGTGGGAGCAGGACCAATTTTGCAATGGTTCTTGTAATCTCCCCTCTTTCTGTCACAACATCTGCGACTCTAACCTGTTTGTCGGAACCGGGGTATAATTTCGTGACTCGTCTCAGTCTCCATTCATTAGGTGGTAGATTCTCTTCCTTGATCACAACAAGATCTCCTGATTGCAGATTCCTTAGTGGTTGCTTCCATTTTATGCGTTTTTGCATCTCATTCAGGTATTCTGACTTCCATCTTCTGCAAAATAATTGATGGAGGGCCTTGAGCTTTTCCCATCGATTTATTATAGAGGCAGGGTTTTCGTGGGTGTCAGGCTCGGGTGGAGCTAATAGATGTTCCCCCACTAAAAAGTGACCTGGGGTAAGCGGCTCCAGGTCGGATGGGTTATTCGAGGCGGGACTTATTGAGCGTGAGTTGAGGCACGATTCAACTCGGCATAGGAGAGTCATAAACTCATCTAGCGTATATTTTGTATTCGAGGCGATTTTCTTGAAATGATTTTTGAAACATTTTACCCCGGCCTCCCACAATCCTCCCATGTGTGGAGCTGCCGCCTGTATGAAATGCCAAAAAATCAATTGGTGCGAATACTTTGATAAGGCGCTAATGCGTGCTTCAGCCATGAATGCTTTGGCTTCGGATCGTAAAGATCGAGAAGCTCCGAAAAAGTTAGTGCCATTGTCGGAATAAACGTTTTGCGGACAACCTCGTCTCGCAGTAAAACGGGCAAATGCAGCAAAAAAAAGACGCGGTACTGAGGTCGGTGGTAGCTTCGAGGTGTATGGCTTTGGTGGTGAAACATACAAATAAGCAGACATACCCTTTTGAAGTTCGGCATCCTCTCCCGCGATTGCTCTTAATATCAAAGGGTCCTGCGAAATCTACACCGCTATTTGTGAAGGCCCGGGAGAAGGTGGTGCGTTCCTGGGGTAAGATGCCCATAATTTGCGTTTGAGTGCGTTTTTTATAAATGGTGCATACCTTACAACTATGAATGACAGACCGGATCATATTCTTTACCCGTGGGATGCAGTACTGTGTTCGGATTATGCGTAGCATGAGCTTATTTTCTCCATGAAAGGAAATTCGATGGATGAACTGAACTATGAGTCAGGACAACCTGCAATCATACGGTAATATGATTGGATGTCGTTCACTATACGCCTATAATGAAGCACCTAAAGGGCCTCCGATCTTTATAATATCCGCTGAATCGATGAACGGGTTGAGAGGCAAAATTTCACTTTTCGCTCCAGTCGACTTATCAGATTTAAGACTCTTATATTCCTCCAAGTAATATTGCTTTTGAGAAAGGCTTATTAAGCGTTGAGTCGTTGCTTTAATTTCATCAGATGAAATGAGACAAGACTCTGCTTGAAATGAAGATTTTGTTTTTGAGTATGTTCTTTGAAAGAATCTCAGAATGTATGAGATAACTCGCAAAGCCCTAGGTAAATCTGAAAATCGCTCGAGAAAAATGTTCATGTTGTTTATATATGTGGCAGCAGCGTGAATGTGTATCCTTTTTTCCTCAATGACTGTATTATAATGCTCTTCTTGTGCTGGCCATTGGGAATTATCAGTTCGCTAGCTAATAATCCTCTGCTTGCTAAATCTGCAGGATTCGATGCAGAATCCACATGACGCCAAGATTTGTTTCCAACCTTTTCTATTATTTTTGTTATTCGATGTGCCACAAAGGTTGACCAAGAGCAGGGTGGTTTCCGAATCCAGGCTAGCACAATTGTTGAGTCAGTCCAAAGATTGATCTTCAAATGACTGAGGTTAAGATTATCGGTGACCGCTTCGACAATGCCCGCTAATAGGACTGCGGCACACAGTTCTAATCTAGGCAAAGATATTGTTTTTACTGGGGCTACTCTTGTCTTTGCCATGAGTAAGTTGACGAACACCTTTTTAGCGGTCTTAACCCGTAAGTAAATAGTTGCTCCATATGCTTTTTCTAAAGCATCGCTAAACCCATGTATCTCGACCTCTTCCATTGGTGCGAATTGGACCCATCTTGGTATACGGATGCTGTTGATTTCTGTATAATCACGCATAAATGCTAGCCATCGATCCAAAGTGGTTGACGATACTTCTTCATCCCAGCCTGTTTTTTCCAACCATATATCTTGCATGATAATTTTTGCAATAATGATTATGGGTGCGAGCCAACCTAGAGGATCAAAAAGTTTGGCGATCGCAGAAAGTATTGCTCTCTTTGTGATTTTATTCTGGTTCTCAATCGGTTTAGCGTTGAAAAAGAAATGGTCGGCATGAGCATTCCATCTGATGCCAAGTGCCTTCACCGTGCTTGTATCCTTAAACTCCAAGAAATCTCCGGAAAGCAAATGTTCCTTAGGAATGCCTTTTAATATTTCGCTACAGTTTGAGGTCCATTTTCTTAATGGGAAACCAGCCGATTGTAGTACGTGCGTTATCTCGTCTCTCGCTGTTATGGCAGCATCTATACTGTGTTCACCGGCGAGGACGTCATCGACGTACATACATCGCTTAAGAATGGTCGATGCTCGTGGGTGGGATGTTTCCACCTGGAAGGAGGACATCGTTCAGACTCACGCCGTTTGCGGTAGGACATGAGGCATTGAACACCACGCGGACCTTTGTTGAGACACTCTCTTCTTTCAGGACTGCATGGTGTGGTAGGAAGTAACAATCGGTGGAGTCCGCTGCCACGTTGTTAATAATTTTCGTCATGTGTCCAAGTGTCTCGTTTTCCTTAACCACCCTGTTGTATTCCGTTTGTAGTACAGGTTTCTTTGCTAGTCGTGTCTCATTCCGGTAGAACTGAGAGCATGCACTTTTCAACGAAGGCCCGAGGGAGACACGATTCGGAAAATCTTGTCGAAACGGTAGGGATACAACGTATTTTCCGTCAGAATCTCGTTGAGTTGTTGTTTTGAAGAGCTTTTCACAATAAACGTCTTCTTCGCTTGCTTTCCGCTTTTTAGGAATCTCCTCTAAGAACTCGTAGTTTCTGCATTGCCGGTAATTATCCAACCAAACACGGTTTCTTGGGCAATGAGTGTATTAAGCACATTTTTTCTTAAGCCATTTAGAATAATTTGGGGTTAAACGTCTCCGCCAAGGATAAGATCAACTGGTTCGTTGACGAAGAACCTCTTATCCGCCAATACCAAGTCTGGGAATACCTGCCTCGTCATTGCGCTTACTTGGCAAGTTGGCAGGTTCCCAGTTAGATGTGGTAGAACAAGGGCCACTGTTTCGATTTTGACTAGTGGGTCTGTGGAAGACCACAGTTGTATTGCGCACGCTTCTTTAACTTGCGCAGACTTGGTATTGTTGATTCCCGACAATTGAGCACTGAACCGCTGTGACGGTATGTTAATTCTGCGCTTGAGCTTTTCGGTAATGAATGAACACTCAGAACCCGAATCAATGAGTGCCCTAGCACAAAAATTTGTGCCATTATAAAATATGTCGACACGTGCCGTACCCAGTAACACTCCCACATTTGTGTTTGCGTAGAAAGAGTTAACGTTTTTTACAGCTTTCTCGCTATTATTCGCAGATTCTCGTCTCCACTGTGACTGTCTTGAAGTGGAAGGTATGTCATTCTGGCAGTTTTGTTGAGCACAAGTATGTAATGATTGCATCCCAATTAGAGATGTCAATTTGATGACATTGAAGTGCTGAGATGCAATTATTTATATCGCGCTGCAATTTTTTGATAGAGCTACCGCATTCACTCTCAACTGACTTTAAGCTAAAGAGAAGCTTTAGCTGGGTGTTGACTAGTATACGTTTGTTTTCGTATCTGTCACTGAGGTTTTTCCAGGCCGTTGAAAAACCTTCGTTTGTCAATGGGCACCTTTGCGCGATTTCTTTCGCTTCCCCTTGGGTCTTTTGGTTTAGATGAAATAGTTTTTCAACCGGGGTAAGACGTTTGTTTATTATGTAGATAGCCGTGAACATATCTAGGAAGGAAGGCCATGAGAGATAATCGCCACTAAAGACGTCTGTATCGCATGGAGACAAATGAATATTATGCTCGCGAGCAGAATTGTCTTCAGTGACCTTCTCCGATTTGGTCAGTTTTTCGGAAAGTTCGGCCATGGTTGTCTGGCAGCGAACAAAACTGTAGTAACACATTTTATATTTTTTCTTTATTGCTGTGAGGTCTTTTGAAGACAGCTGTGTTGAACCAACGAGTTCATCATTAGCTGTTTTAGTTTTTCCCCATAAAGCTTTGAGTTCGTCTTGCTCAATTGCCACAATATTTACACGGCCGCGTATACGGAATATACGCAACGGTGTAAAGATTTATAGAAAAAAGAAGAAATAAACGATTGGTTTCGTATTAGCAAATTATTGAATTTATTCAATGTAAATCGTTATAATTTGGAATATCTGTGACTATGTGGTAGTATGAAAATATAGAAATTACCTCCGTAGTGGAGTGGTGGCTGCTGTGTCTCTCGTCTTCGGAAAAGAAGTGAACAGATGGAATTTGTTTAAACGCCGTTGAACCGCCAAACGGTGCACCGAGTTAAGGGGAAAGTTAATGAAAGGGCACTGTTTGGCGGCAAGTACCGGCACTCCGAAAAGTGTAAAGGACTTTTTTTTTTTTTTTTTTGTGCGGTTACGACCAGGGAGGGAGAATCTTCATAGATACGAGCAGCCCGTGCTGCCCGCATGCCCGATTTGCCTCCTGGCACCTACGGACTAAACCCAACCTCCTTCGTACGCTGGGCCTGTGGCACCCCTGCGGGACTATCAATTCCGATATTACTTCGCAGGGCAGGCACTGGATGTTATTCTTCGTCTTCACTCATCGTGCGTTATTACACTGCGCGATTTGCATTTCGCTCGTCTATTCTAAGACGTTTCATTACTAACGTGATTATGTCTGCACACTTTTTCCATACGTCGTCTTCGGACAACATGGCCTTCAGCAAACCTTCGGGGGACACGGCTTCTCCTATATATTGTTCCAGGTGGTTGCGTTCATTATTATTTCTTTGGCAGTCCATTAGTATGTGCTCTGCGCATTCAACTTTCCCGTCGCAATGTAGGCAGTAGGGACTATCGGCATGTTTGTACTTATGCAAGTATTGGTGGAGACAGCCATGCCCGGTGAGGAACTGCGTGAGGTAGAAATCAGTCTCTCCGTGTTTCCTTTTTATCCAATCATCTACCTTTGGGATCAGTTTCTTGGTCCATCGTCCTTTCAAGGAGGTGTCCCACCTTTTTTGCCACTCGTCGATACTCTGTTGCAATATTTTGCTGCGATCACATGGGCTGCGCTTGATTTCTGCTGCCGCTCTGGCAGCTATGTCTATCGGACATCTTCCAGCTAGCAAATTTGCGGCCTCGTCTGACACTGTCACGAACGCACAACATACCCTTAGTGACGCTAATCTGTGTACTGAGGCTGGTGCTCTCATGTATGAGGTTACTGGAGTAGCGAATGCCCATACTGGGGCCGCGTACATCAGGATGGACGAGCTGACCGTTGCGAGCAGTTTCCTCCTTTGTAGTTTTGGACCTCTTATGTTTGGCATGAGTCTTGCCAGAGCCGTGCTGACTTTTCTCGCCTTTTCGGTAGCATAATTCAAATGTTCTTTGAAGCTCAGACGGCGGTCGAGTATGACACCAAGGTATTTGATAGTTGGGCTGGATTCTACGGTGTGCCCTCCTATTCGTCTCTGAACGTTTTCAACTTTTTTCCGGCTGGTCATTAGCAGCGCTTCGGTCTTATGTTCCGCTAACTCTAATCCTGCTGTTTGTAGCCAAGTTTTGGCAGACTCTATGGTTTCAGTGCTCATGCGCGCCACGTCCACTAAGTGTTTTGCGACCACTACGACCGCGATGTCATCAGCGTATCCTATAATCGACACTCCTTCCGCTTTTTCTAATCTCAAGATGCCATCATACATAATGTTCCAAAGGAGTGGTCCAAGGACTGACCCCTGGGGTACACCTCCAGTAACATGGTGCTTTTTTGGTCCTTTGTTGGTGTCATAGAAGAGCTCTCTTTCGCTGAAATAGCTATTTATTAATCGAATTAGATAGTGGGGTATACTGATTGCCATCATCGCATTTATTATTCGGGTCCAGTTGGCAGAATTGAAAGCGTTTTTCACGTCCAACGTGATTACGGCACAGTACTGCTTTGTTCCTTCGAACCAACTCGTACCCTCAAGGGCTTTGCGCGGAATCTCACAAACGGCCGATATCGCGTCGACGGTTGAACGCTTCTTCCGAAAGCCATATTGCCACCTTGAGAGGCTCTGACCACCTTCCGTGGTCTTTTGAATCCGCGCGCAGATTATTGCCTCAAGTATTTTTCCTGCACTGTCCAGCATGCATAAGGGCCTATATGATGATGGCTCTTCCGGTGGCTTGTTGCCTTTGGGCAGTAGGGCTAGCCGTTGTCGCTTCCATTTCTTTGGGAAAATGCCTTCCTGAATACACTTCGTGTATAATCGGCAAAAAAATTCTGTTTTCTCCTTAATTATATATTTTAGGATCCCATTCGGAATGCCGTACATGCCTGGTGACTTAGTGCTTTTTATTTTGGCTGTAGCGGCGATCAATTCGTCCTTCGTAACTGGAGGGATTTCCACGAATTCTAACGTTAAATCTTGCGGCGTTTGGCATAAATCTTGCTGCGGGAAAAGCCCAATAACGATGCGCTTCATTATTGCAGGACACACTGGTGATTTGGTCTTGCTCCCTTTCAATTTTCTTAGGACAGTATTATAGCGACTACCCCAGGGGTTATCATCGACGTCTTTTATGAGTTCTAGAAAGGCCTGACGTTTGCTTTGCTGTATAGCTTTTCGTAGTGCCTGTCGCTTGCTTTTGTATGCGGTTTGGAGGCGTTGGTATTCAGTGGAATTCCTGGTTCTCTGTCTTTGGTGTTTACGTCGCAGTTTAAGGCATTCAGAGCGCAGTTTCGCGATTTCTTCGTTCCACCAGTAGGCTGGGGTTCTTCTGTTTCCACTTTTTTTTTCTGAGGAATCGATGCGTCGCAGATATCACTGACCATCTTCATTATTTTGTTAGCGCAGGTATCGGTATTTTCATTTCTTCTGTCTAGCGCGTCTGGCAGCAGCTCTGTCATGTATTCTACCATACTGCTATCCAACAATTTAGTTTTCCATCCGATATTCTGCACTTTCAGCGTATTCTGTTTCCGTGCGCTGATATCGTGCGCGGATATCAAAGGGTATCGCAAAGTGATCACAAAAGTGAAGTTCTCTGAGACTTTCCATTTAATTCTATTAAATAACGCCGTACTGCAGAAGGTCAAGTCAAAAATTGATCCTGCGGTTCCTTTTTGATATGTATTTTGTGTAAAGGACTGTGTGTGTGTGTGTGTGTGTGTGCATGTGGGTTTTTTTTTTTTGGACGTTGTGGTAGCTCGCTAGCCTCAAGTGGCCCATCGAAACCAGGATAAGCCTGTTCAGTCTCCACTCCCCGCGGGGCCAACGTTAGGTATTACTTTGCGGGGAGGGATGCGTTGAAGATACGCCGCCTTTGCGGTCCTTGCCGTCACTTCTAATTTCACATGACGGGCTTTAAAGATTTGTTGTTTCCGCGTTGATGTTTCCACTTCTTCTTGCTACTGCCTTTCACGTGCACGCCTCGTACGCTCGCATATCCGCAGCTGCTGCATCACCTGAGCAGCCATGCTACATACGTCTTTCCAAGCTTCTTCACTATTCAGCATTAGTGTCACCATATTCCTCGGATAATACTGTGAACCGAGGCTTCTATTAAGTCTGCTTCTGAATACACTGAATCGCGGGCATATAAAAAATGCGTGTTCCGCATCTTCAATAGCGGGTGGTCCGCAGTGGCCGCAGTACGGGTCCTCTTCATGTCGAAAACGGTGGAGGTAGCTTTTGAAGCATCCGTGGCCGCTCAAGACTTGAGTGAGATAGAAGTCAACCTCTCCGTGTTGCCGCTCAACCCATTCTTTAATATTATGTATGAGGCGGTGTGTCCATCTACCATTGGATGCTTTTCCACCTTGCCTGCCACTGGCATATGCTCCGTTGCCTCAGTGAATTTTTGTCCACACTTCCTGTAGTGCGCAATGGTTCACGAATGGCATATTGCTTATCACACATTTCTTGTGCAATGAGATCGAGTGGGCATAGGCCTGCTATGACTAGCGCTGCGTCTTCCGACACTGTTCTGAATGCTGAACATACTCTAAGCGCACAAAGACGGTAGGTAGCCTTTATCCCCCGAGTATATGAAGAACACTTGAAGGCGTCCCTCCACACCGGTGTAGCATATAGGACAATAGATCAGGAAACTCCTGTTAGAATTTGCCTTATCATTTGTCTTGGCCCACCTTTATTTGCCATTAATCTGGTTAGCGCAGCTGTTGTCGTTACAGTTTTTCGGTTCGAGTACTCCAGATGGCCCCGGAAACTCAGACGGTGGTCTATAAGGACCCCAAGGTATTTTACGTAGGGCTTTGACTCTATCACGCTCGCACATACTCCAAGTGCCACCTTTTCTACTCTCTTTCGGCTGCTTATTAGAACTGCCTCTGTCTTGTGGTCAGCTAACGTCATTGATTTTGAACTTAGCCACCGTTTCACTACTTCTACTGATTCTTCCGTAATATTAACGACCTCCCTTAGAGTTTTCGCTGTCACTACGACTGATACATCATCCGCAAAGCCTATTAGCGTTGCGTTTTCATCAACCCTAGTCCGTAGGATGCCATGGTACATGATGTTCCACAGAAGGGGTCCAAGTACGGATCCTTGTGTTACTCCAGCCGACAATGCGTGATCAATAGTTTGATATTCGGTATCATACCGCAGTGTTCTATCTGAGAGGTAGCTCGAAATAATTGCCTGTAAGTAGCATCCGCAAAGCCTATTAGCGTTGCGTTTTCATCAACCCTAGTCCGTAGGATGCCATCGTACATGATGTTCCACAGAAGGGGTCCAAGTACGGATCCTTGTGTTACTCCAGCCGACAATGCGTGATCAATAGTTTGATATTCGGTATCATACCGCAGTGTTCTATCTGAGAGGTAGCTCGAAATAATTGCCTGTAAGTAGGGTGGCACCTCTAGAGCGTGGAGGGAATTTAAAATCTCTTTCCAGCTTGCACTATTAAACGCATTTTTTACATCCAGGGTTACCACCAAACAGTATTTTTTTGTACCGCCAAGCCACCGCTTACCAGAAATGGCCTCTTCAGCGATTGTTTTCACAGCATCTATGGCGTCTGTGGTTGCACGTTTTTTCCTAAAACCGTACTGATTTCTTGACAACTGGCTATCTGTGTCCTCTTCCAATCTGAGTTTGATTATATGTTCAAGCAGCTTTCCGGCGGAATTGAGCATACACAGTGGACGGTATTCAGCAGAAGAACAAGGGTTTGCACATTTTGGTATGAGTACCAACTTTTGGAGTTTCCATATTTTTGGAAAGATTCCCTCGCGTAGACAAGAGGTAAAGACGCTAGCAAAAATCCTCGGGTTGCAGGCGATCACCTTTTTAAGTGCAACGTTTGGGACACCATCGGGTCCAGGCGCTTTCTTAGTGTTAATCTTGCTCCCCGCGCTTATGACCTCCTCCACAGTTACCGCCGGAACATTACCAACCGCCTGTTCGGCATCCTCTCGTGCAAAGTTTGAATGAGAGGGAAAGAGGTCACACACGATTTGTGCAAGAAGCGAAGGGCAAGTTCGCTGGGCTGAATGCTTAACTTTTTGAGTACGATCTGATACGCTGATCCAAAAGGGTTGTTATTTAGATCGTAGCAAAGTTCGCCGAATTTTCGTTTTTTGCTATCCTGGATAGCTTTCTTAAAAAGTTTGCGCTTTTCTTTGAAATCTATCCGAAGTTCTACAGTTTGTGCTGTATTTCCTGAGCGCTGACATGCTCTTCTGGCTCTATTGCATTGCTTTTGAGTGCTGCTATCTCGTCGTTCCACCAGTGCACTGGCCTGCGAGCCCTGTGTCCGCTTTGGCGCACCATAGCTACATCACAAGCCCTTGTAATGACTTTCATGAGTCCAGCCGCAGCATTTGCCGCCGATCCTGAGGGTTGCGCATCACAAAAAGCTTCTTCGAATATTTTTTCGTCGACGGTTTTTAATTTCCACCCCATCGCTCGTTTCTGAGGTGCTATATCCGCGTGTGTTTTTTGAATATTTATGACGATTGCCTTGTGATCACTATGTGTATAGCAGTCACTGATATGCCAGCTTGTGTCCCTGGTCAGTCCCCCACTTATAAAAGTCAGGTCGATAACGGAGCCCGCTCCGTGCCTCTCGTAGGTGTTTTTAAAACCAGTGTTCAGCAAAATCACATGTGGGTGAAAGTGTGTGTATGTGTGTGAGCGTGTGTGAGCGTGTGCATGCATACCGCTTACTAGGGGGTTGCGTGTACGATTTGTCGGTCGAAGGAGGGTGGCGATGAGATTTAGGCCGGATGCCTAAACATACCGGCCCCCTTGCTGTCAGCAAATTTACAGGGAGGTGTGCGCCACCACGCTCAGGTGCGGGAATATAATTCTATGAAAAAAAGAAACTTAACTACTACGATAAGGACGTGGTTATGTATGAATTTCAGTGCTGTTAAATAACTTACAATTAAGTAAATATACATGTAGCGTATAATATGTTTTATTTCTAACTGACTCATACATACACTGTAATTTCAAAAACTCTGGTTGTTGTGCATGTACCTTAATAATAATTATAATATGTACCTCCGATAAGTTTTTAAAAATTTTGATTTACGCAAATTTTAATTTACTCCTTTGGATCATTATTTTCCCTTATGAATATAGTATAAAAATTTATTGGATTAATATAGGTATCTCTACAACGGTTATGGTACGAACATGATTCTTAACGGGGGTGAGCACCGGAGACCATCAGACCAAATATTGTGGCCTGTGTAAGGAGACCGCCGACTGTCGTAGGAGGGTCGCCTGCGTCATAATTCTTTCCGCTACGCCATGTCTTCCCCGGAGAATCAATGCGCACGTCGTTCCGCGTTCTGTTGTGGTGCGCTCGAGTCGGAGGGTTCGCGCCAGCTCATCGCCTATTATCGTGGACGACGCACAGGGATCGACCAGCGCGCGAACCAGATGGAGGCGCCCCCCTGCTTCGATTTTTGCAATATTGCTTGCGGTATATTCACTTTTACAAGATTCTCGACCTTGAACGTAAAGTGGATTTTTTTTTTCATATGGAGCATCGAAATTTTTGTTCGGGCTTGTGGTGCCACATTAAGCCCTACGAAGAAGGAACAAGTGATAAAAACAAGAAAACTAGTGCTAGGCCGCTAAAAAATTATAATAATATAAAAAATATTCGCTTCGAAGCTTAATTTCAGGCGGATAAGCGCCCGTATTTCGATGTAATCATTTTTGATTCATCTTATAGGGTGTTATTGAATTTAGGTGCAGCGAGGATAGTAAGAGGTCGGCTAGGGTGGAACATTTTTAATTTTTAGTGACCTCTCTTAAGGAACTTTGAGAGTGATCCTTGCGGATGGAGGTAATTTCTCATTGATAGGTTGATTGCGTCGTTGTCCCCGCCTTGGGCTTAAAATGAAAAAGTGACTATGACTGAAATATTGCATCGGACCCATCTCGTCTAGCATATGATTAAAATTAAGCTAGATGTCGGGCCTGTTAAGTAAAGATATTATCCGGTTCCTCCCGTTGTACAGTCACGTATTGACGAGGGATAGAAAGACTTGCTAGAAAAGAATGCAATAGAAAAATCGGATAGTTCTTTGGCTTCCTCTGTAGTTTCGATTAAAAAGAAAGACGGATCCTATAGGTTTCGTGTAGATTATGGGGTTTTGAATATATTATGTTATAAGCCAGGATGCCATGTTTTTATTCAGTCTGGACATAGAGTCTACCTAGTGGCAAATTTCTGTGGCAGAGCATTTGAGGCGCTTCACAGCTTTTACGACACAAGGTAGAGTGTTGTTCCAATTAAGGCGAATGCCTCACGGCTTACACAATGCACCGGCGACAGGGGCGAACGCAAAAATTTTTTTACGGGGTTGGTATATTTCTTAAGTTCGATTACTAATGTGCTCAACCGTCAAAGCTCCTTTATTTTGGTCCTTGGTATTTTTCGCAATGAATTCAAATAAATATGCCCAAAAAAATCAAGATATGTGATAAAAAAAACATTTAGTCAATAACTTGAAACCGCAGAATTGCATCTACAAAGTAATATCCATTCGTCTGGGTATCTTCGCCATTATATTAAATATTTTATCTTGAGTAACTTCTATATCTTTATGGATATTAAGAAGAGCCAAGCCATTTAATCTTTGCTCAACAGTTCGACTACGCAAGTATGTTTTCAGTCTTCTAAGCATTGAAAAGGAGCGTTCACTGGAAGCAACTGTAACAGGAAGTGTCGCCCCAATCTGCAGGAATCGATGCACTGTACGGTAAAGCGACTTGTCGCAACTGTTGAGAGCATCGATAAATGTTTTTGGTCCCTGGTCTGAAGGTATATTTATAATCTGGTTTGTTTTTAATGGTGCATTCAGGGTTCCAAGTACTTTCTTTGCAATCAGGTTGGTTAGATGCATTTTGAACCTCAGCGTTAGCAAGTCTTGGTTTTTTACCTATTTGACACTCATCGGATGGCTTTCACGAAGCACAATGGTGTGTGCAGCTTCGGCAGCCGGATAAACTGAATTTTTCGGATTGAAAAATTCGTTATTTTCAAAGAATGCATGGTGCGAGTAACATTATACGCATCGGTTATATTTCAAAATTACGTACGCATAATTCAGAAACTGGAAATATTTATAGGAGAAATTTCATCCAAAAATGTACACCGACTGAATTCTCAACCCTTCTCGCGCGCTATATACTGGCTGGCGGTAAATATCGCTTCAGTATAGGGTGAATGCATAAGTCCCGAAACATATGAGCGCGGCGAAATGTTTGATTTATAGTTGTTTACGGCTGACATGCGTTACTTTTACCAATAATACTGATTTGATAGCAAATTTACTTAAATTTTTAGAATATGATCTCATTTTATTGATGAAAATAGTGTGAAAATCATTATTTACGAATATGTTCGGAACACTCGGTTTCGTCAGTGTCGAAACGAATGATTTAGTGTCGGAACGGACGCGCGTCAGTGCCGGAATCGTTACTGTAGAATCATGCATTATAGTAGTAAGGTATGCATATAGATGTATTTATTATCACTTGAGGCAATAAATATTTATATTGTTCTTGAAATTGGTTTTAAATATTTAGAGAGAGATGAATTTTTATTGCGCAAACAATTGATATTTTCGAATTTCACTCAAGAAACTGTTGTAACTAAAATTTTTGTATTAACCAATTTTGACTAATATAATACAATGAAATAACAATCTTCTTCTTCTTTTATTGCGCTACAACCGTTTGCCGGCAATTGTAGCCAAGTCCTTCTGCACTTGGTCCTTCCAGTGTGTTCTTGGGCGCCCTTGCCTTCGTTGGCCACCCAGGGGTGCCGATTCGAAGGACTTTTTCACCAGAGCATCATCATAAAAGCGAACGACATGGCCAATCCATCGCAGTCGTTAAATTTAATCAATATACCTAAATATTACGTCAATTACCACTCAAATGTCAAATGTCACTCAAAAAATCTCAAAACATGCCACTTCTAGTGATTGTAGAAACGAGTTCCGACATTGACAAAATTCTTTATAACTCGACTGAATGGTGGAATTCATATTATAAATTGCATTTTTTGGCTCGGTTCTTTTCTTGATACTTATCGGTTCTTTTCTTGGTCAATAAAAAACAAAAACACTGATAACAAGGCGCTTATTAGTAACAAAATCACATTGTTAGTAATATATGTATGTTCCATGTTCGGTACTTACTTTTGCGAACGTAATCCGAACACTTCACGACATTAACATTTATTTTCGCAGTTCTAACCAAAACAATGACAGAAAACCTGCGAATTTTTTAATTGCGTAACTTCTTTATTCGAAAATATTAGTTCAATTCCGGGAGGGACGTAGATTCCGGGACTGATGCATTCACCCTATTTTTATTTAAAATTTTTGAATTGTTCAATTTTTGCTTCCATGACGAACGCTCAGGCATCGTATCTAAGGTAAAAGAGACAACTTTGAAGCTATCAAGTACTAAACGAGTTATTCTACAGTTTCTAACAATTGTATCTTAGAATAGAAATAAATAATTACTAAAGCAATACACACGAAGAAGAAGAAATCTAAAAATTATCGAAAAACCAGTTAAATTAATATAATCTCGGTGAAAGGGAGATAACTAGCAAACACGAAAAAAATTAATGCAATTATGGTACAAACTACCGAGTTTGATTGGTTATTTCAAACATGGTTCCACCAAAATATATAAATCATATAATTTTTCTTGAAACCGTGATGAAAACCAATGATCGACTGTGGAAATTATCACCATAATTCAAATAACTTTTCAGGTGTTTGGTGGTTACCACGCCAAGATAGAGAAAATTATTCTGGTTTTTTTTTGGGGATATTTTTTCCTTTTTTTCTCCGTGCAGAATATACAAAAACTGTGATAGAACATTAAATGTAAAAACACAGAAATTTTATTCGTAATAAAGGTAATAAATACTTCGTCACCAGAACTATTGATCAACATATAAAAAGCATACACTGCAATCTTACTGATAACTTGTTTTTGCACTGTGTGCAGCTCACTTTGAGGGTTAATATTCTGAATTCTAGGGCCAGCAACGTCATGAGAAGCTTTTAGGTCCATAAGAAATAAGTCAAAGCGGTAGAAGATACTTATCATATGTTGGGAAAGCTACTCTATTATTACAATATATATTTGAATTGTTCGTCGAGTGATAAGATTAGATTACTAAACAACAAAACATCTAATGAAAATGAGTTATGGAAAAAATTTAAAAAAATGTTCCCAAAAATTGTTGGGCGACCTGAACGCCAATAACCCCTTGCGGAGATAGGACATAGAAGAGCATGGCTTGCACGTTGAAGAAGAGAAGGCAGAAACGATTATTAACATCGAAAGATCGAATATTTTAAAGCAGGAGCTGACGGGCAAGTAAGAGCCGCGCGAGTTAAAACAAAGGATGGCGTCTTCAAACGCCCAGCTTGCATACTAGCCAGGTTTGATGTTAGTGAATCGGGTGAGATTCACGGTGGCCGGGATGTTGACGCGGCTTAAGGTTTTTAGTCTTAAGACTTTATATATATTGTTAGCAACCATATTTAAATGAATTTATTTGTAATAATGTGGCAAGCTTTGGCAAAAATGTGAACGGCATGTCAGCCATTATGTGAAAACAAAAATTAGCGGCATTCGTGGCTGATATACCGGGAGGAACACACCAAAGTGTAAGTAATTTTCCACTTATGTTAATTTAACTAACATGTAAAATGTTAAACAGGAAATAAAACATCACCATCATCATCATTGATGTACCATCACATAGAATACGTATTTTGGTTGTTTTTATTTGTCAACCCGTAGCCACGGATCATCATTCATTTACACCTTTTATTCACTTTGTGGCAGCAATGTGATATTGCGGCCAGATTGCAGATTAGCGTTTGCGCCAAGAGTTTAAAGGTAATATGGTCGGCGATAGTTTCAAGCAGCGTATTGCAAGCACATAAGGAATGATAGAATATTCCTAAGTTTCGGATACGCATCACTAGTTTCATCAGTCCTGTAGAGATATACCCGTCGCAAGCAATTTCGGAAACCAGGTATGTACCTTTTGAGAAAATAGCGTGGGGTGGTGCTAGTGTGATTCAAAATTCATAACGGTTGTTGAAAAGATAACGGACCACCGTTTACTCGATGATATGACGTTACGTGCATGAAGGTCAACCGGCGGAACTAATTTCAATTTTAATAAAGAAAAAACTATTTAGGAAAATAATAATATTGGCAAAAATAAAAACTTGGTTACTATATTTTATATGAAATTTAATGAGAGACAAATTTACCAACATATTTAATCAAAAGGTTATATACATTAAAAGTGCTTGATATCAAGTCGGAAACCACGCCTCAACTCTATAAGCTGCTCACGATCATAAAATTAGATGTTCACTGTTTATGATTTTGGTCTGCAGCCTTTCATAAGATTTTTAAAATTTTTTTTGCGGTGTTCAATATTCAACATTTAACTTCAACGACTGTCCAGATATAATATTAGACTTTAGGCGAAACACATCTGATATTATCGATTAAAACATAATTATTTAAAAACATGCCAACTACGCAACGTAACAATCCAGCAACCAGCAGAATTAGTGAAGATTTAGCCGTTGACGCTAGAAGAAAAACTTAATGCGATAATGCAGCAGATACAAGAGCTGCAAGGAGAATTTAGGCAAATCAACACACTGAGATCTTGGAAGGAGCCTCTAATGCACATAGCAATGTTGAAGTAGGAAGCGTGAACGGGTCGTTGGCGGTACTAACTCTAAACCTAGATTATTGTATAAAATATTGCCAGTCAGATTACACGCGAACGGTCGAGTAGTTAACAGCTTTGCTCTCTTCGATGATGGTTCGGCCATATTAATGATGAATAGCTACTTGGCGTGCCGCCTCGGCCTAAAGGCACAGAAAGAGAATCTAACGCTTTAATGATTTGGCAACACCACTGTAACAGAGCAGTCTGGCAGGGTCGACGTACGAGTTTCCGGAATGAGCAAATACAAGAAACAGTTTTTAATGCAGAACGTCAGAACGGTTACAAACCTTCTACTGCCAACACAGACATTAGAAATATCAAATTTGCCGTACAAGTATCGAAACTTGCAGATCAAGAGATACGCTGGAGCGGTTCCTGAATTATAGGTGGGCCTAGACAACGCACACCTTAGTATCCCCAGAAATACGGTCGACGGCGGACTAAATGGATACTCGGTGGTTCTCCCGAAGCTTGGTTGGATCGTCTAAGAAGGCAGAGGGCGAGACATCGACCAGCGTCGCAGCAGTGTACACTTTGCTAATATGAACGATGATCATGAGAGACTGGAGCGTTTAGTGGGCGAATATATGTATATTCAATGAAAATTTGTGGTCCAAGAAAGCTAATCTGCAGACCTCGTTAGAGCTAGAGAAATTTTAGAAAGCACAACGGTAAGAAAGGGTTAGCACTACGAAACGGGCTTGCTGTGGAAGCAGGATAAAGTAGAACTACCTGAAACGTGATACGAGCCTTAAAATGTAGTATACCCGGCTAATGAAAGAATACGAAGCCAAAAGGTATTCAAGGAAGAGTGAAGACGAAATAGCCACATGCGATAAACACATTTGATACCTACCTCTCTTCGGCGTTTGGAACCCGAACAAGCCTGCCAAGATGAACGTGATGACATTTGGAGTAGGATGCTCCAAAGCTCGGCGCAGTTTGTGAATAACAAAAACGCGAATGAGTTCCGAGATTAGTTTCCCGATGCAGCGGAAGCCATAGTTAACAACCGTTATGTCGATGACTTTGTCCATTGTTTTTTCACCGAGGGAGAAGCAATTCAAGTATCGGAGCAAGTAGTTTATGTCCACCAGAAGGGAGGCTTTCATCTAAGCCTAAACGGCTCATCAATGTCATACTGTTCGTCCTGTCCTTTTCGAAGGTTTTTCCAGTCGTTATTGCGGGCAAGCGGAAGCCGACTAAGCGAGATGTACTAAGTGTCGCAATGTTGGTATTCGATCCATTTGGAATGGCAGCGGAGTATACTCTAGAGGAGAAGCTTATTTTACAATCTACATGGCGGGAAGGTATCGGCTGGGATGAGCAAATCACCGGAGAAACATACGACACTTGGAACTTGGTTAACAGCTATAAAGCGTTTGGAACAGGTTAGCGTTCTACGATGCTATGGTATATGCTTTGAACAATTGCCGGCCGAGTTGCACATATTCGCAGACGCAAGCGAAGTAGCGTATTGGAGGTCATCGGATGGCGCAAGTATCACGAGCCCTATGTTCATAACCGGAAATACTAAGTGCGCACCATTGAAACTCTCTTCTATACCTCGTCTCGAGTTACAGGCAGCAGTGTTGGCTACTCGACTTCGGCGATTCAACATATCACAACAAAACTCCAACAAGGATGCTGATGTGGAGCGATTCCAAAACCGTCATGTGTTGAATTACGTTTGGTCACCGGCGTTACAAGCCATACGTAGCTCATCGCGTAAACGAGATTCTTGAGATCTGCAGCATAAGCGAGTGGCGATGGGTTCCGAGCACTTCTAATCCGGCTGACAGAGGCCAGTCGACTTGGATCAGTGGCCTGAAGTTCTTGAAAGAAGAGAAACTCATGTGGCCGCAGGATGAGGTGCGTTGGAAGTGAAAAATGTTAGATCGCGTTATTTACCTGTCTTACGGTTCACGCAAAATATTTAATATACAGCCGGGGGCTGTTAGGAGCGACTACTGACGCACATACCTTTGAAAGAACACAATAGTGAACCACTTACCCCTAATAATATTGTCGTAGGTGCTCCTAACTCGGAGAAAACTCCACACCCTCACGAAGAAAAGATGGTACCAACCAGAACACAATGGTTCAAAGTACAGCTGTCGGTGTGTTTAACGTGGGTACCTGCCGACGACGGCCAAACCACACGGCGCTCAAAAGCACAGCGGATCAGACCAATGCGCTGATCAGCGCCCCGGAATACAAGCATTACCGGTACCAACTGGAGGTGTGGCATGGTCACACCGTCCTCCTTGGTCGGGATCGAGGCCTATCTAAACCTCTGCCCTGCTATGGGTCCGGCACCCAGTTGCAATGCAACTCCACATCGAGCTTAGCCAAGGCCAAGCTCTACCCGCATTTGGGTATGAACCACAACCACCACGATACTCCCCGAAGGGCCGTACCCAAGAACAGGTCAGAGCAAGCTCTGAGGGCTCCTGTTCCCCGTGGTACCAGATTAAAGTCTCCGGTCAGAGTTCGTAGCCGAAGCTACTTCCAGTTGAGCCACTATACTGCTCTGGACTGGTAACCATCGACGCACTGCTTAGTCCGTCCGTCGTCGTCGTCGAAACACTTCTCGTGCAAACCCCCTTATGTTCGTCACAGTCAGTCGCGTTGAAAGTGCCCTACTAAAGTCATAACGTAAGTCAGTCAAACTAATCCCCATGCTGTCCAGATTCCTTACGTCCGAATACCTTGGGCACTCACAGAGCACGTGTTCGACATTCTCGAGTCCCGCTCCACACTCACACCCCTCAGAGTCATGGAGGTTCCTCTCATGCAAAAATGCTTTGAGAGGACCGTGCCCTGTCAGGAGAAAACCCAGGCAGAGCCCGAAGTCTGGGTTCTCCCCCACGTACCCCGTATTCGGAATAAACCGGTATGTAACGCGACCGCTGCGGCTATTATCCCAACGCTCCTGTCACATACCGAGAAGTCTCTCATCCAACAACCTCTTACACTCGTAGTGCCCCTCTGTATGTCACCGTCCGATAACCACCCATCCAAGGATGGTATGTCAGCCCCCTTCTCAACCTAAATTTGATAGCTCGCGCTATCACCACCAGATCACGAGGGGCACCCCCATAAGTGCCTGCAGTTGCGTCACGTACCTGACGCCGACCCCGTTGAGACGCACCACCGGTGTACGACCTAGCGACAGTTGTCCCTTGAACAGCATTGAAACCGTCTTGTCAACCGATATGTCCACTCCCAAATTTGACCCCCAGTTACTGAAAATCGCCAGTAACTCCTCTACCCTCCTTTCAATAATGGCCCTGGATTGACCCCCCACCAAGACGAGAAGATCGTCGGCGTAGGCACTGAAGCTGCAGTTAGGCTCGAGCCGCCGAAGCAGATAGTCCATCATGAGGTTCCATATAAATGGACCACAGATGGACCCCTGCGGACAGCCACGCACCACCCCACCGGACGTGGAAAATAGCCCCCCCAAATGCATTTATGATAGGCAGCCTCCAGGTACTCAGGAAAAAATTTCCACAAGCATTTACACACTTCTCCATTTAAGCCATCCATACCTGGTGACATCCTAGACCTAACCAGGCCAAATGCATAACCCAGCTCCTCAGCGTCTAGTGGAGGGACTGGTACCTCTTGTGTTGGAGGAACCAGCACCTCCGTCCTAGGAAAGAACGTTCCTTACAGGACCCCGGCACACTCCCTCCATGTGGATAACATAGTGTCACCCACACGAAGGGAGCATACCTCCACACTTTGACGACCCCGGCAGATTTTATAAACCTGACCCCAGGGGTCGCCCCTATTTTCCCCCACAAACCTCCTCCAATCTTCCTCCTTGGTCCTAACTAATAAGTTTTTGTACTCCACAATCTCCTTCCTAAATGGATACCTAAGTTGGGACAGATTATCGCCCCGGTATGTCTGGCTCTTTGGTACAGACGTTTCAAACGACGGACGGACCTCCTTTTGTCACTGAGCGCTCTGGACCACCATTTAACCCGCTTTGGGTTGAAGCCCTCCCACTTCCGGAGCTCCCGGTCGTTCACCCTCCAGGCGACTTCGTTTAGACGAGAGATTTGCTCGTCCGAGGTCATCTCCTCAAAGACGCCCAGAGGGGTCTCGACCATTTCTTCCCTGACCAGAAGACCGTACCGCTCCCAATCAGTGCCACCAGTACGCCAGCTTCTCATTGGGCATTCTTGCTGAACCATGCGGAAGAGCAGGCGTTGGCATCGAGTCCAATGACTACCGGCGTGCTATCTGCAAGTAGCAGCACCGGGTCAAGGTACCCGAGATAGGGTTCCATGGCCTACCAAATCTACCCTCTACGCTCACTACTACTCCTAACTCAGTGCGGGGCACTACCGCAACTTGCCATGCCGTGACCTTCCTGGCCACATCGCCGGCAAACATCCTTTTTGGCCGTACACTCTGCCACCCTGTGGTCAAAGCCCATGTACCGGAAACAGCCGGGCATCGGGGTGTCCAGTCGCACACGGAAGGAGAACCACTTAAATTAGCAACGATTTCAAAGTACAGGAGATGCAGCACAGGTTTTGGAAAAAGTGGATGGACTAGTATCTTGCAGACCTTACAAAGAGAACGAAATGGTACGAAGCAGCCGCCGCTATCAGTCGATGATGTAGTCCTCATCTGCGACAAAAACGTACATCGTGCGAAGTGGGCACCGGGTAGGAAAGCCCAAGTATTCCCAGGAGCTGACGGGAAAGTAAGAGCCGCGCGAGTTAAAACGAAGGATGGCGTCTTCAAACGCCCAGCTTGCATACTAGCCAGGTTTGATGTTAGTGAATCGGGTGAGATTCACGGTGGCCGGGATGTTGACGCGGCTTAAGGTTTTTAGTCTTAAGACTTTATATATATTGTTAGCAACCATATTTAAATGAATTTATTTGTAATAATGTGGCAAGCTTTGGCAAAAATGTGAACGGCATGTCAGCCATTATGTGAAAACAAAAATTAGCGGCATTCGTGGCTGATATACCAGGAGGAACACACCAAAGTGTAAGTAATTTTCCACTTATGTTAATTTAACTAACATGTAAAATTTTAAACAGGAAATAAAACATCACCATCATCATCATTGATGTACCATCACATAGAATACGTATTTTGGTTGTTTTTATTTGTCAACCCGTAGCCACGGATCATCATTCATTTACACCTTTTATTCACTTTGTGGCAGCAATGTGATATTGCGGCCAGATTGCAGATTAGCGTTTGCGCCAAGAGTTTAAAGGTAATATGGTCGGCGATAGTTTCAGGCAGCGTATTGCAAGCACATAAGGAATGATAGAATATTCCTAAGTTTCGGATACGCATCACTAGTTTCATCAGTCCTGTAGAGATATACCCGTCGCAAGCAATTTCGGAAACCAGGTATGTACCTTTTGAGAAAATAGCGTGGGGTGGTGCTAGTGTGATTCAAAATTCATAACGGTTGTTGAAAAGATAACGGACCACCGTTTACTCGATGATATGACGTTACGTGCATTAAGGTCAACCGGCGGAACTAATTTCAATTTTAATAAAGAAAAAACTATTTAGGAAAATAATAATATTGGCAAAAATAAAAACTTGGTTACTATATTTTATATGAAATTTAATGAGAGACAAATTTACCAACATATTTAATCAAAAGGTTATATACATTAAAAGTGCTTGATATCAAGTCGGAAACCACGCCTCAACTCTATAAGCTGCTCACGATCATAAAATTAGATGTTCACTGTTTATGATTTTGGTCTGCAGCCTTTCATAAGATTTTTAAAATTTTTTTTGCGGTGTTCAATATTCAACATTTAACTTCAACGACTGTCCAGATATAATATTAGACTTTAGGCGAAACACATCTGATATTATCGATTAAAACATAATTATTTAAAAACATGCCAACTACGCAACGTAACAATCCAGCAACCAGCAGAATTAGTGAAGATTTAGCCGTTGACGCTAGAAGAAAAACTTAATGCGATAATGCAGCAGATGCAAGAGCTGCAAGGAGAATTTAGGCAAATCAACACACTGAGATCTTGGAAGGAGCCTCTAATGCACATAGCAATGTTGAAGTAGGAAGCGTGAACGGGTCGTTGGCGGTACTAACTCTAAACCTAGATTATTGTATAAAATATTGCCAGTCAGATTACACGCGAACGGTCGAGTAGTTAACAGCTTTGCTCTCTTCGATGATGGTTCGGCCATATTAATGATGAATAGCTACTTGGCGTGCCGCCTCGGCCTAAAGGCACAGAAAGAGAATCTAACGCTTTAATGATTTGGCAACACCACTGTAACAGAGCAGTCTGGCAGGGTCGACGTACGAGTTTCCGGAATGAGCAAATACAAGAAACAGTTTTTAATGCAGAACGTCAGAACGGTTACAAACCTTCTACTGCCAACACAGACATTAGAAATATCAAATTTGCCGTACAAGTATCGAAACTTGCAGATCAAGAGATACGCTGGAGCGGTTCCTGAATTATAGGTGG
This sequence comes from Philophylla caesio, assembly GCA_963971545.1. NCBI lineage: Eukaryota > Metazoa > Arthropoda > Insecta > Diptera > Tephritidae > Philophylla > Philophylla caesio. The sequence continues at coordinate 114,221,337 of OZ020604.1, read as the reverse complement.
GCCTAGACAACGCACACCTTAGTATCCCCAGAAATACGGTCGACGGCGGACTAAATGGATACTCGGTGGTTCTCCCGAAGCTTGGTTGGATCGTCTAAGAAGGCAGAGGGCGAGACATCGACCAGCGTCGCAGCAGTGTACACTTTGCTAATATGAACGATGATCATGAGAGACTGGAGCGTTTAGTGGGCGAATATATGTATATTCAATGAAAATTTATGGTCCAAGAAAGCTAATCTGCAGACCTCGTTAGAGCTAGAGAAATTTTAGAAAGCACAACGGTAAGAAAGGGTTAGCACTACGAAACGGGCTTGCTGTGGAAGCAGGATAAAGTAGAACTACCTGAAACGTGATAAGAGCCTTAAAATGTAGTATACCCGGCTAATGAAAGAATACGAAGCCAAAAGGTATTCAAGGAAGAGTGAAGACGAAATAGCCACATGCGATAAACACATTTGATACCTACCTCTCTTCGGCGTTTGGAACCCGAACAAGCCTGCCAAGATGAACGTGATGACATTTGGAGTAGGATGCTCCAAAGCTCGGCGCAGTTTGTGAATAACAAAAACGCGAATGAGTTCCGAGATTAGTTTCCCGATGCAGCGGAAGCCATAGTTAACAACCGTTATGTCGATGACTTTGTCCATTGTTTTTTCACCGAGGGAGAAGCAATTCAAGTATCGGAGCAAGTAGTTTATGTCCACCAGAAGGGAGGCTTTCATCTAAGCCTAAACGGCTTATCAATGTCATACTGTTCGTCCTGTCCTTTTCGAAGGTTTTTCCAGTCGTTATTGCGGGCAAGCGGAAGCCGACTAAGCGAGATGTACTAAGTGTCGCAATGTTGGTATTCGATCCATTTGGAATGGCAGCGGAGTATACTCTAGAGGAGAAGCTTATTTTACAATCTACATGGCGGGAAGGTATCGGCTGGGATGAGCAAATCACCGGAGAAACATACGACACTTGGAACTTGGTTAACAGCTATAAAGCGTTTGGAACAGGTTAGCGTTCTACGATGCTATGGTATATGCTTTGAACAATTGCCGGCCGAGTTGCACATATTCGCAGACGCAAGCGAAGTAGCGTATTGGAGGTCATCGGATGGCGCAAGTATCACGAGCCCTATGTTCATAACCGGAAATACTAAGTGCGCACCATTGAAACTCTCTTCTATACCTCGTCTCGAGTTACAGGCAGCAGTGTTGGCTACTCGACTTCGGCGATTCAACATATCACAACAAAACTCCAACAAGGATGCTGATGTGGAGCGATTCCAAAACCGTCATGTGTTGAATTACGTTTGGTCACCGGCGTTACAAGCCATACGTAGCTCATCGCGTAAACGAGATTCTTGAGATCTGCAGCATAAGCGAGTGGCGATGGGTTCCGAGCACTTCTAATCCGGCTGACAGAGGCCAGTCGACTTGGATCAGTGGCCTGAAGTTCTTGAAAGAAGAGAAACTCATGTGGCCGCAGGATGAGGTGCGTTGGAAGTGAAAAATGTTAGATCGCGTTATTTACCTGTCTTACGGTTCACGCAAAATATTTAATATACAGCCGGGGGCTGTTAGGAGCGACTACTGACGCACATACCTTTGAAAGAACACAATAGTGAACCACTTACCCCTAATAATATTGTCGTAGGTGCTCCTAACTCGGAGAAAACTCCACACCCTCACGAAGAAAAGATGGTACCAACCAGAACACAATGGTTCAAAGTACAGCTGTCGGTGTGTTTAACGTGGGTACCTGCCGACGACGGCCAAACCACACGGCGCTCAAAAGCACAGCGGATCAGACCAATGCGCTGATCAGCGCCCCGGAATACAAGCATTACCGGTACCAACTGGAGGTGTGGCATGGTCACACCGTCCTCCTTGGTCGGGATCGAGGCCTATCTAAACCTCTGCCCTGCTATGGGTCCGGCACCCAGTTGCAATGCAACTCCACATCGAGCTTAGCCAAGGCCAAGCTCTACCCGCATTTGGGTATGAACCACAACCACCACGATACTCCCCGAAGGGCCGTACCCAAGAACAGGTCAGAGCAAGCTCTGAGGGCTCCTGTTCCCCGTGGTACCAGATTAAAGTCTCCGGTCAGAGTTCGTAGCCGAAGCTACTTCCAGTTGAGCCACTATACTGCTCTGGACTGGTAACCATCGACGCACTGCTTAGTCCGTCCGTCGTCGTCGTCGAAACACTTCTCGTGCAAACCCCCTTATGTTCGTCACAGTCAGTCGCGTTGAAAGTGCCCTACTAAAGTCATAACGTAAGTCAGTCAAACTAATCCCCATGCTGTCCAGATTCCTTACGTCCGAATACCTTGGGCACTCACAGAGCACGTGTTCGACATTCTCGAGTCCCGCTCCACACTCACACCCCTCAGAGTCATGGAGGTTCCTCTCATGCAAAAATGCTTTGAGAGGACCGTGCCCTGTCAGGAGAAAACCCAGGCAGAGCCCGAAGTCCGGGTTCTCCCCCACGTACCCCGTATTCGGAATAAACCGGTATGTAACGCGACCGCTGCGGCTATTATCCCAACGCTCCTGTCACATACCGAGAAGTCTCTCATCCAACAACCTCTTACACTCGTAGTGCCCCCTCTGTATGTCACCGTCCGATAACCACCCAGCCAAGGATGGTATGTCAGCCCCCTTCTCAACCTAAATTTGATAGCTCGCGCTATCACCACCAGGTCACGAGGGGGCACCCCCATAAGTACCTGCAGTTGCGTCACGTACCTGACGCCGACCCCGTTGAGACGCACCACCGGTGTACGACCTAGCGACAGTTGTCCCTTGAACAGCATTGAAACCGTCTTGTCAACCGATATGTCCACTCCCAAATTTGACCCCCAGTTACTGAAAATCGCCAGTAACTTCTCTACCCTCCTTTCAATAATGGCCCTGGATTGACCCCCCACCAAGACGAGAAGATCGTCGGCGTAGGCACTGAAGCTGCAGTTAGGCTCGAGCCGCCGAAGCAGAGAGTCCATCATGAGGTTCCATATAAATGGACCACAGATGGACCCCTGCGGACAGCCACGCACCACCCCACCTGACGTGGAAAATAGCCCCCCCAGATGCATTTATGATAGGCAGCCTCCAGGTACTCAGGAAAAAATTTCCACAAGCATTTACACACTTCTCCATTTAAGCCATCCATACCTGGTGACATCCTAGACCTAACCAGGCCAAATGCATAACCCAGCTCCTCAGCGTCTAGTGGAGGGACTGGTACCTCTTGTGTTGGAGGAACCAGCACCTCCGTCCTAGGAAAGAACGTTCCTTACAGGACCCCGGCACACTCCCTCCATGTGGATAACATAGTGTCACCCACACGAAGGGAGCATACCTCCACACTTTGACGACCCCGGCAGATTTTATAAACCTGACCCCAGGGGTCGCCCCTATTTTCCCCCACAAACCTCCTCCAATCTTCCTCCTTGGTCCTAACTAATAAGTTTTTGTACTCCACAATCTCCTTCCTAAATGGATACCTAAGTTGGGACAGATTATCGCCCCGGTATGTCTGGCTCCTTGGTACAGACGTCTCAAACGACGGACGGACCTCCTTTTGTCACTGAGCGCTCTGGACCACCATTTAACCCGCTTTGGGTTGAAGCCCTCCCACTTCCGGAGCTCCCGGTCGTTCACCCTCCAGGCGACTTCGTTTAGACGAGAGATTTGCTCGTCCGAGGTCATCTCCTCAAAGACGCCCAGAGGGGTCTCGACCATTTCTTCCCTGACCAGAAGACCGTACCGCTCCCAATCAGTGCCACCAGTACGCCAGCTTCTCATTGGGCATTCTTGCTGAACCATGCGGAAGAGCAGGCGTTGGCATCGAGTCCAATGACTACCGGCGTGCTATCTGCAAGTAGCAGCACCGGGTCAAGGTACCCGAGATAGGGTTCCATGGCCTACCAAATCTACCCTCTACGCTCACTACTACTCCTAACTCAGTGCGGGGCACTACCGCAACTTGCCATGCCGTGACCTTCCTGGCCACATCGCCGGCAAACATCCTTTTTGGCCGTACACTCTGCCACCCTGTGGTCAAAGCCCATGTACCGGAAACAGCCGGGCATCGGGGTGTCCAGTCGCACACGGAAGGAGAACCACTTAAATTAGCAACGGGTTCAAAGTACAGGAGATGCAGCACAGGTTTTGGAAAAAGTGGATGGACTAGTATCTTGCAGACCTTACAAAGAGAACGAAATGGTACGAAGCAGCCGCCGCTATCAGTCGATGATGTAGTCCTCATCTGCGACAAAAACGTACATCGTGCGAAGTGGGCACCGGGTAGGAAAGCCCAAGTATTCCCAGGAGCTGACGGGCAAGTAAGAGCCGCGCGAGTTAAAACGAAGGATGGCGTCTTCAAACGCCCAGCTTGCATACTAGCCAGGTTTGATGTTAGTGAATCGGGTGAGATTCACGGTGGCCGGGATGTTGACGCGGCTTAAGGTTTTTAGTCTTAAGACTTTATATATATTGTTAGCAACCATATTTAAATGAATTTATTTGTAATAATGTGGCAAGCTTTGGCAAAAATGTGAACGGCATGTCAGCCATTATGTGAAAACAAAAATTAGCGGCATTCGTGGCTGATATACCGGGAGGAACACACCAAAGTGTAAGTAATTTTCCACTTATGTTAATTTAACTATAACATGTAAAATTTTAAACAGGAAATAAAACATCACCATCATCATCATTGATGTACCATCACATAGAATACGTATTTTGGTTGTTTTTATTTGTCAACCCGTAGCCACGGATCATCATTCATTTACACCTTTTATTCACTTTGTGGCAGCAATGTGATATTGCGGCCAGATTGCAGATTAGCGTTTGCGCCAAGAGTTTAAAGGTAATATGGTCGGCGATAGTTTCAAGCAGCGTATTGCAAGCACATAAGGAATGATAGAATATTCCTAAGTTTCGGATACGCATCACTAGTTTCATCAGTCCTGTAGAGATATACCCGTCGCAAGCAATTTCGGAAACCAGGTATGTACCTTTTGAGAAAATAGCGTGGGGTGGTGCTAGTGTGATTCAAAATTCATAACGGTTGTTGAAAAGATAACGGACCACCGTTTACTCGATGATATGACGTTACGTGCATGAAGGTCAACCGGCGGAACTAATTTCAATTTTAATAAAGAAAAAACTATTTAGGAAAATAATAATATTGGCAAAAATAAAAACTTGGTTACTATATTTTATATGAAATTTAATGAGAGACAAATTTACCAACATATTTAATCAAAAGGTTATATACATTAAAAGTGCTTGATATCAAGTCGGAAACCACGCCTCAACTCTATAAGCTGCTCACGATCATAAAATTAGATGTTCACTGTTTATGATTTTGGTCTGCAGCCTTTCATAAGATTTTTAAAATTTTTTTTTGCGGTGTTCAATATTCAACATTTAACTTCAACGACTGTCCAGATATAATATTAGACTTTAGGCGAAACACATCTGATATTATCGATTAAAACATAATTATTTAAAAACATGCCAACTACGCAACGTAACAATCCAGCAACCAGCAGAATTAGTGAAGATTTAGCCGTTGACGCTAGAAGAAAAACTTAATGCGATAATGCAGCAGATGCAAGAGCTGCAAGGAGAATTTAGGCAAATCAACACACTGAGATCTTGGAAGGAGCCTCTAATGCACATAGCAATGTTGAAGTAGGAAGCGTGAACGGGTCGTTGGCGGTACTAACTCTAAACCTAGATTATTGTATAAAATATTGCCAGTCAGATTACACGCGAACGGTCGAGTAGTTAACAGCTTTGCTCTCTTCGATGATGGTTCGGCCATATTAATGATGAATAGCTACTTGGCGTGCCGCCTCGGCCTAAAGGCACAGAAAGAGAATCTAACGCTTTAATGATTTGGCAACACCACTGTAACAGAGCAGTCTGGCAGGGTCGACGTACGAGTTTCCGGAATGAGCAAATACAAGAAACAGTTTTTAATGCAGAACGTCAGAACGGTTACAAACCTTCTACTGCCAACACAGACATTAGAAATATCAAATTTGCCGTACAAGTATCGAAACTTGCAGCTCAAGAGATACGCTGGAGCGGTTCCTGAATTATAGGTGGGCCTAGACAACGCACACCTTAGTATCCCCAGAAATACGGTCGACGGCGGACTAAATGGATACTCGGTGGTTCTCCCGAAGCTTGGTTGGATCGTCTAAGAAGGCAGAGGGCGAGACATCGACCAGCGTCGCAGCAGTGTACACTTTGTTAATATGAACGATGATCATGAGAGACTGGAGCGTTTAGTGGGCGAATATATGTATATTCAATGAAAATTTATGGTCCAAGAAAGCTAATCTGCAGACCTCGTTAGAGTTAGAGAAATTTTAGAAAGCACAACGGTAAGAAAGGGTTAGCACTACGAAACGGGCTTGCTGTGGAAGCAGGATAAAGTAGAACTACCTGAAACGTGATAAGAGCCTTAAAATGTAGTATACCCGGCTAATGAAAGAATACGAAGCCAAAAGGTATTCAAGGAAGAGTGAAGACGAAATAGCCACATGCGATAAACACATTTGATACCTACCTCTCTTCGGCGTTTGGAACCCGAACAAGCCTGCCAAGATGAACGTGATGACATTTGGAGTAGGATGCTCCAAAGCTCGGCGCAGTTTGTGAATAACAAAAACGCGAATGAGTTCCGAGATTAGTTTCCCGATGCAGCGGAAGCCATAGTTAACAACCGTTATGTCGATGACTTTGTCCATTGTTTTTTCACCGAGGGAGAAGCAATTCAAGTATCGGAGCAAGTAGTTTATGTCCACCAGAAGGGAGGCTTTCATCTAAGCCTAAACGGCTTATCAATGTCATACTGTTCGTCCTGTCCTTTTCGAAGGTTTTTCCAGTCGTTATTGCGGGCAAGCGGAAGCCGACTAAGCGAGATGTACTAAGAGTCGCAATGTTGGTATTCGATCCATTTGGAATGGCAGCGGAGTATACTCTAGAGGCGAAGCTTATTTTACAATCTACATGGCGGGAAGGTATCGGCTGGGATGAGCAAATCACCGGAGAAACATACGACACTTGGAACTTGGTTAACAGCTATAAAGCGTTTGGAACAGGTTAGCGTTCTACGATGCTATGGTATATGCTTTGAACAATTTCCGGCCGAGTTGCACATATTCGCAGACGCAAGCGAAGTAGCGTATTGGAGGTCATCGGATGGCGCAAGTATCACGAGCCCTATGTTCATAACCGGAAATACTAAGTGCGCACCATTGAAACTCTCTTCTATACCTCGTCTCGAGTTACAGGCAGCAGTGTTGGCTACTCGACTTCGGCGATTCAACATATCACAACAAAACTCCAACAAGGATGCTGATGTGGAGCGATTCCAAAACCGTCATGTGTTGAATTACGTTTGGTCACCGGCGTTACAAGCCATACGTAGCTCATCGCGTAAACGAGATTCTTGAGATCTGCAGCATAAGCGAGTGGCGATGGGTTCCGAGCACTTCTAATCCGGCTGACAGAGGCCAGTCGACTTGGATCAGTGGCCTGAAGTTCTTGAAAGAAGAGAAACTCATGTGGCCGCAGGATGAGGTGCGTTGGAAGTGAAAAATGTTAGATCGCGTTATTTACCTGTCTTACGGTTCACGCAAAATATTTAATATACAGCCGGGGGCTGTTAGGAGCGACTACTGACGCACATACCTTTGAAAGAACACAATAGTGAACCACTTACCCCTAATAATATTGTCGTAGGTGCTCCTAACTCGGAGAAAACTCCACACCCTCACGAAGAAAAGATGGTACCAACCAGAACACAATGGTTCAAAGTACAGCTGTCGGTGTGTTTAACGTGGGTACCTGCCGACGACGGCCAAACCCCACGGCGCTCAAAAGCACAGCGGATCAGACCAATGCGCTGATCTGCGCCCCGGAATACAAGCATTACCGGTACCAACTGGAGGTGTGGCATGGTCACACCGTCCTCCTTGGTCGGGATCGAGGCCTATCTAAACCTCTGCCCTGCTATGGGTCCGGCACCCAGTTGCAATGCAACTCCACATCGAGCTTAGCCAAGGCCAAGCTCTACCCGCATTTGGGTATGAACCACAACCACCACGATACTCCCCGAAGGGCCGTACCCAAGAACAGGTCAGAGCAAGCTCTGAGGGCTCCTGTTCCCCGTGGTACCAGATTAAAGTCTCCGGTCAGAGTTCGTAGCCGAAGCTACTTCCAGTTGAGCCACTATACTGCTCTGGACTGGTAACCATCGACGCACTGCTTAGTCCGTCCGTCGTCGTCGTCGAAACACTTCTCGTGCAAACCCCCTTATGTTCGTCACAGTCAGTCGCGTTGAAAGTGCCCTACTAAAGTCATAACGTAAGTCAGTCAAAGTAATCCCCATGCTGTCCAGATTCCTTACGTCCGAATACCTTGGGCACTCACAGAGCACGTGTTCGACATTCTCGAGTCCCGCTCCACACTCACACCCCTCAGAGTCATGGAGGTTCCTCTCATGCAAAAATGCTTTGAGAGGACCGTGCCCTGTCAGGAGAAAACCCAGGCAGAGCCCGAAGTCCGGGTTCTCCCCCACGTACCCCGTATTCGGAATAAACCGGTATGTAACGCGACCGCTGCGGCTATTATACCAACGCTCCTGTCACATACCGAGAAGTCTCTCATCCAACAACCTCTTACACTCGTAGTGCCCCCTCTGTATGTCACCGTCCGATAACCACCCAGCCAAGGGTGGTATGTCAGCCCCCTTCTCAACCTAAATTTTATAGCTCGCGCTATCACCACCAGGTCACGAGGGGGCACCCCCATAAGTACCTGCAGTTGCGTCACGTACCTGACGCCGACCCCGTTGAGACGCACCACCGGTGTACGACCTAGCGACAGTTGTCCCTTGAACAGCATTGAAACCGTCTTGTCAACCGATATGTCCACTCCCAAATTTGACCCCCAGTTACTGAAAATCGCCAGTAACTCCTCTACCCTCCTTTCAATAATGGCCCTGGATTGACCCTCCACCAAGACGAGAAGATCGTCGGCGTAGGCACTGAAGCTGCAGTTAGGCTCGAGCCGCCGAAGCAGAGAGTCCATCATGAGGTTCCATATAAATGCACCACAGATGGACCCCTGCGGACAGCCACGCACCACCCCACCTGACGTGGAAAATAGCCCCCCCAAATGCATTTATGATAGGCAGCCTCCAGGTACTCAGGAATAAATTTCCACAAGCATTTACACACTTCTCCATTTAAGCCATCCATACCTGGTGACATCCTAGACCTAACCAGGCCAAATCCATAACCCAGCTCCTCAGCGTCTAGTGGAGGGACTGGTACCTCTTGTGTTGGAGGAACCAGCACCTCCGTCCTAGGAAAGAACGTTCCTTACAGGACCCCGGCACACTCCCTCCATGTGGATAACATAGTGTCACCCACACGAAGGGAGCATACCTCCACACTTTGACGACCCCGGCAGATTTTATAAACCTGACCCCAGGGGTCGCCCCTATTTTCCCCCACAAACCTCCTCCAATCTTCCTCCTTGGTCCTAACTAATAAGTTTTTGTACTCCACAATCTCCTTCCTAAATGGATACCTAAGTTGGGACAGATTATCGCCCCGGTATGTCTGGCTCTTTGGTACAGACGTTTCAAACGACGGACGGACCTCCTTTTGTCACTGAGCGCTCTGGACCACCATTTAACCCGCTTTGGGTTGAAGCCCTCCCACTTCCGGAGCTCCCGGTCGTTCACCCTCCAGGCGACTTCGTTTAGACGAGAGATTTGCTCGTCCGAGGTCATCTCCTCAAAGACGCCCAGAGGGGTCTCGACCATTTCTTCCCTGACCAGAAGACCGTACCGCTCCCAATCAGTGCCACCAGTACGCCAGCTTCTCATTGGGCATTCTTGCTGAACCATGCGGAAGAGCAGGCGTTGGCATCGAGTCCAATGACTACCGGCGTGCTATCTGCAAGTAGCAGCACCGGGTCAAGGTACCCGAGATAGGGTTCCATGGCCTACCAAATCTACCCTCTACGCTCACTACTACTCCTAACTCAGTGCGGGGCACTACCGCAACTTGCCATGCCGTGACCTTCCTGGCCACATCGCCGGCAAACATCCTTTTTGGCCGTACACTCTGCCACCCTGTGGTCAAAGCCCATGTACCGGAAACAGCCGGGCATCGGGGTGTCCAGTCGCACACGGAAGGAGAACCACTTAAATTAGCAACGGGTTCAAAGTACAGGAGATGCAGCACAGGTTTTGGAAAAAGTGGATGGACTAGTATCTTGCAGACCTTACAAAGAGAACGAAATGGTACGAAGCAGCCGCCGCTATCAGTCGATGATGTAGTCCTCATCTGCGACAAAAACGTACATCGTGCGAAGTGGGCACCGGGTAGGAAAGCCCAAGTATTCCCAGGAGCTGACGGGCAAGTAAGAGCCGCGCGAGTTAAAACGAAGGATGGCGTCTTCAAACGCCCAGCTTGCATACTAGCCAGGTTTGATGTTAGTGAATCGGGTGAGATTCACGGTGGCCGGGATGTTGACGCGGCTTAAGGTTTTTAGTCTTAAGACTTTATATATATTGTTAGCAACCATATTTAAATGAATTTATTTGTAATAATGTGGCAAGCTTTGGCAAAAATGTGAACGGCATGTCAGCCATTATGTGAAAACAAAAATTAGCGGCATCATTCGTAGCTGACATACCGGGAGGAACACACCTAAGTGTAAGTAATTTTCCACTTATGTTAATTTAACTAAATTGTAAAATTTTAAACAGGAAATAAAACATCACCATCATCATCATTGAAGTACCATCACAAAGAACACGATTTTTGGCTGTGGAGTATTGTGTGGAGTATTCTGGTATAGAGGTATTAATTTCAGGTAATTTTTGAAGAGTTGCGAGTTCTAGGTTTACTCTTGTTACTGATCATTATTCTTCAGTTTTGTTAGATGACTTAAAATACTCGTGAGGTAGGTTGGCGAGTTGGGCTTCGAAACTCCAGCAGTGACTTTGAGATAGTTCACCAGAAAGGCAATGAACACAAAGTTTCTAATATATTACCTCGTAGTGTGCCTGTAGTAGCGAAAATAATTACTTCGGACCCTAGAATAGCAAACATGATTCGTTTGGTAGAAAACAAGCAATTATCTATGTATATCTCCATGTCCTCTAATACGTTTAACGGCTGCTCTTATGTTGCACATGGAGAACTTTAGCGGCCTTTGCTTATTATATTAGTGTACATTTCTTTCCTGCAATAGGGTTTGCAAAGATTCATTCCGATGTACTAGATGGTTTTTGCATGTTTTTGTTGTAGTCCATTTTGTGTTCCCGATAGCTAGTTTTTATCTTACGTACTGTTTGATTTATGTAGCTGTATAGACATATGAAAATTAGTTTCTATACACCCTGCTTTTCCAGTGTGCCTCCTTATTACCATTTTGTAGTATCTTTCCTACGTTGTTTCCGGTTATAAACGCAGTTTGAATGTTGTATCTCTTGAATACTTTGGCTAGTTTGTAAGACGGTTTTCCCGTGTACTTTGTTTCCATGCCTATTTTTATTTTGTTTACCAGACCCTTTTTATATGCGATGTTTTCGGCGATGGCATATATTACGTTATTTAACGTATGCTTCCTTCTCTAGCGGGGTTCGTTCGAGCTTCGTTGGTAAATGCCTCAAAGCAGCATTTTTGTGCTGTTGAGTGTGGTTCGAAGAGTTATGTTTAATAGTGTCCGTGGTCATGGGTTTTCTATATATATCAAATATGAATTTGTTTGTATTTTTATTTGTTCTTATTATAACATCCACAAAATAAATTTTTCCTCCTCTTCCGCATCCATTGTAAACTTTATATTTCTGTGGTAATTGTTTCAATATCCTAGTAAAAATTCCATTTTGTCTCCCGTTACCAGAGCTTTACTCCTCAAATGGATATTAACTCATCCATATATCCTTTTTCTAGGCGTTGCATGAACACTTCCATTAGCCATAGCTGACGTTGGGTTACCCATTTCTAGACCGTTAGTCTGCCTATATATTTGGCCGTTAAACTTAAATTAATTTTAGTCAAGGCTTATTTTTAAAGCTTTATTCACTTCCGTTGCTAAGTTCTTGTAAGTCTTCTCTAGCAAAACTTTACTCAGAGTGGTTTCGGTTTCTGCAGTAGGTATCTATGGATAAAGGTACTTGACGTCAAACGATACTAAGTTTCCATCTTAAGGCACATCTATTGATCCCATTTTATCAATTAACTTCTTAGTAACGCTTAGTATGCGATGTGTTTATTGGGTAGTTCTTGCTTATTCCTTAATAGAGATTTCGACAGTTTATGTATATCCTAAAGCCGAGATAGCAGGAAAGGTGTCCAGGAGCAATGCCACTTCTTCGGTTAGCAGGTTAAATGGGAGTCAAGAAGTCGGTTGCCCGAGTTTCATAAAAGTGTTATTGGCCTCGGATGAAGGCGGACCTTGCAAAATATGTTAAGTATTGGCAGATTTAGGAGCAATTAAAGCCAGTTAATGTAAAACCGGCTGGTGGTATGGTATATAAGTCTAAGGCAGTCACTAAAAATTATCTGCGTCGATTTAGTTGGGCCTTTGGTATATCGTCACGATGCTATAAGAACATCTTTACGGTCGCTAAATACTTTTTGAAATTTCCTTTTTATTTCCTCTTCGGATTTCCGCAGCTCAAAGTGTGTGTAGGCATTAAGAGAATGATGTCTTTATCTAACTTGGTGTGCCTCGGTCAGTGATGTGTGATACCGGACCCCAGTTTAAAATTTGCGACCTGCGGGCGCTATAAGATGAATATGGCATCCTACTTCAGTACTCCGCCTACTACCACCCACAGCCGAACGGATAAATCAAATTATCAAGACGACACTCAGGACGTATGTGTCGGAGAATCATATATCATGGAAACAGCATTAAGCGAAGGTGGCTTGCTGTGTTGCTGGTTTTATGTGATACACCATAATTTGTCTATTTCGGAAAAGAAATATCGTTGCTAGGTAGTAGGGATGACACATAATCATTAGGTGAACAAGGTCACATTAGTTCTCATGACCGAAAGCTTTTAGAATCAGGCCGAACGTGAGCTCAAAGTTAACAAAAAAAGTACAACTTTAGGCGTTAAGATGCTCAGTATGTACCAGAGGAATTAGTTTAGCGGAAAAATTGTGTTCTGTCAGATGCAGCCAATTATATTGCGGCGAAATTAGCACCGAGGTATGTAGGCCCATTCGTAGTCAAGAAGCTGTTGCCGTGGATTTATATTCTGGGTGACGATGTGCGTAGAGAAAAGGGGATATTGAACGTGAAGGATTTAAGATCATTCTGAGAAACGAGAAAGAATCCACGATAGGGGTGCCGCTTTTATCTGTTATTGCGGCACTGTTATTGTTCGCCCAATGAGGACAGTGGAAAATTGTACGGTATTTGTGTGTTAGCACCATGGTGGCAACCACGACGACGCTCGGTTCTGTTTTTTAGAATTACGGCCCGGTGCCATGGAATTGAACACCAATAACACCAGCACTGAGGCTAATAGGTATGCTGACCGATGCGTAAGTTTTCGCATCGCAGGAAGGGTGTTGCTGAATGAGAAAAAAATTATGTTACAAATAAAATTTTTATTTTTATGTAGTAAGTGCCAGACGAGCCCTTTGTTTTAAATAGTGGAAAAATTATTTTTCTCCTATGTTTCATGGATTGTGTGGTCGGAATGCTTCTTCCTATTGTGTTTCCCTATCCTGTATTATTAAGCAGTCATTTTCAACATATGGTGCATTGTATTATTGTCCCTTGTGTACAAATTTGTTTTATATTTACATTGCTGATGAAAATATGTACCCACTGAAAATTTATTGGAACGTTCTCAAGAATAAGTTTACTCAAAACTTTTTTCCTAAGAAGTGGTACCATACTTATTTATTAAAATCTGATGGATAATTAACTGAAAAATGCAATGCCAATAACTGGGTCATATACGGTTACCTTAGTATGCAGGTTTCTCACTTCCATAATGAATAGCTGACGGAGTCCTCCATTAAATCCTTCAGTGCAAAATACAGTCAGCGACGGTGATGACATGTTTATGAAGCTACAATTATGAACCCGGTCCGGGTGACCTTGTAAAAAATAAACATTGGTGTTTAAATGATTATTGAGATTCGTTTTAGTAGGCATAAAAGAGATGGGAGAAATCTTAATAAATACAGGGAAGTTCTTAACTTCGGAAAGAGCTAATAAGGGTCGGATTCAATAGCCAGACAAATTTCAAACACACCCTGGGGTTAGAGTCTCTTCAGATAGCGGCTTATTTGAGTTAGTTAGTAAAGTTATCTCCCTATTCCATCAAAGATCAAATCATCTCCTATTACTCAAATGACATTTACTGCTCCAAAAATTCGAATATTTTCCCTTAAGTGCTAAAAAATACGGATTCAACAAATAACACAATATTGAGGCGGTGATTTTTATGATTTTTGTTAAAAGAGTGTGTTGCCCCGATGGATTGTGCCATGTTATCAGTCCAGTCAGAGCTCGCAGCTCCCTCCTCTGGTTGAGGAGAAATTTCGCCACTACTCTGTCTGGCCTTTTCAGAAAGCACTTAGTTATTTTGCAGGAGTCAGAACTGCACCAACAGTCCTCATGAGCTTTGCTCATAAGTTCCCTGATGTATTGTTATAACCCAACGGAAACCCACTTTCCCGACCAACCGGCACGAGGGGCTCAATCCGCATAACGTACGGATGTTTTTTAAATATACAAATCTTAGGTGCCGAGTCGTGGCAGAAGAAAGTTTGTTAAGCGTCGAGATCCCAAGCTGCTCAGCTACAGAATAAGAATTCATCAGCCGAATACAAAGTTAGAGAAATGCAAAGTAAGAAAATTGGATCGTTAGCTGTTATTATGAAAGGATAGAATAGTTCTTTTAATTATAAACCTGACAGTTCCCGCCATAATTGACCCGACGATTGGTTCCGGTCTAACTGGACAGTCCGAAGACCCGGGGTTTGACAAATAATTGGCCAGTTCGTTACCTTGAACACCACAGTGTCCCGGCACCCACACAAGTTCAAGCTTCAACTTTTGCCAACTATGCAGTCTGTTTCTTTGAGTATTGCGAAGACTTCCGATTGAAACACCGTGGTCATCTGAGACAAAGCAGAGAAGCCTCTGAAGTTACCCTCCAGATGCCAGCCAGCTCCAGTCCCATTACAGTCATGGAGCCATTAGTGTAGAAAGTTTTTACCGAGCTCCCCAGAAGGGTATCTGGATCTCTCCATTCCTCCCTTGTAGGAAAGCTAACGGCGTACTTTCTCCCAAAAAAACCCACGGTATCATTTTGTCATTTGGCGCCAGAAGCAAACGGTATTCCTCCGACATCCTTCCAAACAACTCCCTGTGTCCGAAGCTCCTGTCGATGTACCATAGGCCGTAAGCATGCTGTCGACTCATCGTCTTCATTGCCTCCTCCTGTATTGCTAAATGCAAAGATAGCAAATCAAACAGAGCATTAAGAGCCACGCTTATGCACACACTTCATCTGTTTAGCATAGAAACCGTGGTTTTCCCCATGATTCTACGCCCCCATACCACAGCAGAGTACATGACTATCGGTCTGACTAGGGCTGTGTATACTGAAAGTACCATAGCTGGTCTCAGACCCCTAGTCTTGCTAAAGGTTCTCCGATACTGTCCGAAAACTTTCAGTGCTCGATTTACCTTCAGCTCGATATGAGTTTTCCACGTCAGCTTGCTATCTAGAGTTACCTCTAAATATTTCTCTTCCCCGGAATGACTTACGTCTACGCCTCTGAGCACCAGAAGGTTGAGACCTTCCAATTTTCTCTTCCGCGTAAACAAAACTATCGTTGTCTTGCTGGGGTTGACAGCAAGGCCTTGCAAAGTGCACCATTCAAAAATCATATTCAGGATTCTCTGTGTCTTTGCACAGGCCTCCCTGAGAGACTTTCCTGACGTCAAAGCACACACGTCGTCAGCGTAGGCCTGGATGTGGTCGGAGCTTTGCATTTCCGTTAGTAGAGAGTCCACTACCAGGCACCACAAGAGAGGCGAGAGTACACCGCACTGAGGGCATCCTCTCCCAACCTCCGCCATGGTAGAGAGGCCAGTTTCTTCCCCAACGGGCAGCAATCTTCTTGATAGCATGAAGCGAATCCATCTTACGATTGTACCATCCACTCCATGCCGTCTGGCCGCAGAACACATAGAGTCAAAAGCAGCGTAGTCAAACGCACTACATACAATGAAGTGTGTGATCGAGTGCTGACGTGTACAACATAGCGCTGCAGTATTTTTGCCACTTTCCGCGGTCTTCACTTCCAAGTTTCTCCAATCATGATCTTATATTTCTAACATTTAATTTCGATTTTACGTGCATAAACAGTTCATATTCTTACCGTGCCTTCACGCATATGATTTATAACGAGCATGGAAAAGGTGTTGATATAATTAATTGGGCATCCGTTCCATGGCTGTTATCAGCTAGCGAACAAATTAATTTTACTCACACCAACATTAGTAGCTTTTTTAATAGATTTGTACCACTTATAACGAAATCAAACAAGCGTTAAAGTCGTCCATGGTTTAACGGAAATATTAAAATATTGATTAAGAAACGAAACAGATTATACCAAGATTAGAAACGTTATAAAACCGAAGCTCTCTACGGAAGCTACAAAATATTAAAAAGCTAGGTAAATAAAACTATCAAATTTCAAAAATCAAAATACTATTAACATAAATTCAGCGCAGCAGTGGGTTCCAAGTAGAAATGGAAGCAAATACGTGAAATCGGTCTTGGGATTAAAGATACTCAAACCGTTGACGATATTAGTGTCAATGATTTAAATGGAAAATTTATAGGATCCACTGCTTCCACGGGTAATCCGTGTTACGATAGTTACAGTGTTAGTCCGCCCTTATCATTTCCAGATTTTGGTTTTGCTTGTATAAATGAGTGTGATGTTGTCCGGTCCATACTATACATAAAATCCAACGCAGTTGGACCTGATGGCTTAAATCCTAAGTTTTTTAAATGTCTACTTCCTACAATCCTTCCCTACGTCACATACGCGTTAAACTCAATATTAACGACTGGCACTTTTCCCGATTGCTGGAAAATGGCAAATATAGTTCATATTCGGAAACCAAATGGTGACTTTAGACCCATCGCTTTTGCCTTTTCTCCCCAAAGTTCTTGAACGAATTATGTACCAACAAATAAACTCGTTTACTTCAAAAAACTCTCTTGTGAGTGCATGCCAATCTGGCTTCAGGTCGATTAAAAGTTGTGTCACTGCACTTCTAACTGTTTCAGATGATATTAAAAAAAATTTGGACGATAATAAATCTTCACGACCACTCCAAAGCATTTGACACGGTCGATCACAAACTACTATGTTTAAAACATACCTGTTAAGTCATGAGTACTACTCGTACTGAGTAGCAATTTAAGGACTTTGGCTTTTCTGAGAAGTACTCATTTTTTTCAAGTACATTACATTTGTATCAATTACTACTCGAGTACAAGTACTTGTATGTGGAAAATATTTGGAAATACCATCAAGTACTGAAAGTACTCGGAAGTACTCGAAAATACTCGCTAAAAGATTTGGAATCTTTTTCCGAGTACTTTCAAATACTTTGAAGTACTTTTTAATTTTTTTTATATTTTTCGAAGATTTTTCAAATTTATAACTTTTATTTATATAAATGAACACTATTTATTACTTATTACACTAAATTATCAACATAAAGTAATCTTTTAATTAATTACTTAGCAAAATTTATTATTTAAGTGAAGTTAAGCATTTGTACCATCATTAGTGTGATAGACCCATTAAGTAGTTGGTTACAATAATTGTAGGCACTGTTGGCTCACGGCCATGATGATATTGCAGGGCCAATATGATAGTATGTTAGACAAAGTACGATCTGATATCGCATCAGCTAAGTATTTTTGTACAACTGCTGACATATGGTCGGGTAATCACCGTAGCTTCCTTGGGTATACATGCCACTGGTTGAATGATAAATTGGAAAGAAAGTCGGCTGCTTTAGCTTGCAGGAGACTGACTGGCACACATTCATCGGAAAAACTGATGCATGTCATTACCGATATAAACAGCTCCTTCGAACTCAACAGTTCAAATGTCGTCATGACTGTTACTGACAACGGTTCGAATTTTGTCAAGGCGTTCAAGGAGCATGGGGTTGAATGTCTTTTGCCTAAGCATCAGAGATGTGCCAGTCACACCCTTAATTTGCTTGCGACAACTGACTTCATGAAAAT
Source organism: Philophylla caesio (assembly GCA_963971545.1). Lineage (NCBI taxonomy): Eukaryota > Metazoa > Arthropoda > Insecta > Diptera > Tephritidae > Philophylla > Philophylla caesio. The sequence continues at coordinate 114,202,978 of OZ020604.1, read as the reverse complement.
TTTGAAATCCAACGCAGAAATTAATTACCAGAACACTACGGTAAAGTTATATACATTTATTTACTTTTTTGTAATTATAATTGTTAAAATCATTAAGGTCTTTCAAAAATGCAACTCTTTGTGGAAAAAGTGCTCGTACCCGAAGTCCAGCGAAACGATCGTGGAAAATTTAGGTGGTTCGCTAGTTGTTCCCGTCGTAACCCGCTGGAATTCCTTGTACGACGCGGTAAAAAGGTTACTCCAGCATAAGGACAAACTCGGCCACCTATGCTATGAAGTGAACGTTCCGCTACTCCACAGCGGGGACTTGAAATACCTGGAGTCATACGCTGCAATGATGGAGCCTATAGCTATAGCGCTTGACTTTCTTCAGGTGCAGAGAGAAGTTAAATATGGCTTCCTTATACCGACTCTCATGACGTTGAGCAACAAGCTAATTAAGTTTAGCGAAAGTAATGAATTCGTTAATTTGAGCTCTATCGCCATATGTTTGGAAAACAAATTGAGGGAAAGGTTTCAGCCATATTTTCTTTTAGCTCCTGATTATCCCAGGTATTAAAACAAAATGGATCAAAGTGCTGCAGAGGAAAAATCGGGAGATGACAGTGGAGCGGGCTTGCGGCATTGTTATTCAGGCCGTTACGGAGTCTCTGAACAAGGAAAATATTTTCCTTAATTTTGAAAGCAAATTAAGGCGAAGCCATTTCGATGAGTTTTTTGACTTCAGTAGCAACGGTATATAAGTAGAATTAAAAAATTCAAAGTAATTTTTCTAAATGTATTGCGTGTTTGTTCACAGACGAAGATAATGATACTCCCTCAGAATGACCAGAACAAACGGCAGATCTGACTGCTGCAGTAGTCAACCAATTTTACAGCTACTTAAATGATGACTCTGTAGCCCTAGATTGCCTGGACAAGTATAGCTTGCTAAGGGAGGCTTACATTAAATTCAATACCCCCTTGCCATCATCAGCGCCAGTTGAACGGCTTTTTTCTTTTGCGGGCATTATTAACAGCCCCAGGCGGCAGTCAATGACTGACTTCTCATTTGAGAAACTAGTTATCATGAAGGCTAACGCTCAATATTGTAAGTAAAAAGAATAACTTTGAATAAAAAATGATTATTGATTTGTATTTATTTTATATTTACAGATGATCTTTAAAAACAATTTTTTCATTTATGTTAATTATGTACATATGTATATATGTATGCATGTATAAAATTAATTAAAAGAGTACTTTATGTTGATAATTTAGTGTAATAAGTAAATAAATAGTGTTCGTTTATATGAATAAAAGTTATAAATTTGAAAAATCTTAGAAAAATATAAAAAAAATTAAAAAGTACTTCAAAGTATTTGAAAGTACTCGGAAAAATATTCCAAATCTTTTAGCGAGTATTTTCGAGTACTTTCAGTACTTCATGGTATTTCCAAATACTTTTCAACTCCTAGTACTTTTACTCGAGTACTAATTTAATTTCAGCTAGAAAACAATTACGTATTCATTATAAGTATTTTATAAAGTATTTGTACTGAGTAGTACTTGTACTTGAAATTTAACAGGTATGGTTTAAAATTAAAATATATACAATGTTTGTTCATTTTTCTGTTGGCCTAGTAAAATGTTAATATTTTATAATTTTATTGAGCTCAAGGCTAGTTTATGGAAGATTTGCTTGTGAAAAAACAACAACAGTTTTTAATGGTTGAAGTTATAGTACTATTTCGGAAATCACCACATTTCCTCATCAGACTTCTTTTTGATTATTAAATTAAATTATTTTTATTTTAATTTTCATAACCACTTCTCTCAGGCTTTGAACCCGGGAGCTCGGAGTTGCAGAGCCAATACGCTACCTATTGTGCTACGCTAGCCGAGTTGGCTGTTGTGTTTATTTCATCTTCCTTAATCAAAAAGAAGTCTGATGAGGAAATGTGGTGATTTCCGAAATAGTACTATAACTTCAACCATTAAAAACTGTTGTTGTTTTTTCACAAACAAATCTTCCATAAACTGGCCTTGAGCTCAAAAAAATTATAAAATATTAACATTTTACTAGGCCAACAGAAAAATGAACAAACATTGTATACAAGGATGAGCACGCCTTAAAAATGCATAAAATAAAGAATTTGTAAAATAAAAACACAAACAACAACCACACAAACAAGTTAAATTGCGGCAGATCAGTTGCTCTTGTTTGTAGTTGGTTTGTTTAAGGAAGATGAAATAAACACAACAGCCAACTCGGCTAGCGTAGCACAATAGGTAGCGTATTGGCTGTGCAACTCCGAGCTCCCGGGTTCAAAGCCTGAGAGAAGTGGTTATGAAAATTAAATTAAAAATAATTTAATTTAATAATCAAAAAGAAGTCTGATGAGGAAATGTGGTGATTTCCGAAATAGTACTATAACTTCAACCATTAAAAACTGTTGTTGTTTTTTCACAAACAAATCTTCCATAAACTGGCCTTGAGCTCAATAAAATTATAAAATATTAACATTTTACTAGGCCAACAGAAAAATGAACAAACATTGTATACAAGGATGAGCACGCCTTAAAATTGCATAAAATAAAGAATTTGCAAAATAAAAACACAAACAACAACCACACAAACAAGTTAAATTGCGGCAGATCAGTTGCTCTTGTTTGTAGTTGGTTTGTTTAAGGAAGATGAAATAAACACAACAGCCAACTCGGCTAGCGTAGCACAATAGGTAGCGTATTGGCTCTGCAACTCCGAGCTCCCGGGTTCAAAGCCTGAGAGAAGTGGTTATGAAAATTAAATTAAAAATAATTTAGTTTAATAATCAAAAAGAAGTCTGATGAGGAAATGTGGTGATTTCCGAAATAGTACTACAACTTCAACCATTAAAAACTGTTGTTGTTTTTTCACAAACAAATCTTCCATAAACTGGCCTTGAGCTCAATAAAATTATAAAAAAAAAATTAAAAAATATATTTAAATTTTCGTGTACAGCGGTAAGCCTGATCAGCTCTTATCTTCTCGGTAGATTTCAAGCAGGGCAACGAGGTCTCTAGTTTTTTACCCGTTCGTAAAGGGATTCCCCAGGGATCGATACTTGGTCCACTATTGTTTGTATTATATGTCGATGATCTGCCTAAAGTACTAATGCACTGCAACATTCAAGTTTATGCAGATGATGTGCAACTATATGTGAGCTGTCCTATAGTATCAATAAATGCTTGTATTCGAGATCTAAATTCGGACTTAAGTCGGGTTAATCAATGGGCCAGCAACAGTGGCCTAGTTTTAAATCCAAACAAATCCCAGTGCATAGCTATTTACAACAAAAATTTCAAACTTAGTAGCTACGATAAAGTTATCTTAAACGGAATAGTGATACCCTTCGCGGACTCAGCGAGAAACCTGGGTGTAACTTTTACAAGAACGCTGACGTGCAATACTCACATATACGGTGCTATTGGCAAAGTGTATGGTATGCTCAGATCCCTATGGACTACGCAATACTTCACTCTAGTTAAAACTAGCCTACTTTTAGCAAAATCTTACTTGCTGACAATACTGTTGTACGGTTGTGAACTGTATGCAAACTGCGAAAGCGCATGCCTTAAGAAACTGAACGTAGTTTACAACAACATAGCGAGATATATATTTGGTAAAAGGCGTCGTGACCACATTTTTGTATGGGCTCTGAAGATATCCTCTATATCGTTCGATAATCTGCTAAAGCTTAGGTGTCTGACGCTGCTTCATAAAATCATGGTCACAGAAGAACACCCACTTCTCAAAAGCCGCCTTCAACAGGCTCGATCGTCGCGAACACATCAACTCTTTCAATTAAACTTCCTATCTATGCCATCTGAACGTGAATTTTTTGTTTTCTCGGTTCGCCTTTGGAACAAGCTACCTGATAAACTCAAGATCACCAGGGTCACAGCACACTTCAAGAGCGCATTATGCAAACTATACAGCGAAAAAGTAAAAAACATATTACCTTTGACCATTGTCATCCCTTTTCCTACTTTTCAATCTCTAACTTCAAAGTTCTTATTTCCGATTTTCAATTTCAAAGCTCTTCTTAGTTTTAAGATTCAATGTGATAGTTTGTAATCATTTTATAATCATTTTAATTTTATGTACAATACTGAAATATAAACTATGGTTGTTGTATTGTAATAATAATAAAATAAAAAAAAATGTCAGCAAATACTCCCATTATGTATTCCCCTGCTTCCAGCCCCACTTCGATCTTTGTTACAAGATCATGCAAAGCTGATTCACAGGATTTTACACTCTGGTATGCATGCTGGTGAGTACTAAGGGGACTGTTCACCGAGACCCTTGATCTAATGTGCCTTTCGACCATACGCTCCAGGCTCTTCAGCATGAAGGATGTCAAACTAATCGGCCTGCAGCATTTCGCCAGGAAATAATCATCCTTTCCCGGTCTGGGATTCAAGACAACCCTGGCTTTTCGCCAAAGCATAGGGGTATACCCAAAGGCCAGACAAGCCCTAAAGATTCTCATTAGCGTCTCAATTTGCTTGTATCTCCCACACTTAAGCATCTTTGGGTACACACCATTCGTACCAGGTGATTTAAAATCACAAAAAAAGAGGTTAGTGAAAACCTCACTGATTCCTCGGTCACCACCTTCGATGCTATGTACCAGTTTAATCTGGTGGCTCTCCCAGTCGCGTCATCCACTTCCATATCTCTGCCTGTGTCAGGAATAAGCCTGCAACCCGGAAAGTGGGTTTCCAGGAGAGTGTTGTAAGTATCCAGCAATGCAGCAGTATAAGATCCATCAGTGTTCCTGCGAGAATCTAGCCTAACCGTAAGGTCCTGTTGCAGTACCCTACAGAGCTTGGCCGACTCTTTCGTGTTTTCAATATCACTGCAGAAATCTCTATAAGTGCTTAATTTACACGATCGAATTTTCCTCTTATATTTCCTCTGCACGACACGATATATCTTCCAATCTTCTTCCTTCAGAGTTTTTGACGCCCGATTCAGAAGTTTCCTGAATTTTTTTCGAGGCTTAGTAAGTGCGGCGTTCCACCATGAGACCGCTTTTCCTTCGCTGCTTCTTCTCAGCGGGCATGTATCCTCAAAACAACCAACCAAAGTACTCGTTACCTTGTGGGTCGCCTCTCCAATTCGTTTTAAACTTTCGAGTTGAGGAATATCTTGAATTCTCTCTTCTAGCAGCAACCCATGTCTGTACCAGTCCGCCTTTTGAGGATTCCGACCTTTTGGCATTTGACAAGTATCACTACCTAGCCGGAACTCAATGAACCGATGATCAGAAAGAGATTCCTCATCCAAGACAATCCATCCTTTGATGTGATCCAGCACGACTTTGTTGGTCAAGGTTAGATAAATCACTTGTTGTGTTCTGCTCGTGACAAAAGTGGGCTTGTATGCAGTTTCGCATGCCTACTGCATAGAAGAGCAATAGACGATTTGCTATGCTGCAGATTTATCTGGGTAAAAATAATCTCTGACTCACCAAGTGGTAAAGCCATTAACTACTTCTTCTCGCTTTCCCTTTCCTTGTCTTGGGTACGGAAAATAATCCTTCCCAGGTGTAGGTAAGCTTGGGTCTAAGCCTACCACCAGAAAATAGCCTTCTCCATTGCTGGGAGCCGGTCCTCTGGTATACGAGTACACATGCCATTGGCTAGTTTTCAGCCCCTCGTTCTGGACACCGATACGCTGTAGAACCTCGCTTGGTTTCCGAGGAGTACCCGGTTTCCAAGCAGAGGTTCTCACCAACCTTCTACTACATCCGTCTCTTAGGACGAATTTGTAGTTTCCGTAGGCTGGTATCTTTGCTACCATTTTGTTCAGGCACTCTCGGGAATGCTAATCGGAGCATTGTATATTGACGATACCGTCCTCCAAGAGCATCCCCTCGAATTTAGGTTTGGCTTTCGACTCGCCAATTGCCTTCCAAAGGTAGCTGTCGATAAAGTCTCTTTGCCCTTTGGACAACGATCCTTCCTTTTATCGGTGTGTATCTCCAGCGCCATGGCTCCTGCAGCCACGTTTGCAAACGGCGCTGAGGTAGATGGTTGAGACACACCCGACGCTCGGGATCCTCTAACTCCCATACCTGATGAAAGTTTGCGTGCGGGCGTTTGGTTCGAGCCTGCAGGCATATCCGATTCCAATCCTGAGATCTTCATCTTCTTTGCCTTGCGACTCTCGCCACATACCCGCACAGACCCCTGGTCAGCATCGGAAGGGAGCTCCAGAACAGATGAGTCACCCGTCCTGTCACGCTTCCCTGTTGCCATTCCGGGTGTAGAGCTGGTAAGCAAAGGATACTGAGTACTCGCCACAGCTATAGCCGCGGCTTTCCTCTCCTTCTTCTTCCTTCTCTTCAGCTACCTTGCGGTTAGCTTTTTACCCGTTTTCGACTCACCAATATAGGACTTCCCCTTACCGATAATCCCCTGGTTTGCACCAGGTTTAACCGTTGTCAGTTCCGTCACTGATACCAGTGATCGGCTGCCTGAAGAAGAAGCAGGACCATCTAGCATCCTCGCATCTGCCACAGCGTTAGCTGCTTCATCGTGCTTGGATGCTAGTTCGCCCTTCTCCTCATTCAGGAATAGGCTCTCCATTGACTTAGTCATTGTGCCCACCAGTGGCTTGCTGATGGTGAGTTTTGGGCATGCACATCCGACGCCCAGGCCGCCGACAAGTTAGGGGGATTCCCAGCCTGCTGGTTACCCCGTGCTGATAATCCTGGTTTGGACTTAACCATGAGCAAAGGGGCGGGGAGGGATTGCATTTTTACCTTAATGCCAAAGGGTTGGCGTTTCAGAGGGTATTCTTTCCGTCATCCTCCTAACTCCCGAGACTCTCTAAAAGCCATTCGGCGAACTCGAACCAAAGTTGAGGGTTCTCACCTTCTTTTATTTGTCCCTTGGCCGAGGCTTGGGCTAACAGTGCCAGCAGCGTGAAGGAAAAAGAGGAGATTGGTAGGTAGAGGTGGGAGGTATCACGTCGGAAAATCTGCCATCGTGTTACACTTCAATACCCTTTGAGCACCTGAAGCTAGTTACTAACAACAATGTTCAAAAGTTATATATTCCACTTTTATTTCGCCTCACTCGCTGTGTTAATTAAAATTTGCTGATTGCTTTCCAAATTGAAATTATCGAGTACATGTTGCTGTTATCCAACTATGTATAGAGAAGATCGATACAACGATGTTAGTAGAATTCCGGTCATGTTTCAGAAAGTACAACAGACAGGAAAACTTTCAAAACATGCAGCTTTGATGAATAAAATAACCATGTTTCGCGAAATTGTTGCAACTTTGACTAGTCAGAATCAAATAGAGTGGAAGATGGACACGCAATGCCTTGTGTTTACGCCAGCTGTTTCAGCATTCACAATGTATTCTGCCATTGTGAATAAATTATTAATTCCACTTGCAGACGTCGCTGTGATAGTACGAGCACAGGGACTCGTTACTTTCTCTCCCTTTTCTCGAGCCCTGTTACCCGTACCGTACGATGGGTTTCGCCTTATGCGAAAACCCAGCGCTCTTTTACTTTGTGAAGAGACGCCCCCGTAATCACACGTAAGCTCTTGCATTTATTATATATATATAACCCCACTTTATTTTCAGCAGTGCTTTTTATAATAGAAAATAAATTTGCACTCAAATTGACACTTGTGTGTTTTTATTGGCGAAAGCAAAACAGCATTCCTCCCCGCTCGAACATGGTTCTTCGAGCCGGATCTCTCTGATTTTTTGGTTTTTTTTTTGTAGCTACATGTGCTGTACTCGCAAATAAAATTAAAAAAAAAAAGTTCCACTTGCAGACGTCGCTGTGATAGTACGAGCACAGGGACTCGTTACTTTCTCTCCCTTTTCTCGAGCCCTGTTACCCGTACCGTACGATGGGTTTCGCCTTATGCGAAAACCCAGTGCTTTTTTACTTTGTGAAGAGACGCCCCCGTAATCACACGTAAGGTCTTGCATTTATTATATATATATAACCCCACTTTATTTTCAGCAGTGCTTTTTATAATAGAAAATAAATTTGCACTCAAATTGACACTTGAGTTTTTTTATTGGCGAAAGCAAAACAGCATTCCTCCCCGCTCGAACATGGTTCTTCGACCCGGATCTCTCTGATTTTTTGGTTTTTTTTTTGTAGCTACATGTGCTGTACTCGCAAATAAAATTAAAAAAAAAAAAAAGTTCCACTTGCAGACATCGCTGTGATAGTACGAGCACAGGGACTCGTTACTTTCTCTCCCTTTTCTCGAGCCCTGTTACCCGTACCGTACGATGGGTTTCGCCTTATGCGAAAACCCAGCGCTCTTTTACTTTGTGAAGAGACGCCCCCGTAATCACACGTAAGGTCTTGCATTTATTATATATATATAACCCCACTTTATTTTCAGCAGTGCTTTTTATAATAGAAAATAAATTTGCACTCAAATTGACACTTGTGTGTTTTTATTGGCGAAAGCAAAACAGCATTCCTCCCCGCTCGAACATGGTTCTTCGAGCCGGATCTCTCGGATTTTTTGGTTTTCTTTTTGTAGCTACATGTGCTGTACTCGCAAATAAAATAAAAAAAAAAAAAGTTGTAGAATATTATTTTTGCATGAAAACATAACCCCTAAAACTGCCAAGTTGACAACCCCATTTAATCCCCCATTAAGTTGTGTTAAATGTATTGTGGATATACTAATATATACATACATATAACCAATTAAACACAGCTTATAACATTTCTTAAAGATTTTTCACAATCTTCTATCGTGAACGAGAAGTGGATTGCGAACGAAAATATAATATTACAACCTGCAAGGCGCCATTTGGACGTGTGCATAAAGTATTTTTTTATAAATTAAAATAAGCTCTTAATTGGCGACCGCCGCAACTCCGGCGACAACGAGGAAAATTAGAAGAGCACGGCGGTCTTAACGGTTGGAGAATCGATACGCATAAAAGGTAATCCTTTGAAATTTTAAATTATATTGAATAGTGTGTATTTGCAGCACCCGAGTTGCCCGCACTGAAGACATAGCGGGTGCTCCAGCAGACGGCAAAACAAGTGCCGGCGTTGTTAGCTGGAAAATTGTGGTACGTCAGTGCTGATTGATTCGTACATCAGCACTGGCAGAATTATATATCGGTGCTGACGAAATTATACGTCAGTGCTGGAAAATTTTACACCAGTGCTCCGGCGGGAGCAGCGACTAATTGGGCGGCGGGCCCAACGATTGGAGGAGCGAATCCGAAGAAATGAAGGTAAACATTTCACTTGTACATTTTAATTAACATACTTGCAGAAACGACATTGGGTGGCACCGAATTTTTGTACTCCTGCACTTCTGTAAGGGAAGAGTGTGCGCCAGTGCTCCGGGAGCAGCATCAGCCAATTTGTGCATCGGCGGAAGCAGCTAAAATTGGGTGCGAACAAGCGAATTTGTGCGTTAGCGCTGCCACGGGAGCCAGCAGCAACGAGTCGTGCGCCAGCGCCCCGGCGTTAATAGCCGCCTTTCTGCGCCATTAATATAAATTAAAAATAAATTACTAAATTAATTAAATTAAAAAGAACAAAAAGTGAAAAATAAATTCTAAAGTGAAAGAAAATAAATTTAATTTCATAAAATTCGAAAAAAAGAAATTTCAACTAAATTGATTCCTTTTATACTAAAAGTGGTATTGCGAAGCCATTGGTGTTCCTTTCAACACATATTCATCTGAGCGGTCGAGTTCTATAGACGAAATATTAAATTAATTAAATTAAACTAAAATAAAGAACAATTACTTGTATTTGCCCATTGAGATTTTAACTCCATATAAAATGGTGTGGCGTGTTCAAAACCATTGGGTATCGGTACCTTTTTCCGCTTTCCCGACAATTGGTTGGTTTTCCTCAATAACTTTGTTTTTTTGAGCTGTGATTTTTCCGCGTTATAATTTTCATAATTAACGATTTTGAATAATTTTATTTTATTCGTTCGAGCTATTTGGAAGGCCTTTGAAGACATTAGGTTTTCCCCAGTGGTGGATAACACTGCGGGAAACAAATACGATTTATTTTAACTTTGCAATTTTGTTTTTCGATTTCGAGCATTTCCCGTGATTTTCCCCAGTCGTGCCTAACACTGAGGGAAATAAATTCGACTTTTTTTTTGGATTTTTATTCCCGGCTTTTTTCATGATTTTCCCCAGTCGTGCGTTACACTGAGGAAAATAAATTTGCTTTGGTCTCTGACTTATTTTTTCTCGAGACTCAAGCGGGATTTCATTCAGTGGTGCGATACACTGAGACAATCTTTACAACGTCTTGTTTTTCGAAATATTAACAAACGTCGGCGTTTGAAAACTTGAAACTTTTTTCGTGGAATTGTCTTTACGACATTAAATTTATATCGTTTGTTGGTTTTTTTGAAGTATTTTTCAAAAAAAAATTATATTTAAGCTTGCTCCTGCTTTTGTTTTTTAACACTGATATGGCCACACTCAACGATTTTTCAAAGTCAAAGAGGAATTTGATAAGTACTCAAAGACTTTGTCCGACAACGAAAGCGATCGGTCCGCTCTTCGGTTGGCCAAGTGCCGATACCAGGACTGTTACACCGCTTACTTGACTTGCGGTGCGCTTATAGGTGAGACTTCTCATGGCCTCACGTTTGCTCAACAAAGCAGTTCAACGGTCAATCCCGGGCTTCATAAAGTTGAACTGCCTGCTCATTCAAATATCCGTTTACCTCCATGCGATACGGAGATATTTTATGCTGACTACATGTCGTGGCCATCGTTTCGGGATTTGTTCACTGCGATTTACATCGCGTGGCAAAATCTATCTGAACGATATGAAAATAAGCGGATAATGGTCAACAGTCAGCTGAAGATTTTATTTAATTTACCAGCGATGACAGTAGAACGCGAAATCGATATTAAGAATTTGCAATGGTCGGTTAACAATTGCATCTCATTGTTAGAAATGTACGGTATTGACATTGAGAACTGGGATGCAATTTTCGTGTTTTTGGTGTTGAGTCGGTTGCCAGACACGACCCTAGCGCTATGGGAACAAGGGATTGTGAGGAAGGCGGAAATTCCGAGGTGGGAGGAATAAGACAGCTTTCTCACAAGAAGGTTCCAAACGTTGGAAACTGTTTCCGACATTCGGGGTGCTAGAGCGGTTAAGCCGACCGTCAGTCGACAACTATGAGAGGCGAGTGTCGACACAGCATTTGTAATTCGCTCAACCTGCCTGCAGGCTGTGCCCCGAGCAAAACCATCCGCTAAAGGGTTGTCCCAAGTTTTTAGCAACGAAAGTTGACGATCGGGTCAATGTTGCTAAACACCACAATCTGTGCATGAGTTGTTTAGCACATTCGCACATGGCAAAGGACTGCAAGAGTCCATTCACTTGTTGGAACTGCCATCAGAGGCATCATTCGCTACTTCACCTGAACACGGCGCCGCAGAAGCCCAGTACATCAGTGCCCCGACCAGCCCCGAGAAATAGAGATGTTCGACCCCCACAACCCCCGGCAAGGACACACATTGTTCAATCTCTACATGCTGCGAGCAGTCACAACATACTGCTGGGTACCGCGATGGTGAACATCTGCCACTTAGGAGAGACGTATGAGGCCAGAGCATTACTGGATTCAGGATCGCAAGGAACGTTCATCACTGAACGTCTTCAAAAGCGCATCCGATTGCCGACACGAGACTCCGATACTCAGGTAACTGGAATAAATGCCTCCGTATAGGCAAATGTGAGAAACGTCGCACATTTGTTTTTAGGTTTTCCGGTGAACCCCGATTTTAGAATCGAGGCACGAGACGTCGTTCTACCCCAACTAACCGGAAACCTCCCTAAATTTTCAGTGGTTAAGGTGCAGCTTGATTCACTGCCATCATTAACCCTGGCGGATTCTAACTTCTACAGGAGTCTACAGGTGGATGTCATCCTAGGTGCGGATGTGTACCCAGCAATCATCAAAAACAACGTGCAGCGGGGCGTGCTGGGATCCCTTCTCGCGCAGGAAACGGTGTTTGGATGTATCTTGACTGGTCCAGTAAGCCAGAAAATACGGATACTTTCACTACATTCGTATCGTACTGCGCAAAAACGAACAGCCCAGAATTGACTCGCTTCTGGGAACTGGAAGAGGTGCCATATAAAAGAAAGATCACCCCGGAGAAGGAATACTGTGAGGAACTGTATGCAAAAACCACGACAAGAGACGAGAAAGGGCGATATATGGTTTCGCTACCATTTCGACGAGAATTCCCAGGAATAATCAACCTGGGATACTCAAGAACTGGCGCGGCAAGGCAATTTTTGGGGAGTGAGGCAAGTTTTCTCCGACGACCGGAGATGAAAGAGGAATACGATGGAGTACTGAAAGAGTACGTCGAAATGAAATATATGATTCTAGTCAGGAATACGGGCCAGTCATCGTATTATCTACCTCAGCATGCCGTCGTGAAACCGGAAAGCACCACAAACAAGGCACGAGTGGTTTTTAACGCATCGTGCCCCACATCGAATGGAGTAAGTTTGAACGATGTTTTATAGCCCGGCCCCATCTTACAAGCAGATTTGGTGTGTTTACTATTGAAATGGCGTTTGTTCAAATATGTCTTTAACGCAGACATAGAAAAGATGTACAGGCAAATCATGCTCAACCCCGAACACACTCCGTTTCAGCGAATCCTGTTTAGAGAATCCCAAGACGAGGAATTGCAGGACTTCGAACTGAAGACCGTCACTTTCGGCGTGAATTGTGCCCCTTATCTGGCAATAAGAACCCTGCTTCAACTTGCGAAAGATGTGAAAGTGAAATTTCCACTTGCGACAAAAGTGTTGAAGCAACATATCTACGTGGATGACGTGTTAGCAGGAGCACATGATTGCACAACAGCGATTGAAATGCGCGATCAGGTGATTGAGGCTCTCAAAAGCGCAAGTTTCCCCCTGAGGAAGTGGACATCAAATTCCAAGAAAATCTTAGCGGGATTACCAAAGGAACATATCTACAAGGGGAACTTTCTGGAAATTGATGACATGAGTAAAACAAAGATGTTGGGAATCCGATGGAATGCAGTGCACGACATGTTTCATTTCATCGTGCAGTCGATTCCTGAAAAGCAGGTGTATTTAGAGGGAAGTACTTTATTGTGTAGCTAAGTTGTTCGACCCAGCAGGATGGCTGGGGCCGATCGTAGTGGTGGCCAAAATCCTGATGCAAGATATCTGGCTATATAAAGTAGATTGGAATGATAGTCTACCACGAAACTTGCTACTACAATGGGAGACATTTCTGTACAGTTATGATAGTGTTCAGAACATTAAAATTCCTCGTTGGACTCATTTTACGCCACGGAATGATGTGGAAATCCATGGATTTTGTGATGCCTCGAAAAAGGCATACGCAGCGGCGTTACATATCAGAGTTCGGGAGCGCACATCGAATGCGACTCCTCACATTAATTTACTGGTAGGCGAGACGAAAGTAGCTCCAGTGAAAACTGTCTCTCTTCCCCGTTTAGAGCTGTGCAGAGCTTTATTGTTAGCGGAACTAATTAATGTTTTTATTCCACAGTTTGGGATTTCGCAGCCAGCAATATATAAATGGCCGGACTCTACGATCGTGCTCTCATGGCTCAGAAAACCGGCATGTACCTGGACAACGTTTGTGGCTAATCGAGTCGCAAAAATCGAAGAATTGGTAGGCATATTTGGCTGGAATCACGTGGATTCAGCAGATAATTTAGCGGATTTCGGCAGTAGAGACGCCCCCCCCAGGAACTTCAAGCCAGCGCATTGTGGTGGTATGGACTAAAGTGGCTTAAAGAAAAGCCATCAACTTGGCCCCACCACAAAAACGATTCTGCGTTGGAAACGGAGTTAGAACAAAAGACGATTCGGGTTCATGTAGCAGGTTTCTCGGAGGGAAAAGTTATTCTGGAGAGGTTCTCCGACTTTTCACGAGCATTGAGAGTGATAGCACGGATGTTCAGATTCTATCGTAGAACCCACCCGGTCCATAAGCTGGCTGCTAAAGAGGAGACAGGAAATAACAGCAGAAGAAATAAAGGAGGTAAAGTGCCGCCTCATCCTTATCTCGCAAAAGCGGAATTTTGCATATGAGTACAAGGCCATTGACGCGTACACGCCGCTAAACGCGAAAAGTTCAACCATCGCTCTCAATCCGTTCCTCGATAGGAACGGAGTAATGAGAATGGGATGAAGGTTGGCGTTAACCAATCTTCCTTACAACGAGCGGTTTTCCATAATTCTTCCTTACGATTGCCAGTTTTCAAGACTACTCGTAAAATTCTCACATCTGATTTCTCTGCATAGAGAAACTCAGCTAATGTTGAGAGTTTTGCGGTCTGAATACTGGACCGTACGTATGAAAATCCTTATAAAAAATTGTGTTCATAAATGCAAAGTATGTACTATTTACAGGAAGAAGGCGCGGGAACAGTTAATGGCAGTTTTACCCCCAGAACGGATGGAAATTTCCAGGTCGTTTACAAACACCGGAGTTGATTTGACAGGCCCGTTCGAAAAGAGCCTGCCGAATAACTACGGGCTATGTCTGTGTGTTTGTCTGTTTTGCGACCAAGGCAATACATTTGGAGGCCACCAGCGATTTATCCACAGCGACGTTTTTAGCAGCATTCTCCCGCTTTGCATCTAGACGAGGCTGGCCTCTAAATGTTTATTCGGACAATGGCACAAACTTCGTAGTAGCGAACAAGGAACTAAAAAAGGATTTCCAGCAGTTTGTTTCTGCGGTCGCTAACCGGACTTCACAGACATATGCTCATCACTGCATCACTTGGCATTTTATACCCCCTAGAGCACCTCATATGGGAGGTCTGTGGGAAGCAGGGGTAAAAAGCTTCAAAATACATTTCCGGAAGGTAGCACATTCAATGCGGTTCACCATCAAGGAACTCTCAACGTTACTGGCGAAGATCGAATCGTGTCTGAACTCGAAACCGATTTGCCCCATCTCTGAGGATAATGAGTCAATGGAACCTCTAACCCCCGGCCATTTCCTTATTAGCACCCCCCTCTTCGCTTTTCCAGAGGCCGAAATCGCAGAGAGTCCGATATCTCTTGTCAATCGATGGCAAAAGATAAAGGCAATCCAGTAAACGCTGAGGTGGAAAGCAGAATACTTAAAGGAGCTGCAAAAAGGGAAAAAGTTGAAGCTTTCGCAACGCAACATCCAGGTAGACGATCTGGTCGTCATCAAGGAAGATAATCTTCCCCCAAATGAATGGCGGCTTGGCAGAGTAGTTAAAGTTTTTTCAGGTCCCGACAGCCGCGTACGTGTCATAGAACTACGAACGGCGCGGGGAAAATTAACTCGGCCAATTGTGAAATTGGTTCTTTTACCACGATTTTAAACAAAATTTCTAACTCCTCTTCTCTTTCCAGACCAAAAGTACCTGAAATTTTGAAAATGGAGACAGCTACCAAATCTGAAATGAGGAAGTGCCCCGTGTGCGCCAAGGACCACCCGTTATTATAATGCCGGGTGATGCGCAGAATGGAGCCAGCCGAGAGACTGCGGGCTGCCCTCGTGCATCGGCACTGCGCCAACTGCATGTCGTCGCACCGCATGGCAAAGAACTGTGCTTCGCTTCGAAACTGCGTTCAGTGTAGCGAGAAGCACCACAGTCATCTTCACCTACACGAAAAGGCAAGAGGGAAGGAAGACGGGCTTCTACCTGCTCTTGAGCCCAAAGAGCTCCGTCGACGACGCTACAGTGCGTATGACGCTCGCCCTCTGGACGAGTCGAGTGACTAGGAGATCCTGGAGCTCGACGCTGATGAGGACGAGGTGGAGGAGCACTCCGCACCACCAGCATCTGACGTACCACAGGTAGCCAGACCTCAACTGTCGGATATGCGGTCGGCAATCCAGTTGCCCCCTCCCGTTGCCGCGAAGCGCCAGGCACTGCACGCACTACCCCGGAAGTTGCAACAGGTCCGGACGGGCCGGGGAGTGAGAGACGCCCGAGAGCGCATTACGGGCACAGCCCGTACCGCTTCAGGGCTATCTGTCCTCACACCAACGGTAGCGGTCCGGATTATGACAAGATGAATATCACAATTGATAAGAGCGATCGTCGATCCAGGGCAGGCGAGGTCGTCGATATCGCTGCAGCTGCCTCGAAAGCTGCATTTGCTGCCGAATGGGCGCCAAGACGTGTGTCACTTCACGCTTAAAGGGTGGAACGAGAGGCTTGACGTAGCAGCTAATGTGGAGACGCATCTATCTCGCATTACTCTCGAGCGCACAGTAGATGCGCGTGTCGTCACCGAATTTGACAACTTTCGGTTGGCAGACCCAAATTTCCACCGCGGTGTCGTTAATCCTAGGAGCGGAGGTGTACACGATGATCCTGCATCCGGGACTGATGACAGCGTTTCCCACCCGACCAGCCGCGCAGAACACAGTGTTCTAGTGGATGGTATCTGGCGGCACTATTTATCAGCTGGTAGCTTACTATTTAATTTTAATTTTTCTCTTTTTTAATTTGTGAATTTGTCGTTGTGCATAAATTAATTTTTGATTTTATATTATTTTAAAAATTCGTTATGTAAATGACTTGGTATTTATGGAATTACTGTTATGAAATATGAAAAGTAATTTATCTAATTCAACAAATTTTGTAGTTAACTTATTGCAGCGATACTGCAAGGCGGGCGGCATGTTTACGCCAGCTGTTTCAGCATTTACAATGTATTCTGCCGTTGTGAATAAATTATTAATTCCTCTTGCAGACGTCGCTGTGATAAATAGTACGAGCACAGGGACTCGTTACTTTCTTTCCCTTTTCTCGAGCCCTGTTACCCGTACCGTACGATGGGTTTCGCCCTATAAGAAAACCCAGCGCTCTTTCACTTTGTGAAGAGACGCCCCGTAATAACACGTAAGGTCTTGCATTTATTATATATATATAACCTTACTTTATTTACAGCAGTGCTTTTTATAATAGAAAATAAATTGCTTGCCATCTGCAAGCCCCAATTTGCATTCAAATTGACACTTGTGTGTTTTTATTGGCGAAATCAAAACAGCATTCAGGGAATCAATTTAAAGATCTTAAAATTTCAGAAGGTCGGCTACCTACTTATCGAACTCCGTTGCCGTGGAATTCATGAGGAATTCTCGGCCCCTTAATCCTCCCCGTTCGAACACCTTGAAAGGGCTGAGAACAACAAACGGGCCAGCATTATTTCGACAAATACAAATGCCATTAGTTTTATATACGAGTATATAAAGAAGAGATAGCTGCTACTTGTAATTGAATTTACAAATTTTCATACAGTTGGCTTAGTGTAAATATTTGCTAGGCCCACTTAAATGATTCGAGCATAAAGATAATAGATACAATTTCGGTTAATTGCATAGATCAGTGATGCACATCGGAGCCGTATGGGGTATCTCGGCTGTCATCTACAGATCGCGTATGCTCAACTATCGACCTGTCGCGACGCAGCGAATCAGTTTGCTTTTGTGCGTTGTGCTGTACATATGGGCTGCGGAAGTTTGTATTTCAATGCGAGGCAAGCGCATACTAAGTTAAGTTGCGGCGCTTATATCGGTAGCTCTGTCAACCCCAGTAGTAAATGGTATAGGCTTTCCAATGAAATGGTAATTTGCTGCTCCAGAATACGAGAGCTTCCAACACCGATTAAATTTTTTCAGGGCTTGTATTTGAAAACTTATGCATACCACTTCACTGACATCTTCCAACGAAGAATTCTTAAGGGCAAATTGCCGCCTCTTGCCGCGTTCTTGTATATTGTTAGCGAAGTGGTTTTGTTGATATGTTGTTTTTTGGTCAATTTAAGGCACACGTATTTTTTCTTTTAAATCTTAAAAATCGATTTTTCTCGTTCGTTTCACTTTTTTTTAAACACACATTACTTTGACAAATATCAACCGATTAAACAATTTCTAATGCTTGTACTTATCTATTTTTTAAAACACAAACGTCAGAAAATGCATGAAAATTTTAATAATTATTGTACAACAATATACAAAAAATGCAAGTTTGCAAATTTTCAAAATTTAAGTTCTTAAAGGCGTTTTTTAAATTTTTTTTTCAAATATTTTGCAAAGAAAATAGACAGTTGAAACTTTAATCTTGCCAAATGCCAAGTAGGCGAAATTTGTTTTTTGAAGTAATGCTTTTTTATACAAAAATCGATTTTTACCAAAAAAAAAATTTAATTTCGAAAAAATCACAAAAAAATATTTGGGCAAAAGAAAAAAATGCGCGTCTCCTTAACGACGTTTTGAAATGGAAAGGGCGTTTTTTTCTTAATCCTATTCAGTCCATTTATATTTTCAAATACCCTGACTCTCTACAATATACTTTGACTTTTCCATTTGTTTTCCCGCTGTTCATCTATTTCATATCTAATAATAAATAATTAATTAATTAACTATTATTATCAATTGTTAAATAGCAAGTAAGTAGTTATTAATATTCAAATGTATTTGTACTTATGTATTCACATAATCCTAGCATCTAACACTGGGTTGTTGTGTTAGATCAAAGCCGAAATTGTAATATATAAATAAATTGCATATTGCAATCCAAATTTGTGCAACATGCCGCTTCGTTATACAAGTATATTGTAATGTATTGAATTCGCCGCTTCATTATACATTGCAATCGAAATAGAAATTTGTACAACTTGCCGCTTCGTTGTATGTACATTACAAGTGAAGTTGTAATGTGTTCGACCCGCTACATCATTGCCATTTGCATGAAAAACAGTAAGCCCACACTCTCCTCCATGTTACACATTGAAATTTTCAAAAATAGACATACATTTAGAAAAGCATTTATTATTGGTCAAAATAAACGAAAATAATTGAAATATGAAGAAATATATATTCATACTATGTGAAAAAAATTACAAAAAATATTTTTATAAAAACATAAACAATTCATCTTTAAAATAAAAAATAATTGCTATTAAATCTAAAAATAACTTTAATTAATAGGTCTTGTAAAAAGAGCTTTTAAGTATTCTAAAAAAAAATTGTTTTCAAAAAAAAAATTACAAACATAAGATAAGGGAACGATATTTACATATTGTTCGAGCGGGGGTATGAAAAGAATCAAAATTCCTTTTGAATTTCGACAACGGGGATCACGGGGGAGCCGATCCTTGAGACGCCGAAACTCTCCTATTACCTCTCACGAAACTTCCACTCAACAAATATTTGTTGAAAGAAACAATTCGCTTTAGTTTAAATATATATGCATAAATTCGTTTTTATTATTAAAATATGTATTACTCACCGCTGATGTCGCTGTTCACCGAAGCTCGAACTGGAAAAAGAACAAAGGAATAGTAGTAACGAGTTCTGTCAGCAAGTGGTCAACAGCGATATCTATCGGTACCGTGCTTAGCCTAGTATTAGACTGCATGCTTAAACATGCCGCCCGTCTTGCAGCGACACTGCAATTAAATTCATTAGATTCATTCGTAAGTTGTACTTAAAATATTTCATAGCGTATGACAAAATCTTAAAATAAGTCAGATGCCCTATTCTTTAATAAGCAGTGGCTCCAGAGATGATCCAACCAAAGATAGTATTCTGCGCTGCTGGACGGGTAGGTGTCGCAGGCATTAGCCCCGTATACATCCGCTCCTAGGATGATTGACACCGTGCACGATCGGTAGAAGCTAGAGTCTGCTAGCCGGAGGTTGTCAAAATCGTTAACAATGCGGGCATCGACGGTACGCTCGGGGGTGATCTTTTTCAGATAGTGTATTATTTTTGCGCGGACTACTAACCTTTCCTGCCAGCCCTTTACGGTAAATGCGCAATGTGACCTCTCGTTACTACGGAGGATGCGTAGTTGTCTAACAAGAGCCTTTGACATAGTCGTGTAAGGTTGCCCTGGGTCGATTATTGCTCGTATTGATTGGTATCTTCCTCCTACCATAATTCTAAGCATGACCGTCGGAGTAAGAACAGATAAGCCCATGCCCTGTGGGGTTGGCCCACTAATGCGTTCTCGGGTGTCTCTTACACCTCGGTACTGCGTGCGTTGTGTGCTGCGTAACTTTGGTCGGTGCGGAGTTGGTTGTCTTCGTATGGTAGGACTACGTGGTCGGTGGATAACTGACCGAATGCCCGACGGAGGTAGTCTGGACACCGGTTGTTCACTTCGCACCGTCGCTCCGTCCTGCTGGATATCATCATCGGTGAACTGCTGGCCATATGACGCGACGACAGACAGTTTACACAATGGCGGTGTAGGAGGACAGCTCTCAGTCTCTCCTCAGCCTCCATTTGGCGAAGTTGACGACAAAACAAGAGTTTGTGGTTGTGGTTGCAGATGGGACAACGATTGAGCTCTTGAGCTTCACTTAGGGAATGGTCTGCCATCTTGGGAAGATTTACTGCAAATAGAAAAACAGAATATTAGTTTGCGTTTACTGAAGGGAGTAACACTAATTTCACGATTGGTTGTGTAATGACTCCTCGAGTAGTGCGTATTTCTACTACTCGCACGCAGCTATAGGGACCTGTAAAAACTTTTACAAATCTGCCAAGTCGCCACTCGTTTGGGGGTAGGTTATCCTCTTTGATAACCACGAAGTCCTTTACTTCGATATTTCGCTGAGGCGATTGCCATTTTTGTCTTTTGTGCACTTATTTCAGATATTCCGCTTTTCATCGCCGACAGAATCCTTGATGAATTGCCTTTATTTTTTGCCATCGATTGACAATTGACATCGTGTTTCCCCTGATATCCGGCTCCACAACCGAAAGTAGTGGACTGCTTACCAAAAAATGACCTGGTGTGAGGGGCTCTAGAGACTCGGGGTTATCTGAAATCGGGCTGATTGGTCTCGAATTCAGACAAGCTTCTATTTGGGCAAGCAACGTTGCAAACTCCTCCATCGTATAACGCATAGTATTTGCTACCTTTCGGAAGTGTGTTTTAAAGCTTTTTACACCTGCTTCCCAAAATCCTCCCATATGCGGAGCACCTGGAGATATATGCTTCTCGGACATCGGCGTCTCGATACAAACCTTGAAAATGCAGCGAGAAAGGTGGTAGTCGAAAGGTCACTAGTGGCCTCCAGATGTATTGCCTTCGTCGCAAAACAGACAAAGACACAGACATATCCTTTTGTGATGAGACAAGCTCTGCCGGTATAGTTTTTGATCTCAAATGGCCCAGTAAAATCCACGCCGGTATTGGTAAAAGGTCGGGATATTTCTACTCGTTCAATGGGCAGGGCTTCCATCAGCTGTTCTCGTGTTTTTTTCTGTAAATGAGACAAATTTTACCTTTATACCTTTAATTAAATTCTTCATCCGTACTATCCAAAATTCCGACCTCAGTAGCCTCAGCACAAGCTGATTTCCAAGTACGAGAATCTAACGAGAAGTCTAGAAAATTTCTCAGTTGTACGGCAGGATGATTGGGTAACGCTCATTAAAAGGCATCTCTGCTCGCGCGAGTCTGCCTCCAACCCTCATGATCCCATTCCTATCGAGGAACGGATTGAGATACTTGATGGGGCTCTTAGCACTTATCGCATTGGACGACGAGAGTGCCTCATACACGTTGCAATAGTACTGCTTTTGTGTCAGAAGAACAAGGCGTGTTTTTACCTGCCGAATTTCTTCAGAAGTAATCTGAGAAGAGGTGTATCGTCGAGTCATCTTGTGCACCGGATGGATTTTGCTATAAAATCTGAAAATCCATGCCATCACTCGCAGGGTTTGCGAGAAACTGGAGAATCTTTCTAAGATATCCTGTTTTTCTAATATACACGTTGTATGTATTCGGACCACCTTCTGTCCTAATTCCACGATGGTGGAATCAGTCCATTTGTATAGTACTGGCTGACCAACGTCAAACTGTGGAAGCAAAGCGTTAATAAGCTCTGCCAAGAGAAGGGCTCCGCATAACTCCAGGCGAGGTAAGGATATAGTTTTCACGGGTGCTACCTTCGTCTTGCCTACGAGTAAATTTACAAAGGGGACGTTGTCCGTTGATTTTTCTAGCACCCTAACATAAAGAGCCGCCGCATATGCTTTCTCTGAAGCATCCAAGGCGTGAAGTTTATCCACCTTGGAATTTTAATATCTGAGATGAACACATAATCCCTTAAGAACCTTTCCCAACGCTGAGAGAGGGTTGGTGGTAGATGATCATCCCAGTCAATCTTGGCTAGCCATATATCCTGCATTAGAATTTTTGCTTCACAAGATAGGACTTCTCGTTTGGTGTAGTTTGGATGTGATGGCATTGTTTTTACGCTGAAATAAAACATGTCATGCGCAGCATTCCATCGAATACCTAACATTCTCGCTTCACTCAAGTCGTCGATCTCCAGAAAGTCTTCCTTCAGAAGGTGGTTCAAAGGCAAGGCGGCCAGGATCTCCCTGGAATTTGATGTCCATTTTCGGAGGGGGAATCCAGCTCCCTGTAATACCATTAGGAGTTCATCGCGCGTTCGAATGGCCGTCTTTTGGTCGCGGGCTCCTGCTAGTACATCGTCTACGTACGTATGGTGTTTTAAAACTCTGGCTGCCAGTGGAAACTGCTGATTGACTTCTTGCGCTAGTTGAGGAAGAGTTCGTATCGCTAGATATGGTGCGCAGTTAACCCCGAACGTGACAGTTTGAAGTTCATAGTCCACCAGTTCTTCATTTGGTGATTATCGAAAAAGAATCCTGTGATATTGTGTGTCTTCAGGCTGCAGCAGAATTTGTCGATACATTTTCTCGATGTCCGCATTGAAGACGTACTTAAAAAATCACCATTTCAGCAGTAAAGCTATAAGATCTGCCTGAAGAACAGGACCAGGGTAGAGTGCATCATTCAAGCTCACTCCATTTGAAGATGGATTTGACGCGTTGAAGACCACTCGCACTTTGGTAGTTGTGCTGTCTGGCTTAAGCACTGCGTGGTGGGGCAAGTAATGGGTTGCTGATGGTGGTGGATATGTGGCCTTATTTATTGGCTTCATATGACCTAAAGTTATGTATTCTTTTAGTACTCGATGGTATTCTGCTTTCAGCTCAGGTTTCTTCAACATCGCCGATTCGTTGCGTACAAACTGATGGGCTGCACAGGTCCTAGAATGTCCCAGACTGCAATGCTACTACATATCGCCCTTTATCATCACGATGCGTTGTCATTTTGTAATGATGTTCACAAAAAGCTTCCTCTGGAGATACCCGTTTTTTGCTCGGAACCTGCTCTAGTTCCCAAAACCTAGTTAGCTGGGAGTCTGTTAATTCGGTAAAAAGGGACAAACACGCCTCTGAGGATTTTGCCACAGACTGAGAAAGAGGCCCTGAAAGTACCTAGCCAAACACAGTCTAATGTGCCAGAAGAGAGCCCAGTACATCTTTCTTTATCTGGCCGCGCATGATAGCTGGATACAAATCGGCACCAATGATCATATCCACCTGTTGGCTCTTGTAGAAATTGACATCGGCTAATTCATAGGGGGAGGAGAAACAAGATCCGCTACCTTTACTGACAGCTGGGGGAGGGTTCCTGTAAGTTGCAGTAGAACTAGGCCTCTTGCCTCAATTCTGACTTGGGAATCAACAGGGGAGCCGAAAGCCGAAAGTTGGTGTATTCGAGGTTTAATTTCCTATGGTAATATTCCTAGTTGGGGTCCCGTGATTGTCCCCAGTTGAAATTCGATGTAGCAAGGAATGGTGCCTTTGATGACAACTGGAGCAAGCTAAAGTACTGGTGCAGTTCCTTGCGATATGAGAGTGTGCTAGACAGTTCAAACACAGGTTATATTTTCCCACTATTTTGCAGCGTGCATCTGCACTCATTGCTAAAAACTTTGGGCATGATTTAAGCGAGTGCGACTGGTCAGGATATAACATACACGATGGTTGCGAGATGTGACTGTGATGAGTAGCCACCCTTCGTCCAAATGTCACTGCCGGTGTCCTACTATGTCCTGCCCTTTGCACGCGAGCACTCTGAATATCGCTAACCGTTTCTAGGGTTCGGAACCTACTGGAAAGGAAACTATCTAAATCTTCCCACTTTGGGATCTCGGATTTTTGCACGATTCCCTGTTCCCATAAAGCCAGCGTAGTATCTGGCAATTTACTCGATACTAGAAATACGAAGATGGCGTCCCAGTTCTCTATATCATTATTGTACATTTGCAGAACGGAAATGCAGTTATTGACCGACCGCTATTCACCATTACCCTTTTGTTTTCATACCAGTCAGAGAGGTTTTGCCACGCAATTGCAAACCCGTCATTGGTCAATGGAGATTTTGTAACTATATCTTTGGCTTCTCCTCTAGTTTTATGATTTAGGTGATATAGTCTTTCAACCGGACTTAATCGAGAATTGTTTATATAAATGGCCGTGAAGAGATCTCGAAAAGATGGCCATGACATATAATCCCCAAAAAAAATCTCCGTGTCACAAGGTGGGAGATTAACGCTTGAACTTTGGACTGCTTCGCAGTCACTGTGTGTCGGAATAATTGTTGATGAGCTCTGCTGAGCAAAGGTCAAATTGTGGATAGTTTCGCCCATCAGTGATGCACATGCAACATATGCAGAATAGCAATCCTGATATCTGCATTTGCCTAAGCTTAAAGCGACCTTTCCTGCTTCGTCTTCAGACGCACTTCGCGGGTATGCTTCAAAAGTTTCCTTAACCTTGACCCATAAAGCTTTTAGCTCCTCCTTCTGTATTTCGATCGAGAACACCGAGTGGCTTTCCCCTGGTGTGAGATTATATTTTTCCTCAAATTCTAATAAAGCCTCACAAGCTCGAGAAAATTCGTTTGGGTTCGCCATCTTGGACCAGCGTTTCTCTACTGGAATGATTGATGCTAACCTAATGTAGACAAACTTACTCCCGAATAGAGGAAAATAAAAAAAATTAAAACCCTTTTCAGAGGATATTTACGTCTAAATTGACCCCGGGTTATTTTCGCGTATCGCGCTCGACTGTGCAACTACGTATGTATATGCCTTTATTCACCGCTGAAGGCTCTATTTTTGTTAGGCCGTAAGAGCAGAAAGTCCTGACCGGCTTTGTTAACAAATAAAACGTTAAGAATTTCAACGGCTTACCTGTTATCTCGGTTTTTTTTTTTGATATGCGTAGGTTTCTATTTATTGTGGGTTGTTTGGAACTATTGTTCAGATGGGTCCTTGTTTATGGCCTTGCTGCACGTTGGGCCGATCTTTGGTTTGCCTTTATGATGACGAGCAGCTTTTGGTGCCTGGTTGCACTTTCTTAACTGTCCGCTGGTGATTTATTTTTGAACTGCCCCGGTTTCCCAGGGACTTTCACTCACTTGCACACGTCTGCAAATTGCTTTCACAGGCTCTTTCCTTACACTGCCCTTACTGGTAGGGGCTTTCCATTAGCACTTTCACTGCACTGCCCTGCTTCTCAGGGACTTTCCAACACTTGCGCAGCCCTGCTAATCAGTGGCTTTCACTGCAAGTGGTTGTTAGCGCTTTATTCGTAGCCCCTTGGTGCCGACGCTCACTGCCCTTATTTGTAGGGACTTTCCACTAGCACTTTCACTGGACTGCCCTGTTTCTCAGGGACTTTCCGACACTTGCGCAGCCCTGCTAATCAGTGGCTTTCACTGCAATTAGTTGCTAGCGCTTTATTCGTAGCCACTTGGTCCCGGCGCTCACTGCCCTTATTTGTAGGGACTTTCCACTAGCACTTTCACTGCACTGCCCTGCTTCTCAGGGACTTTTCACTGAAAAAGGCAGGTTAATAGATACATATATACGTGTATGGTTAAAAAAGCAAAAAGATCGGGACTCGCCCGCTATCCTCAGACCGTTTCCCGGTGAATTCTAAGCCGCTAGCGCTGAAAAGGAATGTCTCCCTGTTTTTTTTTTTTTTTTTCTTTGGGTTGGTTTCGACTTACCAATTTTCTCCTTTGACTGCTGCACAAATTGATCTGCTGGTTGCTTCCCAGCTGTCGTGTTGATACAGTCGCTGATGTCGGTTTTGAGAAAATTGGTTTTTGTCCAAAAAATATCAGCGCTCTATTCTTTCGTTTGTTGTTGAATAGTAAAATGGCGGTGCCAGTAAATCTCAAAAGCCGTGAAGGCACCTTCTTTTTAGTAGTCTCGTTCACAATGGTGTTTCGAGATTACGAAAATTGGGACTTGGCGAGAGTTGCCAGTGGAATAATTGTGAGAAATAATGGAGTAACCGAGCGTCGCAAAGATCCGACTCGAAGGACCATGTTCGAGCGGGGGAATGAAAAGAATCAAAATTCCTTTTGAATTTCGACAACGGGGATCACGGGGAGCCGATCCTTGAGACGCCGAAACTCTCCTATTACCTCTCACGAAACTTCCACTCAACAAATATTTGTTGAAAGAAACAATTCGCTTTTGTTTAAATATATGTATATGCAAAAATTCGTTTTTATTGTTGAAATATGTATTACTCACCGCTGATGTCGCTGTTCACCGAAGCTCGAACTGGAAAAAGAAGAGCCCGTTTTTCCCGCAGTCGCCGCATTTATAGCCTCCACAGAAGGTGGAATCTGGCACCGGTATCAGCTAACAGGACTCGTGCACAAATGAATAGAAGTAACGAGTTCTGTCAGCCAGTGGTCAACAGCGACATCTATCGGTACCGTGCTTAGCCTAGTATTAGACTGCATGCTTAAACACATATCTTATAACGGGTGTTTTTTTTAGGGGTATAGAACTTCGAATTGAAATAAAACATAAGAAAATCGTTTTAAGGTCCATCAATTTGGCTTTATTGGAAGGATAATTTTATGCCATTAATGCTTAAATATGATTTCGGGCATGTAGCCGCCGCGGCTGGCTCGAATAAAGCCAATTCTACAGGTCCAATTTTCAACCACTTTTTCGAGCATATGGGGCCGTATGTCGGCAATAACGCCACGAATGTTGGCTTCCAATTCCCCTAACGTTTCTGGTTTGTTGGTGTAGACGAGCGACTTCACATATCCCCAAAGAAAATAATCCAATGGTGTCAAATCACACGATCTTGGTGGCCAATTGACAGGTCCATTCCGCGAAATTATGCGCTCAGCGAATGTTTCCTTCAATAAATCGATTGTGACGTGCGCTGTGTGGCATGTAGCGCCGTCTTGTTGGAACCACAACTCATCCACATTCATGCCATCCAATTCGGGAACAAAATAGTCGGTTATCATGGCTCTATACCGGTCTCCATTAACGGTAACTGCCTCTCCAGCATTATTGCGGAAGAAGTATGGCCCAATGACTCCACCAGCCCATAGAGCACACCAAACAGTCAGTTTTTGTGGATGTAATGGCGTTTCAAGGGTCTCATGTGGATTCTCTTCACTCCAAATGCGGCAATTTTGCTTGTTGACGTAGCCATTCAACCAAAAATGAGCCTCATCACTGAACAAAATTTTGCGATGAAAATCAGCATCGAGATCAATCTCATTTTCGGCCCATACACCAAAATCACGACGCATTGCATGGTCTCGCGGCTTTAATTCTTGCACAAGCTGGATCTTGTAAGGTCGCAAGCCAAGATCTTTGCGCAAAATCTTCCATAAAGTTGATGGACAAAGCTCCAATTGCTGTGCACGGTGGCGAATCGATTCATTCGGGTCCTCTTCAACACTTTGCTCTACAGCGGCAATTGTTTCTTCGGTGCGCACTGTTCGACGTCTCTGCGGATGCGTATTATCACATAGAGTAAACGTAGTGCGAAAACGATCCATGGTTAACCGAATTAATTGCTCTGATGGACGATTATGTCGACCATAAAATGGACGGAGCTCACGGTAAACTTCGCGAACTGAACCATTATTTTCGAAATAAATTTGCACGATTTGCAAGCGTTGTTCTTTTGTCAACCTGTTCATGATGAAATGGCAAACCAAACTGAACATAAATGACATTAGAGTTGCCAGATTTGACCACAAAATGCCAGTTTTATCTCTATTCGAAAAACAAACCTGTAAAAAAAACACCCTCTATTATTGATTTTTTTTTAATATTGTGCCTTAAAAGTAGACCGTATTTCTTCTATGTCAGAGGCTTTGGTATAAAAATTATGCGATAGAGATTATATAAACAAAAAATTGAAATATCATATAATAATAAATTTTCTTAGTTATAAAAAGGAAACCTTACCAAACAAAACCTCACCAAAGTTGTTGAAGTTTTTGAACTCCGTTTTATTTTGCACGCCATTATAATAATAATAATTTAATATTAATTTAAATTTGTTATGTTCTTTTTTCATTTGATCACTTCAAAACCCCCGTCTTCCTGTTATTCACGCGTCTACGCTTAAAAGAAAACTAAACACAGAAACAAATTTTAAAACGCCGGTCAATGATAATGCATCAGTTTTCCGTAAGAAACTAACATGTTGCATTATATGTAAACAATGCGTAAATTCTTTAAATTTGCATTTCTAATTCCGGGAAAGAATGTGAACATGTCAAAAACTCAAATTTTACAACAACAAATCATAAGCGCGTGTTGTCTACGATACAGTACCAGCGGGCAAGAGTGTATGTTATTGCTACAACACAACAACAATTACACACTGCGACATTAAAAATACACCTGGGAAAAAACTTAGTAGAGGTTATGTGTATGGGCGAGCACAATATCAGAAAAGGAATCTTATACTCCCTGAACCCTCCAATTTTTTTTATTTGAAAAACCCAATATTTTTGTTTTTGGTGCACTTATCTATTGAAAACTCGACTATTTTTCAACCGATTTACTTTAAAATGATGTATATCATAAAAAAAATCTCGTTGGGAGTTATCACGGGTCAAGAGAAACACAATTTTTTCGCAATTCTTAGTTTTTGACCATCTCTGCCTCAAAAACATGTTTTTTGCTAAAATTTTGCAAACGCTTCTTAAGAAAAATAAATGAGTATCATTTTCGGATTCAGCAACCCAAAATTTGCCTAGAAATTACTTTTTTACCGAGGCACATTCTCCAATTTCAAAATTTGTAAACTAGTGTAATGGATAAAAATTAATCAACGAGGTCCGCTTATATAAAATACGAGTATATACCGCGAAAAGGCAGTCGATTACGGAAATAAATATAAGCGATCGAGTTAATATTGACATTGAAAATACACCTGGGAAAAACTTAGTAGAGGCTATATATATGGGCGAGCACAATATCAGAAGCCGGTTCTTATACTCCCTGAACCCTCCAATTTTTTTTTAAATTGAAAAACCCGTTATTTTCGAACTTGGTGCACTTATCTATTGAAAACTCGACTATTTTTCAACCGATTCCAAAAATTAAAAATGTTTTGAAAAGAGAATTGCTTTATATAATGATGTATATAAGTCTATCATAAAAAAAAACCTCGTTGGGAGTTATCACGGGTCAAACCTTGAAAAAACATAATTTTTTCGCAATTCTTCATTTTTGACCATCGCTTGTTGCAAAAATTTCCATGACACCTGTAAAATTTATGACAATAATCTAAAATTATATTTTTTATAACAAATAATTTGATGTCTCATATATTGAAATCGGATCAAAAATGTCGAAGTTATAAAACTTTTTCATAAGTAGTAATATTGACCTGAATTTATATGTATTGGATTTTCTGGTTTTTGTGCAGTGTGCCTAACTAATTTTTTATTCCTTACTCAAAATTGGTATTTAAAGAGTTGCTTTTGCAAAAATTTGTATTTTCATTACGCCCACTTATGGTTAAATGTTTGTATCTCAATAACAGTGCTAGGATAGCTCCAAATACTAAATTTCACTCAATTTGCCCTAATAGATACTGAAAAAACGAAGTTTTTGGATTTTTCAAAAAATTCTGTAATATGGGAGGTGGGCGTGGTTATTGACCGACCTTAACCATTTTCAATACCAACCTACCATGCCCAAAGAGCAATTTTTGTACCAAGTTTCATTAAGACATATAAATTTTTACTATAGTGATTGTAACCACGGACAGACGGACGAACGGACGGAGATACAGTCATGGTTAAATCGATTATTTTCTTCATTCTGATCTTATATATGTACATATGTCAATGTTTAACAAGTTAAGCTCGGGTATAAAAAAGCAAAAAAAATTGATATATGAAAATTGTCTGCAATCACTAGACACGTCATAACTTTCACATTGTACATGCTTTCTTCTATGCTTTCACCACTTTTATTCGCCTTTTTTGGTTTTGTGGAGCACAGGCTATCGCTAAGATTTTTTCCTAAATATTAACAGTTCACTAATAGATTTCTCTGTTATCTCCTTTTGCAGTTTTTTTTTTTTTTTCAAATTGGAAACAATTTTCTTGTTAGCTCATTAAGACACACAGTTTAATATTTTCATTAAATGATAATTATTTACGGTGCTTTACACATTTGTTTTTTATTGTAATTTTAATTTTGCTTTTTTCTTCACTGTCACATATTGACTAAACACAGTTTGGCAGTTTCGTTAGATTTTTTAATTTAAATGATTTAATTTATTTTCTTGCACATTAACATTTATTAACTTTTCACTGAAACAAATCACTTTGCAACCCGCTCGGGCGCCAGTTAACTCTCGTTATTAACGAGAGGATAAAAAATTACGGTTGCGGCGAACCAACTCGTTTGCCGACTTGGAAAATCAAACAATTATTTCAATACGTTATAAATTTATTAACTGTGCGCGTTGCGCACCCCAAAAGAACTAACTTTACAATTCTAATTTGTTATTGTTTGGCCATATAACTATTTATTTTAAATATTTTTGAGCTTTAAGGCCGATTGGTTTATTTTATATTATTCTAATTTGCTTACCCGCTAACTTCTTAACCTAGCGGTCCCAATAGTAACTTCCACAACTCCAACACTGCTGACATTGCGGTTCTCACGCTTTTAGTGCGACGCGCCGGATGCGCGTGTGTCATGTCAGCGAAAGTTCGGCCCGTGAGAATGCAAGTTGTGTAATAGCGTTCGATTACCTGCTTTGCAACGTGAGCAAGTGAACGGACCGTGGGATAGCATAACGATAACTTGCATTATCAAGAAATGCATTCTCTACATGTGAACAACAAACAACTGACCTGATCACTACAACAAACAATAACCAACCAAAATAGATATATACACTCTTAAACAACACACAACTTCACAAAAATCTTCCATAAAAATTGTAAAATTAACAGCCAACAGAAAAATAAACAAAAATGGAAACTTCTACTCAGGAACTCTTAACTTAAAGGATATTCAACAAATAATATCCAATGAAGCATTAGACTCACTTTAATAAATACATATATTAAAATACGCTGACATACATGTTTGCTACTTTAACCACGCAATTGTAACTGTATATAAATATCCTATATTAAAAACAAAATGTAACTTGTTTAATCTATACCCACTTGCATACAAACATGGAAAAATATTATTAGGTTCTAAGGTAGCAAAATGTAACAATGTTTTTTCAACTATTGAAAAATTTAAAAATAATGTTGGGAACTATATATGTAAAATTAAGAATTTAGACTCCAACTAGAACGACATACATATATGTTAAAGCGAGGAAGCTTCATTTTTAAGATGGTGAGGAGTTATTGACGTCAGACACGTAAACAACGTTTCCACTAACACCATCAATAACAACCAAACATGCATTATCAAGAAATGCATTCTCAACATGTAAACAGCAAACAACTGACATACACGTAAACAACAGATAAACATGCATTATCAAGAAATGCATTCTCAACATGTAAACAACAAACAGCTGACCTGATCACTACAACAAACAATAACCAACCCAAATATATATCTACGCTCTTAAACAACACACAACTGGCAATGGAAAAATCCACTGCGATAACCACCGCCGCATCTTTATAGTATAAATAGAACTAAGAGTTCAAAATGTAAATCAGTTTTAAGAATAGCAATTAAGCGCACGCATTTCGGATTAGCAACATATTATTATTTTTTAATTCATATCGTGTAACGATATTAACTCGATCGCTTATATTTATTTCCGTAATCCACTGCTTTTCGCTGTATATACTCGTATTTTATATAAGCGGACCTCGTTGATTAATTTTTATCCATTACACTAGTTTACAAATTTTGAATGTGGTGAATGTGCCTCGGTAAAAAAGTAATTTCTAGGCTAAGTTTGGGTTGCTGAATCCGAAAATGATACTCATTTATTTTTCTTAAGAAGGGTTTGCAAAAGTTTAGCAAAAAACATGTTTTTGAGGCATTTTTTTGCATATTGTCTAAATTAAGTAGACATATTGATTGCACTAACCTTTATCATATATTAATTTAAAGGTAATAACTTCCTCATTACAACAATATATCATATGTTCCCATTAAATTGGTATTATTTGTGTAACAAGCGTTAATATCCTAAAAAAATGCCATTTTTCAAGCTTTTTTTTTTTAATTTTCAATTTCATAATGTATTTTCTAGCTTTAAACGATTTTATTCATAAACTTTTACATCCAGTAATCAAATAGAATTTTAAAAGGAAAATGTACAATGTGAAAGTTATGACGTGTCTAGTGATTGCAGACAATTTTCATATATCAAATTTTTTTGCTTTTTTATACCCGAGCTTAACTTGTTAAACATTGACATATGTACATATATAGGATCAGAATGAAGAAAATTATCGATTTAACCATGACTGTATCTCCGTCCGTTCGTTCGTTCGTCCGTGGTTACAATCACTTAAGTAAAAATTTATATGTCTTAATGAAACTTGGTACAAAAATTGCTCTTTGGCCATGGTAGGTTGGTATTGAAAATGGTTAAGGTCGGTCAATAACCACGCCCACCTCCCATATTACAGAATTTTTTGAAAAATCCAAAAACTTCGTTTTTTCAGTATCTATTAGGGCAAATTGAGTGAAATTTAGTATTTGGAGCTATCCTAGCACTGTTATTGAGATACAAACATTTAACCATAAGTGGGCGTAATGAAAATACAAATTTTTGCAAAAGCAACTCTTTAAATACCAATTTTGAGTAAGGAATAAAAAATTAGTTACGCACACTGCACAAAAACCAGAAAATCCAATACATATAAATTCAGGTCAATATTACTACTTATGAAAAAGTTTTATAACTTCGACATTTTTGATCCGATTTCAATATATGCGACATCAAATTATTTGTTATAAAAAATATAATTTTAGATTGTTGTCATAAATTTTACAGGTGTCATGGAAATTTTTGCAACAAGCGATGGTCAAAAATGAAGAATTGCGAAAAAATTATGTTTTTTCAAGGTTTGACCCGTGATAACTCCCAACGAGGTTTTTTTTTATGATAGACTTATATACATCATTATATAAAGCAATTCTCTTTTCAAAACATTTTTAATTTTTGGAATCGGTTGAAAAATAGTCGAGTTTTCAACAGATAAGTGCACCAATTTCGAAAATAACGGGTTTTTCAATTTAAAAAAAATTGGAGGGTTCAGGGAGTTTAAGAACCGGCTTCTGATATTATGCTCGCCCATATATATAGCCTCTACTAAGTTTTTCCCAGGTGTATTTTCAATGTCGCAGTAATTCATATCGTGTAACGATATTAACTCGATCGCTTATATTTATTTCCGTAATCGACTGCCTTTTCGCTGTATATACTCGTATTTTATATAAGCGGACCTCGTTGATTAATTTTTATCCATTACACTAGTTTACAAATTGTGAATTTGGGGAATGTGCCTCGGTAAAAAAGTAATTTCTAGGCAAATTTTGGGTTGCTGAATCCGAAAATGATACTCATTTATTATTCTTAAGAAGCGTTTGCAAAATTTTAGCAATTTCATAATGTTTTTTCTAACTGTCAACAATTTTATTCATAAACTTTTACACCCAGTAATCAAATAGAATTTTAAAAGGAATATGTAGACTGTGAAAGTTATGACGTGTCTAGTGATTGCAGACAATTTTCATATATCAAATTTTTTTGCTTTTTTATACCCGAGCTTAACTTGTTAAACATTGACATATGTACATATAGAGGATCAGAATGAAGAAAATTATCGATTTAACCATGACTGTATCTCCGTCCGTTCGTTCGTTCGTCCGTGGTTACAATCACTTAAGTAAAAATTTATATGTCTTAATGAAACTTGGTACAAAAATTGCTCTTTGGCCATGGTAGGTTGGTATTGAAAATGGTTAAGGTCGGTCAATAACCACGCCCACCTCCCATATTACAGAATTTTTTGAAAAATCCAAAAACTTCGTTTTTTCAGTATCTATTAGGGCAAATTGAGTGAAATTTAGTATTTGGAGCTATCCTAGCACTGTTATTGAGATACAAACATTTAACCATAAGTGGGCGTAATGAAAATACAAATTTTTGCAAAAGCAACTCTTTAAATACCAATTTTGAGTAAGGAATAAAAAATTAGTTACGCACACTGCACAAAAACCAGAAAATCCAATACATATAAATTCAGGTCAATATTACTACTTATGAAAAAGTTTTATAACTTCGACATTTTTGATCCGATTTCAATATATGCGACATCAAATTATTTGTTATAAAACATATAATTTTAGATTATTGTCATAAATTTTACTGGTGTCATGGAAATTTTTGCAACAAGCGATGGTCAAAAATGAAGAATTGCGAAAAAATTATGTTTTTTCAAGGTTTGACCCGTGATAACTCCCAACGAGGTTTTTTTTTATGATAGACTTATATACATCATTATATAAAGCAATTCTCTTTTCAAAACATTTTTAATTTTTGGAATCGGTTGAAAAATAGTCGAGTTTTCAACAGATAAGTGCACCAATTTCGAAAATAACGGGTTTTTCAATTTAAAAAAATTGGAGGGTTCAGGGAGTATAAGAACCGGCTTCTGATATTGTGCTCGCCCATATATATAGCCTCTACTAAGTTTTTCCCAGGTGTATTTTCAATGTCGCAGTAATTCATATCGTGTAACGATATTAACTCGATCGCTTATATTTATTTCCGTAATCGACTGCCTTTTCGCTGTATATACTCGTATTTTATATAAGCGGACCTCGTTGATTAATTTTTATCCATTACACTAGTTTACAAATTGTGAATTTGGGGAATGTGCCTCGGTAAAAAAGTAATTTCTAGGCAAATTTTGGGTTGCTGAATCCGAAAATGATACTCATTTATTATTCTTAAGAAGCGTTTGCAAAATTTTAGCAATTTCATAATGTTTTTTCTAACTGTCAACAATTTTATTCATAAACTTTTACACCCAGTAATCAAATAGAATTTTAAAAGGAATATGTAGACTGTGAAAGTTATGACGTGTCTAGTGATTGCAGACAATTTTCATATATCAAATTTTTTTGCTTTTTTATACCCGAGCTTAACTTGTACATATGCGTATATTAACTTTGTTCGCATAACGGTTGTTTGTGACATCTAAAAATCATCGAGATAAACATTGACATATGTACATATATAAGATCAGAATAAAGAAAATAATCGATTTAACCATGACTGTATCTCCGTCCGTTCATCCGTCTGTCCGTGGTTACAATCACTTAAGTAAAAATTTATATGTCTTAATGAAACTTGGTACAAAAATTGCTCTTTGGCCATGGTAGGTTGGTATTGAAAATGGTTAAGATCGGGCAATAAACACGCCCACCTCCCATATTACAGAATTTTTTGAAAAATCCAAAAACTTCGTTTTTCAGTATCTATTAGAGCAAATTGAGTGAAATTTAGTATTTGGAGCTATCCTAGCACTGTTATTGAGATACAAACATTTAACCATAAGTGGGCGTAATGAAAATACAAATTTTTGCAAAAGCAACTCTTTAAATACCAATTTTGAGTAAGGAATAAAAAATTAGTTAGGCACACTGCACAAAGACCAGAAAATCCAATACATATAAATTCAGGTCAATATTACTACTTATGAAAAAGTTTTATAACTTCGACATTTTTGATCCGATTTCAGTATATGAGACAACAAATTATTTGTTATAAAAAATATACTTTTAGATTATTGTCATAAATTTTACAGGTTTCATGGAAATTTTTGCAACAAGCGATGGTCAAAAATGAATAATTGCGAAAAAATTATGTTTTTTCAAGGTTTGACCCGTGATAACTCCCAACGAGATTTTGTTTATGATAGACTTGCACTCGACGTTTTTCAAAAAGATCTTACTTGAGTTTCAACCGCGAACACCTCAACATCAACAGCCAGCTCTGCCTGCCCACCATCAACTTTTAACCGTTTTATATACTTACATATTAGACAATATTGCTATTGCCTTAAAGTTTTCAATCTTATTCCTTTGAATTATATATATATATTATAATATATAATTTTGGCGCGTACACTATATAGCTCAGTGTTTGGCCGAGCTTCTCCTACCATTTGTGGTGTGCGTCTTTATATTATACCACAAAATGGAGGGACCTACTATTTTGTGCCGACTCCGAACGGCAGATGTATTTAATGAGAAGCTTTTTCATGGCAGAAATACCCTCGGAGGTTTGCCATTGCCTGCCCAGGGGTAACCGCTATTAGAAAAAACTTTTTCTATGATTAAGATTTTGTTTGCCCTGACTGAGATTCGAACCTCGAACTCACCTTGAATTACTTAGATTAATATGATATAAGTTAATATCTAAATAAAACCTTTGAATTATACAACTTTCAAAACGAAAGCGAAAACTCCTTTTCATTCAGTGCACCCCGCACTTGCAGTTATCAGCTTATCCTTAAGTTGAACATGGCCCTTCGTCGCCATTACAAAAAGAAAAAATATTTTCAAAAAGGCAGTAGCAGAGCGGCAGTGAAAAGATTAACATCGGTGCGAAAGTAGCTTATCGAGTAAGAAATTATAAAAAGAAACAAAATTCAAAGTAATAACAACAAGACGCGAAATACATAGAACTAATGAAAAAAAAAAAAAACATAAGTGCAAATATTTTACATACAAGAAAAAAAACATCAAGTGAGGGAGCAAATCGAAAATAATAATAATAAAAAACAAGTGCGAAAGAATGGCACATATGTACTTACATATGCGTGCGTACATACCAACGAACAACCGTTTGCGACAAGTGCGAAGAACAGTGATGTGGAAGTGCGCAAATACGTAAAAAAGTGAAAAAGGAATAAGGTAGCGTACATCGTTTCAAAAAAAAAAAGTATATAGTTACAAAATAAAT
This sequence comes from Philophylla caesio, assembly GCA_963971545.1. Taxonomy (NCBI): domain Eukaryota; kingdom Metazoa; phylum Arthropoda; class Insecta; order Diptera; family Tephritidae; genus Philophylla; species Philophylla caesio. The sequence goes on along the minus strand of OZ020604.1, from coordinate 114,165,741 downwards.
GTGTGCCAAAAATAAAAGAACGCTGCGCTAAAGTGTAAGAATTAAACGCGCAGCTATTAAATTCGCGCACCGAAGTGAAGGAAAACAAAATAAAATAAAATATATATATTATACACATACATACATATATACATACATATTTGCAAGGCAATCAGTTACACATTCCGGAAATAAATTTTGAAATAAAATTTTAAATCGCTGCTCTGAAGTGTAAACGTGCACCCAAGTCGAAAAAAAATAAAATTAAAAAAATAAAAAATTTTGTTTAAATAATGAATAACGAAAAAACCAATTTATTACAACAAAAAAAAATTGTTTCTCTCTAAATTGCATTTATGTACCTATGTATACATATACGGTTGGTGTGCGCTAAATAAAAAAAAAAAAAAACGAAACACTACAGTTTCACCGATAGATTTCCCGCTACATATGTATGTACATCAGTTGGAGCTTTGGATAGTATCAGGAGTCAACACAGCAACAAGCTATCGCAACAACTTTTAATCGGCTAAGTAAACCCCATGTCGGAGTAAGTAAAAACCTATACAAGTTACTTACGACATACCCTTTGAAACACAAATAATTGTACATACATATGTACATTACCCTCCAATAAATTTCCCGTCATCCAATATCATAAAATTGCATATATGTACATATTTATATGAGAAACCCGTCTCTCGGTTATATATTCATATATTGCATATACATATATATACACATGTATATATGTACATAACTCACGCACATACGGTTGCGACTAATACATTTAGGCTCAACTATACAAAATTAGATTTCAATCAAGATCTAACTCTTTGATCCTAACACCCATTTTAAAGCCTAGCAACCAAGCAAACGTAACGGTTCGCAAAACATACATGTTTATATATATACATATATATGCAACTTACATTTGTATGTACATATGTAACACATATTGCTAATTTAAAAACCCACCCTTAATCTCCGTGCATACTTTCAACTCATAACTTGAAGCTACCAATTGAGACATTCACGCACACGTAAACATACAGACGCGAATATATTTCAACAATCAGACCACACACACAATTTTCACGCTCAGAAGAGATTGCACTCAGAAGCGCTGAGGCAAAACAAACAAAAAAGGACGGACCTTGTAAGCACAAAGCGCAGTGACAAGCACAATACAAACGCACACAAAGTAACATTCAATTGCACTCAGACGCGCTGAGGCAGAGACAATCGAACTCAAGCAGTTCTCAATTCGCACAGTGGGCACCGACGCTCACTATTCAACTCAAAATGAAAATCAATTTTATTTACTCCAAAAAGGTCGGAGCTTCCACGCACAGTGTGAACAACACGGACGCAAAAGCAAACTAATATTTAAATTGCAATAGCACTCAGACGTGCTGAGGCAAACACACTCGAACTCAAGCAGTTCGTAATTCGAAACAATTGTACAAAAATAATTATTTTTTTCTTTTTTTGTTCGAGCCTTATCACCCCCTTCGTACGCAAATACACTTGATTTTAATGTTTTTTCTTGATACTCAATCGAAGCTGAAAATTAAGTTTGCCTTAATATTTCAGTCACTTATAATTATTTTACAATTTTCGGTGACAACCACACCCAGTCACCTCATTAGAAGCCAGAATGTCGAAAAAAGATAAAAAATCTAATACTGAACTGGAAATCGATCCAATACTTCAAGATTTCATTTTCGAAAGTAATCGGGTAGAATCATTACACTCCAAATGGTGACCACACACCAACTCTTCTAAAAGTTAAGCTAGATCAGCTAGACAAACTCTGGGATTCGCTCGTAAGCTCATATAAAGTAGCCTACCGATCTGCCAATTATTTACAATCTAGCGGCTCAATCGAGCAAAAATATAATAAGTGCTCGGAAAGTTATGAGAGCTGTAAATCTCTGATTTTGGATGCGTTAGACATTCTCGGGGCAAACTCTCAACCCCACACAAATACGACACCTGCTTCAACATCCAACCCTACTTCTAACCCTCAAGAAGTATTCCTCTAAGTACCACCATGAGACACCGTGGATACGAAGATTGGCCGGGATTTCGAGATATGTTTACGGCAGTCTACAAAAACCAACCGAAACTCACACCAGCTAAGAAATTGTACCATTTGCGCCTAAAGACGAAAGGTCAAGCAGGACTCATGGTGAAACTGATTGATCTACTGATTGACCAAAGTTCGCAGAAAACCTGAATAGCGTCAAGAATCCAAAAAATCCTCGGACTACCAACCACAGATTCACAGTACCAAATCTCGGGAATGGGAGGACTGGTGGTTCAGAACTCGAAAAAGGTTTGCGACTTAACCCTCTTGAAAGAGAAAGTAAAAACAAAAGCAATTGTACTACCTCAACTTACCCACTTTCTCCCCACAGTAATAGCATCAAATGTAAATATTGCGGAGGTTTCCAATTTGCCGCTAGCTGACCCCAAATGTTTCACTCCATCTCGAATTGATTTGGTAATCGGTAGCGATATAATACCTCAAATTCTCCAAGAAGGTTTACAGCACTTCGCAAACGATACTCTAATCGTTCAAAATACAATTTTCGGATGGATACTTAGCGGACCAATAAAGGAAACGATAACAGCCTTCACAACGCAAGTAGACGAAACTCTGCACCAATTTCTTAACGCCCTGCTGAAAAGGTTTTGGGAACAGGAGGAAATCGCTACAACCCGCACGCGCTTGGAAGCAGATGCATTTTGCGAGAAATTCTACCGGACAACAACAATACGCCAAGATCACGGAAGATACGTGGTAAGATTACCATTCAAATCCGATTTCCCAGAATCAATAGCTCTCGGCCACTCTCGAAATGCTTCACAACAACAATACCTCAGCATAGAGAGATCGTTTGAACGAAAAACGGAACTGCGATCCAAATACACTGAAGTCTTGGAAGAGTACTTGACTATGAACCGTATGTTACCGGCTTCTTCAAAGGAAATAATAAAATATGGCAAGTATCACTCATTCTACTTCCCTCATAACGCTGTCATTAAACCCGACAGCAAAAGAACAAAGGTGCGAGTCGTATTCAACGCCTCAAAAACTTCGCACTCAGGGAAATCGTTAAACGACGTATTGCACACAGGGCCAACACTCCAGAATGATTTAATGCTAGTAATTCTCAAATAGCGTGTACATAAGTATGTTTTCAATGGCGACATCGACAAAATCTACCGCCAAATTCTTATTCATAAGGAAGATCAAGACTTCCAGCGAATCCTATTTCGCAAATCTCCAAACTTGCCGATGCAAGATTTTAAATTGAAGACAGTCACGTTTGGTGTTAATTGCGCCCCTTATTTGGCAATCCGCACTCTCCAGCAGTTAGCAGAAGATTGCAAAGACAAATATTCCCTCGCCAGTAATATCCTACTACAACAAACGTATGTAGATGATATATTCTCAGGCGGTCATGAAATACAGTCCACTATCGATACGATGTCTCAGGTGATCGCAACTCTGAAATCAGCTGATTTTCCGCTCAAGAAAATTACAGCTATTCACCCGAAAATACCGGAGTCTATACCCCTCTCTGACCTCTTGGACACTGAATTTTTAAAATTCCACGACTCAAGCTCAACTAAAACGCTTGGCATACGATGGAATGCGTTGACGGACAGTTTCTCTTATTGTTATGACCCATTAACTAAGTACTTGCAGCACGAAAAGGCAAATTTTATCCACTGTAGCTAAACTTTTCGACCCGGCAGGATGGCTAACACCAGTAATGATAGTGGTCAAGATCCTCCTGCAACAGCTTTGGATGGAAGGGACGGACTAGGACGAACAAGTAAAACCCGCTGCCATTCATAAATGGACGGCATTTCAAGAAAACCTGCACACAATTAAAGACGTTGTACCTCGAAGGATACAGTTTTCCCCTGGAAAACACATCCAAATGCATGGATTTTCAGATGCATCGGAAAAGGCTTTCTGCGCCTGTGCTTACCTTCGAGTACAACATAGCGACACTCGCTTCACATCCCATTTACTCGTAGCAAAGAGCAAGGTGGCACCCCTCCAAACCGTAACTCTGCCACGGTTGGAACTCAGCGGAGCAGTAATACCCTCCAGACTAGTAAAACAGATTCAGTCTGAACTAAGTTTGCCATCTCATGAGTTACGGCTATGGACGGACTCATGCATCGTGTTGGCATATCTGGAAAAGCCACCACATAGCTGGAAGACATACGTGGCGAGCAGAATATCTCAACTAATAGAAAATGTAGACAATGCACAACACGCACACGACCTGCTTGCGAGATTTTCCTCACTCCCACGTGCCTTAAGAGTAATCGCATATATGTATCGCTTCATCCGCAGATCACGAAAGTTGTCGTCTCACAACGCCGCGTATATGACACAAGAAGAAATCAACGAAGCCAAGACGTCCATCATAACACAAACCCAACGGATCCACTATGGTGAAAAGATCGCGCAACTCGAGGCCTCTAAATAAATAAGTAAGAAAAATCCATTGCACTAACTCCTGGACATTTTCTGCGTGGTGCTCCCCTACTTTCACCACCCGAGCCAAACGCTGAAAATATGTCTTTGACTAACAAATGGCAAAGCTCAAAGTTCTCCACCACCAATTTAGCAATAGGTGGAAGGATGAATACTTAAAGGAGTTACACAAGCGATATAAATGGAAGTGCCCTCAGAAGCCTGTGCAAGAACGGGCTTTGGTTGTCATCAAGGATGATCTTCTTCCCCCAAACGAGTGGCGAATTGGACGTATAACCAAACTACATGTAGGAGCGGATGGCAAATCTCGTGTCGTTGACATCCGAACGCAAAACGGCCCCCTCACTAGAAGCATAGTAAAATTGTCCTCATCACATCGCCTAGAATCGCACAAGTGCCGACGACTACATTCGCTGCGCCATTGTATGGCCTTTCTCGCCATGCCACCCGAGGAACGGTGCCAAAATGCATAAGTACTGCATAAACTGCATCGCAACTTCCCATACCACGGGTGCGTGTGACTCACGAGCCAGTTGCCATCGTTGTACGCTGGGAAACCATATTTTGTTGCATCGATCCAAGGTGCGGTCCACCAGTGGCGCGAAGACAGCGAAAAAGCGAGAGGAGGCATTTAAGAGTCGTTCAGCACGGCTACAAAAACATCGATTGCAGCAGATAGTCCACGTGGTACGTTAAGCTATTGACACTCTGGAAAAAGCGATTCAGCTGGTCCCTATGCAGGCGGGGCGCAATGTTGAAGACATGGAGTTAATTGGTTTTTCGGAGTTACAGCTGGCTCATTCCAATTAATTTTCAAGGCTACGGGCAACGCCCGCCAGATGGTGACTAGCACCTTCCACCTTTTCGACGTTTTTCAAAAAGATCTTACTTGAGTTTCAACCGCGAACACCTCAACATCAACAGCCAGCTCTGCCTGCCCACCATCAAATTTTAACCGTTTTATATACTTACATATTAGGCAATAATGTTATTGTCTTAAAGCTTTCAATCTTATTCTTTGAATTACTTTGATTAATACGATATAATTTAATATCTAAATAAAACCTTTGAATTATACAACTTTCAAAAGGAAAGCGAAAACTCTTTTTCATTGGAGGGTTCAGGGAGTATAAGAACCCTTTTCTGATATTGTGCTCGACCATATATATAACCTCTAAGTTTTTTCCCGAGTGTATTTTCAATGTCGCAGTGTGTAATTGTTGTTGATTTGTAGCAATAACATACACTCTTGCCCGCTGGTACTGTATCGTAGACAACACGCGCTAATGATTTATTTTTGTAAAATTTGAGCTTTTGACATGTTCACATTCTTTCCCGGAATTAGAACTGCAAATTTCAAAGAATTTACGCATTGTTTACATATAATGCAACATTATCATTGACCGGCGTTTTAAAATTTGTTTCTGTGTTAATTTTCTTTTAAGCGTAGACGCGTGAGTAACAGGAAGACGGGGGTTTTGAAGTGATCAAATGAAAAAAGAACATAACAAAGTTAAATTAATATTAAATTATTATTATTATAATGGCGTACTATAAATTCTACCCTTAAAAAAACTGTTGTTGTTTTTTCACAAAAATCTTCCATAAACTTGCAAAATTAATTGTATTAGCGACAGATGATAGTTCGCTGTATACTTCGGTCATTACTAAATCATTTGTTACAGTTTTAGAATGGAGAGTCTCTAAAATTCTTTCAAACTGTGAATATATTTTCTTTTGTTCATTATTGTTTTCGATCAGCATATTCTGTCCTGTCTTAATTTCGATTAAGTCGTCGTGATCGGGTGTACCCGTGGTAATTTTAAAAGCTGACCCTTGAAATTTAAGTGAACGTCTAGCCCTAAAGATATTGGGAAGTAATTGTGACTTAAGTGTCTCAATTTTGTTTACTAATATTTGATCTGCCGGGTTCTCTTCGAGGTTGTATGTAGATCGTACTATTTTCGCGTAAGGTGCTAAAATTTTTGAAATGTTTGCTACGTGGTATAAGAATGAAGTGTCTTGGTATACGTATACCGGATCGGGTTCTATCATTACATATTTTTTGTCCTTTAAATCAATTATACTGTCGCAGAGGGCGGTAGAGGCAAAACATTTAATTATTATTACTTGCATGCTTGCACTCGTATATTGTCTTCATGTATAACTGAACCACGGTTTGTAAGTATCGTGTTACCTCTGTCTTCTTTTATTGTGTGTTTCGCGTACTTTCGTACGTTTTTGTTTCGACGGTGTGTTTTGGAGTATATAACGTCCCCATTTTTGTAAGTGATACTCTTACGATTTTTGTTGTGGTATGAAAGCACTTTGTTTTGATATGCTTCGAGTTATTTTTGAATGTCAGGATACCCTTCTCGATTGAAAAACACGACCTCGGGTTTCTCTCCTGTGACTGAGTGAATTGTTTTGTTGTATTGTCGTACCGCGTTAAAGATCTCGTCTTCTGGTGAGTGATTATGCCCCTCTGGTAGGAATCTAGCGAGTTCGATCAGAGTGCTGTGTGTACGCTCAACTTGACCGTTGGTTGTCGAATGAAATATTGGTGTTACTGTATGTATAATTTGTAGTTTCTCGTAAACTTGTTTCCCACATATGCGAAAAAATATTTTGCGAAGAAATGTCCACTAAGTTGGTTGCACTGTAGTTTACGATTATTTGATTTCTAAATGTATTTAATGGTTGTTTTACGCGTTTAAGTTTTTCAGTTGGTGAACTTTGAGCTGAATGTTGTGAGCAACTTGAAGTGTTGTTAATCTGTTGGTGAGACAATGCGTCAGCGACAACGTTTTGGTGCTCTGGTTTAGATACTAATTTAGCGACGTATTCTATGAAGTTTTTCCATCGTTTTAGTTTTGTGTTTGGATTTTTATCCGAAATTGAAAAGATGAGTGACTGGTGGTCTGTATAAATCGTTAGATCTGCTATACCGTATAGGTGATTTCTTAATTTTTGAAGTGACCAAACGATAGCGAGTAATTCCTTTTCATTCGTGCTGTAATTCTGTTCAGTCTGACTAAGAGTTCTAGATATAAAGGAAATAGGTTTCTTGTTCTGAGAGAGTACAGCTCCTATTTCAAAGTTACTTGCGTCTGTCGTTAGTTCAAAAGGTATATTGAAGTCTGGTTGGAATAATTCAACTTGTGCTTATAGTGCGTCTTTTATTTTTGTTAAAGCCTCGAGTGCTGGTTCGTATAGATTAATTGAGACCTTTACGCTCTGATTTTTACTTATACCACCATTGTCTCCGCGTAGAAATGTTGTTAGGGGTTTCGTTATTGTAGCGAAATTCTGAATAAATTTCCTGTAATTACTCGCTAGGCCAAGAAATGATCGTTATTCTTTTAAACTTTTTGGAGTTGGATAATTTGCATTTTATTTGGATCCACAGTTATTTTATTATATTTTATTATGTGGCCAAGGTATTCAGCTGAATCCTGGAAAAAATGCGTTTTTTCGTTTGAAATCTTCATATTGGCATTGTGAAAAGCGTTTACTATTGTACAAATATGTTCCATGTGTTCCTCTGGTGAGGAGGAATATATGAGTACATCGTCAATATAAACATATGCGAACTTGCCAATATATGGACGTGCGTTCATAATATTTTAAATTTCAGTTTTATACTTGTCGTTATTAATTGTGAAATTAACTTTTTGTTCGCTAACTACTTGCTTTTTATATTTGTATATGAGTTTATACTCACTGATGTTAATTTCTGCTTTCAATACCCTAAGACCGTGTTCACCCAGAAGCATATCGAACTCCTTTAAAGCTTCGGTTTCAAAAAATACTAAGTTATGATTGAGTAGTGTAATAATTTTCTTAGCTTTCATCAAAGAGTATCTATGATGCGTTTAAACTTTAACCGGTTTTATGGGTATAGATTCTCCTAATTTGCACTTAGAACTAATATAATTATTTGTCGCACCTGTATCAATTAAATAATTAACGGATGTACCTGTCGTTTGAGACCGCCATTGGAGACGCGGTAATCCGTTTATTCTCCTAAAAAGACACTTCCTGTCTCATAGATATCATCAGTATGTGCGGCGAGTGATTGTAGCTCTTCGTCTCTCGTCTGGTTTATTCGTTGTACCTTGTTGGTGTTGTACAAGAAGGGATTCTTCTGCGTTTTGCTGCTTGTTGGTCTTCTCTGATCGGGTTATAGTACCGTTGAGATAGCTGAAAGCTGTCATTTGGCAGGGGTTGATTGTTGTGTTGTGTTGGTCGTACGTATTGACGAGAGTCGTCCATTTCCATCGGTTCTTGGCGTGGTTGGTGGTTATATTGCACTTGCACATTTGGATTATATCTCCTTCTATCATCATATCTCTGTTGTGGAGGATTCTGTCTTTGGTTGTATTTTTGTGGCGTAGTTTGTGCGTCGAACTGCATGTTAGTACTGTCGTGGTAAATCGTGCTTGCGATTGCATATGCGGTTTCTAAGTCTTTATAATGTGCCGCTTGTATACCTGCTGTTGAGTCCTGTGATGAAAGTACGGACTGCTTCTTGATTTGCATATTCTAGCATGGATGCAGGTCCTTTTCACCTGACATCTCTATCTTTGAGAGTGCGAGATTCAGTGCATTGCTGATTTCGCTGTGAAATTTTGATAGTGTGCGTCTCCCTTGTCTGATCTTTTTCATTTCTTCGATTAGTACATACAGCGGTCTTTGATCAGCGTATGTGTAGTCAAGTCTGTTGATTATCGAATAGAAATTCAGCTTGGTGTTGTGGTTGATTAAGATGTTTGCTGCTCCCAACAATTTTCGAGTGTATTTTTGTAAAAGCTATATAGTAGTTCGGGTGGTTGGATAATTCTTTAATGTTTTCCATGAATGTTTATGCCTTTTTCCTCCAGGATCTGTGCTGGTTTTTAAATTTATTAGGTTTCCATTTGTTATATTCGGTGTAAGTTCTACATGTTGGTCTACTGTATTGACTGTCTGGGAAGGTTATTGTGCTTCCAGTGTATTAACTTTTAGTTGCGTATTCTGTAGAGCCTGTGTGAATAGTTCTACCTGTGCTCGTAGAGTTGCGATGTCCTGAGCCATTGTATCGTCCTGTTGAAGTCTGGAATCTTTTGTTTCAGTTTTCGCTTTTCACTTTTTTTATCGGTTTATGCTGCCTGCTATTTCAAGGTTTGCCTTTTACGCGACTGGGTAAATTTGTTACATCTCGCTTTTTCAGAGATTGTTTTTATGCTTTTCTTCAAAACTGTGGAATTTTTATGTTATTTCCCTGTATTTGAAGGGTATTTGGCTGCAGTCAAAAGTAAGACCGGCTTGAGCCCCCAGTTAATATCGTTACACGATATGAATTTAAAAAAATAATATGTCACTACGCCGAAATGCGTGCGCTTAATTGCTATTCTTAAAACTGATTTACATTTTGAATTCTTAGTTATATTATAGTATATATAAAGATGCGGCGGTGGTTATCGCAGTGGATTTTTCCATTGCCAGTTGTGTGTTGTTTAAGAGTGTTGATATCTATTTGGGTTGGTTATTGTTTGTTGTAGTGATCAGGTCAGCTGTTTGTTGTATACATGTTGAGAATGCATTTTTTGATAATGCATGTTTATCTGTTGTTTACGTGTAGGTCAGTTGTTTGTTGTTTACATGTTAAGAATGCATTTCTTGATAATGCTTGGTTGTTATTGATGGTGTTAGTGGAAACGTTGTTTACGTGCCTTGTGATGACGTCATTAACTATCGCCGGCATGGGCTGATATAAGCGCCTAAATGGAAGCACCCGGTGAGATAAGCTTTAATTTATCTATGTTTGCTTTATTTACATATGTAAACGTTTTTCTTCAAAATCTGAATGCTAGTCTAGGTGGCGGACATTTAGAGATTGCTTTGTGAGGGAGTGTACGAAAACTAAGGTTGCCTCCAGAAGTGCAACCACTTAACCAGATAATGAGTGACTACTCTTTGCTCATTTCGAGTTTTTAAAAGAGCACGTCAAGCCAAGAAAGTAAGATTTTCTTAAACTATATACTATAAGGTTGTATATATATTAATGATATTGTTTATTTCAACAGCACTACATCCAGCGTTGCTCACGTTCCAGCACCAAATACACTGGAAATTGAGGAAATGTCTTTACTGCAGCCTGAGGATTTTTTCACTCTTCATGAAGGAAGCACTACACCATTAGGGGAGCCCCAATATGATGACTGCTTTGAAAGCATATTGGATAATTCGCCACCAGTAATAGACGATAATTTAAGTATAAGCAATAGTACAACAAGCTTTTTAAAATTAGTTGACGAGAAGCTAAATGAGCTGTCCACGCACGAGCAAAAATATTCATTTTGAACTATATATTTCAGAAATAAGAATATTTTATTCTTTTAAGTTTTTAAGTATGACAATGAATTTTTTTTTTTTTTTTTCGTTTTGTGTGATTTATTAAGTGTTGGTGTAAGAGTGTATACTGAATTTAATTTAATTTTGTTTTACATGAATTTATTTTGTAATATTTTAAGAATGTATAGTGATTTTGATATGATCTCAACATTTTACATACACCATTTGAATTTGAAATGTGATACTTTTATTTTTAATTTTTATAATACATTTTTTAGTTTAAAGTATTTTTATACACATTTATACAAAACTGAACTGTGTTTTATTTTTATGAAATGTGATACTTTAATTTTTATATTACATTTTTTAGTTTTAAGTATGCATATACATATTTAAGCAAAACAGAACTGTGTTTTATTTTTACAAAAATACTGTAATATTACTCAATTGATTGTATCAAATTTTCATTTTATATTTATATTTTATTTGCGTATAAGTATTATTTTAAGTCGTCATGTAGTTGAAAGCAGATCTATCTGCATTGATCGAACATAATCTTCAACTATTTATCCATTGCATTCATGATCAACGAAACCTGGTGGACAATAACAGTTTCTCAGCAGTTTCTGGGGCCATATTTACCGTTATACGTAATATTCTCCACCTGGCAGTTAAAATACCAAAAAAATAGTTCTGCGAGCTCTGGACAACCTTTTTGTTAACGCAAATGCGAAATGGCAGCGTAAGTGAATAAAACGCGAAGTTTTAACAGCGATATTTCTAATTTATTTCAATTCAAAATAGTGTACCTATTATTTCCAGTAATTTAACAAGCTTTTAGCGCTTTAAAATGTTTCGTGTTCTTCTTATGCTCTTTTGATGAAGTATGTGGCGTGATCGACAGTGCCGTTTTTTTATACTTGTATGTATTCTTGTAAAGAATAAAAACATATATAGTTCAAAAGCATACATAGCAAATGCAAACGTAAGATCAAATAGAATATAAATATCGTAGGGTGTTAGAGTTGCCAGGTTACAGCAACTGAAGGCGGTAACAGCTCCCTCCGCCGTAAGCCAGTCTTAGGGATCGAGGTTGCTTTCATTGTTTCCAATGACGTCAAGCACCGCCACTGCAGTTGATGGTCGATTTAAAATGTCGAATTGTGTCTTCACCGTTACCCGTTTAACCTATCCGTCGCTCGCTACCACTGTATCGGCCACCCTTCCTTTGGGCCAGCAGTTTCTCGGAAGATTAGGGTCGACAATGATTACGATGTCTCCCACACGAATGGATGGCACAGGCATAAACCACTTGCTTCTTCTTGAAATTATTGGTATACACTCTTTTAACCATCTCGACAAAACAGGTTGGCGAATTTTTTAGTCTGATGCCAGCGTTGTCACAAATTCATATTGTCGTTGGCGAAAGGCTTATAGCCATCTGATGACCCAATCGGAGGTATAGCGTTATCATGCTCCAACGAAACGAACGTAAGTGGGCGCGAATTAATTATTAATTCTATTTCTCATAATGCACTCCTCGGGCTCTCATCATTAAACTGCTTAGTAGGACATATAGCAAACAGCACTGCTTTGACTGACCTTATTAATCTCTCTGGGCGGATTGAATTTTCATTTTATGCCGCCGAATGTGGAACAAACTACTTGTTGATCGATATTTTTTAATTCGGGGCGTAAGATCTTTTCTGTAGCTTTAAAGTTTGTTCCATTATCAGAAAACACTTCTTTTGGTGTACCACGCCCAGCCATAAAAATTCGAAAGCACATTACACAGGAACTCATATCGAGGCTATGACCTATTTCGATGTGAATTGATCTGATGGTGAGGCAGGTGAACATTACACCCCATCGCTTTTCACGCCTGCGTCCGATGGACACATAGAGCGGTCCGAAATAATCAATGCCGACGAAGGTAAAAGGTCGCTCAAACGCTGCTAACCGAGCAGGTCGTAGCGCTGCCATTTGAGGAGGGCACGACAAAGCAGTGTGATTTTTACACCTTTGACATAGTCGGCATACCTTTTTATATAAAACTGTTACGTGTGACTGATGTAATTTTTCGTGAAACAAACGTACTATTAACAAGTAAGACATGCTAAATTCAGGCGAAACCGATTTGTATATACCCTCGCGATGTATTTTTGTATGGGCGGTGCCCATAATTTCATAAAAACCCCGTTTGTTTGTTTAAACTCGCTGCTAGTATTAAACTTTACACAATTACTTCAATAAATACTGAAAAACGAAGTTTTTGCATTTTATTTTTAATTTCCATTATACGGAAGTTGGGCGTGGTTATGGTCCGATTTTTAAAATTATTGTTGGTGATGCTATTGATATCAAGGACAAATTTTGTGACGATACTTAACATAGTTATTGAGATACCTACAGACGTTTTTTATAAGTGGGCGTGGTAACGCCCATCTTGAAAAATTTCATAAAAATCAAGCTTCTTAATTAACTATCTATCTAAATATAAAATTTTAATTAATATGTTCCAATAGATAAAGAAACAACAAAATTTAAGCATTTTCCAAAACTTCCGTTATATGGGAGGTGGGCGTGGTTATGATCCGATTCCAAAATTTTAACGATGATAACGGTGGTATTGAGGAAAAGTTGTTCACCAAATTTTGTGACGATACCGTACACCGTTATTGAGATACAGATGTAGTATGCACATACATAAATGATAATTTACAAGCTTAACCGTTTGGACATTTTTATTCATAAGAGCGGCCTGGTCCATCGGACCATCAACATTTTTCTTTCGACACTTAACGAAAAAACATTACAATGATCCTGCCAAACTCCTTTAACTAAAGGAGTAGGACCATAGTAATTTAAAAAGAGAAAATAATTCTGAAATGAAAATTTTGAAAATTTAGAACAAATGACGGACACAAATCAAACGATCAGCAAAGCTGAGTTTGATCAAATTTTTTTGAAATACTCAAAGATTTTCGAGTACAAACCGCAAGAACCACCAGCAAATGCCCCAAAATACGTACCGACACCAATTAATTCAGGCCCAAAGAAAATTACGTTAGAACAATATAAAAAAAGAAAGGATCAGTAAAGCAGCAAATATAAAACATTTCAACAAAAAATTTCAGAAAAACCTAGAAGAAAATCACGAGCAGGTAAATCCGTAAAATACAGAAAAGCCCTGCGAGAGGTCTATCAGCTCATACATATAACGAATGGAGCAGAAAAGCATAAACATTTAGATAAGTTAAAACAACTAAAAAAATGTGCGGCCCAAGAAAGAACCAGCAGGGACCAACAGAAGTAATAAATAACAGCATAAATGACAACGTAATAGCAAAAGAAGACCACAATATCACATATTTGATATACCTAATGTTAATTATTATAATAATATACGTTTTTTTTTATAAAAACTATGTAAAAATGTAGATTTCTAAATCAGTAGCTAATATAACAGTTTAAAATAAATATTATTACATGCTTAAAATAAGTACATGGACAAATTAAACAACATTTTATCAAATTTAAAAAGGAATCCAACGAGGACATATATTGAACATACAAAAAGTAAAATACAAGAGATTTGGGCAGAAATTGTATTGCAAAATAAACAGCATCAAATTGACGAAATATGTACATCCGCTATTTCAAAACATAACTTCCAAAATTTATTTACTTCTAAAGAACAAAATGGCAAGCTTTGATATTTCAACTGCCTCAAAAATAATCCCCGAATTCGGAGGAGAACATTATCTTCTTACAAAATTTTTAGACACCATTAAGTTTTATGCAAATACACTCAATGATGCACAAAAGAATATGCTATTAAAATATATATTAGCAGGAAAAATTGCACAAAAAGTAAAAAACAGACTTTTAGCAGAAACAGAGCCAACCACTATTGATCAGCTCAAAGAAACTCCTGAAAAACTATATAAATTGAATAAAAATCCGCTGAAGCTACAAAACACGCTTAGTGTGATAAAACAAAATAACTTACCATTGCAAAATTTTGCATCGAAAATTGAGAGCATAACAGCCTCACTTAATGAAATTCAAATATCGCAGCAAGGCTCAGAATCTAAATCGATTATTATCAAGCTCAATGACCAATTGGCATTAAACGCTTTTAAAAATGGTGTAAATGAACCATTAAAATCAATTGTTTTCGCGGCTAGACCAAAGACTTTTTCCGAAGCACTGCAAACAGCTCAAGAGGCAGATGTACTAACTAACAACTCGAACATATATCGGACAAGAAATAACAATAATAACTATAATAATAACACGCGTCAACCATTTAATACAAGAAATAATAATGGAAACAGAAGGTATGACGATCGCAACCATGTTTCTAATAATACAAATAATAACAGAAATTGTAATAACAACAATAGGAATTATAAAAATAACAATAACAACAGAAGTTATAATAACAACAACAGAAATAATAATAATAACAGTAGAAATTATTCTAATGACAACGGAAACAACCGACGTCCACAAAATTCTGATCAGAACAGAACAAATACTAATAATCAAAAACATAATTCTCAGGAAAACTAGGACGTCCCCAGATGAAAGAAGCTGGGGCTATAACTAAAAAACTAAATACGTATAGTAAGCCCAAAAAGATACAAATTACGTTATACTTAAATCAAGCACAATACGAAAACCAATAGCATTTTTAATAGACACAGGTGCAGACATTTCTATTATAAAAAAATCATCAATAGACAACAGTCTAATAACAAATTGTCAACAATATAACATAAATGGACTTATTAAAAATTTATTAACAACAAATTCAAAAACTAAACTTTCACTTCAATCTGATGAACTTAATATTGAACATACATTTTATATTTTTGATAATATTAACATATCTACAGACGGAATTATAGGCAGAGATTTCTTGACTAAATATAATTGTAAAATAGATTACGAAACTTTCGTAATCACAATTATGTATGAAGAACAACAAATAATCTTGCCAATGTACATGAAACTCAGCACATTACCAAGTATTCATTTAGCACCCCGAACAGAAATTATAAAAGAAGTAAACGTTGATTTAAATGAGGACAGTTTAGTATGCGCTAGTGAAATAACACCAGGCATATTTATAGCTAACACAATAATTCCAAAGAAAGGTCACAAACATATAAAGTTCATAAATACAAATGAGTGTGACATAACAATTAAAGATATTCCTTTACACATACAACCAATAAAAAATTTTTCAATATTGAAATATGACACAAAATTTAATTCAAAACAACGAATAGATTTTATTAAAAATACTATAAATTTTGAAAACCTAGATCCAGAAGCAAAAGAATCCATTATAAATATTTGTATCAAATACAATGAAATATTTCATCTAAAAGGAGATATTTTAACAAAAAACAATTTTTATACACAGAATATTTCTGTACATGACAAAACTCCAGTTTATATAAAAAACTACAGATTACCAAATGCACATGTTAAAGAGATTAACCAATAAGTTGACAAATTAATTAAAAAGGACATTGTTGAACATTCGACCAGTCCATATAATTCACCATTATTAATTGTGCCAAAGAAAAGCACAAATGATGAAACTAAATGGAGATTAGTAGTTGACTACAGACAACTAAACAACAAAATTGTAAATGATAAATTCCCATTAACAAGACTAGAAGATGTGTTAGACAAATTAGGCAAAGCCAAATATTTTTCAACCTTGGGCATGACCAGCTCATTCCATCAAATACCTTTAGATAAGCAATCCAGACCGCTTACAGCTTTTTCGACTAATAAAGGACAGTATCAGTTCAAAAGGCTACCTTTTGGTTTAAAAATTGCGACTAATAGTTTTCAACGCATGATGACTATAGCTTTGAGTGGACTCCAAGAAGCTGCATTTTTATATGTAGATGACGTAATAACTTTTGGTTCAACTCTAAAAGAACACAATGAAAATTTAATAAATGTATTCGAAAGACTGAAACAATATGATTTAAATTTAAATCCAGACAAATGTAACTTCTTAAAAACAGAAGTAGTTTATTTAGGTCACCTTATAACAGCATAAGGTATCACGACTTATCCATATAAGTATGACACTATAACTAATTTTCCATGTCCTAAAGATGCAGACGAGGTATGCAGATTTGTAGCATTTTGCAACTACTATAGACGTTTTATAGAAAATTTTGCGCAAATAGCTAAACCGCTAAACGAATTATTAAAGAAAAACAAACTATTTATATGGTCAAAAGAATGTGAAATAGCTTTCAAAACTCTAAAGTCAAAACTAATGACACCACCTGTTTTGAAATATCCCGATTTCTCCAAACCTTTTATTTTGACTACTGATGCATCAAACTATGCCTTAGGAGCAGTTTTATCTCAAGGGTCGCCTGGAGAAGACACTCCAATAGCATATGCGAGTAAATCTTTGAACAAACATGAAATCAACAAACCAATAATAGAAAAAGAGTTATTAGCCATTCATTGGGGAATAAATTATTTCAGACCTTACCTATTCGGTAGAAAATTCATGGTATACACTGACCATAGACCATTAGTAAGTTTATTCACACATAAAAACCCGTCATCAAAGTTAACAAGAATACGAGTAGATCTTATGGATTATGATTTTGAAATAATTTTCAAACAAGGAAAGATGAATACAAATGCAGACGCACTATCTAGAACAAAAATTACATCAAAAGAACTAAGAAAAATGATACCATCATATGATATGCTTACAATTACAAGAGCGGTTAGTAAAAAATTAGAAAATGAAAAATTAAATGGCATAGAAAGCGGAAAGCTAAATGAAAAATTAAATGGCAAAGAAAGCAAAAAGCTAAATGAAGATATAAATGGCATAGCAAGAAAACAACTTGCAAAAAGAACTAGTGCTGCAACTCAAGAGAAGCTTGATCACCTTCACATTTGGGAAGCAACGTCATTATCTGACGTCACGCATATAAAGAAATTGCAATTTCAGTTCAAAAATAATAGTATGTATAATGAAAAGGCCAATATAGTAGCACAAAAGAAAAATATTGTTGTTGAATATAGCGATAAATCGTTATCAACTATGACGTTGATTCTGAGGAAGCTAGGATTATTCGTAGAACAACAGGAAATAGCTAAATTAGCAGTCTCTGCAGAAGACAAAATTTTCCAGTATATAAGCATGCAAGAATTAAAAAAAAAATGGAATAAGCTACAAAAAGAAATGAAAACTAATACAGCCATTATAGTATATACACCGCCAAAAGAAATAAAGAATATTAAAGAAATGAAGCGTCTAATAAGCAAATATCATGATGAGGAATTAGGAGGACATATAGGAATCTCCAGATGCATTAAAAAATTAAATTAAATTATGTTTGGAAAAACATGAGTAACATGGTAAAGAATTATATTAATAACTGTAAATTATGCAATGAAATAAAAGTAACTAAATACCAGAGATCGAAAATAACCCTCTCCACTTACAAAATGTTCCAAAATAACGGTTATTACTTGAGAGAAAAAATAACGAACAAAAAAGAACATGTGATTTATTTTTTCTAGATATGCGCTCTTGCTCAGTGGGAAACATTTTTTTTCATATAATTTCTGTTACTGTTGTTTTGGGACACTTATCGCTGAGACAGAAAAAATAAGTGTTATTTGGAAACAGAAAAATGTTTTAAAATTTTTTTTGTGTAAGTTTTATAAGCTTTTCACATTGGTGCTTGCTATTATTGTTAGCTCTTAGTAAACGTATAGTTTAAGGTCACTCAAATGATTTCATTGAAGTGACAAGCAGTGAAAATTCAGTAGAATTGTATAACCGAAAATTATTTATAATTATTATAATGGGTAGAAATTGCGATTTCGTGGTTAGGAGTTTCTACAAGTTTGATGGTATAAAAAATAAGTCTGTGTGCAATGTGTGCGATAGTCATTTATCAGGCAAGCATATAACCAACTTAAGGCGTCACTTGAAACAAAGACACAATGAAAGTTTTCAAAAAGCAGTACAAAATAGCCAAGAACATTGTGAAGTGCAAAAACCCAAAAAAATTAAGATTTCGTACGAAGTGGACAAAGATGACCTAATTTCTTAAATTTTCAAAATAGTGACAAAAGATGGCAGGCCATTTGTTCATTTAGACAGCGAAGGATTTCGAGAAATTGTCGAACCAATTTATAATGCACTGTCAATGTCTCCCATTTCGTCGCATAATGTTATAGACTACGTTTGTGTTCGACAACAGTCTATTGTTGAAGAAATAAAACGATTGGTGAAAGGTCGATTAGTGTCGTTGAAAATTGATGTAGCCACGCGACTGGAACGATCAGTTTTAGGTGTAAATTTACAAGTTATTGATTCAAGGACCGATAGAGCAGAAATTGTAATAAAAACTTTAGGAATAATACAGCTTCTTCAGTCACATGCGGGGTCGTACATAAAGCAAAAACTAATTGAAATTATAAGTGAATATAATATTGGAGTGGACCAGATTTACAGGCAAGCATTACCAATACCAGTGTTTCGATTGCGCAAGCATGCCTTTTGCCAGTTGTATGTTTTTAAATATTATTTTTAGTAAAAAGATTAAATTTTATACAAAAAAAAAATATATAAATAAAAAAATACATAGTTTTGAAAGTCAAAACCCCAAAACAAGACACTTGCTATTAAGTGCAAGTCACTGTATACCTATGTTTGTTGTTTGTTGCAGCATTACAACTGACAACGGGGAAAATATGATCAAGGCAAAAGAATGTCTTAACGATGATATAGCAGAAGAGTCATTCGACAACAATGTGATGGAAATGCTGGGTACTATTTCTATTTCAAATATCTCTCTAGTGCGGTGTGCTGCTCATACACTCCAACTATGTATGTGTAAACGACGTCCATAAACAAGAAGACATTGCCAAAAATCTTGTTATTGCTGGAAAGTTATGTAAACTTTTACGCACTGATAAATATAGGTAGGATGCATCCACATCAGCATAACGTCTTAAACATATTTAAATTTTTTGCTTAACACTTTAATAGACGTTCTTTAATACAAAATGGCAAAAACGTTCCACCGCTTGATGTTGTTACGCGATGGAATTCTACATATTTGATGTTGAAAAAATTATATGACATTCGAGAATTTATTAATATGGAGTTTAATATTATCACTTCTGTAGCATTACATAAACACATCGCCCTTTTACTTTAATTGCCATGTACATAAACAACATTATACCAAAATTAGTTACATTGAACTCAACGGGAGTTTATGCAAAGACTGCATTCGTCGCACATAACGAGGATCTTGTTACACTTGTGCGGACGGTCAAAGACACCGCCAAAGACAGTTGCAATGCCCAACTGATCCACAACGTCAGTTTGTCAATGCGACTGACATATTTATATATTTATTGCAACCATATGTTGACTCAGCATATTTTAGAATTATGCAGTTAGTTTGTATGTATTAGCAATATATCAGTACACATTTTAGTCCGTAAATAACTTCTAAGTATTAGTGTAAGAATTTAGTATAAAAGAAAGCATATCCAATAAAGAACGGGACTTTTCGATCAAACCTCAGACTGAGTATTCATTTGGGTTATACTTCGAATATTGAATGGGATTGGGTGGAATTATATATTGACGCATTTCAATCAGTATATGCCGCAACACTTAAACTCCAACAGAAGCAGTTACTTTTTACCGGCTTTTATAAATTGTGGATGGAACTAAAGCTGCAGAGTGAGGAAAGCTCTAATTACTTAACAAAAAAACTCCTTACTAGGTTGAAAGCTCGGGAGAGCAAATTATTAGAAAATGAAGCAATTCATATGGACCCTCGCATTAGTTTAATTTTAACAGAGCAGCAAAAGTCGATTGCCAAACAAAATTTAAAGAAAATAGCATATCGCGCAATTTTCATAGTAGTAGTTGTACAGTAGGATGGCAATGTTTTTCTCTTCTTATAATTACTAGTGTTGTATTTAATTGCGTAGCATAATGTAGTTTGCTTTTTGTTAAAGTTTCTTATATTATTATATTTATTAAAGTTATCATTATTATCTTCTACAGGATCCGGTGACAGAAACCTACGCATGAAAATATGTCTACTAATAATTTCTTGGATTGTACGGAGACTAATAATGCTCCTACCGAAAGTTCGCTGCTGAGTGTTTATTTGGACAAAATACAAGGTGTAGTGCAAACGAACGCCGAGGAGACGATCTCCGACAAACTTCGGAAAATTTACACAGATATTGAGAATTTCAATGCGGTCTATGGTCGTTTACCTTTAAGTAGTAACGTTTTAGATTTTTTTTACAACTTGAAATATAAAACTCCTAATTTATTTGAACTAGCGCTAGTTGTATTTGCCGCACCAGCGACTCAGGTGTCTGTAGAAAGAGCCTTTTCAGCACTTAATTTTATTTTAAGTGAAAGACGATACAAATTAAATACCGAAACAATAAATTCATTATTGATAGTTAAACTGAATTCTTAAAATTATAATAACATAATAAACTCAGCAGACGTGTAATCTAATGGTTTATGAAAAAAATATTTTTGTAAATTTAGTTTATGTCCCCCAGAATTTGTATTAGCCAGTTTTTGTTCAATTTATATTATAAATCTTTGTTTTTCCATGAAGGGAATTTAATACATTTTTTGACCCAAACTGGCTCAGAAATGCACTAAAATATAAAAACTCAAATACCAACATTTAAATGTCTTATAATTATGCATAAAAATGCTAAATATAGGGGGAAACATTCTTATTTTCAATGCATCATGTTATGAATGTTCACGTTTTCTTCTGCATGTCATAAATATTCGCACCAATTCATTATTAATATATTAATGTCGTGTAAATACATGCCCAATGTGTTTCTTCCACTTATTTACATCCATTTATATTTTTCTGTCTTTCAATAACCCACAACCGGAGACACTTAAAAATAAATGTTTCAGCCAAAGTGTCTTTTCGTAACACAAATTTTTGAAGTTGAAAAATATCCCACAGCAGAAAACACAAAACTATTTTACAGAAAGATTTCGTACGGTGAGAAATATGTTTTGCTTGAAAATTTTGTGTTTCTGTCAGTGAGAAACACATTGAAAATAACTGGAAAGGGTTATTTTCGATCTCTGCTAAATACACAAAAGAAAAAATGACCATGACAGACACTCCAACAACTTCATTTGAAACAATTACAGTTGACACAGTAGGCCCTTTACGTCTATCAAACGGATACAGATACATTCTGACTTTTCAATGTGAACTCACAAAGTATATAGCAGCATTTCCAATGCAAAGTAAAGATGCAGTTATTGTAGCCAGAACAATTGTTGAAGGATTCATATTAAAATATGGATGTTTTAAAAACATAAAAACTGACAAAGGTACAGAATTACTTACCAACATATGTAAACTATTAAACATAGACAAAAAGGTTTCAGCACCATTCCACCATGAGACATTAGGAGCATTAGAACGAAACCATAGAGTATTAAATGATTACCTACGAGCACTTCAAAAAGAAGACAATTGGGAAGACTTATTACCCTATTACGTGTACTGCTACAACACAACGCCAAACTGTACGACAAATTATTCTCCACATGAGCTAGTCTTTGGAAAAATCAGCAGTCTACCCTGCGAAATACTTAAATCTAAAAACAAATTATACAATATTGATGATTATCTGACAGAGCTCAAACTGAAACTTATACATGCTCATAATATGGCTCATCAATCTCTAATACAAAATAAGATTGATAGAATTAAGAAACAAACAAACAATAATATAAGTAATTTCAAAAATAATGATTTAGTTTATATTAAAGTAGGAAATAAGAAAAAATTTGATAAAATTTTTAAAGGCCCTTACAAAGTCATTAGACAAGAAGGCGTCAATAGCTTTATACAAATAGAAAATAAATTAGTTAAAATACACAATAACAATATAATTAAAGCTAGAAACATATAATTAATTGTAAACTATAATATATTAATACACATAAATTGTAACATAATATGCACATTTGCCTAACTTTTAAGAAACTACAGCAATTGTACATTTAACTAAATGGGTAGGATGTAGTATGCACATACATAAATGATAATTTACAAGCTTAACCGTTTGGACATTATTATTCATAAGAGCGGCCTGGTGGCCTACAACATATAGCGTGTCGCGCTTTGTACGATGAATGTTAGGAAAACAAATTTTGACCAACAACAAACATTACACAGACATTTTTTCCTAAGTCGGCGTGGCAACGCCCATTTTTTCAAAATTACTTAAATACCTAATTTCTTAGTTCAAAATCGCTCCAAATACCGAATTTCACTGAATTCGCTTTAATAGATACCGAAAAAATTAAGTTTTTGCATTTTCCAAAACTTCCGTTATATGGGAGGTGAGAGTGGTACGATTTCAAAAAGTTTCTACAATAATAATAGCGATATCAAGGGAAATATGTTCACCAAGTTTTGTGACGATACCTTACACCGTTATTGAGATAGACACAATTTTTCATAAGGAGGCGTGGCAATGCCCATTTTGCACAATTTCATAAATACCTTATATCTTAGTTCAAAATATCTCCAAATACCAAATGTCATTCAATTTGCTTTAATGGATACCGAAAAAACGGAGTTTATGCAATTTTCAAAAACTTCCGTTACATGGGAGGTGGCCGTGGTTATTGTCCGATCTTGTCCATTTGCAATACCAACCTACCTTGTCCAAATAGCAATCAAGGTACCAAGTTTCATTGAGATATCTCAATTTTTACTCAAGTTATCGTCTGCACGATAGACAGACATCGATAAATCGGCTTCTCTTTTCATTCTGAGCATTTCGATATATATATGTCTATATCTATCTCGATTATTTTATGCTTTTACAAACAACCGTTATGTAAACAAAGTACAAGTACGCTCGGGTATAAAAATTGTATATGGCTAGTGTTTGGCAAAACGATAACGAATTCCTCGTTGCTAAGAAACTCCTCTCTTCCCCTGGATCTAATGACATCATTTCCATCCAAGTAAATATTAAGATAGATTAGTTTAATCTTAAGTCCGATGGCCACACCTCTTTTAAGTTTTTTAATCTCTAGTTCATATTCAGTTCGCTGAGCGTATTGAAAGAGAAATATTTTTGCCCTTTGTATCATCAATGGATCGATCGCTTGCGGACTCGTCCGAGATTAAGAATCAGCTTTGAGTTTTTTTATGTACAACATGAATGTTGCCACAGAACGATACAGGCGCTTCGAGTTGGAAAAATATTCGACGTTTAGCTTCAAGGTTCGCGCAGTAATTTTCTCGATTAGCAGTACACGGCGTTTGAATTCTGTCTCATCTAAACTACCAAACTCATCACAGCGAGGCCACTTCTTCGTATCTGTTGCCAAAAGCTCTGGTCCTTGAAACCACATTTGAGTGTTGAATCGTCGGTTTTTTTTAGTTGCTAAATCCGCGGTATTCATTCAAGTTGGATCCCATTTCCATTCTGACACGTTCGGCACATCAAGGAGCTCGCCAACTCGGTGCATTACAAACTGATGGAAGTTTTTTGGATCGATACGTAGCCACTGCAGCACCTTCTTAGAGTCGGTCCACCAAAAACGAGACTGTACACGTATGCGAGGGACTTTGAGAATATTGTTGGCAAGTCTCACTCCAGCCACTGCAGCTTGCAACTCCAACCTTGGGATAGAGACTGGCTTTAAGGGTGCCACTTTGGATTTCGTAGCAACAAGAGCGATGTCAACATTGTTATCATGTTGGATACGTAAATAGCTAACCGCGGCGTAAGCAGTAACGCTGGCGTTCACGAAAGTGTGGAGCTAGACATTAGTTGCGCTGTGTAAAGTAAAGCGAGGCACTTATACATCCATTATGAGAGGAATTATCGATTTCCAAATGGACCATTTAATGTACAATGAGGGACTCGTCCGAACCAATACCGGCCCTCATATGTCCTGCAGAAGTATTTTCAACCCTATGGTATGGGCCGAAAGAAATCCCATGGGGTCGAATATCGACATCAGATTTGAAGGGTTTCACGCTTTGTGGGGACGACAGCTTCATTCAACACATCCCGTCGCAGTCTTGCTGCAATTAAACTTAAACACATCGTTGACGGGCTTCCAATACATACCCAAGATTTTGGTAGTAGAACCCCATTATTTTAGGGCTAATCCAGTTGCGTTGTCGCTAGCTAGTTGCTGCAGAACTTTGGCAGAATTAGATGCCCAGTCCCTCACCAGCACTCGCATTTATTAATTTAACCTGTTTGGGCAATTCAAGAGCAGCTTTTTCATCGCGCTCGCTGTCAATGAAGTCATCTACGTAGTGGTGACGCTGCTCCGCTTCAACATCTGCAAATCTCTTTCCTTGATGATGATTTGGTGGAACATTTCAGTTATGTCCCCCACACTGCAACTCTCCCAACAGGAAAAGATAACAGAACTTCCACGAGCGAATTCAACAAGTAAGGTCCTGGGAATATGAAATCGGCGAATTTTATTTGGTTTGTTAGGGTTTTTTACGGTGAATATCGGTAAGTACCACGTTTCGTTTGGTTGGATGGTTGTCCCAGCTGATGAATTTTTTTTGAATACCCTTTTGAAACTTGGTTGTCTATCTGCAGTTGAATCGTTGATTTAAGTAACGGATCTTTACAGAGTCTTCGTTCGAGAGCATTCGCATAACTTTCTGGCAGAATAATATCTTCGCCCCACCAAAGCAACCCAACTTCGTAACGATTGCGTATCTTCTTACAAGAAGCGTTCAGTATAGCAAGCGCCTTGTTGTCGTCTGCAGAAAGTAGCTGTCTTGGTTTGGGTTCTTCTAAATTGAAATAATTGTTTACTGTATCGTGTAGTTTCTAGAGACCTTTTTCGCAGTCACAGGTATGAACATTTACCACGAACTCTTGTGATCGATTTGCGTAACACACTTGAAGTGTCCAACCAAGCCTGGTTTTCGATGCTATAGGTTGGCACCACGATCCCTCTCGAATTTAAGTGGCACAGCTAGTTTCCAATTGTCCGTTTCAATTAAGATTGATGGTCTGGCGTTTTTGTACGATTGAATTGGCTATCCGGTTATATATGGGTATTTGCTTATTATTTTACCAGCGTCGATCTTTTGAGCTGGGAGGCTTAGACTTTCCACGGTGTGAAAATCTGTTAGTTTATAATTTCGTTCATTTAGACTGCCTGAAATTACTACGGATGTCTTGAATGAATTATATTCTGTGCGAGTAGTATCGCCGAACCAACGAAGACATAAAGACTCTTTTACACCTTTTAGATCCAGTTTCTGGAACACGATTTTTTCGATTAATGGGACGGCACAGCCCTCATCCAGAAACGCAAATGTTTGCCACACTCTACTGTTAGAATATATTCGGACGTGGATTATTCTGAAGTATGGACTCGTTTTCATAGCCCTGCTGCCATGCGCAATCATTTGCAAGTTGGTCCCATCACCAAGTGGGTTGTTGCTTCGAGCTTTCAGCTGAGAATTAACATCGCGGCCTACACAACTTTTGACTGTTTACAATGTGCCACTTTATAATAATTGATGGTGCTTATATTTACAACCATCGCTGCCGCAGTCTTTGTTCGGGTAACATTTACGGCGATGCGAGTCCAGACATTGACGGCGAAGTCCCCGCTAAGGTTTTGCACACCCAGCATTTTCGTTAATCAGTCTCCGAAGTCACGACGGTGCTTGCTGCTTGAGCGATATTGTATAGCCAGTCACTAAAAATCTTCACTATAGGTATGCGTTCATCTTTCGTATGCATTGTCCAACTCAGTTTATAATTGTTTGGCAGCTTATCTACTAATTATTTTACCAAAAACGGATTCATGAGATGTGCTGCCATGTTGCAGCCTTCCATCGTTGCGCAGATATTCTGTACGTATAAGGAAAACTCAATTAAAGACTATAACTTGTCTTTAAGAGGCGGCATATTTTTTGCCTTATTAATCGCACGTTCCAAAATATGTTTAGGTCGCCCACAACACAGAGTTTGGATAATCTCTGGTACCATGACCGGAAGAAGAAGTTTCCTTTTTACTACCTCTCGCGCCTTGCCTTTAAGACAGACTTGAAGTCGAATAAGGTTTTCCGCGTTCGAGTAACCGGGAGTAACGTTCATCATTGCTATGTCCTCGCTTGAAGTCGCCAGCTCACCAAATTGTGTTAAGATTTTGTATTTATTGTCTTAATACCGTTGCTGTATGCGCATTTCCTCCTCTAGTCGTTCCAGCTCCAGTGTTCGAATCCGCTCTAATGTATCCAGAATTTGATAATTCCGCGCGAATATCGACGAGGGTGCTGCTTTTACGTTTGTTTGCAGCAAAGAATGAGAACCATTTGCTGGCGTCGCCTCATTTCGTTGCATAAAAAAGTTTGCAGGTAATTGTTACTTAAATAACCTCAAGTATGTGTTACTGCGTTCGTTGAAAAAGGTAAATATGTTGTAGCGTATAACGACTGAAGACGAACTTGATCATGCAGTGATGCTTCTAACGCTTTCTTATTGCCTTGTAAAATTTGTTCTACCGTAGTTGCAGAAGAATATAAAGGTGCGCTTTACGATGTTGTCGACAGCCTTGGGCTGTATATGTAGATGGAGCCATAATCTTTGGCTCAGATGGTACGAATTTGGTGCTGCCAAGAGTGTCTGTTGAGTTTGACTTGTTGGTTTTGGTGAAGGCGATGATCTTGGTTGAACCGTAGGGATTGAGCCCGCCTTATTGAACACGTTTGTTTCGTTTATAGCTGCTGCCATTGGTGGCGATGCATGTTCGCATGATTATCAGTTCCAACTAACATCGGCCACTTGACTGTCAACACCGACACAGCTAATATGAAACCATTGGTCGCAGGAATCGCACTGAACCATTTGTTCATTGTCTCTGCCATTACAGCTCCGACAATTGTATTCCGCACACGTACTTTTCCCCCCAGGCATATTGTATAGGTTTAATAATTAATTTCGCCAGAAGAAATATTGTAAAGAAATGTTAACGCAAATGCGAATTGGCAGCGTAAGTGAATAAAACGCGAGGTTTTAACAGCGATATTTCTAATTTATTTCAACTCAAGTAATTTTACTAGCTTTTAGCGCTTTAAAATGTTTCGTGTTCTTCTTATGCTCTTTTAATGAAGTATGTGGCGTGATCGACAGTGCCGTTTTTTATACTTGTATGTATTCTTGTAAAGAATAAAAACATATATAGTTCAAAAGCATACATAGCAAATACAAACGTAAGATCAAATAGAATATAAATATCGTAGGGCGTTAGAGTTGCCAGGTTACAGCAACTGAAGGCGGTAACAGCTCCCTCCCCCGTACGCGAGTCCTATGGATCGAGGTTGCTTTCATTGTTTCCAATGGCGTCAAGCACCGCCACCCGTTACCCGTTTAAGCTATCCGTCGCTCGCTACCACTGTATCGACCACCCAATGATTATGATGTCTCCCAAACGAATGGATGGCACCGGCATAAACCACTTGCTTCTTCTTGAAATTGTTGGTATATACTCTTTTAACCATCTCGACAAAACAGGTTGGCGAATTTTTGAGTCTGATGCCAGCGTTGTCACAAATTCATATTGTCGTTGGCGAAAGGCTTATAGCCATCTGATGACCCGATCGGAGTTATAGCGTTATCATGCTCCAACGAAACGAACGTAAGTGGGCGCGAATTAATTATTAATTCTATTTCTCATAATGCACTCCTCGGGCTCTTATCATTAAACTGCTTAGTAGGACATATAGCAAACAGCACTGCTTTGACTGACCTTATTAATCTCTCTGGGCGGATTGAATTTCCATTTTATGCCGCCGAATGTGGAACAAACTACTTGTTGATCGATATTTTTAAATTCGGGGCGTAAGATCTTTTCTGTAGCTTTAAAGTTTGTTCCATTATCAGAAAACACTTCTTTTGGTGTACCACGCCCAGCCATAAAAATTCGAAAGCACATTACACAGGAACTCATATCGAGGCTATGACCTATTTCGATGTGAATTGATCTGATGGTGAGGCAGGTGAACATTACACCCCATCGCTTTTCACGCCTGCGTCCGATGGACACATAGAGCGGTCCGAAATAATCAATGCCGACGAAGGTAAAAGGTCGCTCAAACGCTGCTAACCGAGCAGGTCGTAGCGCTGCCATTTGAGGAGGGCACGACAAAGCAGTGTGATTTTTACACCTTTGACATAGTCGGCGTACCTTTTTATATAAAACTGTTACGTGTGACTGATGATGTAATTTTTCGTGAAACGAACGTACTATTAACAAGTAAGAAATGCTAAATTCAGGCGAAACCGATTTGTATATACCCTCGCGATGTATTTTTGTATCGGCGGTGCCATAATTTCATAAAAACCCCGTTTGTTTGTTTAAACTCGCTGCTAGTATTAAACTTTACACAATTACTTCAATAAATACTGAAAAACGAAGTTTTTGTATTTTTTTTTTAATTTCCATTATACAGAAGTTGGGGGTGGTTATGGTCCGATTTTTAAAATTATTGATATCAAGGACAAATTGTGTGACGATACTAACATAGTTATTGAGATACCTACGTGGTAACGCCCATTTTGAAAAATTTCATAAAAATCAAGTTTCTTATTTAGCTATCTATCTAAATATCAAATTTTAATTAATATGTTACAATAGATAAAGAAACAACAATATAGGAGGTGGGCGTGGTTATGATCCGATTCCAAAAAATTTTAACGATGATAACGGTGCACAGTGTGAGATTTAGTCAATCTAGCATCTCAAAATTAATTTTTATATGAAGTTGTAGAGATATGAACTTGAAATTTGGCACGATCGTTAAGGAGATTATAAGCTTGAATATGGTGAAAGACAACTAGTTCCAACTAGTGTCAAAGGAGACTAGTTCCGAACTATCCTCAAAAACACTAGTTGGGGACAATTTTTTTTTACTCATTTATATTCAATATAAGATATTAATCAAAAACCAAAATAAAGAAATTATATACAAATTATACAAAAGAAAAAAGCGAAAAGTAGAAATAAAAAAAAATAAGGAATTTATACAAAAATAAAAATTCCAGAGAGCTGCAAGCAAAGTTTTTTATGCTAAATCATCAAATTCATCATTTAGTTGGGTGTCAGACAGAAGTGCAATGACCTCAGAAGGTAAAGTAGAACGCTTGGTTTTTGAGGTACCTCTCGAAGGGGATGAAGCCGACAACTCTTTGACAATGTTTGCTGAGTCTCTTTTTCCACAGGATCTCAGATGCATTGCGGTAGCCATAGTTAATTGTTCCGAAGCTACATTTGATATTAACTCTTTGCATTTCCGGTTTTGTGTACTCGAAGCACTTTCAACAAACTCTTTTTCTCGCCTTCCGCGTTGAGGTATTTGTTTTGAAGTTGATGGTGCGTGATCAAGAGCAAAATCAACAGCAGAAATTTTTGAACTTAGCCAAATAGCATTGTCATGCATAAATCTAGCTTTATCGCGGTGAGATTTGCTCCATCGCGATTGAAATTGGAAGCAAAGCTTTTTTATACGATCTTTAATTTTGGTATCGTCAACATCTGGTCCAAAAATTGATATAACGTGCTTTTCGACCGCTTCTGTTTTTTCGCTTTTCACCTTGCTCAACCAAATCCAAAATAGCTCCTCGCGCGATATTTCACTCATACTAAAAAAAGGCAAAAAATGGGCAGGATTTTATTTTTAAAATTTGTTTTGGGCACATTAACAAAGATTCTGCTGGCATTCCCATCACGGAACTCCGTGGGACTTGGAAGTTCTAGTCTATCAAAGATTTGAAAACTTTAAAATTTGTCTTACCTTTTAGGTGGTTATAAAACAATTTTTCCAAAATACTTGAGTGCAAAAATAAATATTGTATAAAACAAAAATTTTAAGTTTAAGTAATAACCTTCAATACAAAAAATATTTTTGGCCAAAAGAACCACTCACAACTTCGACCTGATCACTCAAACTTTTGTGATCAATGCAAGCTTGCAAATCAATTGTAGCATGCTATGCAATTGCACGTGTTTGATAGCTGTTATCACGCCACTAACATTTTTTTATTCTCTTTTGTGTTTGTTTTCGTAACAATTGGGGTCTCTTCTCACGTAAAAGAAAAATATGAGCGAGTTACGAAAACATTTTTTTTTTGAATTTCGAGATGCCAGATTGATTAAATCTCACAGTGTGCGGTGGTATTGAGGAAAAGTTGTTCACCAAATTTTGTGACGATACCATACACCGTTATTGAGATACAGACATTTTTTCCTAAGTCGGCGTGGCAACGCCCATTTTTCAAAATTACTTAAATACCTAATTTCTTAGTTCAAAATCGCTCCAAATACCGAATTTCACTGAATTCGCTTTAATAGATACCGAAAAAATTAAGTTTTTGCATTTTCCAAAACTTCCGTTATAAGGGAGGTGAGAGTGGTTATGATACGATTTCAAAACGTTTCTACAATAATAATAGCGATATCAAGGGAAATATGTATGTTCACCAATTTTTGTGAAGATACCTTACACCGTTATTGGGATACACACAATTTTTCATAAGGAGGAGTGGCAATGCCCATTTTTCAAAATTTCATAAATACCTAATATCTTAGTTCAAAATATCTCCAAATACCAAATTTCATTCAATTTGCTTTAATGGATACCGAAAAAACGAAGTTTATGCAATTTTCAAAAACTTCCGTTACATGGGAGGTGGCCGAATAGCAATCAAGGTACCAAGTTTCATTGAGATATCTCAATTTTTACTCAAGTTATCGTTTGCACGATAGACAGACATCGCTAAATCGACATCTCTTTTCATTCTGAGCATTTTGGTATATATATGTCTATATCTATCTCGATTATTTTATGCTTTTACAAACAACCGTAATGTGAACAAAGTACAAGTACGCTCGGGTATAAAAATTGTGCATGGCTAGTGTTTGGCAAAACGATACCGACTTCCTCGTTGCTAAGAAACTCCTCTCTTCCCCTGGATCTAATGACATAATTTCCATCCAAGTAAATATTAAGATAGATTAGTTTAATCTTAAGTCCAATGGCCACACCACTTTTATTTTTTTGAATCTCTAGTTCATATTCAGTTCGCTGGGCGTATTAAAAGAGAAATATTTTTGCCCTTTGTATCATCAATGGATCGATCGCTTGCGGACTCGTCCGAGATTAAGAATCAGCTTTGAGTTTTTTAATGTACAACATGAATGTTGCCACAGAACGATACAGGCGCTTCGAGTTGGAAAAATATTCGACGTTCAGCTTCAAGGTTCGCGCAGTAATTTTCTCGATTAGCAGTACACGGCGTTTGAATTCTGTCTCATCTAAACTACCAAACTCATCACAGCGAGGCCACTTCTTCGTATCTGTTGCCAAAAGCTCTGGTCCTTGAAACCACATTTGAGTGTTGAATCGTCGGTTTTTTTTAGTTGCTAAATCCGCGGTATTCATTCAAGTTGGATCCCATTTCCATTCTGACACGTTCGGCACATCAAGGAGCTCGCCAACTCGGTGCATTACAAACTGATGGAAGTTTTTTGGATCGATACGTAGCCACTGCAGCACCTTCTTAGAGTCGGTCCACCAAAAACGAGATTGTACACGTATGCGAGGGACTTTGAGAATATTGTTGGCAAGTCTCACTCCAGCCACTGCAGCTTGCAACTCCAACCTTGGGAAAGAGACTGGCTTTAAGGGTGCCACTTTGGATTTCGTAGCAACAAGAGCGATGTCAACATTGTTATCATGTTGGATACGTAAATAGCTAACCGCGGCGTAAGCAGTAACGCTGGCGTTCACGAAAGTGTGGAGCTGGACATATGTCCTGCAGAAATATTTTCAACCCTATGGTATGGGCCGAAAGAAATCCCATGGGGTCGAATATGGACATCAGATTAGAAGGGTTTCACGCTTTGTGGGGACGACTGCTTCATTCAACACATCCCGTCGCAGTCTTGCTGCAATTAAACTTAAACACATCGTTAACGGGCTTCCAATACATACCCAAGATTTTGGTAGTAGAACCCCATTCTTTTAGGGCTATTCCAGTTGCGTTGTCGCTAGCTAGTTGCTGCAGAACTTTGGCAGAATTAGATGCCCAGTCCCTCACCTGTTTGGGCAATTCAAGAGCAGCTTTTTCATCGCGCTCGCTGTCAATGAAGTCATCTACGTAGTGGTGACGCTGCTCCGCTTCAACATCTGCAAATCTCTTTCCTTGATGATGATTTGGTGGAACATTTCAGTTATGTCCCCCACACTGCAACTCTCCCAACAGGAAAAGATAACAGAACTTCCACGAGCGAATTCAACAAGTAAGGTCCTGGGAATATGAAATCGGCGAATTTTATTTGGTTTGTTAGGGTTTTTTACGGTGAATATCGGTAAGTACCACGTTTTGTTTGGTTGGATGGTTGTCCCAGCTGGTGAAATTTTTTTTTAATACCCTTTTGAAACTTGGTTGTCTATCTGCAGTTGAATCGTTGATTTAAGTAACGGATCTTTACAGAGTCTTCGTTCGAGAGCATTCGCATAACTTTCTGGCAGAATAATATCTTCGCTCCACCAAAGCAACCCAACTTCGTAACGATTGCGTATCTTCTTACAAGAAGCGTTCAGTATAGCAAGCGCCTTGTTGTCGTCTGCAGAAAGTAGCTGTCTTGGTTTGGGTTCTTCTAAATTGAAATAATTTTTTACTGTATCGTGTAGTTTCTAGAGACCTTTTTCGCAGTCACAGGTATGAACATTTACCACGAACTCTTGTGATCGATTTGCGTAACACCCTTTAAGGGTCCAACCAAGCCTGGTTTTAGATGCTATAGGTTGGCACCACGATCCCTCTCGAATTTAAGTGGCACAGCTAGTTTCCAATTGTCCGTTTCAATTAAGATTGATGGTATGGCGTTTTTGTACGATTGAATTGGCAATCCGGTTATATATGGGTATTTGCTTATTATTTTACCAGCGTCGATCGTTTGAGCTGGGAGGCTTAGACTTCCCACGGTGTGAACATCTGTTAGTTTATAATTTCGTTCATTTAGAATGCCTGAAATTACTACGGATGTCTTGAATGAATAATATTCTGTGCGAGTAGTATCGCCGAACCAACGAAGACATAAAGACTCTTTTACACCTTTTAGATCCAGTTTCGGGACCACGATTTCTTCGATTAATGTGACGGCGGAGCCCTCATCCAGAAACGCAAATGTTTCCCACACTCTACTGTTAGAATATATTCGGACGGGGATTATTCTGAAGTATGGACTCGTTTTCATAGCCCTACTGCCATGCGCAATCATTTGCAAGTTGGTCCCATCACCAAGTGTGCTGTTGCTTCGACCTTTCAGCTGAGAATTAACAACGCGGCCTACACAACTATTGACTGTTTACAATGTGCCACTTTATAATAATTGATGGTGCTTATATTTACAACCATCGCTGCCGCAGTCTTTGTTCGGGTAACATTTACGGCGATGCGAGTCCAGACATTGACGGCGAAGTCACAGCTAAGGTTTTGCACACCCAGCATTTTCGTGGATCAGTCTCCGGAGTCACGACGGTGCTTGCTGCTTGAGCGATATTGTATAGCCAGTCACTAAAAATCTTCACTATAGGTATGCGTTCATCTTTCGTATGCATTGTCCAACTCCAGCTTTGGCAGCTTATCTACTAATTATTTTACCAAAAACGGATTCATGAGATGTGCTGCCATGTTGCAGCCTTCCATCGTTGCGCAGATATTCTGTACGTATAAGGAAAACTCAATTAAAGACTATAACTTGTCTTTAAGAGGCGGCATATTTTTGGCCTTATTAATCGCACGTTCCAAAATATGTTTAGGTCGCCCACAACACAGAGTTTGGATAATCTCTGGTACCATGACCGGAAGAAGAAGTTTCCTTTTTATTAACTCTCGCGCCTTGCCTTTAAGACAGACTTGAAGTCCAATAAGGTTTTCCGCGTTCGAGTAACCGGGAGTAACGTTCATCATTGCTATGTCCTCGCTTGAAGTCGCCAGCTCACCAAATTGTGTTAAGATTTTGTATTTGTTGTCTTAATACCGTTGCTGTATGCGCATTTCTTCCTCTAGTCGTTCCAGCTCCAGTGTTCGAATCCGCTCTAATGTATCCAGAATTTGATTATTCCGCGCGAATATCGACGAGGGTGCTGCTTTTACGTTTGTTTGCAGCAAAGAATGAGAACCATTTGCTGGCGTCGCCTCATTTCGTTGCATAAAAAAGTTTGCAGGTAATTGTTACTAAAATAACCTCAAGTATGTGTTACTGCGTTCGTTGAAAAATGTAAATTTGTTGTAGCGTATAACGACTGAAGACGAACTTGATCATGCAGTGATGCTTCTAAAGCTTTCTTATTGCCTTGTAAAATTTGTTCTACCGTAGTTGCAGAAGAATATAATGGTGCGCTTTACGATGTTGTCGAGAGCCTTGGGCTGTATATGTAGATGGAGCCATAATCTTTGGCTCAGATGGTACGAATTTGGTGCTGCCAAGAGTGTCTGTTGAGTTTAACTTGTTGGTTTTGGTGAAGGCGATGATCTTGGTTGAACCGTAGGGATTGAGCCCGCCTTATTGAACACGTTTGTTTCGTTTATAGCTGCTGCCATTGGTGTGGCTATGCATGTTCGCATGATTATCAGTTCCAACTAACATCGGCCACTTGACTGTCAACACCGACACAGCTAATATGAAACCATTGGTCGCAGGAATCGCACTGAACCATTTGTTCATTGTCTCTGCCATTACAGCTCCGACAATTGTATTCCGCACACGTACTTTTCCCCCAGGCATATTGTATAGGTTCAATGATTAATTTCGCCAAAAGAAATATTGTAAAGAAATGTTAACGCAAATGCGAAATGGCAGCGTAAGTGAATAAAACGCGAAGTTTTAACAGCGATATTTCTAATTTATTTCAACTCAAGTAATTTTACTAGCTTTTAGCGCTTTAAAATGTTTCGTGTTCTTCTTATGCTCTTTTATACTTGTATGTATTCTTGTAAATAATAAAAAAATATATAGTTCAAAAGCATACATAGCAAATACAAACGTAAGATCAAATAGAATATAAATATCGTAGGGCGTTAGAGTTGCCAGGTTACAGCAACTGAAGGCGGTAACAGCTCCCTCCCCCGTACGCGAGTCCTATGGATCGAGGTTGCTTTCATTGTTTCCAATGACGTCAAGCACCGCCACTGCAGTTGATGGTCGATTTAAAATGTCGAATTGTGTCTTCACCGTTACCCGTTTAACCTATCCGTCGCTCGCTACCACTGTATCGACCACCCTTCCTTTGGGCCAGCAGTTTCTCGGAAGATTAGGGTCGACAATGATTACGATGTCTCCAACACGAATGGATGGCACCGGCATAAACCACTTGCTTCTTCTTGAAATTATTGGTATATACTCTTTTAACCATCTCGACAAAACAGGTTGGCGAATTTTTTAGTCTGATGCCAGCGTTGTCACAAATTCATATTGTCGTTGGCGAAAGGCTTATAGCCATCTGATGACCCAATCCGAGTTATAGCGTTATCATGCTCCAACGAAACGAACGTAAGTGGGCGCGAATTAATTATTAATTCTATTTCTCATAATGCACTCCTCGGGCTCTCATCATTAAACTGCTTAGTAGGACATATAGCAAACAGCACTGCTTTGACTGACCTTATTAATCTCTCTGGGCGGATTGAATTTCCATTTTATGCCGCCGAATGTGGAACAAACTACTTGTTGATCGATATTTTTTAATTCGGGGCGTAAGATCTTTTCTGTAGCTTTAAAGTTTGTTCCATTATCAGAAAACACTTCTTTTGGTGTACCACGCCCAGCCATAAAAATTCGAAAGCACATTACACAGGAACTCGTATTTTTTTGCATTTTATTTTTAATTTCCATTATACGGAAGTTGGGCGTGGTTATGGTCCGATTTTTAAAATTATTGATGGTGATGCTATTGATATCAAGGACAAATTTTGTGACGATATAAACATAGTTATTGAGATACCTACAGACGTTTTTTTATAAGTGGGCGTGGTAACGCCCATTTTGAAAAATTTCATAAAAATCAAGTTTCTTATCTAGCTATCTATCTAAATATCAAATTTTAATTAATATGTTCCAATAGATAAAGAAACAACAATATAGGAGGTGGGCGTGGTTATGATCCGATTCCAAAAAGTTTTAACGATGATAACGGTGGTATTGAGGAAAAGTTGTTCACCAAATTTTGTGACGATACCATACACCGTTATTGAGATACAGACATTTTTTCCTAAGTCGGCGTGGCAACGCCCATTTTTCAAAATTACTTAAATACCTAATTTCTTAGTTCAAAATCGCTCCAAATACCGAATTTCACTGAATTCGCTTTAATAGATACCGAAAAAATTAAGTTTTTGCATTTTCCAAAACTTCCGTTATAAGGGAGGTGAGAGTGGTTATGATACGATTTCAAAACGTTTCTACAATAATAATAGCGATATCAAGGGAAATATGTATGTTCACCAATTTTTGTGAAGATACCTTACACCGTTATTGGGATACACACAATTTTTCATAAGGAGGAGTGGCAATGCCCATTTTTCAAAATTTCATAAATACCTAATATCTTAGTTCAAAATATCTCCAAATACCAAATTTCATTCAATTTGCTTTAATGGATACCGAAAAAACGAAGTTTATGCAATTTTCAAAAACTTCCGTTACATGGGAGGTGGCCGAATAGCAATCAAGGTACCAAGTTTCATTGAGATATCTCAATTTTTACTCAAGTTATCGTTTACACGATAGACAGACATCGCTAAATCGACTTCTCTTTTCATTCTGAGCATTTTGGTATATATATGTCTATATCTATCTCGATTATTTTATGCTTTTACAAACAACCGTAATGTGAACAAAGTACAAGTACGCTCGGGTATAAAAATTGTACATGGCTAGTGTTTGGCAAAACGATACCGACTTCCTCGTTGCTAAGAAACTCCTCTCTTCCCCTGGATCTAATGACATAATTTCCATCCAAGTAAATATTAAGATAGATTAGTTTAATCTTAAGTCCAATGGCCACACCACTTTTAAGTTTTTTAATCTCTAGTTCATATTCAGTTCGCTGGGCGTATTGAAAGAGAAATATTTTTGCCCTTTGTATCATCAATGGATCGATCGCTTGCGGACTCGTCCGAGATTAAGAATCAGCTTTGAGTTTTTTAATGTACAACATGAATGTTGCCACAGAACGATACAGGCGCTTCGAGTTGGAAAAATATTCGACGTTCAGCTTCAAGGTTCGCGCAGTAATTTTCTCGATTAGCAGTACACGGCGTTTGAATTCTGTCTCATCTAAACTACCAAACTCATCACAGCGAGGCCACTTCTTCGTATCTGTTGCCAAAAGCTCTGGTCCTTGAAACCACATTTGAGTGTTGAATCGTCGGTTTTTTTTAGTTGCTAAATCCGCGGTATTCATTCGAGTTGGATCCCATTTCCATTCTGACACGTTCGGCACTTCAAGGAGCTCGCCAACTCGGTGCATTACAAACTGATGGAAGTTTTTTGGATCGATACGTAGCTACTGCAGCACCTTCTTAAAGTCGGTCCACCAAAAACAAGACTGTACACGTATGCGAGGGACTTTGAGAATATTGTTGGCAAGTCTCACTCCAGCCACTGCAGCTTGCAACTCCAACCTTGGGATAGAGACTGGCTTTAAGGGTGCCACTTTGGATTTCGTAGCAACAAGAGCGATGTCAACATTGTTATCATGTTGGATACGTAAATAGCTAACCGCGGCGTAAGCAGTAACGCTGGCGTTCACGAAAGTGTGGAGCTGGACATTAGTTGCGCTGTGTAAAGTAAAGCGCGGCACTTATACATCCATAATGAGAGGAATTATCGATTTCCAAATGGACC
This sequence comes from Philophylla caesio, assembly GCA_963971545.1. NCBI lineage: Eukaryota > Metazoa > Arthropoda > Insecta > Diptera > Tephritidae > Philophylla > Philophylla caesio. The sequence goes on along the minus strand of OZ020604.1, from coordinate 114,126,862 downwards.
ATTTAATGTACAATGAGGGACTCGTCCGAACCAATACCGGCCCTCATATGTCCTGCAAAAGTATTTTCAACCCTATGGTATGGGCCGAAAGAAATCCCATGGGGTCGAATATCGACATCAGATTTGAAGGGTTTCACGCTTTGTGGGGACGACTGCTTCATTCAACACATCCCGTCACTGTCTTGCTGCAATTAAACTTAAACACATCGTTAACGGGCTTCCAATACATACCCAAGATTTTGGTAGTAGAACCCCATTCTTTTAGGGCTATTCCAGTTGCGTTGTCGCTAGCTAGTTGCTGCAGAACTTTGGCAGAATTAGATGCCTAGTCCCTCACCAGCACTCGCATTTATTAATTTAACCTGTTTGGGCAATTCAAGAGCAGCTTTTTCATCGCGCTCGCTGTCAATGAAGTGGTGACGCTGCTCCGCTTCAACATCTGCAAATCTCTTTCCTTGATGATGATTTGGTGGAACATTTCAGTTATGTCCCCCCACACTGCAACTCTCCCAACAGCAAAAGATAACAGAACTTCCACGAGCGAATGCAACAAGTCAGGTCCTGGGAATATGAAATCGGCGAATTTTATTTGGCTTGTTAGGGTTTTTTACGGTAAATATCGGTAAGTACCACGTTTTGTTTGGTTGGATGGTTGTCCCAGCTGGTGAATTTTTTTTTGAATACCCTTTTGAAACTTGGTTGTCTATCTGCAGTTGAATCGTTGATTTAAGTAACGGATCTTTACAGAGTCTTCGTTCGAGAGCATTCGCATAACTTTCTGGCAGAATAATATCTTCGCTCCACCAAAGCAACCCAACTTCGTAACGATTGCGTATCTTCTTACAAGAAGCGTTCAGTATAGCAAGCGCCTTGTTGTCGTCTGCAGAAAGTAGCTGTCTTGGTTTGGGTTCTTCTAAATTGAAATAATTTTTTACTGTATCGTGTAGTTTCTAGAGACCTTTTTCGCAGTCACAGGTATGAACATTTACCACGAACTCTTGTGATCGATTTGCGTAACACCCTTTAAGTGTCCAACCAAGCCTGGTTTTAGATGCTATAGGTTGGCACCACGATCCCTCTCGAATTTAAGTGGCACAGCTAGTTTCCAATTGTCCGTTTCAATTAAGATTGATGGTATGGCGTTTTTGTACGATTGAATTGGCAATCCGGTTATATATGGGTATTTGCTTATTATTTTACCAGCGTCGATCGTTTGAGCAGGGAGGCTTAGACTTTCCACGGTGTGAACATCTGTTAGTTTATAATTTCGTTCATTTAGAATGCCTGACATCCGTAGTAAATGTCTTGAATGAATTATATTCTGTGCGAGTAGTATCGCCGAACCAACGAAGACATAAAGACTCTTTTACACCTTTTAGATCCAGTTTCTGGAACACGATTTTTTCGATTAATGTGACGGCACAGCCCTCATCCAGAAACGCAAATGTTTCCCACACTCTACTGTTAGAATATATTCGGACGGGGATTATTCTGAAGTATGGACTCGTTTTCATAGCCCTGCTGCCATGCGCAATCATTTGCAAGTTGGTCCCATCACCAGGTGTGGTTGCTTCGAGCTTTCAGCTGAGAATTAACCTCGCGGCCTACGCAACTATTGACTGTTTACAATGTGCCACTGTATAATAATTGATGGTGCTTATATTTACAACCATCGCTGCCGCAGTCTTTGTTCGGGTAACATTTACGGCGATGCGAGTCCAGACATTGTCGGCGAAGTCCCCGCTAAGGTTTTGCACACCCAGCATTTTCGTGGATCAGTCTCCGCTGCCCTTTTACTGACGCGGACATCTTCGGCGTAATTGTGCGTATTCACGTTTAAACCAGATTTATGGGTCATCGGAGTCACGACGGTGCTTGCTGCTTGAGCGATATTGTATAGCCAGTCACTAAAAATCTTCACTATAGGTATGCGTTCATCTTTCGTATGCATTGTCCAACTCAGTTTATAATTATTTGGCAGCTTATCTACTAATTATTTTACCAAAAACGGATTCATGAGATGTGCTGCCATGTTGCAGCCTTCCATCGTTGCGCAGATATTCTGTACGTATAAGGAAAACTCAATTAAAGACTATAACTTGTCTTTAAGAGGCGGCATATTTTTGGCCTTATTAATCGCACGTTCCAAAATATGTTTAGGTCGCCCACAACACAGAGTTTCACAACACACAGTAAATCATTGTTACTAAAATAACCTCAAGTATGTGCTTCTGCGTTCGTTGAAAAAGGTAAATTTGTTGTAGCGTTTAACGACTGAAGACGAACTTGATCATGCAGTGATGCTTCTAACGCTTTCTTATTGCCTTGTAAAATTTGTTCTACCGTAGTTGCAGAAGAATATAATGGTGCGCTTTACAATGTTGTCGACAGCCTTGGGCTGTATATGTAGATGGAGCCATAATCTTTAGCTCAGATAGTACGAATTTGGTGCTGCCAAGAGTGTCTGTTGATTTTGACTTGTTGGTTTTGGTGAAGGCGATGATCTTGGTTGAACCGTAGGGATTGAGCCCGCCTTATTGAACACGTTTGTTTCGTTTATAGCTGCTGCCATTGGTGGCGATGCATGTTCGCATGATTATCAGTTCCAACTAACATCGGCCACTTGACTGTCAACGACGACACAGCTAATATGAAACCATTGGTCGCAGGAATCGCACTGAACCATTTGTTCATTGTCTCTGCCATTACAGCTCCGACAATTGTATTCCGCACACGTACCTTTCCCCACAGGCATATTGTATAGGTTCAATAATTAATTTCGCCAAAAGAAATATTGTATAGAAATGTTAACGCAAATGCGAAATGGCAGCGTAAGTGAATAAAACGCGAAGTTTTAACAGCGATATTTCTAATTTATTTCAATTCAAGTAATTTTACTAGCTTTTAGGGCTTTAAAATGTTTCGTGTTCTTCTTATGCTCTTTTGATAAAGTATGTGGCGTGATCGACAGTGCCGTTTTTTTATACTTGTATGTATTCTTGTAAAGAATAAAAACATATATAGTTCAAAAGCATACATAGCAAATACAAACGTAAGGTCAAATATAATATAAATATCGTAGGGCGTTAGAGTTGCCAGGTTACAGCAACTGAAGGCGGTAACAGCTCCCTCCCCCGTACGCGAGTCTTATGGATCGAGGTTGCTTTCATTGTTTCCAATGACGTCAAGCACCGCCACTGCAGTTGATGGTCGATTTAAAATGTCGAATTGTATCTTCACCGTTACCCGTTTAACCTATCCGTCGCTCGCTACCACTGTATCGACCACCCTTCCTTTGGGCCAGCAGTTTCTCGGAAGATTAGGGTCGACAATGATTACGATATCTCCCACACGAATGGATGGCACCGGCATAAACCACTTGCTTCTTCTTGAAATTATTGGTATATACTCTTTTAACCATCTCGACAAAACAGGTTGGCGAATTTTTGAGTCTGATGCCAGCGTGGTCACAAATTCATATTGTCGTTGGCGAAAGGCTTACAGCCATCTGATGACCCGATCGGAGTTATAGCGTTATCATGCTCCAACGAAACGAACGTAAGTGAGCGCGAATTATTTATTAATTCTATTTCTTATAATGCACTCCTCGGGCTCTCATCATTAAACTGCTTAGTAGGACATATAGCAAACAGCACTGCTTTGACTGACCTTATAAATCTCTCTGGGCGGATTGAATTTCCATTTTATGCCACCGAATGTGGAACAAACTACTTGTTGATCGATATTTTTAAATTCGGGGCGTAAGATCTTTTCTGTAGCTTTAAAGTTTGTTCCATTATCAGAAAACACTTCTTTTGGTGTACCACGCCCAGCCATAAAAATTCGAAAGCACATTACACAGGAACTCATATCGAGGCTATGACCTATTTCGATGTGAATTGATCTGATGGTGAGGCAGGTGAACATTACACCCCATCGCTTTTCACGCCCGCGTCCGATGGACACATAGAGCGGTCCGAAATAATCAATGCCGACGAAGGTAAAAGGTCGCTCAAACGCTGCTAACCGAGCAGGTCGTAGCGCTGACATTTGAGGAGGGCACGACAAAGCAGTGTGATTTTTACACCGTTGACATAGTCGGCGTACCTTTTTATATAAAACTGTTACGTGTGACTGATGATGTAATTTTTCGTGAAACGAACGTACTATTAACAAGTAAGAAATGCTAAATTCAGGCGAAACCGATTTGTATATACCCTCGCGATGTATTTTTGTATGGGCGGTGCCCATAATTTCATAAAAACCCCGTTTGTTTGTTTAAACTCGCTGCTAGTATTAAACTTTACACAATTACTTCAATAAATACTGAAAAACGAAGTTTTTGCATTTTTTTTTAATATCCGTTGTACGGAAGTTGGGGGTGGTTATGGTCCGATTTTTAAAATTATTGATGATGATGCTATTGATATCAAGGACAAATTTTGTGACGATATAAACATAGTTATTGAGATACCTACAGACGTTTTTTTATAAGTGGGCGTGGTAACGCCCATTTTGAAAAATTTCATAAAAATCAAGTTTCTTATCTAGCTATCTATCTAAATATCAAATTTTAATTAATATGTTCCAATAGATAAAGAAACAACAATATAGGAGGTGGGCGTGGTTATGATCCGATTCCAAAAAGTTTTAACGATAAACTTCCGTTATAAGGGAGTTGAGAGTGGTTATGATACGATTTCAAAACGTTTCTACAATAATAATAGCGATATCAAGGGAAATATGTATGTTCACAAATTTTTGTGAAGATACCTTACACCGTTATTGGGATACACACAATTTTTCATAAGGAGGAGTGGAAATGCCCATTTTTCAAAATTTCATAAATACCTAATATCTTAGTTCAAACTATCTCCAAATAAAAAATTTCATTCAATTTGCTTTAATGGATACCGAAAAAACGGAGTTTATGCAATTTTCAAAAACTTCCGTTACATGGGAGGTGGCCGTGGTTATTGTCCGATCTTGTCCATTTGCAATACCAACCTACCTTGTCCAAATAGCAATCAAGGTACCAAGTTTCATTGAGATATCTCAATTTTTACTCAAGTTATCGTCTGCACGATAGACAGACATCGCTAAATCGACTTCTCTTTTCATTCTGAGCATTTTGGTATATATATGTCTATATCTATCTCGATTATTTTATGCTTTTACAAACAACCGTTATGTGAACAAAGTACAAGTACGCTCGGGTATAAAAATTGTACATGGCTAGTGTTTGGCAAAACGATAACGACTTCCTCGTTGCTAAGAAACTCCTCTCTTCCCCTGGATCTAATGACATCATTTCCATCCAAGTAAATATTAAGATAGATTAGTTTAATCTTAAGTCCAATGAATCTGCTCTGCATACCGTGGTCAAAAACATCGAAGAGTCTTTCGAGCACAAAGAATACGCAGTGGGTGTTTTCATCGACATAGAGGGGGCATTCAACAATGTTCTTCCAAATGCGGTTATATTGGCCCTTGGCCGGCTCGGAGTTGAAACCAACTTGACCAGGTTCATCTCAAATATCCTATAAGACAGAACAGTCGTGGCGGAGTGGGGAAACGCATCGGCTCAGCAAAAGGTGAGCAGGGGCACCCCACAAGGGGGGTTCTCACACCCTTCCTCTGGAACATTGTCTTAAACGAGGTTCTAGAGAAACTGGAGGGGAGGGGTTGCCGGGTGGTCGCCTATGCGGATGATGTAGCACTCATAGTCAGGGGGAAGTTCCTGAACTCGCTTTACGATCTCATGCAAGGTCATCTAAATTTGGTTATAAATTGGTCTGCTGGCTGTGGGCTAGCTGTAAAGCCTAACAAGACAGAGCTGGTCTTGTTCACCAGGACAGACTGCCAGAGGCCCAGTTACCCTCGATCGCAGGCACTCCTCTTGTGCTTTCTGACAGAGTCAGGTACTTGGGGGTTATTCTGGACAGAAAGCTTAACTGGGGGCTGAACATCGAGGACAGGGTGAAGAAAGCGTCGGTCGCCTTATACTGCTGCAGGAATGCCATCGGGAAGAGATGGGGTCTCTCTCCCAAAGTTGTCCTCTGGCTGTACGAAACGACAATTAAACCCATTATGCTCTATGGTGTCTTTATCTGGTGGAGCTCCGTGGATAAATCTACTCTAGCAAAGAATCTGGAACGGGTGCAGAGAAGCGCCTTGATTGGTATCAGCGGAGCACTTCGCACCACTCCCACGCTTGCTCTAAATGTGATGCTTGGCATCATTCCTGTAGACTTGGTGGGCAGAGTTGCCGCCGCCCGCTCTGCCATCAGACTGCGAAGCGCCGGGTTCTCCCTCACCCCGGAGTACGGGCACTCAGGGATCCTTAAACACTTCGAATTCATCCCCGGGGACGTCGATCAATGCGTACCGAAGCTCGCCCCAAGAGGATCCTTCACGACCCACATCCAATCAAGAGAGGAGTGGGAGGGAGACGACCTCTGGTGCAAAGGCGCAGTGAACATGTTCTCGGATGGATCGAAGCTGGAGGGAAGAGTAGGAGGAGATGTATTCTGCGAGGAACTGTCGCTCCATAGTAAGTTTAGACTACCGCATTTCTGCAGCGTTTTTCAAGCTGAAATAGCTGCCATCAAGGAAGCAGTAGACCACTTGCGTAGCGGCACTACTAACACACAGAAGGTGGTAAGCATCTACTCGGACAGTCAAGCTGCAATCAGGGCCCTGGGATCGCTGACTCTCCGGTCGAAACTGGTCGGAGAGTGCCTGGCCACCTTATCGGCCGCCTCGGAAACCTTCCGCATTCGACTGATTTGGGTACCAGGTCACAGTGACATTGCGGGAAACTGTCTCGCGGACGAGCTAGCTCGTCAGGGCACTTCAGAAGAAATCACTCCAGGAAGGAAGGGCATTGGAGTTCCCATGTCCACATGCGGTCTGCTTCTGGAAAAATGGGCCTTCAGTCGGCTCAGCAAACGCTGGGCGGAAACCCCGACGTGCAAAGTTGCAAGGTCCTTTAGGCCGGCTGTGGACCGCAGACGGTCTGGGGAATTATTAAGCTCTTCAAGACCATTACTCTCGGCCCTGATCGGTGTTCTGACAGCGCACTGCCCGATGGGGACCCACGCTGTCAGGCTGGGCATCATTTCTGACCCAAGTTGTGGGTGCTGTATAGAGGATGATCAGGTGGAGTCATCTCAACATTACCTTCTTAGCTGCCCCGCTTTCGTTAGGCTTAGATGCAGACACCTTGGCTCATACTTTTTCGATACTCCCGAGGGGCTCTCCGATGTATCCATCGAAAGGCTACGCTCCTTCATAAAGAACACACGACGTTTCTCTTAACGCTTACCAGCGGGTCTTTCAGTTCAGGGAAGATGAGAACTACATAGTGGTATCACAATGGACTATAAATTAAAGTCTAAGTGAGCCCTTTTCGGGCTGCCACCTAACCTAACCTAACCGAAGTCCAATGGCCACACCACTTTTAAGTTTTTTAATCTCTAGTTCATATTAAGTTCGCTGGGCGTATTGAAAGAGAAATATTTTTGCCCTTTGTATCATCAATGGATCGATCGCTTGCGGACTCGTCCGAGATTAAGAATCAGCTTTGAGTTTTTTAATGTACAACATGAATGTTGCCACAGAACGATACAGGCGCTTCGAGTTGGAAAAATATTCGACGTTCAGCTTCAAGGTTCGCGCAGTAATTTTCTCGATTAGCAGTACACGGCGTTTGAATTCTGTCTCATCTAAACTACCAAACTCATCAGAGCGAGGCCACTTCTTCGTATCTGTTGCCAAAAGCTCTGGTCCTTGAAACCACATTTGAGTGTTGAATCGTGGGTTTTTTTTAGTTGCTAAATCCGCGGTATTCATTCGAGTTGGATCCCATTTCCATTCTGACACGTTCGGCACTTCAAGGAGCTCGCCAACTCGGTGAATTACAAACTGATGGAAGTTTTTTGGATCGATACGTAGCCACTGCAGCACCTTCTTAGAGTCGGTCCACCAAAAACGAGACTGTACACGTATGCGAGGGACTTTGAGAATATTGTTGGCAAGTCTCACTCCCGCCACTGCAGCTTGCAACTCCAACCTTGGGATAGAGACTGGCTTTAAAGGTGCCACTTTGGATTTCGTAGCAACAAGAGCGATGTCAACATTGTTATCATGTTGGATACGTAAATAGCTAACCGCGGCGTAAGCAGTAACGCTGGCGTTCACGAAAGTGTGGAGCTGGACATTAGTTGCGCTGTGTAAAGTAAATCGAGGCACTTATACATACATAATGAGAGGAATTATCGATTTCCAAATGGACTATTTAATGTACAATGAGGGACTCGTCCGAACCAATACCGGCCCTCATATGTCCTGCAGAAGTATTTTCAACCCTATGGTATGGGCCGAAAGAAATCCCATGGGGTCGAATATCGACATCAGATTTGAAGGGTTTAACTCTTTGTGGGGACGACTGCTTCATTCGACACATCCCGTCGCAGTCTTGCTGCATTTAAACTTAAACACATCGTTAACGGGCTTCCAATACATACCCAAGATTTTGGTAGTAGAACCCCATTCTTTTAGGGCTATTCCAGTTGCGTTGTCGCTAGCTAGTTGCTGCAGAACTTTGGCAAAATTAGACGCCCAGTCCCTCACCAGCACTCGCATTTATTAATTTAACCTGTTTGGGCAATTCAAGAGCAGCTTTTTCATCGCGCTCGCTGTCAATGAAGTCATCTACGTAGTGGTGACGCTGCTCCGTTTCAACATCTGCAAATCTCTTTCCTTGATGATGATTTGGTGGAACATTTCAGTTATGTCCCCCCACACTGCAACTCTCCCAACAGCAAAAGATAACAGAACTTCCACGAGCGAATTCAACAAGTCAGGAAATCGGCGAATTTTATTTGGTTTGTTAGGGGTTTTTACGGTAAATATCGGTAAGTACCACGTTTTGTTTGGTTGGATGGTTGTCCCAGCTGGTGAAATTTTTTTTTAATACCCTTTTGAAACTTGGTTGTCTATCTGCAGTTGAATCATTGATTTAAGTAACGGATCTTTACAGGGTCTTCGTTCGAGAGCATTCGCATAACTTTCTGGCAGAATAATATCTTCGCTCCACCAAAGCAACCCAACTTCGTAACGATTGCGTATCTTCTTACAAGAAGCGTTCAGTATAGCAAGCGCCTTGTTGTCGTCTGCAGAAAGTAGCTGTCTTGGTTTGGGTTCTTCTAAATTGAAATAATTTTTTACTGTATCGTGTAGTTTCTAGAGACCTTTTTCGCAGTCACAGGTATGAACATTTACCACGAACTCTTGTGATCGATTTGCATAACACCCTTGAAGTGTCCAACCAAGCCTGGTTTTAGATGCTATAGGTTGGCACCATGATCCCTCTCGAATTTAAGTGGCACAGCTAGTTTCCAATTGTCCGTTCCAATTAAGATTGATGGTCTGGCGTTTTTGTACGATTGAATTGGCAATCCGGTTATATATGGGTATTTGCTTATTATTTTACCAGCGTCGATCGTTTGAGCTGGGAGGCTTAGACTTTCCACGGTGTGAACATCTGTTAATTTATAAATTCGTTCATTTAGAATGCCTGAAATTACTACGGATGTCTTGAATGAATTATATTCTGTGCGAGTAGTATCGCCGAACCAACGAAGACATAAAGACTCTTTTATACCTTTTAGATCAGTTTCTGGAACACGATTTTTTCGATTAATGTGACGGCAGAGCCCTCATCCAGAAACGCAAATGTTTCCCACACTCTACTGTTAGAATATATTCGGACGGGAATTATTCTGAAGTATGGACTCGTTTTCATAGCCCTGCTGCCAAGCGCAATCATTTGCAAGTTGGTCCCATCACCAAGTGTGTTGTTGCTTCGAGCTTTCAGCTGAGAATTAACATCGCGGCCTACGCAACTATTGACTGTTTACAATGTGCCACTGTATAATAATTGATGGTGCTTATATTTACAACCATCGCTGCCGCAGTCTTTGTTCAGGTAACATTTACGGCGATGCGAGTCCAGACATTGACGGCGAAGTCCCCGCTAAGGTTTTGCACACCCAGCATTTTCGTGGATCAGTCTCCGCTTCCCTTTTACTGACGCGGACATCTTCGGCGTAATTGTGCGTATTCACGTTTAAACCAGATTTATGGGTCATCGGAGTCACGACGGTGCTTGCTGCTTGAGCGATATTGTATAGCCAGTCACTAAAAATCTTCACTATAGGTATTCGTTCATCTTTCGTATGCATTGTCTTACTCAGTTTATAATTGTTTGGCAGCTTATCTACTTTTATTTTACCAAAACCGGATTTATGAGATGTGCTGCCATGTTGCAGCCTTCCATCGTTGCGCAGATATTCTGTACGTATAAGGAAAACTCAATTAAAGACTATAACTTGTCTTTAAGAGGCGGCATATTTTAATCGCACGTTCCAAAATATGTTTAGGTCGCCCACAACACAGAGTTTGGATAATCTCCGGTACCATGACCGGAAGAAGAAGTTTGCTTTTTACTAAATCTCGCGCCTTACCTTTAAGACAGACTTGAATTCGAATAAGGTTTTCCGCGTTCGAGTAACCGGCCACGGCCGTACTGTTTTCATATTGGCTTAAAAGAGAGGCCATTCCTCCGGGTGGCCGTTAAAGTTAGGCAATTGTTTCGGAATAACATCTCTGGTGGCGAACTGTGCTGGGGTGGGGCCTACGTTCATCATTGCTATGTCCTCGCTTGAAGTCGCCAGCTCACCAAATTGTGGAAAGATTTTGTATTTATTGTCTTAATACCGTTGCTGTATGCGCATTTCCTCCTCTAGTCGTTCCAGCTCCAGTGTTCGAATCCGCTCTAATGTATCCAGAATTTGATTATTCCGCGCGAATATCGACGAGGGTGCTGCTTTTACGTTTGTTTGCAGCAACGAATGAGAACCATTTGCTGGCGTCGCCTCATTTCGTTGCATAAAAAAGTTTGCAGGTAAATCATTGTTACTAAAATAACCTCAAGCATGTGTTACTGCGTTCGTTGAAAAAGGTAAATTTGTTGTAGCGTATAACGACTGAAGACGAACTTGATCATGCAGTGATGCTTCTAACGCTTTCTTATTGCCTTGTAAATTTGTTCTACCGTAGTTGCAGAAGAATATAATGGTGCGCTTTACCGTACCGTACCGAACCGTAGGGATTGAGCCCGCCTTATTGAACACGTTTGTTTCGTTTATAGCTGCTGCCATTGATGGCGATGCATGTTCGCATGATTATCAGTTCCAACTAACATCGGCCACTTTACTGTCAACACCGACACAGCTAATATGAAACCATTGGTCGCAGGAATCGCACTGAACCATTTGTTCATTGTCTCTGCCATTACAGCTCCGACAATTGTATTCCGCACACGTACTTTTCCCCCCAGGCATATTGTATAGGTTCAATAATTAATTTCGCCAAAAGAAATATTGTATAGAAATGTTAACGCAAATGCGAAATGGCAGCGTAAGTGAATAAAACGCGAAGTTTTAACAGCGATATTTCTAATTTATTTCAATTCAAGTAATTTTACTAGCTTTTAGCGCTTTAAAATGTTTCGTGTTCCTCTTATGCTCTTTTGATAAAGTATGTGGGTTGATCGACAGTGCCGTTTTTTTATACTTGTATGTATTCTTGTAAAGAATAAAAACATATATAGTTCAAAAGCATACATAGCAAATACAAACTTAAGGTCAAATAGAATATAAATATCGTAGGGCGTTAGAGTTGCCAGGTTACAGCAACTGAAGGCGGTAACAGCCCCCTCCCCCAATGACGTCAAGCACCGCCACTGCAGTTGATGGTCGATTTAAAATGTCGAATTGTGTCTTCACCGTTACCCGTTTAACCTATCCGTCGCTCGCTACCACTGTTTCGACCACCCTTCCTTTGGGCCAGCAGTTTCTCGGAAGATTAGGGTCGACAATGATTACGATGTCTCCCACACGAATGGATGGCACTGGCATAAACCACTTGCTTCTTCTTGAAATTATTGGTATATACTCTTTTAACCATCTCGACAAAACAGGTTGGCGAATTTTTGAGTCTGATGCCAGCGTGGTCACAAATTCATATTGTCGTTGGCGAAAGGCTCATAGCTCCAACGAAACGAACGTAAGTGGGCGCGAATTATTTATTAATTCTATTTCTTATAATGCACTCCTCGGGCGCTCATGATTAAACTGCTTAGTAGGACATATAGCAAACAGCACTGCTTTGACTGACCTTATTAATCTCTCTGGGCGGATTGAATTTCCATTTTATGCCGCCGAATGTGGAACAAACTACTTGTTGATCGATATTTTTTAATTTGTGGCGTAAGATCTTTTCTGTAGCTTTAAAGTTTGTTCCATTATCAGAAAACACTTCTTTTGGTGTACCACGCCCAGCCATAAAAATTCGAAAGCACATTACACAGGAACTCGTATCGAGGCTATGACCTATTTCGATGTGAATTGATCTGATGGTGAGGCAGGTGAACATTACACCCCATCGCTTTTCACGCCTGCGTCCGATGGACACATAGAGCGGTCCGAAATAATCCATGCCGACGAAGGTAAAAGGTCGCTCAAACGCTGCTAACCGAGCAGGTCGTAGCGCTGACATTTGAGGAGGGCACGACAAAGCAGTGTGATTTTTACACCGTTGATATAGTCGGCGTACCTTTTTATATAAAACTGTTACGTGTGACTGATGATGTAATTTTTCGTGAAACGAACGTACTATTAACAAGTAAGAAATGCTAAATTCAGGCGAAACCGATTTGTATATACCCTCGCGATGTATTTTTGTATCTGCGGTGCCATAATTTCATAAAAACCCCGTTTATTTGTTTAAACTCGCTGCTAGTATTAAACTTTACACAATTACTTCAATAAATACTGAAAACCGAAGTTTTTACATTTTTTTTTTAATTTCCATTATACGGAAGTTGGGCGTGGTTATGGTCCGATTTTTAAAATTATTGATGGTGATGCTATTGATATCAAGGACAAATTTTGTGACGATACTTTACATAGTTATTAAGATACCTACAGACGTTTTTTATAAGTAGGCGTGGTAACGCCCATCTTGAAAAATTTCATAAAAATCAAGTTTCTTAATTAACTATCTATCTAAATATCAAGTTTTAATTAATATGTTCCAATAGATAAAGAAACAACAAAATTTAAGCATTTTCCAAAACTTCCGTTATATGGGAGGTGGGCGTGGTTATGATCCGATTCCAAAAAATTTTAACGATGATAACGGTGGTATTGAGGAAAAGTTGTTCACCAAATTTTGTGACGATACCGTACACCGCTATTGAGATACAGACATTTTTTCCTAAGTCGGCGTGGCAACGCCCATTTTTCAAAATTACTTAAATACCTAATTTCTTAGTTCAAAAGCGCTCCAAATACCGAATTTCACTGAATTCGCTTTAATAGATACCGAAAAAATTAAGTTTTTGCATTTTCCAAAACTTCCGTTATATGGGAGGTGAGAGTGGTACGATTTCAAAAAGTTTCTACAATAATAATAGCGATATCAAGGGAAATATGTATGTTCACAAATTTTTGTGAAGATACCTTACACCGTTATTGGGATACACACAATTTTTCATAAGGAGGAGTGGAAATGCCCATTTTTCAAAATTTCATAAATACCTAATATCTTAGTTCAAACTATCTCCAAATAAAAAATTTCATTCAATTTGCTTTAATGGATACCGAAAAAACGGAGTTTATGCAATTTTCAAAAACTTCCGTTACATGGGAGGTGGCCGTGGTTATTGTCCGATCTTGTCCATTTGCAATACCAACCTACCTTGTCCAAATAGCAATCAAGGTACCAAGTTTCATTGAGATATCTCAATTTTTACTCAAGTTATCGTCTGCACGATAGACAGACATCGCTAAATCGACTTCTCTTTTCATTCTGAGCATTTTGGTATATATATGTCTATATCTATCTCGATTATTTTATGCTTTTACAAACAACCGTTATGTGAACAAAGTACAAGTACGCTCGGGTATAAAAATTGTACATGGCTAGTGTTTGGCAAAACGATACCGACTTCCTCGTTGCTAAGAAACTCCTCTCTTCCCCCGGATCTAATGACATCATTTCCATCCAAGTAAATATTAAGATAGATTAGTTTAATCTTAAGTCCAATGGCCACACCACTTTTAAGTTTTTTAATCTCTAGTTCATATTCAGTTCACTGGGCGTATTGAAAGAGAAATATTTTTGCCCTTTGTATCATCAATGGATCGATCGGTTGCGGACTCGTCCGAGATTAAGAATCAGCTTTGAGTTTTTTAGTGTACAACATGAATGTTGCCACAGAACGATACAGGCGCTTCGAGTTGGAAAAATATTCGACGTTCAGCTTCAAGGTTCGCGCAGTAATTTTCTCGATTAGCAGTACACGGCGTTTGAATTCTGTCTCATCTAAACTACCAAACTCATCAGAGCGAGGCCACTTCTTCGTATCTGTTGCCAAAAGCTCTGGTCCTTGAAACCACATTTGAGTGTTGAATCGTCGGTTTTTTTTAGTTGCTAAATCCGCGGTATTCATTCGAGTTGGATCCCATTTCCATTCTGACACGTTCGGCACTTCAAGGAGCTCGCCAACTTGGTGCATTACAAACTGATGGAAGTTTTTTGGATCGATACGTAGCCACTGCAGCACCTTCTTAGAGTCGGTCCACCAAAAACAAGACTGTACACGTATGCGAGGGACTTTGAGAATATTGTTGGCAAGTCTCACTCCAGCCACTGCAGCTTGCAACTCCAACCTTGGGATAGAGACTGGCTTTAAGGGTGCCACTTTGGATTTCGTAGCAACAAGAGCGATGTCAACATTGTTATCATGTTGGATACATAAATAGTTAACCGCGGCGTAAGCAGTAACGCTGGCGTTCACGAAAGTGTAGAGCTGGACATTAGTTGCGCTGTGTAAAGTAAAGCGAGGCACTTATACATCCATTATGAGAGGAATTATCGATTTCCAAATGGACCATTTAATGTACAATGAGGGACTCGTCCGAACCAATACCGGCCCTCATATGTCCTGCAGAAGTATTTTCAACCCTATGGTATGGGCCGACAGAAATCCCATGGGGTCGAATATCGAAATCAGATTTGAAGGGTTTCACGGTTTGTGGGGACGACTGCTTCATTCAACACATCCCGTCGCAGTCTTGCTTAAACACATCGTTAACGGGCTTCCAATACATACCCAAGATTTTGGTAGTAGAACCCCATTCTTTTAGGGCTATTCCAGTTGCGTTGTCGCTAGCGAGTTGCTGCAGAACTTTGGCAGAATTAGATGTCCGGTCCCTCACCTCGAAGCCAGCACTCGCATTTATTTATTTAACCTGTTTGGGCAATTCAAGAGCAGCTTTTTCATCGCGCTCGCTGTCAATGAAGTCATCTACGCAGTGGTGACGCTGCTCCGCTTCAACATCTGCAAATCTCTTTCCTTGATGATGATTTGGTGGAACATTTCAGTTATGTCCCCCCACACTGCAACTCTCCCAACAGCAAAAGATAACAGAACTTCCACGAGCGAATGCAACAAGTCAGGTCCTGGGAATATGAAATCGGCGAATTTTATTTGGCTTGTTAGGGTTTTTACGGTGAATATCGGTAAGTACCACGTTTTGTTTGGTTGGATGGTTGTCCCAGCTGGTGAAATTTTTTTTGAATACCCTTTTGAAACTTGGTTGTCTATCTGCAGTTGAATCGTTGATTTAAGTAACGGATCTTTACAGAGTCTTCGTTCGAGAGCATTCGCATAACTTTCTGGCAGAATAATATCTTCGCTCCACCAAAGCAACCCAACTTCGTAACGATTGCGTATCTTCTTACAAAAAGCGTTCAGTATAGCAAGCGCCTTGTTGTCGTCTGCAGAAAGTAGCTGTCTTGGTTTGGGTTCTTCTAAATTGAAATAATTTTTTACTGTATCGTGTGGTTTCTAAAAACATTTTTCGCAGTCACAGGTATGAACATTTACCACTAACTCTTGTGATCGATTTGCGTAACACCCTTGAAGTGTCCAACCAAGCCTGGTTTTAGATGCTATAGGTTGGTACCACGATCCCTCTCGAATTTAAGTGGCACAGCTAGTTTCCAATTGTCCGTTCCCATTAAGATTGATGGTCTGGCGTTTTTGTACGATTGAATTGGCAATCCGGTTATACATATATGGGTATTTGCTTAATATTTTACTCGATCGTTTGAGCTGGGAGGCTTAGACTTTCCACGGTGTGAACATCTGTTAGTTTATAATTTCGTTCATTTAGAATGCCTGAAATTACTACGGATGTCTTGAATGAATTATATTCTATGCGAGTATTATCGCCGAACCAACGAAGACATAAAGACTCTTTTACGCCTTTTAGATCAGTTTCTGGAACACGATTTTTTCGATTAATGTGACGGCAGAGCCCTCATCCAGAAACGCAAATGTTTCCCACACTCTACTGTTAGAATATATTCGGACGGGAATTATTCTGAAGTATGGACTCGTTTTCATAGCCCTGCTGCCATGCGCAATCATTTGCAAGTTGGTCCCATCACCAGCAACGGCCGTACTGTTTTCAAATTGGCTTAAAAGAGAGGCCATTCCTCCGGGTCGCCGTTAAAGTTAGGCAATTGTTTCGGAATAACGTCTCTGGCGGCGAACTGTGCTTGGGTGGGTCCTACGTTAATCATTGCTATGTCCTCGCTTGAAGTCGCCAGCTCACCAAATTGTGTTAAGATTTTGTATTTATTGTCTTAATACCGTTGCTGCATGCGCATTTTCTCCTCTAGTCGTTCCAGCTCCAGTGTTCGAATCCGCTCTGATCTATCCAGAATTTGATTATTCCGCGCGAATATCGACGAGGGTGCTGCTTTTACGTTTGTTTGCAGCGAAGAATGAGAACCATTTGCTGGCGTCGCCTCATTTCGTTGCATAAAAAAGTTTGCAGGTAAATCATTGTTACTAAAATAACCTCGAGTATGTGTTACTGCGTTCGTTGAAAAAGGTAAATTTGTTGTAGCGTATAACGACTGAAGACGAACTTGATCATGCAGGGATTCTTCTAACGCTTTCTTATTGCCTTGTAAAATTTGTTCTACCGTAGTTGCAGAAGAATATAATGGTGCGCTTTACAATGTTGTCGACAGCCTTGACTCAGATGGTACGAAAGAGTGTCTGTTGATTTTGACTTGTTGGTTTTGGTGAAGGCGATGATCTTGGTTGAACCGTAGGGATTGAGCCCGCCTTATTGAACACGTTTGTTTCGTTTATAGCTGCTGCCATTGGTGGCGATGCATGTTCGCATGATTATCAGTTCCAACTAACATCGGCCACTTGACTGTCAACAACGACACAGCTAATATGAAACCATTGGTCGCAGGAATCGCACTGAACCATTTGTTCATTGTCTCTGCCATTACAGCTCCGACAATTGTATTCCGCACACGTACTTTTCCCCCCAGGCATATTGTATAGGTTCAATAATTAATTTCGCCAAAAGAAATATTGTATAGAAATGTTAACGCAAATGCGAAATGGCAGCGTAAGTGAATAAAACGCGAAGTTTTAACAGCGATATTTCTAATTTATTTCAATTCAAGTAATTTTACTAGCTTTTAGGGCTTTAAAATGTTTCGTGTTCTTCTTATGCTCTTTTGATAAAGTATGTGGCGTGATCGACAGTGCCGTTTTTTTATACTTGTATGTATTCTTGTAAAGAATAAAAACATATATAGTTCAAAAGCATACATAGCAAATACAAACGTAAGGTCAAATATAATATAAATATCGTAGGGCGTTAGAGTTGCCAGGTTACAGCAACTGAAGGCGGTAACAGCTCCCTCCCCCGTACGCGAGTCTTATGGATCGAGGTTGCTTTCATTGTTTCCAATGACGTCAAGCACCGCCACTGCAGTTGATGGTCGATTTAAAATGTCGAATTGTATCTTCACCGTTACCCGTTTAACCTATCCGTCGCTCGCTACCACTGTATCGACCACCCTTCCTTTGGGCCAGCAGTTTCTCGGAAGATTAGGGTCGACAATGATTACGATATCTCCCACACGAATGGATGGCACCGGCATAAACCACTTGCTTCTTCTTGAAATTATTGGTATATACTCTTTTAACCATCTCGACAAAACAGGTTGGCGAATTTTTGAGTCTGATGCCAGCGTGGTCACAAATTCATATTGTCGTTGGCGAAAGGCTTACAGCCATCTGATGACCCGATCGGAGTTATAGCGTTATCATGCTCCAACGAAACGAACGTAAGTGAGCGCGAATTATTTATTAATTCTATTTCTTATAATGCACTCCTCGGGCTCTCATCATTAAACTGCTTAGTAGGACATATAGCAAACAGCACTGCTTTGACTGACCTTATTAATCTCTCTGGGCGGATTGAATTTCCATTTTATGCCACCGAATGTGGAACAAACTACTTGTTGATCGATATTTTTTAATTTGTGGCGTAAGATCTTTTCTGTAGCTTTAAAGTTTGTTCCATTATCAGAAAACACTTCTTTTGGTGTACCACGCCCAGCCATAAAAATTCGAAAGCACATTACACAGGAACTCATATCGAGGCTATGACCTATTTCGATGTGAATTGATCTGATGGTGAGGCAGGTGAACATTACACCCCATCGCTTTTCACGCCCGCGTCCGATGGACACATAGAGCGGTCCGAAATAATCAATGCCGACGAAGGTAAAAGGTCGCTCAAACGCTGCTAACCGAGCAGGTCGTAGCGCTGACATTTGAGGAGGGCACGACAAAGCAGTGTGATTTTTACACCGTTGACATAGTCGGCGTACCTTTTTATATAAAACTGTTACGTGTGACTGATGATGTAATTTTTCGTGAAACGAACGTACTATTAACAAGTAAGAAATGCTAAATTCAGGCGAAACCGATTTGTATATACCCTCGCGATGTATTTTTGTATGGGCGGTGCCCATAATTTCATAAAAACCCCGTTTGTTTGTTTAAACTCGCTGCTAGTATTAAACTTTACACAATTACTTCAATAAATACTGAAAAACGAAGTTTTTGCATTTTTTTTTAATATCCGTTGTACGGAAGTTGGGGGTGGTTATGGTCCGATTTTTAAAATTATTGATGATGATGCTATTGATATCAAGGACAAATTTTGTGACGATATAAACATAGTTATTGAGATACCTACAGACGTTTTTTTATAAGTGGGCGTGGTAACGCCCATTTTGAAAAATTTCATAAAAATCAAGTTTCTTATCTAGCTATCTATCTAAATATCAAATTTTAATTAATATGTTCCAATAGATAAAGAAACAACAATATAGGAGGTGGGCGTGGTTATGATCCGATTCCAAAAAGTTTTAACGATAAACTTCCGTTATAAGGGAGTTGAGAGTGGTTATGATACGATTTCAAAACGTTTCTACAATAATAATAGCGATATCAAGGGAAATATGTATGTTCACAAATTTTTGTGAAGATACCTTACACCGTTATTGGGATACACACAATTTTTCATAAGGAGGAGTGGAAATGCCCATTTTTCAAAATTTCATAAATACCTAATATCTTAGTTCAAACTATCTCCAAATAAAAAATTTCATTCAATTTGCTTTAATGGATACCGAAAAAACGGAGTTTATGCAATTTTCAAAAACTTCCGTTACATGGGAGGTGGCCGTGGTTATTGTCCGATCTTGTCCATTTGCAATACCAACCTACCTTGTCCAAATAGCAATCAAGGTACCAAGTTTCATTGAGATATCTCAATTTTTACTCAAGTTATCGTCTGCACGATAGACAGACATCGCTAAATCGACTTCTCTTTTCATTCTGAGCATTTTGGTATATATATGTCTATATCTATCTCGATTATTTTATGCTTTTACAAACAACCGTTATGTGAACAAAGTACAAGTACGCTCGGGTATAAAAATTGTACATGGCTAGTGTTTGGCAAAACGATAACGACTTCCTCGTTGCTAAGAAACTCCTCTCTTCCCCTGGATCTAATGACATCATTTCCATCCAAGTAAATATTAAGATAGATTAGTTTAATCTTAAGTCCTATGAATCTGCTCTGCATACCGTGGTCAAAAACATCGAAGAGTCTTTCGAGCACAAAGAATACGCAGTGGGTGTTTTCATCGACATAGAGGGGGCATTCAACAATGTTCTTCCAAATGCGGTTATATTGGCCCTTGGCCGGCTTGGAGTTGAAACCAACTTGACCAGGTTCATCTCAAATATCCTATAAGACAGAACAGTCGTGGCGGAGTGGGGAAACGCATCGGCTCAGCAAAAGGTGAGCAGGGGCACCCCACAAGGGGGGTTCTCACACCCTTCCTCTGGAACATTGTCTTAAACGAGGTTCTAGAGAAACTGGAGGGGAGGGGTTGCCGGGTGGTCGCCTATGCGGATGATGTAGCACTCATAGTCAGGGGGAAGTTCCTGAACTCGCTTTACGATCTCATGCAAGGTCATCTAAATTTGGTTATAAATTGGTCTGCTGGCTGTGGGCTAGCTGTAAAGCCTAACAAGACAGAGCTGGTCTTGTTCACCAGGAAATATAGACTGCCAGAGGCCCAGTTACCCTCGATCGCAGGCACTCCTCTTGTGCTTTCTGACAGAGTCAGGTACTTGGGGGTTATTCTGGACAGAAAGCTTAACTGGGGGCTGAACATCGAGGACAGGGTGAAGAAAGCGTCGGTCGCCTTATACTGCTGCAGGAATGCCATCGGGAAGAGATGGGGTCTTTCTCCCAAAGTTGTCCTCTGGCTGTACGAAACGACAATTAAACCCATTATGCTCTATGGTGTCTTTATCTGGTGGAGCTCCCTGGATAAATCTACTCTAGCAAAGAATCTGGAACGGGTGCAGAGAAGCGCCTTGATTGGTATCAGCGGAGCACTTCGCACCACTCCCACGCTTGCTCTAAATGTGATGCTTGGCATCATTCCTGTAGACTTGGTGGGCAGAGTTGCCGCCGCCCGCTCTGCCATCAGACTGCGAAGCGCCGGGTTCTCCCTCACCCCGGAGTACGGGCACTCAGGGATCCTTAAACACTTCGAATTCATCCCCGGGGACGTCGATCAATGCGTACCGAAGCTCGCCCCAAGAGGATCCTTCACGACCCACATCCAATCAAGAGAGGAGTGGGAGGGAGACGACCTCTGGTGCAAAGGCGCAGTGAACATGTTCTCGGATGGATCGAAGCTGGAGGGAAGAGTAGGAGGAGATGTATTCTGCGAGGAACTGTCGCTCCATAGTAAGTTTAGACTACCGCATTTCTGCAGCGTTTTTCAAGCTGAAATAGCTGCCATCAAGGAAGCAGTAGACCACTTGCGTAGCGGCACTACTAACACACAGAAGGTGGTAAGCATCTACTCGGACAGTCAAGCTGCAATCAGGGCCCTGGGATCGCTGACTCTCCGGTCGAAACTGGTCGGAGAGTGCCTGGCCACCTTATCGGCCGCCTCGGAAACCTTCCGCATTCGACTGATATGGGTACCAGGTCACAGTGACATTGCGGGAAACTGTCTCGCGGACGAGCTAGCTCGTCAGGGCACTTCAGAAGAAATCACTCCAGGAAGGAAGGGCATTGGAATTCCCATGTCCACATGCGGTCTGCTTCTGGAAAAATGGGCCTTCAGTCGGCTCAGCAAACGCTGGGCGGAAACCCCGACGTGCAAAGTTGCAAGGTCCTTTAGGCCGGCTGTGGACCGCAGACGGTCTGGGGAATTATTAAGCTCTTCAAGACCATTACTCTCGGCCCTGATCGGTGTTCTGACAGGGCACTGCCCGATGGGGACCCACGCTGTCAGGCTGGGCATCATTTCTGACCCAAGTTGTGGGTGCTGTATAGAGGATGATCAGGTGGAGTCATCTCAACATTACCTTCTTAGCTGCCCCGCTTTCGTTAGGCTTAGATGCAGACACCTTGGCTCATACTTTTTCGATACTCCCGAGGGGCTCTCCGATGTATCCATCGAAAGGCTACGCTCCTTCATAAAGAACACACGACGTTTCTCTTAACGCTTACCAGCGGGTCTTTCAGTTCAGGGAAGATGAGAACTACATAGTGGTATCACAATGGACTATAAATTAAAGTCTAAGTGAGCCCTTTTCGGGCTGCCACCTAACCTAACCTAACCGAAGTCCAATGGCCACACCACTTTTAAGTTTTTTAATCTCTAGTTCATATTAAGTTCGCTGGGCGTATTGAAAGAGAAATATTTTTGCCCTTTGTATCATCAATGGATCGATCGCTTGCGGACTCGTCCGAGATTAAGAATCAGCTTTGAGTTTTTTAATGTACAACATGAATGTTGCCACAGAACGATACAGGCGCTTCGAGTTGGAAAAATATTCGACGTTCAGCTTCAAGGTTCGCGCAGTAATTTTCTCGATTAGCAGTACACGGCGTTTGAATTCTGTCTCATCTAAACTACCAAACTCATCAGAGCGAGGCCACTTCTTCGTATCTGTTGCCAAAAGCTCTGGTCCTTGAAACCACATTTGAGTGTTGAATCGTGGGTTTTTTTTAGTTGCTAAATCCGCGGTATTCATTCGAGTTGGATCCCATTTCCATTCTGACACGTTCGGCACTTCAAGGAGCTCGCCAACTCGGTGAATTACAAACTGATGGAAGTTTTTTGGATCGATACGTAGCCACTGCAGCACCTTCTTAGAGTCGGTCCACCAAAAACGAGACTGTACACGTATGCGAGGGACTTTGAGAATATTGTTGGCAAGTCTCACTCCCGCCACTGCAGCTTGCAACTCCAACCTTGGGATAGAGACTGGCTTTAAAGGTGCCACTTTGGATTTCGTAGCAACAAGAGCGATGTCAACATTGTTATCATGTTGGATACGTAAATAGCTAACCGCGGCGTAAGCAGTAACGCTGGCGTTCACGAAAGTGTGGAGCTGGACATTAGTTGCGCTGTGTAAAGTAAATCGAGGCACTTATACATACATAATGAGAGGAATTATCGATTTCCAAATGGACTATTTAATGTACAATGAGGGACTCGTCCGAACCAATACCGGCCCTCATATGTCCTGCAGAAGTATTTTCAACCCTATGGTATGGGCCGAAAGAAATCCCATGGGGTCGAATATCGACATCAGATTTGAAGGGTTTAACTCTTTGTGGGGACGACTGCTTCATTCGACACATCCCGTCGCAGTCTTGCTGCATTTAAACTTAAACACATCGTTAACGGGCTTCCAATACATACCCAAGATTTTGGTAGTAGAACCCCATTCTTTTAGGGCTATTCCAGTTGCGTTGTCGCTAGCTAGTTGCTGCAGAACTTTGGCAAAATTAGACGCCCAGTCCCTCACCAGCACTCGCATTTATTAATTTAACCTGTTTGGGCAATTCAAGAGCAGCTTTTTCATCGCGCTCACTGTCAATGAAGTCATCTACGTAGTGGTGACGCTGCTCCGTTTCAACATCTGCAAATCTCTTTCCTTGATGATGATTTGGTGGAACATTTCAGTTATGTCCCCCCACACTGCAACTCTCCCAACAGCAAAAGATAACAGAACTTCCACGAGCGAATTCAACAAGTCAGGAAATCGGCGAATTTTATTTGGTTTGTTAGGGTTTTTTACGGTAAATATCGGTAAGTACCACGTTTTGTTTGGTTGGATGGTTGTCCCAGCTGGTGAAATTTTTTTTTAATACCCTTTTGAAACTTGGTTGTCTATCTGCAGTTGAATCATTGATTTAAGTAACGGATCTTTACAGAGTCTTCGTTCGAGAGCATTCGCATAACTTTCTGGCAGAATAATATCTTCGCTCCACCAAAGCAACCCAACTTCGTAACGATTGCGTATCTTCTTACAAGAAGCGTTCAGTATAGCAAGCGCCTTGTTGTCGTCTGCAGAAAGTAGCTGTCTTGGTTTGGGTTCTTCTAAATTGAAATAATTTTTTACTGTATCGTGTAGTTTCTAGAGACCTTTTTCGCAGTCACAGGTAAGAACATTTACCACGAACTCTTGTGATCGATTTGCATAACACCCTTGAAGTGTCCAACCAAGCCTGGTTTTAGATGCTATAGGTTGGCACCATGATCCCTCTAGAATTTAAGTGGCACAGCTAGTTTCCAATTGTCCGTTCCAATTAAGATTGATGGTCTGGCGTTTTTGTACGATTGAATTGGCAATCCGGTTATATATGGGTATTTGCTTATTATTTTACCAGCGTCGATCGTTTGAGCTGGGAGGCTTAGACTTTCCACGGTGTGAACATCTGTTAGTTTATAAATTCGTTAATTTAGAATGCCTGAAATTACTACGGATGTCTTGAATGAATTATATTCTGTGCGAGTAGTATCGCCGAACCAACGAAGACATAAAGACTCTTTTACACCTTTTAGATCCAGTTTCTGGAACACGATTTTTTCGATTAATGTGACGGCAGAGCCCTCATCCAGAAACGCAAATGTTTCCCACACTCTACTGTTAGAATATATTCGGACGGGAATTATTCTGAAGTATGGACTCGTTTTCATAGCCCTGCTGCCAAGCGAAATCATTTGCAAGTTGGTCCCATCACCAAGTGTGTTGTTGCTTCGAGCTTTCAGCTGAGAATTAACATCGCGGCCTACGCAACTATTGACTGTTTACAATGTGCCACTGTATAATAATTGATGGTGCTTGTATTTACAACCATCGCTGCCGCAGTCTTTATTCAGGTAACATTTACGGCGATGCGAGTCCAGACATTGACGGCGAAGTCCCCGCTAAGGTTTTGCACACCCAGCATTTTCGTGGATCAGTCTCCGCTTCCCTTTTACTGACGCGGACATCTTCGGCGTAATTGTACGTATTCACGTTTAAACCAGATTTATGGGTCATCGGAGTCACGACGGTGCTTGCTGCTTGAGCGATATTGTATAGCTAGTCACTAAAAATCTTCACTATAGGTATTCGTTCATCTTTCGTATGCATTGTCTAACTCAGTTTATAATTGTTTGGCAGCTTATCTACTTTTATTTTACCAAAACCGGATTTATGAGATGTGCTGCCATGTTGCAGCCTTCCATCGTTGCGCAGATATTCTGTACGTATAAGGAAAACTCAATTAAAGACTATAACTTGTCTTTAAGAGGCGGCATATTTTAATCGCACGTTCCAAAATATGTTTAGGTCGCCCACAACACAGAGTTTGGATAATCTCCGGTACCATGACCGGAAGAAGAAGTTTGCTTTTTACTAAATCTCGCGCCTTACCTTTAAGACAGACTTGAATTCGAATAAGGTTTTCCGCGTTCGAGTAACCGGCCACGGCCGTACTGTTTTCAACTTGGCTTAAAAGAGAGGCCATTCCTCCGGGTCGCCGTTAAAGTTAGGCAATTGTTTCGGAATAACATCTCTGGTGGCGAACTGTGCTGGGGTGGGGCCTACGTTCATCATTGCTATGTCCTCGCTTGAAGTCGCCAGCTCACCAAATTGTGTTAAGATTTTGTATTTATTGTCTTAATACCGTTGCTGTATGCGCATTTCCTCCTCTAGTCCTTCCAGCTCCAGTGTTCGAATCCGCTCTAATGTATCCAGAATTTGATTATTCCGCGCGAATATCGACGAGGGTGCTGCTTTTACGTTTGTTTGCAGCAACGAATGAGAACCATTTGCTGGCGTCGCCTCATTTCGTTGCATAAAAAAGTTTGCAGGTAAATCATTGTTACTAAAATAACCTCAAGCATGTGTTACTGCGTTCGTTGAAAAAGGTAAATTTGTTGTAGCGTATAACGACTGAAGACGAACTTGATCATGCAGTGATGCTTCTAACGCTTTCTTATTTCCTTGTAAATTTGTTCTACCGTAGTTGCAGAAGAATATAATGGTGCGCTTTACCGTACCGTACCGAACCGTAGGGATTGAGCCCGCCTTATTGAACACGTTTGTTTCGTTTATAGCTGCTGCCATTGATGGCGATGCATGTTCGCATGATTATCAGTTCCAACTAACATCGGCCACTTTACTGTCAACACCGACACAGCTAATATGAAACCATTGGTCGCAGGAATCGCACTGAACCATTTGTTCATTGTCTCTGCCATTACAGCTCCGACAATTGTATTCCGCACACGTACTTTTCCCCCCAGGCATATTGTATAGGTTCAATAATTAATTTCGCCAAAAGAAATATTGTATAGAAATGTTAACGCAAATGCGAAATGGCAGCGTAAGTGAATAAAACGCGAAGTTTTAACAGCGATATTTCTAATTTATTTCAATTCAAGTAATTTTACTAGCTTTTAGCGCTTTAAAATGTTTCGTGTTCCTCTTATGCTCTTTTGATAAAGTATGTGGGTTGATCGACAGTGCCGTTTTTTTATACTTGTATGTATTCTTGTAAAGAATAAAAACATATATAGTTCAAAAGCATACATAGCAAATACAAACTTAAGGTCAAATAGAATATAAATATCGTAGGGCGTTAGAGTTGCCAGGTTACAGCAACTGAAGGCGGTAACAGCCCCTCCCCCAATGACGTCAAGCACCGCCACTGCAGTTGATGGTCGATTTAAAATGACGAATTGTGTCTTCACCGTTACCCGTTTAACCTATCCGTCGCTCGCTACCACTGTATCGACCACCCTTCCTTTGGGCCAGCAGTTTCTCGGAAGATTAGGGTCGACAATGATTACGATGTCTCCCACACGAATGGATGGCACCGGCATAAACCACTTGCTTCTTCTTGAAATTATTGGTATATACTCTTTTAACCATCTCGACAAAACAGGTTGGCGAATTTTTTAGTCTGATGCCAGCGTTGTCACAAATTCATATTGTCGTTGGCAAAAGGCTCATAGCTCCAACGAAACGAACGTAAGTGGGCGCGAATTATTTATTAATTCTATTTCTTATAATGCACTCCTCGGGCGCTCATGATTAAACTGCTTAGTAGGACATATAGCAAACAGCACTGCTTTGACTGACCTTATTAATCTCTCTGGGCGGATTGAATTTCCATTTTATGCCGCCGAATGTGGAACAAACTACTTGTTGATCGATATTTTTTAATTTGTGGCGTAAGATCTTTTCTGTAGCTTTAAAGTTTGTTCCATTATCAGAAAACACTTCTTTTGGTGTACCCCGCCCAGCCATAAAAATTCGAAAGCACATTACACAGGAACTCGTATCGAGGCTATGACCTATTTCGATGTGAATTGATCTGATGGTGAGGCAGGTGAACATTACACCCCATCGCTTTTCACGCCTGCGTCCGATGGACACATAGAGCGGTCCGAAATAATCCATGCCGACGAAGGTAAAAGGTCGCTCAAACGCTGCTAACCGAGCAGGTCGTAGCGCTGACATTTGAGGAGGGCACGACAAAGCAGTGTGATTTTTACACCGTTGATATAGTCGGCGTACCTTTTTATATAAAACTGTTACGTGTGACTGATGATGTAATTTTTCGTGAAACGAACGTACTATTAACAAGTAAGAAATGCTAAATTCAGGCGAAACCGATTTGTATATACCCTCGCGATGTATTTTTGTATCTGCGGTGCCATAATTTCATAAAAACCCCGTTTATTTGTTTAAACTCGCTGCTAGTATTAAACTTTACACAATTCAATAAATACTGAAAAACGAAGTTTTTACATTTTTTTTTTAATTTCCATTATACGGAAGTTGGGCGTGGTTATGGTCCGATTTTTAAAATTATTGATGGTGATGCTATTGATATCAAGGACAAATTTTGTGACGATACTTTACATAGTTATTAAGATACCTACAGACGTTTTTTATAAGTAGGCGTGGTAACGCCCATCTTGAAAAATTTCATAAAAATCAAGTTTCTTAATTAACTATCTATCTAAATATCAAGTTTTAATTAATATGTTCCAATAGATAAAGAAACAACAAAATTTAAGCATTTTCCAAAACTTCCGTTATATGGGAGGTGGGCGTGGTTATGATCCGATTCCAAAAAATTTTAACGATGATAACGGTGGTATTGAGGAAAAGTTGTTCACCAAATTTTATGACGATACCGTACACCGCTATTGAGATACAGACATTTTTTCCTAAGTCGGCATGGCAACGCCCATTTTTCAAAATTACTTAAATACCTAATTTCTTAGTTCAAAATCGCTCCAAATACCGAATTTCACTGAATTCGCTTTAATAGATACCGAAAAAATTAAGTTTTTGCATTTTCCAAAACTTCCGTTATATGGGAGGTGAGAGTGGTACGATTTCAAAAAGTTTCTACAATAATAATAGCGATATCAAGGGAAATATGTTCACCAAATTTTGTGACGATACCTTACACCGTTATCGAGATAGACACAATTTTTCGTAATGAGGCGTGGCAATGCCCATTTTGCAAAATTTCATAAATACCTAATATCTTAGTTCAAAATATCTCCAAATACCAAATTTCATTCAATTTGCTTTAATGGATACCGAAAAAACGGAGTTTATGCAATTTTCAAAAACTTCCGTTACATGGGAGGTGACCGTGGTTATTGTCCGATCTTGTCCATTTGCAATACCAACCTACCTTGTCCAAATAGCAATCAAGGTACCAAGTTTCATTGAGATATCTCAATTTTTACTCAAGTTATCGTCTGCACGATAGACAGACATCGCTAAATCGACTTCTCTTTTCATTCTGAGCATTTTGGTATATATATGTCTATATCTATCTCGATTATTTTATGCTTTTACAAACAACCGTTATGTGAACAAAGTACAAGTACGCTCGGGTATAAAAATTGTACATGGCTAGTGTTTGGCAAAACGATAACGACTTCCTCGTTGCTAAGAAACTCCTCTCTTCCCCCGGATCTAATGACATCATTTCCATCCAAGTAAATATTAAGATAGATTAGTTTAATCTTAAGTCCAATGGCCACACCACTTTTAAGTTTTTTAATCTCTAGTTCATATTCAGTTCACTGGGCGTATTGAAAGAGAAATATTTTTGCCCTTTGTATCATCAATGGATCGATCGGTTGCGGACTCGTCCGAGATTAAGAATCAGCTTTGAGTTTTTTAGTGTACAACATGAATGTTGCCACAGAACGATACAGGCGCTTCGAGTTGGAAAAATGTTCGACGTTCAGCTTCAAGGTTCGCGCAGTAATTTTCTCGATTAGCAGTACACGGCGTTTGAATTCTGTCTCATCTAAACTACCAAACTCATCAGAGCGAGGCCACTTCTTCGTATCTGTTGCCAAAAGCTCTGGTCCTTGAAACATTTGAGTGTTGAATCGTCGGTTTTTTTTAGTTGCTAAATCCGCGGTATTCATTCGAGTTGGATCCCATTTCCATTCTGACACGTTCGGCACTTCAAGGAGCTCGCCAACTTGGTGCATTACAAACTGATGGAAGATTTTTGGATCGATACGTAGCCACTGCAGCACCTTCTTAGAGTCGGTCCACCAAAAACAAGACTGTACACGTATGCGAGGGACTTTGAGAATATTGTTGGCAAGTCTCACTCCAGCCACTGCAGCTTGCAACTCCAACCTTGGGATAGAGACTGGCTTTAAGGGTGGCACTTTGGATTTCGTAGCAACAAGAGCGATGTCAACATTGTTATCATGTTGGATACATAAATAGTTAACCGCGGCGTAAGCAGTAACGCTGGCGTTCACGAAAGTGTAGAGCTGGACATTAGTTGCGCTGTGTAAAGTAAAGCGAGGCACTTATACATCCATTATGAGAGGAATTATCGATTTCCAAATGGACCATTTAATGTACAATGAGGGACTCGTCCGAACCAATACCGGCCCTCATATGTCCTGCAGAAGTATTTTCAACCCTATGGTATGGGCCGACAGAAATCCCATGGGGTCGAATATCGAAATCAGATTTGAAGGGTTTCACGCTTTGTGGGGACGACTGCTTCATTCAACACACCCCGTCGCAGTCTTGCTTAAACACATCGTTAACGGGCTTCCAATACATACCCAAGATTTTGGTAGTATAACCCCATTCTTTTAGGGCTATTCCAGTTGCGTTGTCGCTAGCGAGTTGCTGCAGAACTTTGGCAGAATTAGATGTCCGGTCCTTCACCTCGAAGCCAGCACTCGCATTTATTTATTTAACCTGTTTGGGCAATTCAAGAGCAGCTTTTTCATCGCGCTCGCTGTCAATGAAGTCATCTACGTAGTGGTGACGCTGCTCCGCTTCAACATCTGCAAATCTCTTTCCTTGATGATGATTTGGTGGAACATTTCAGTTATGTCCCCCCACACTGCAACTCTCCCAACAGCAAAAGATAACAGAACTTCCACGAGCGAATGCAACAAGTCAGGTCCTGGGAATATGAAATCGGCGAATTTTATTTGGCTTGTTAGGGTTTTTACGGTGAATATCGGTAAGTACCACGTTTTGTTTGGTTGGATGGTTGTCCCAGCTGGTGAAATTTTTTTTGAATACCCTTTTGAAACTTGGTTGTCTATCTGCAGTTGAATCGTTGATTTAAGTAACGGATCTTTACAGAGTCTTCGTTCGAGAGCATTCGCATAACTTTCTGGCAGAATAATATCTTCGCTCCACCAAAGCAACCCAACTTCGTAACGATTGCGTATCTTCTTACAAAAAGCGTTCAGTATAGCAAGCGCCTTGTTGTCGTCTGCAGAAAGTAGCTGTCTTGGTTTGGGTTCTTCTAAATTGAAATAATTTTTTACTGTATCGTGTGGTTTCTAAAAACATTTTTCGCAGTCACAGGTATGAACATTTACCACTAACTCTTGTGATCGATTTGCGTAACACCCTTGAAGTGTCCAACCAAGCCTGGTTTTAGATGCTATAGGTTGGTACCACGATCCCTCTCGAATTTAAGTGGCACAGCTAGTTTCCAATTGTCCGTTCCCATTAAGATTGATGGTCTGGCGTTTTTGTACGATTGAATTGGCAATCCGGTTATACATATATGGGTATTTGCTTAATATTTTACTCGATCGTTTGAGCTGGGAGGCTTAGACTTTCCACGGTGTGAACATCTGTTAGTTTATAATTTCGTTCATTTAGAATGCCTGAAATTACTACGGATGTCTTGAATGAATTATATTCTATGCGAGTATTATCGCCGAACCAACGAAGACATAAAGACTCTTTTACGCCTTTTAGATCAGTTTCTGGAACACGATTTTTTCGATTAATGTGACGGCAGAGCCCTCATCCAGAAACGCAAATGTTTCCCACACTCTACTGTTAGAATATATTCGGACGGGAATTATTCTGAAGTATGGACTCGTTTTCATAGCCCTGCTGCCATGCGCAATCATTTGCAAGTTGGTCCCATCACCAAGTGTGTTGTTGCTTCGAGCTTTCAGCTGAGAATTAACATCGCGGCCTACACAACTATTGACTGTTTACAAAATGGATTCATGAGATGTGCTGCCATATTGCAGCCTTCCATCGTTGCGCAGATATTCTGTACGTATAAGGAAAACTCAATTAAAGACAATAACTTGTCTTTAAGAGGCGGCATATTTTTGGCCTTATTAATCGCACGTTCCAAAATATGTTTAGGTCGCCCACAACACATACGCAGAGTTTGGATAATCTCCGGTACCATGACCGGAAGAAGAAGTATGCTTTTTACTAAATCTCGCGCCTTACCTTTAAGACAGACCTGAAGTCGCATAAGGTTTTCCGCGTTCGAGTAACCAGCAACGGCCGTACTGTTTTCAAATTGGCTTAAAAGAGAGGCCATTCCTCCGGGTCGCCGTTAAAGTTAGGCAACTGTTTCGGAATAACGTCTCTGGCGGCGAACTGTGCTTGGGTGGGTCCTACGTTAATCATTGCTATGTCCTCGCTTGAAGTCGCCAGCTCACCAAATTGTGTTAAGATTTTGTATTTATTGTCTTAATACCGTTGCTGCATGCGCATTTTCTCCTCTAGTCGTTCCAGCTCCAGTGTTCGAATCCGCTCTGATCTATCCAGAATTTGATTATTCCGCGCGAATATCGACGAGGGTGCTGCTTTTACGTTTGTTTGCAGCGAAGAATGAGAACCATTTGCTGGCGTCGCCTCATTTCGTTGCATAAAAAAGTTTGCAGGTAAATCATTGTTACTAAAATAACCTCGAGTATGTGTTACTGCGTTCGTTGAAAAAGGTAAATTTGTTGTAGCGTATAACGACTGAAGACGAACTTGATCATGCAGGGATGCTTCTAACGCTTTCTTATTGCCTTGTAAAATTTGTTCTACCGTAGTTGCAGAAGAATATAATGGTGCGCTTTACAATGTTGTCGACAGCCTTGACTCAGATGGTACGAAAGAGTGTCTGTTGATTTTGACTTGTTGGTTTTGGTGAAGGCGATGATCTTGGTTGAAGCGTAGGGATTGAGCCCGCCTTATTGAACACGTTTGTTTCGTTTATAGCTGCTGCTATTGGTGGCGATGCATGTTCGCATGATTATCAGTTCCAACTAACATCGGCCACTTGACTGTCAACACCGACACACCTAATATGAAACCATTGGTCGCAGGAATCGCACTGAACCATTTGTTCATTGTCTCTGCCATTACAGATCCGACAATTGTATTCCGCACACGTACTTTTCCCCCAGGCATATTGTATAGGTTCAATAATTAATTTCGCCAAAAGAATGAATTATATTCAGTGCGAGTAGTATCGCCGAACCAACGAAGACATAAAGACTCTTTTA
Organism: Philophylla caesio; assembly: GCA_963971545.1. Lineage (NCBI taxonomy): Eukaryota > Metazoa > Arthropoda > Insecta > Diptera > Tephritidae > Philophylla > Philophylla caesio. The sequence goes on along the minus strand of OZ020604.1, from coordinate 114,094,171 downwards.
CGCCTTTTAGATCCAGTTTCTGGAACACGATTTTTTCGATTAATGTGACGGCAGAGCCCTCATCCAGAAACGTAAATGATTCTCACACTCTACTGTTAGAATATATTCGGATGGGGATTATTCTGAAGAATGGACTCGTTTTCATAGCCCTGCTGCCATGCGCAATCATTTGCAAGTTGGTCCCATCACCAAGTGTGTTGTTGCTTCGAGCTTTCAGCTGAGAATTAACATCGCGGCCTACGCAACTATTGACTGTTTACAATGTGCCACTGTATAATAATTGATAGTGCTTATATTTACAACCATCGCTGCCGCAGTCTTTGTTCGGGTAACATTTACGGCGATGCGAGTCCAGACATTGACGGCGAAGTCCCCGCTAAGGTTTTGCACACCCAGCATTTTCGTGGATCAGTCTCCGCTTCCCTTTTACTGACGCGGACATCTTCGGCGTAATTGTGCGTATTCACGTTTAAACCAGATTTATGGGTCATCGGAGTCACGACGGTGCTTGCTGCTTGAGCGATATTGTATAGCCAGTCACTAAAAATCTTCACTATAGGTATGCGTTCATCTTTCGTATGCATTGTCCAACTCAGTTTATAATTGTTTGGCAGCTTATCTACTAATTATTTTACCAAAACCGGATTCATGAGATGTGCTGCCATGTTGCAGCCTTCCATCGTTGCGCAGATATTCTGTTCGTATAAGGAAAACTAAATTAAAGACTATAACTTGTCTTTAAGAGGCGGCATATTTTTGGCCTTATTAATCGCACGTTCCAAAATATGTTTAGGTCGCCCACAACACATACGCAGAGTTTGGATGATTTCCGGTACCATGACCGGAAGAAGAAGTTTGCTTTTTACTAAATCTCGCGCCTTACCTTTAAGACAGACTTGAAGTCGCATAAGGTTTTCCGCGTTCGAGTGACCGGCCACGGCCGTACTGTTTTCAAATTGGCTTAAAAGAGAGGCCATTCCTCCGGGTCGTCGTTAAATTTAGGCAATTCTTTCGGAATAACGTCTCTGGTGGCGAACTGTGCTGGGGTGGGGCCTACGTTCATCATTGCTATGTCCTCGCTTGAAGTCGCCAGCTCACCAAATTGTGTTAAGATTTTGTATTTATTGTCTTAATACCGTTGCTGTATGCGCATTTCCTCCTCTAGTCGTTCCAGCTCCAGTGTTCGAATCCGCTCTGATCTATCCAGAATTTGATTATTCCGCGCGAATATCGACGAGGGTGCTGCTTTTACGTTTGTTTGCAGCGAAGAATGAGAACCATTTGCTGGCGTCGCCTCATATCGTTGCATAAAAAAGTTTGCAGGTAAATCATTGTTACTAAAATAACCTCGAGTATGTGTTACTGCGTTCGTTGATAGAGGTAAATTTGTTGTAGCGTATAACGCCTCATATCGTTGCATAAAAAAGTTTGCAGGTAAATCATTGTTACTAAAATAACCTCGAGTATGTGTTACTGCGTTCGTTGACAAAGGTAAATTTGTTGTAGCGTATAACGACTGAAAACGAACTTGATCATGCAGTGATGCTTCTAACGCTTTCTTATTGCCTTGTAAATTTGTTTTACCGTAGTTGCAGAAGAATATAATGGTGCGCTTTACGATGTTGTCGACAGCCTTGGGCTCTATGTATATGTAGATGGAGCCATAATCTTTGGCTCAGATGGTACGAATTTGGTGCTGCCGACAATTGTATTCCGCGCACGTACTTTTCCCCCCAGGCATATTGTATAGGTTCAATAATTAATTTCGCCAAAAGAAATATTGTAAAGAAATGTTAACGCAAATGCGAATTGGCAGCGTAAGTGAATAAAACGCGAGGTTTTAACAGCGATATTTCTAATTTATTTCAATTCAAGTAATTTTACTAGCTTTTAGCGCTTTAAAATATTTCGTGTTCTTCTTATGCTCTTTTGATGAAGTATGTGGCGTGATCGACAGTGCCGTTTTTTATACTTGTATGTATTATTGTAAAGAATAAAAACATATATAGTTCAAACGCACACATATGTGTATGTATGAATATGAGGAACAAAGGGATACGTAAAAATATAGGATTAGTACATAGCAAATAAGAATGTAAGATAAAATATAATATAAATATCGTAGGGCGTTAGAGTTGCCAGGTTAAATCAACTGAAGGCGGTAACACTTTTATTAAAATTTTCCCTTTTTTCTTCTTACAGTACACCAGCAAATGGCTTCATTAAATACGAAAAGTTGGTATTGCTATTTGGCAGGGCTCTTTGTGCCGGTTAATCTAGCTGTTGATTAAATATCATTTGACCAAACACAGAATTTGTTTAAATTCCTCCAGCGCTTAGACTACCGTATGCGCCCACGTCTACGGCCGTAAATGTATAGTTTGCATCGCAAACACCAAGTAGCACGATACGGTACGTTCCAGAAGAAATTGTGTGGATTTTCATTATTACAATTTATACCTTTATAATTGTAGAAATTGGAACCAGAATGTGCTGGACAAGTAATTGCAAAATGATGGCCGTCTACAGCGCCAACGCAGTTTGGAAGATTCCAAATATTAATCCTCCTGGTTGGGATAAATAAAATTGACTGAGTGTATTCCAAAGTATGTCAAAAATGTCGACTACAATCCTCCTTACAGTCTTAACGGACATTCTGAATGTGAGGGATAAGTTTTGTCTGCTAGTTCCGTGCACCAAATATCGGCAAGGGAATGAAAATACTATTTGTATTAAAATAAACTGATTTATTTGCAGAGAAATTAGTTCTTACATTAATGTGAGAACAATCTGCACTTAGCTGAAGTATAAGGCCGTAATGATTGTTTTTAAAATTGATGCTGCAGCATATTATTTTTTTTTTTTATAATTTATTTATTTGTTAAATAGTCTATGGATACATAATTTATTCTTACAGACTAACAACGAGTTGTACAAAATTATACAAAAATACTGCTTGCTATGCGATTAAGATCAATTAAAGCTTTTGTGATGTTAGCATTAAATACCTATACAGTTTTTATGGAACCAACATAAAATGTTTCAAAGTGACGTATATATCTTAATGGTGTATTAAAGCGAATGCGTTCAAGAAGGGAAGCACAATCTATACTCGCACTGATGATATCGAACACGAAAGATAATGAGAATATCACTCTTCTACTCTCTAGCGATTTTAGATTTATTAGCATAAAAGAGGCGTATTCTTGTCTAGATCTGACAAGGGCTGTAAAAAGTAGCTTTAAAGTGTAAGGATTTGAGAATTCCGAACTATTCCGTCACACAAAGGCCAGCATTGCGTACTAATTTGAAACTATAAAATTAATGTGACTGACGAAAGTAAATTTGCAATCAGAAATTACTCCTAAGTCCTTTATCTGATGGATGCATTTAAGACAGATGTTTGAAATACTATACGATGTTTGTAAGACAGTGTTACGCTTACTAAAAGTAACGTGATAGCACTTTTCGATAAGCGATTTGTCTCACACCAGGTGTGAAGATTATTAAGCTCCGCTTGAAGCATCTGTGAATCCTCCGGTTTTTTTATTGTAGAGAAAATATTTAAGTCGTCAGCATATAGGAGAAATTTTGCGAAGGAAAAGCAACTACTTATATAAAAAATAGAGGTCCTAATACGCTTCCTTGGGGCACCCCGGAGGAAGCAAAAAAGGGATGCGATAACGTATTGTCCACATTAACGACACACTGGCGATTATTTAGATAGGATTTTATCCATTTCAGAAAGGAAGAGAGAAAACCAATAGCTGCAACTTTGTTGACTAAAATTGAGTGAGGCACTCTGTCGAAAGCTTTAGAAAAATCGGTATAAACAACATCTGTCTGAAGACCATCTTGGAACCCAGATATGCAATAATCTGAAAAGACGGCTAGGTTAGACACTGTCGAACGATTTGGAATAAACCCATGCTGATTTTGGCAAATAATGCTTTTAACTGCAAAATATAAATTATCATTGACAATACATTCGAACAATTTCGAAATAGTAGAGAGCTTAGAAATTGGCCTATAATTCTTTACATCGTTTTTGTTACCACTTATTAAAATAGGGGTGATATAAGCAATTTTGCAGTCGTCAAGAAATACACCTGAGGATAGCGATCTATTAAAGATTATACTTAAAGAATAAATGAGAGAATCGCAACTTTTTATTAAGATCGAGGAAAGCCCGTCAACATCAGCTTGATTTGAGGGTTTAAGCCGTGCAATGCCGTTAATAATATCTAGATATGCTAGAAAAGTTCTCGCTAGGGTTTATACCTAAATTAAAATTGGAATGGAATAAAGCAGCAAAGAGATTAGCGGCCTCAGTTGATGAAGTTGCCGACTTCTCATTCAAAAATAAGTGGGAAGGGACACTAGAGCATGCTTTCTTTGAATTAATAAATCTCAAGAAAGCTTTGGGATTCGATTTTATGTATGTTGGCTCCGTAATTAAGAACGTAATTTCTGTATAAAAATTTATCAATTATATTTCTTGGCATAGTTTTTGTATTGAAGAAAAAAAGAATATTTATTTGACTTTTTGAATTTCCGATGAGATTTATTTCTTAGATTTAAGTTTTCGTAATTTTAAAGTATGCCCAGGCAGGTTGTATACTTTCTTGCGAATAATTGGTATATTATTATGGCACAATTCAGTCACTTTAGATTTAAAGATATGAAAGCACGAAGACATATTACGGTTAGAAAATAAACTATCCCAGTCTAAGCTTGAAAATTGCCTGTTTAGACTGGAAAAGTTTCATAATTTAAAGTTGTAACAAGTTGTTGTATTCTCACATTTTAGACTAAGAAACGTATAAAAACGTTCAAAACTAAGGGAACGTGATGCATATCAGGTTCCTTTAAAGGAAAAATACACTCTGATAATTAATAGTTAATATTATTGCTAAGAAAGATTAAATCCAAAAACCCCTGGAGCTTATTTGGAAAGTGATTAATTTGACTTATACCAATGCTTAAGAAATTATCAATTAAATACATCTCACTACTATTGTTTACGTTACTAGGCACAAGATTAGAGGTATTTATAATATTAGACCATAATACATTATTTAAATTATAGTCCCCTAAAACAAGAAGGTGATTATCTGGTGTACTTAGAGATAAAACATTATCTACATGTGCTTTATATATATAGCTCATCTGAGCTATTCGGCGGAATATATGAAGCGCAGATGTAGAGCAATTCTCGAGAGCTTTGAACACACACACAAAGTTGGTCAAGCAACGAATTGTTATTGCTTAGTTCGTAGAATGATGCCTTATATTTTCGCTGGATAGCAATTAGGACACCACCACCTCTAACACATCCAGTTTTGGCTGCATCTCGGTCTTTACGGAGTACTTCAAAAAGATTTGGGTCAAAGAATTCATGACTAAAGAAGTTTTCATTTAGCCAAGTTTCTATGACAACAAAGAAATCGTAACCCAGTTGCAAGCTCATAAGACGTATTGCTTTAGATTTTGTACTTAGGCCTGAGACATTTTGAAAGTATGTACATATATTCTTATGTGCTTGTGGTTTGCATTATGAAACGTCAGGTTTTTGTCTGCGAATCGCTGTTTTTTGGAAAAAACTTAAATTGACGAACACCAACATTCACAGGCATAAGTCAGGATTCAGCAGTTTTTCATAATGCAAATAAGACACGCCCAATTTGAAATTAACTTTCTTAAATTGTCTAAAGATACATCTTTTTTAATTAAAGGTGAGCATGTGAGAAATTGAGAAAAATTCTCCGAAAGATTTATGGGCCTTTACGCCTTTGCGATGGCGAATACTGTAGAAGATGGAACGATGAGCTGTACGAACTTTATAACGACATAGATATAGTGCAGCGAATTAAGATCCAGCGGCTCCGCTGGCTTGGTCATGTCGTTCGAATGGATGAAAGCGCTCCAGCTCTGAAATTATTCGATGCGGTACCCGCCGGTGGTAGCAGAGGAAAAGAGAGACCTCCTCTGCGTTGGAAAGACCAGGCGGTAAGGGACTTGGGTACGCTTGGTATTTCCAACTGGCGCCAGTTGGCGAAAGAGAGAAATAACTGGCGTGCTGTGCTAAGCTCGGCCAAAATCGCATAGGCGGTTATCGAGCAAATGAAAGAAGAAATGAGAGAAATTGACGATCAATGTGAGCATGTTTAGCTACATAATCAATAATGTTATAAGGTACCTTGAGCTCCGTGCTAGCACTCGTGCAGTCAACCTTCTGACCACAGGTACAATGCATAATAAAAGTATATACAATATAAGTGTCCAAGCAACACGATCGAAGTACATAAGTATCGATCAAATGACTATCGCACAAGCTACGAGTTACAAACAAGCAACTCTGAGCTCCTGGGTTCAAAGCCTGGGAGAAGTGGTTATGAAGAATTAATATAATATAAAAAAGTCTGATAAGGAAATGTTGTGATTTCCGAAATAGTACTATAACTTCTACCATTAAAAACTGTTGTAGTTTTTTCACACAAAGTATTTTATAAACTGGCCGTGAGCTCTATAAAATTGTCAATTATTAACACTTATTAGGCCAACCGAAAAATAACAAACATTTAGATATACAAGGATGAGCACGCCTTAAAAATGCATTCTAAATAACTAAATAAACAGAATTTGCATAAAACACAAACAAGAACCACACAAACAAGTTTAAATAGCGGCAGATCAGTTGCTCTTTTTTGTTGTTGGTTTGTTTAAGGAAGATGGAATAAACACAACAGTCCACTCGGCTAGCGTAGCACAATATGTAGCGTGTTGGCTCTGCAACTCCAAACTCCCGTGTTCAAAGCCTGGGAGAAGTGGTTATGGAAAATAAATTAAGTTAATTTAATAAAAAGAAGTCTGATGAGGAAGTGTGGTGATTTCCGAAATAGTGCTATAACTTCTACCATTTAAAAACTGTTGTTGTGGTTTTTCCAAATAAAAATCTTCATTAAACTGGCCTCGAGCTCAATAAATTTGTCAAATATTATACATTTATAAGGCCAATAAATAACAAAAATTTAATTATAAATAATAATAATTATAAATAAATAATTATTAATCAAGTGGGGACTTTGCAACTATTTTAAAAATCATGCTTTCTTTATTAAATTTCGATTTACACTTTCATATATGAACATATTTTACTAGAAATAACCTATTTTTATCTTATATTACGTTATAAGCTATTTATGAGCCTAATTTTATCCAAATCGTTATATCTCTTTAGGGTTTCAGTGATATACAAAGTATGGAAAAATCGCTGGAATCTTCAAATGGTGACGTAAATGTTACGTTCCACAGGGAAGAACAAAAAAGTACTTTTAACACCATTTTGTAAAACCAGTTATCGGTTTGATCCGGTATCAGCGTCATGCGATAACCAGCAAATTTATATATAACTTATTCTTCTTAAAGCTACTTGTGTCAGCATTCCGTGAGCGTCCGAGACCTTTCTACATATGTATATAAAACAATTTGCAATTTTAACAATTTCACTGACGTATTAGTACACCAGACACTATTTACCAAGTTCCGTCTTGTAACCCTACATATTCTTAATTTTGTTTTAAGTGTAAGGGTATAGGTTTCTATTTACAATTATATTTTTTTAAATTTAAAACGACAATTCATATTAAATAGTATATATTGATATGCCACAAATTGACTCTAAGAAGCATATGTCTTAACAAAACAACTAAAACTTAAATCATATATTTTTTTTTTAATAAAAGCTATGCAATTATTTTTATTTATTAGTGGCCGCTGTGGCCGAGTTGGTAGCGGTGCGTGCTATAACTTGATATGCCGGTGAGTTCGAGGTTCGAATGTCAGTCAGGGCAAGCAAAATCTTAATAATAGAAAAAGTTTTTTTCGAATAGCGTTCACCCCTCGGCAGGCAATGGCAAACCTCAAACGGTATTTATGCCATGAAAAAGCTTCTCATGAAATACATCTGCCGTTCGGAGTCGGCACCAAATTGTAGGTCCCTCCATTTGTGGTATAATATAAAGACGCACACCACAAATGGTAGGAGAAGCTGGGTCGAACACTGAGCTATATAGTGTACGCGCCAAAATTATATTATATTATATGCAATTATTTTAATTTATACTTAAACTAATCAATCTAGAAAAACAAATCTTATCGATGGTTGACTATAACTTATTTTGCTTAGAGCACTGGAGGCAAATTGGCTTGATGATTTGTCAACAACAATATCTAGTTACCGTTTCTATTTTTGAACAAAGCAAATTTGACATCACTTAGAGAAATATTTTATGTCCAGTATTGTCGGTGGCGAAGATTGTTCGAAGGTCTGCGCCATTTTTACTTTTGCTGATAATAATTGCTTAATTTATATTTTTAATGGCATGATGTTGCCCTAGCAATAATAATGAATTAACTGCCGTATCGAAAATGAAGTGGTTACTTATTTCCGCCTTATCGCCCAGTGTGACTACTGGTAATATCTTGCCATAAGTCTCGAAATATGCAGCTATGGATAAGAAATTACTGTTTTGCTTTACGCTTATTAAGAAAGATACTAATGCCTCCGGTATGAGGACAAAGTTTAAGTTGTTATATGTTTTGAGTACATAATTGGAATATAACACCTTTGTGATTATCGAGACCGCAATCCTGAAATAAGACTTCTCAGAGGCGGTGGTATCCTCATCGAAGTTCAGCGGAAACTGCGGTCATCAGTTCTGCAGTTAGTAAACCTCGACTTGCTTCTGGACCAACTATGCGTATCCGTTCATGGGACTTCTTAACTTTTTATTTGAGAGTATGTGAAAATTTTAACGATTATTTCAATTAATTTTGATTCACTTAAGACCCATTTGGATCTTGATAATTTACTTTCTGGTGTAGCAAAAACCAACTACATTTAAATATAAAAAAATGCTTTCATATTTAATTCGCCAAATCCCGCACCCTTATTTCTTCTTCATACTACATTAGTGGCACACAGTTATGTTCAGTGGGCGAAATTGTTATTTACCTCACTTGTACGCTCTAAATTAGATTACGCGGTTTTTATTTGAAGCTTATACTTTGAACGCCATATAATAAGACTCGAAAGAGCGCTAGGTGTCAGCTAATGAACTTAAAATCTCTGCACATGATTTTTATTTGCCAAAAAACAATTAAAGGAACTATTAAATGTATTGGTTAAGTAATTTTTAACTTTATCTTATTTTCATCGCAAGAATCTGTAAGGAACTGTACTAGGGTATATGGAAAAAAAAAATAAAAATTTTGGTTTCGTTGTCTTGCGCAAAATGTCATATAATATTCTACTTGTTTGAAAATGTAGTAATGTTCAACTTCCGTTGTAACGAATGGGACGCCACTTTCTTTACGAATAGCAGACAAATAGATCTGAAAGGAGAAAAGAAAATTTCCCTTAAGCCTGATTCTAAACATCTGCTTGCCGATGATAAGCTATCGATAAATACAGCTGTCAGATCAGCCCTAAGCTAACTTCCGGGACGAGTTCTAGTTCTTTTCTTTGCAAATCAACGAATGGAACAGAAGGGTTTGGAAATTTTATTGTACGATATTAAGTTGAGTTCCAGTTGCTTAATTTCAATTTAAAGTCCGGCAAGGACATAAAACTAAGCTGATCGCGTTTATTTAATAGGTAAGACATTCGAAAGAAATACATATAATAAAGCCGGAAAGGCTAGTGACTTCCAAAGAAGTGATCCCGGGAAAATTTTACAGGTCTTAACCAATTTTCAACTCTGCGATTAGCTAACGACTGGCAATTCTTCATATTGCTCACCGCCTCAAGCATCATTGCCTCCCGCATATGCACATGCCTGCACCACAGGACACAAAAATAACAACAAGACAAACCCGTCGATTTACACCAATTTTGGATATCATCTTGCATTTTTTTTCGGGAACTTCCCTATCAAAGAAAACATTTTTTTTACAAATTTTTAATATCTACTTGCATTCCGATTTTCTCGCATAAATGCATTTAAGGGTCATTAAAATAAAAGACCCATTCAAAACCATAAGCCTAACCTAAGTTAGAGAAAGATAAAAGGACGCGTGGACAGAAACATACTTAATTTGGGATAATATTAGAAGTTAGATTTGAATATATATATTAAAATTTAATGTAAGATTAAATTAACCTTAAAAAAAATTTCCACTTTACTACCATGGTGAATCCACATGGAAGTCAGCTGATTTAGCTCAACGAGTAACTTTTGCTTTGGTTTTAATGCATATACACACATATGTATGTATGTACATATGTAGCTGTGCAGACCATACTTATTTTTTGAGAGAAGTGCTTATACTTTGTTTTTGGCACTCTCTTGGTGTTCTAGGAACAGTAAGCGCCAATAAATGGTAACCGGTCCTTGTTACTACTAAAAAATTTTTTTTACATATTTTTAATTACGACAAAGTTTAAAATTAACTACGGGAGAATAAATGTGTGGACAGTGTGAGAAATATCTTTAAATGCAACCTTTCTATATCTAGTAATTTTAGCAACAACAGCTGCACGGCGGAGAGGCCTCTACGCGACGTGGGATCACTACATCCAGTTCTCAATGTATGTAAGTTTGTAAATTTTTATTAACTTATTGGGTTTTTCTACCCACTGTCAAGTATCGTTTTTTGACCGAGCGCATAAGCATGAACTTGCTTGCATACCTGGCTACATACATACATACGTACGAAATAATGTTTTGTTGTTTCCCTTCACAATCGCACTAACGAAAAACCAGGAGTGCGGAGTTGAGCACGCATGTTGGGATGGGAGTGAATGAGTATGGATGTATGTAATAGGCAGATATGCCGGCAAAAGCTAGTTGATTATTTCTTTTCTCGTTTGATCTCATTGTTTTTTTTTATACTCATAAGGTGTTAAAATATACATATAGATATATATATATATACCTATATACATACATTGAGTGCGTATATAGAACTCGCGGGTCAATGACCATATAATATGTAACAGGTTGAGGTAGATCAGCTGATATCTACACTGAAGAGAATATAGTTAGTATTAGTATTATATACCATTTTTAATTTAATTTCTTTTGCACATTCAGCTTTTGATAAATTAAGTATTGTTGGTAGTGTAATTATGAAATCGCCAATGGTTTGAATTTTGTTCATGATTTAATAAACTTTTGAGTATGAAATTGTAAAGTTAGTTTGGTCTAAGTTCGGAAGGGGGTGTAGGTGGTGGTATACTTGGGGCTATAGAAACAACAAGCAAGCCAAGGTAGGGTGGGCATGGACAGCAGCATACATACGATTAGCGATGTGCTGCGGGCTAAGGTTTTTCGCGGATTCAGGGTGGGGGCTATATTTGGAGTTGGTGGGTATTGCTGGTAGTTCTTAAGTGTGCAAGTTAAATTATCTTGTTAGGGCAATAGAAATGCAAGATGGTGCTTGGTCGGTTGCCGCGTTTAATGAACCTACGAAACTGAAGCTAAGGGTATCAGCCAGTGCACACGGCGCAGCAGCAACACCGCCACACAAGCACATCTCGACTCTCATTTCTAAGGCACGCACATAACAGATAAATGGCGCCCAACGTGGGGCTCCACTTGTAGGACTACGACGCCTTCGTAATAGCGCGACCTATGGTGGACTCCTTATCCAATTTCTCTCATGGATTTTTTTTTTGTCTTTGCGTCACGATATCAATTTTTTATTTAATTTTATTATGATTTCTACCTTGTATAATTTTCTGGAAACGCGGACTTTATTGTTTGATACGGTTGGTTCGACCAATGAATTAGGTAGCTAAATTTAATTATTTATTGTGTGAGTTTTGCTTGTTCCAACTTATTTATTTACGAATACCGATGCTGGAATTGCTGTTCCTACGTGCTACATGCGCCCAGAACAGACCGCTGAGGATAGTGTATAAAATTGAACGCACTGCGAATAATTCTATTTCAATTTTCAAGCAGCTTGGAAAGCTTCAGCTCTGTTTTCCAACTCTTTGGAATTTTAGTCGTTGCCCGGCTGGATGTCAGCTGACTAACCAGGAGAAGTAAAATAGCTGTTTTCTTTTGTAACTCTTTGATTATTACTTTTTCTCAAACTGATTTCGAAAAAGCCTTATTAACTTTAGATTAAATTTGAAAAAGAAAAACTCGAGGTCTAGGATGTCGAGTGAGAATTCGGATTTTTACCGATCTTGATTTAGTATTTTTCGTACCAGATTCACCGGCCGTCTGATGTCTGGTATAACCTTAGCCCAATATTTAACCACCTAACCACTGGAAGAAGAAGACCATATTTATTTTGAGGATTAGAAGATTTTTGCTAATTTACATGATTTCTTGCTGTTGCTGATAACACAGTACAACAGCTAATCTGGGGGGTGAGAAATTCCAAGTCAGGGTGATGGTACTAGGTCAGTATAGTAAAACCCTCAGTTTTTTTTTATAACCTTTTAAATTTTTTGATGTTTTTTCGCTTAGTTGTAACATTTTGGCAAAAACGTAGTTTAACATAACTCGAGAACCACTTGTCCGATTTTGATGAAACAAATTTCGAAAAATTAAGAATTACAATTTCTATTTGTTTTTATTTGTTTTTATTTGTGTGATAAGTGTCATTTATCGCCTTTTTTTTATAAATTTTCCCCAATAACTCCAGACTTCTGGCCATAAACTACTAAAAAAATAAAGTAAAAATTTGTATAATTTTTTATTTTTATTTTATTTACTTATTTTTATTTATTTTAATAAATATTGCCTAGACTTTTTCGATGGTGGTTGTTTGGGACTAGTGGCATCGCATTCATCGCTATCATCAGTTTCTGAACCACTCATAATGTCAATGTGTGACTCCACTGTTGGCCCTTCTGCATCTCCTGAAAATTCTTTATCATCAAGATCATCCCTGTCTTGCCACACAAGCTTACTCCACCAGCAAATTTCCGCAATTATTGCACTCGGCGACTTTTTGCCTCTATATCTGTAAGTTTTTGTTTTATTAAAATGAGTTTGAAAAAATAAAAAATCAGTATTACCTCATTTCAAATGGCATAGCAACTTGATGATAGCGTTCACCTTGTTCATCAGATTCGGTAGCCAATTGTTTGCTGAAGTAGTCCAGATGATGATGTAAATAATGGATTTTCAAGGACATGTGGACACCAATTTCCGAGAATGCTCTTAACATCCTTGCGACAGAAACATCGTAGTTGTTAGAACGATGCTTTCCCAACAAGCCTTCTATTACTTCTTTGATTGCCTGCCATGCATTCAATTCAGCGTCAATCAAAATATTGTTGAATGCGTCACTTTTAATCAGCTTTCGTAAATCTGGACCATTTAGTACGCCTGTTTGGAAAAAATTAATTGGTAAGATGGAAAACCATGGGAAATGAATGTGATATTATAACTTTCCTTCTTTAATTTTACTTTCGCTGAGTCTCGGGTAAATTAGTTTCAAAAACAAGAAAACTTCATCTCTTTTGGCGACAGTTTTGATAAAATTCTTAACAATTCCAAGTTTAATATGCAGTGGAGGCAGCAATATCTTCTCCTTCGGCACTAGAGGCTCACGAATAATATTGGCCGTTTGTAATCTGCTGTGCTCTCTGAGTTTCCATCCGTGGCACGCATATTGGTCACCGGAAAATCGTGTGTCCCAATCGCACAAAAAGCACATATATTTTATATAGCCGCTTTGAAGACCGCAAAGCATTGCTACAACTTTTAAATCGCAGCATATGCGCCACATATGTTTGGCGTAGTTAACCATTTTTAAAATATTTTCCAGTGCATCATATGTTTCTTTTGTTTCTGTACTATAGGCGATTGGAACTGAAGGTTTTTTATTGGTCTTATGCAGTTAAACCGCCTTCAAGCTGAGTTTTGAACTGTCAATAAATAATCTCCAGTCATATGCTGCATATATTATTTCCATTGCGTTCATCAATTTTCGTACATCCGGGCAATATGCAGAAGTTTTTTCATCATTCACAAGGAATAAACTTTGGAGTGTTGCTTGACGACTTCGATAAGCTGTGACTTTCACACCGGTTGCCAACAAATTGTTTGATTTCAAAATGGAAGCCAGCTCTTCCGATTTATGCTGTGTTAATTCCAACTTGGCAACAATTGAATCAAGCTTATATTGATTTATTAAAATTGGCTCATTGGATACTGATGGCTCATATGGGGGATCATCACAGGAATGTGGTCCGAATGAGGCAATGGTGTTGCGGCACTTGCAACACCAACGTAATTATACGATTTTCTTATCCTTTTTGCGGCTCCTTTATTCGCACATGCATAGCAATTCAATGGATTGTGAACTTCGCCAGGATTAGTCCAAGTCATTGGGATACCGAATGGCATACTTTCACGTCTTTTATTTTTCCAATCCATTAGACGGTTGTAGCAGCTTTTACACACTATATTTGTTACCCAATTTTCGTTCACTATAACATTTTGGTTGAAGTACATCTCGTATGTTTGAACAAAATCAGTACTGAAATTTCCCCTTTTTTTATGTATTGAGACATATTGACCACATCAGTAGCAAAAGCTATTTATATCTGGCTTGCACAGTTCCACATTTTGTTCTCTTTTGTTCACTTTTAAAAAATTTGAGAAAAATTACTTTTACTGTTCGCGTTCGTCGGCACTTGTTGAATGAAAAAAAGAACAGAACCAGTGTGAGAAAGAGAATAAGTATAATGACAATGCATGTTTTATGTGAACATTACAGAACCAGTGTTGCTGGATTTTTTATGAATTAAAAAAAAAAATATTTAAATTTTTAGGAAAAAAATACTTTTTTCCCTTCATACATTCATTTTTAACTTCGAAAGTGTTGCACATATAGGAAAACAGTATAGAAACAGATTAGAGAAACTGTAATTCTTAATTTTTCTAAATTTGTTTCATCAAAATCGGACAAGTGGTTCTCGAGTTATGTTAAACTACGTTTTTGCCAAAATGTTACAACTAAGCGAAAAAACATCAAGATAAGGAAAAAATTTAAAAGGTCATATAAAAAAACTGACACATACGAACGCCAAACCCTTTGAGGGTCTTACTATACTAACCTAGTACCATCACCCTGACTTGGAATTTCTCACCCCCCAGACAATAATCCCAAAAATGTTCCACAGTGTAATCGATGTTTTACCATGATCAAATTTTAGATTTGTTCTTTATTAAGGCTAATTTTGATGACTTCTGATATTTTTTATTTTTACTTTTTTTTTGCTTTGTTAATATGAATATTAAACTACACGTGAATACTGAGTGATAATAAAAATAAATTAAATATTATCTCACGTACTACATCATTTTGCGAGATTGTTTTTTCGTATTTCTTATTAAGAACAAATGTAATAACTGGGTTTAATCTAAAGCCTTAGTAATATTCCTTTTTTGTGTAGATTTTTTTTTGAGTGACAACGAGCGTGTTTTACTAATTATTGGTATAGAAACCTTTTTGAAATTAAATTAGTCACAAGTTCATCTTATTCTGTTTAAACTTTTATTAATTGAAAATGTCCTTAAGGCGCAGGAATGAGCACTTTCCGCCTCCGGTTAAGTTTTGCACTATATGCAAAGAGGCTTTTTCTGAATTTGAAGATATACTTGCAACTGCGTGCTCGCATCGATTTCACAAGTCATGCCTTTTGAATTATCTGAAAAAGAATACGTCGTGTCCTCAGTGCCAGGCTAAGTGTAATAGCCGTGATTTACGTCAAAACACTGGTGTACGCACAAGAGCTCGGACTGCTTTTCAAACTGATAACCCGTCTGGTATGCTAGAACATCCGCCCAATACGCAACAAGCCGCGCCGGAGACAGGTAATAGTCCTGGTACTAATAGTAACGGGATCCACAACCCGGTCGAAGGTGTCACTTGTTTGGCTACCTCCAATGTGCAAGATAACGATTTGAAGGACGAGGACACTAAATATAGTATCCGCCGTGATATCCGCACGACAATAAAACTATTTTGGATAATTGGGAGCATCGCGTTTCACAAGTGATTGAAGAGAAACTGGAAAATACACTGACGAATTTATTAGGTCGGCTCAATATGGCCACTCCTCCAACTGCGCCTGAAACTGACGCTAGTCATGGCGCAGGTGGTCAACAATCCAATGTACAGGACAACCATTCGACAGCCTTTTGGCCCAGGGATATTCCTAATTTACCAAGTAGTGCAAATCAAAGCTTTAACCGACCAATTGAGCAAGTACGTCTCAGTGAAGTACCCAGCATCCTAAATTCAGCAGAATAGTCCAACTCATTTCGCATTGGGACATAAAGTTCGATGGTTCCTCAAGATTGTCGGTGGACAGCTTTATATATCGCATCGAATGTCAGGTGATAGACACCCTGGGGGGAAACTTCAACCTTCTTTGCGAGCATGTCCAATGCCTCTTTGCCAGTGAAGCCAAAGATTGGTACTGGAGGTACCGCCGGTCAGTACAACGCGTCACGTGGCCGTCCCTTTGCGAGGCTATCCGTATGAGCTTCCAGCAACACAAAAGTGACTTTGAATTGAAGGAGCAGATACATATCCGAAAACAAGGTCCAACCGAGACTTTCAATAGTTTTCGTAATGCTGTTTTGAAGATTTCAGAGCATTTGCAAACTCTTTTATCTGAGGTAGAGCTAGTTGAGATTTTACAGCATAATTTAAGACCGCGTGTCCGACAACAACTACTCTACGTTCCAATCAATTCTTTGGCTGAACTAAGAAGACTTTGCCTTAAGGGCAAAAGTTTGATAAATGAGATATCAAGATCAGCCAATATAGCGACGCCGGTGACTCAACGGTCGAATCCGCGCCGGTATGTCAACGCAGTGGAAAATGAAGACGAGTCCCTTGAAATAATAGAACCAGAAATTTATGAAATCGCGAAATATCCAACAAACCGAAAACTAGTTTGCTGGAATTGTAAAGGTGAAGGGCATCGCTTTTTCGACTGCCTCGAGGAGAGAACAGTGTTTCGTTAGGGGAGCGGGGCGGCTGACGTCTACCGTCCACAATGCCTGACATGCAAGCCGGGAAACTGCAAGTCGAGCGACGCTTCGAAGCTGAAACCTCGCCACGACCAGAGGAGCAAAGACTAGGCAATGTGCATAACCGCAATTGTATGACATCACTCACTTGTACACAAAAGTATGCCTTATGAAGAGCGTTTGAAAAATTACAACAACATTAGGGAATGTATCTTTAAGACTAGGGACGAGACGCGTACTGATAGGTCGGCAACCCGCATAAAAAACTTTTGGAGCAACGTAAAAGCAAGACGTCGTAATTTGAAACTTATTGTTAACACTTTTTCTCAAAAATCATCGAAGGCCTTATGCCAAAATTGATATTCCGGGGTCTGAGTACTTAGGACTTTTAAATAGTGGAGCACAAGTTTCCTGTTTAGGCTCTTCGCTAGCGGAAAACTTTTGCAAACAGCAAAAATTGCACAAGCATAGAACTTCTGTGTGCACCGCGGACGAAAGCAAACAAATTGTGTACGGTACAATTAATTTATATGTCATATTTGAAGGACAGTCTAACTTATTAACATTCTACGTAATTCCAAGTCTTTCACAGAAAGTTATTTTGGGAGTTGACTTTTGGACGAAATTCAAAATCGCGCCTCATCTGGTAACAGAGATCTCCCTCGAAACAAATTCCAATGAAAATACCCTTTCGTTAAGTCGTGCCCAACAGCGACATTTAGAATTCGTTAAGAATAGGTTTCCCAGCTTCGAGAAGGAAGGCCTAGGGAAAACCTCAATAATGGAGTATGTGATCGAACTCCAACCCAACGTCCGTCCGATAAAGCAGCGATATTTCCCAATCTCCCCGGCAGTAGAAAAACTAGTTCATGCAGAGATCGATGAAATGATTAAATTAGGTGTAATCGAAGAGTCGCCAAACGGTCCTTGGTCAAGTCCAATTGTCCTAGTCCGGAAGCCAAACAAAGTCCGTCTGTGTCTCGATTGGAGAAAAGTAAATAGCGTAACTATTAAGGACGCATATCACCTTCCTCACATTGATGGTATCTTAAGCAGAATACCAAAGGCCAAATATTTAAGTTCCCTCGATCTGCGCAGTGCATTTTGGCAAATTCCTCTAGCAGAAAATTCTAGAGATTACACTCGTTTTACCGTACCCAATCGTCCTCATTACAGATACCGCGTTATGCCATTCGGTCTGTGCAACGCCCCTCAAGTACTTTGATGGATCGTCGTTTGATGGATCTTGTTATACCTCCTAAATTAAGAAATCAAGTTTTCGTCTACTTGGATGATCTTCTCATTGTGTCGGAAGATTTCGACACCCACATGTCCGTTTTATCCAAAACCGCTCACTGCTTACGAAAGGGTGGTCTAACCATAAATGTAGAAAAAAGTAAAGAACGCTTACGACAGACCCCGATAAAATTTCTGCCGTAACAAACTACCCAGTACCAACCAACCTCAAGCAACTAAGAAGGTTCTTGGGTATGGCCGGTTGGTATCGGCGTTTTGTTGACAGCTTTGCAGCGGTAACAACACCATTGACTAACTTGTTAAAAAAGAGAAAAAAATTTTCTTGGAACGAAGAAGCACAAGATGCCTTTGAAAATCTTAAACGGATGCTTTGTCCAGCCCCCGTGCTAACCAGTCCAAACTACGATAAACCCTTCATTATTCAATGCGATGCCTGTTAGCTTGGTGTTGTCCCAGAAAAACGAAGGAGGCGTTGAAGTCCCGATCGCCTATTTTTCTCAAAAACTTGACAAGGCTCAGAGTAATTATAGTGTTACTGAATTAGAGTGTCTAGCGGCGATTTTTAGTTTGAAGAAGTTTAGGGCGTACGTAGAAGGGCAGGACTTCACGATTGTCACTGACCACGCCAGCTTACAATGGCTCATGCGTCAAAATGATCTATCCAGTCGCTTAGCTAGGTGGTCTCTTAAATTGCAAGCGTTTCGTTTTAATATTGAACATCGAAAGGGCTCATTAAACATAGTACCCGATAGCTTGTCGCGACAAAACTTTGAAGAAGTAACCGAATTGAAGGCCCGTCCAATAGTTGATTTGAAGTGCCAAAAGTTATAGAGAACGCCCAATCCCCGCCAAATAAATGCCACGGTGGCATAGCGAAAACGCTAGAGCGTTTAAGGTTTAAGTTCTTTTGGCCAAACATGACCGTAGATGTAAAAGAATATGTCGGCAAATGCGAAATATGCCATCAAAACAAAGTACCTTATGTAACGTTACGACCTCCGATGACAGTTCAATACACGGTCCAACGTCCCTTCCAGAAGCTGTATATAGATTTACTTGGTCCTTATCCTCGCTCCAAACAAGTAAATGTTGGAATCATAATTGTTCTCGACCATCTTACAAAATTCCCATTGTTTAAGGCGATCCGAAACTTTAACACCTTAACCATTACTAAATTTTTAAAAGAGGAGGTCTTCAACATTTTTAAAACTCCGGAGATAGTTTTAAGTGATAATGGCAAACAATTTAAATCTGCCATGTTTAATGATGTACTAACGGAACGAGGTGTTAAACACGTATATACTGCGCTACACAGCCCGCAAGCTAACGCTAGCGAGCGAGTGAATCGGTATATTATTGCTGGTATTAGGTCTTATTTGAAGGATGGGCAGACTATTTGGGATAAACATCTACCCGACATCGCAGAAGCGCTGAGGAGCTCGTACCACCAGTCAATAGCATGTACCCCCTATTATGCTTTATTCGGCCAGCAAATGCTCGCTCACGCCGACGAATACACACTTTTACGAAAATGAGGAGCTTCAGATGACAATGTACTGGACAGAACAGACAGGCTAACGATTATCCGAAAATCTGTTATGGAGCATATCAAAAAGTCTTTTGATAATTCCGCTAAACGCTATAATTTGCGAAGTACGAATGAGAGTTTTGTGGTAAGCGACCCGAGAAGGAAATTTTGTGCTAAATTTGCCCCAAAGTTTGTCAAAGCGAAAGTAATAGCTGTACATGGAAATTGCATGTATGAATTAGAAGATTATAGTAGCGGGAAGGGGTATATCATAGGAAAGATATGCAATTAAGTACTTAGTAAAAAGAAAAAGAAAAAGCACCGCACCAACCCTTTAGGAGGGGGGTGTGTACTAGGGTACATGGAAAAAAAAATTTTGGTTTCGTTGTCTTGCGCAAAATGTGTTATAATATTCTACATGTTTGAAAATGTAATAATGTTCAACTTCCGTTGTAAGGAATGGGGCGCCACTTTCTTTACGAATAGCAGACAAATAGATCTGAAAGGAGAAAAGAAAATTTCCCTTAAGCCTTATTCTAAACATCTGCTTGCCGATGATAAGCTATCGATAAATACAGCTGTCAGATCAGCCCTAAGCTAACTTCCGGGACGAGTTCTAGTTATTATCTTTGCAAATCACCGAATGGAACAGAAGGGTTTGGAAATTTTATTGTACGATATTAAGTTGAGTTCCAGTTGCTTAATTTCAATTTAAAGTCCGGCAAGGACATAAAACTAAGCTGATCGCGTTTATTTAATAGGTAAGACATTCCAAAGAAATACATATAATAAAGCCGGAAAGGCGACTAGCTAACGACTGGCAATTCTTCATATTGCTCACCGCCTCAAGCATCATTGCCTCCCGTATATGCACATACCTGCACCACAGGACACAAAAATAACAACAAGACAAACCCATCGATGTACACCAAGTTTGGATATCATATTGCAGCTCTTTACGGGAACTTCCCTATCAAAGAAAACATTTTTTTTTACAAATTTTTAATATCTACTTGCATCCGATTTTCTCGCATAAATGCATTTAAGGGTCATTAAACTAAATGACCCAGTCAAAACCATAAGCCTAACCTAAGTTAGAGAAAGATAAAAGGACGCGTGGACGGGAACATACTTAATTTGGGATAATATTAGAAGTTAGATTTGAATTTATATATTAAAATTTAATATGTAACGTAGCATTCTGACTACGATACAATAAACGCACCCCAACAGACACCCATTCATACACACACACACGACCACCTGTCGGCCCATTATTTCGCTCGCGTTACTGTCCATAGCACTTAAGGCAGTAATTCCCAACCTGTTACTAGTGACGTAAATTGTTTCGCTCGCGTCCATAGCACTTAAGGCAGGAATTCTCAACCTGTTACTAGTAACATCGATCTTAAAGGGGCTTGTGCACACAACCACCGAGTCTTGCTAGGTAGGTTGAGCACTTAGTCAGCAAGAAGACGCGGCGACATACCTTCGGGCATGTCCAGCGCTCCTTTCTGACTGAGTTGATCTGACCTGACCAGGAGGGGACGCGGCGACGTGCCATTCGGCGCATCCAGCGCACCTTCCTGGCCAGGTTAACCTAACTACAGCTTCTTGGCCGACCTCCTCTTGGCAAGCATGGTAGAAGACGCGCCGACGTATCTTTTACGCGTCTAGCGCTTCCTCCTGGCTCAGCCTACTCCCGGTCGACCGGCTGGGAGACGCGCCGACATATCTTCGGATAGGTCTAGCGCTCCCTCCTGGTCGACCACATCCCATAAATATTGTGTTTGGTTTGGTGGGGGTTGGTGGGACCTTCATCTGGCCCTGGACAAGCTGAGCTTACCTCAGCCCTCGACAAACCCCACCTCATAAATGGCGCCCGAGCAGGGACCCGTCTCCACAGGCGACTGTGTAAAACCGACAACAAACACCAACACTGTGGTAGCGGGATCACGGGACACCCACGAGGAAAGAGAAAACACACGAGAGCGTCAATGACACCAAGACGCTGAATACCGACTCCCTTGGCTGGATATACCTGTTAAAGAAAGAGAAACTGGTTGAAGAGTGCAAGCGGCATCGTATTTTTGCAGAGGGGCACACGGTTGCCGAATTACGCAACACATTGAGCGCCTTCGTAAAAGCAAAGCGCAGACGCCGGTCAACAGAGAATATATTAGGGGAACATGAGCGGGAAGTAAACGCCGAGGAGGAGCACCATGCTGAATCAACAACCAACGCCCCCTCCATCCGGATTTATAACTCCACTCCCGACCCAAAGAGAGAGAACGAGGCAAATCGCAACGAAATGAGCGAGGTGGAGATAATGAGTACAGTCCGCCGATGGGACGTACATTTTTCAGGAGGCGACGCATTGTTCGAATTCCTAGAAAGAATTGAAGAGTTAGCCGAGTGCTATCGTATCCCACTGGACAAGCTTCTCTCGCCCCTTCCTGAGATTCTTCGCGGGAAAGCGTTGATGTGGTACCGTGTCCGGAAGACACAACTCCGCTCGTGTGGAGAATTTCGCGCAGAAGCGGAGCGATTTTTCTTGCCGAGGAGGCACATCAACCAACTGGAAGATGCCATCCGCCAGTGGAAGCAACAGAGCCGAGAAAAGGCCAAAGATTACATTCTGGCCCTACAAACGCTGGTACGTCAGCACCCGACGATGGTCAAAGAGAGTCATCTCGAACGCATATACGAAGGGTTGCGAGTGGAGTACCGTCTTTTCATCAAGCGGTCCGAGTTCTCGTCAATTGAAGAACTGATGGAGCTCACGGACGAGTTCGAGCTCCTGAAAAGTGAGGAGGCTAGACAGAACAAACCACCAGTACACAGCCTAGTCCCCATGACCGAAGAGTATAACAGCGAAGTAACCTGTTGGCGATGTAAACGGAGAGGCCAGCACTGTCGGTACTGCCGAGGAATTAGAAGGTTGTTCTGTTCCCCATGTGGCCGTGACAACATCCTCTCCAGAAACTGCCAGTGCGACACCACCATCTCGCCCAAGGAGAAGCCACCTGCCGAGTGGGGTAGCCCAAAACCGAAGCCCAGCGCCGCCGCCCCCGCAGCCATCATGATTCCTGAGGAGAAAAGGGACGGACGCTTCTATGCCAACGTAGATGTGGAAGGCATGACCGTACGAGCTTTAGTAGACACGGGCGCCACACTCCCCTATGTCGGCGAGACCGTGCGTCAGCACCTCGAGAGAAGGAAGATCCGATCATGGCCCAGCCATCGAAGCATACAACTTGCGAGCCAAACCTGCGCGGTAAGCTCGCAAACATACCCCGTGACGATAACGTACCATGGAAAGGCAACGCCCATTGCGGAATCAGCACTCAGAAAGTTGGAGGATGTACATCGATTATCGCCAGCTCAACGCCGCAAGCGAACCCGATGCGTATCCGCTACCGCAGATCGGAGCTAGCCTCGACCAACTCAAGGAAGCAAAGTACATCTCCACGCTGGACCAGAAAAACGATTACTGGCAGATACCACTGGCCAAGCAGTCCCGCCCGTACACTGCCTTCACCGTCCCTGGCAGGGGACTGTTCCATCATCATCTTGGGAAACACTTTTGACAAACACATGGGTAACCTGCAGAAAGTCCTCGCGCGCCTCCAGAAGAGCAGAATGCAGCTGAACTTCGGGAAATGCAGCTTCGTACAACGAAAACTACACTATCTAGGACACGTGATTAGCGCTGAAGGAATCCACACTGACCCAGCTAAGATTGCCGCCGTACGTGAAATGCCTACCCCACGCAACATTAGAGAACTCCAACGATTCCTTGGTCTTGCCTCGTGGTACCGCCACTGCGTCGCTGACTTTTCAACCTTGGCAGCACCACTAAACCGGCTGCTTAAGAAAGGCCAGACCTGGGAATGGGGCGATGCACAAGAAGGCGCGTTTGAGTCACTGAAGGAAAAACTAAGCAGCGCGCCAACACTCGGTTGCCCCTACTTCGAGCGACCGTTCGTCTTGCAAACTGACGCCAGCGGAGAAGGACTCGGAGTCGTACTATTCCAGCGACACTCCGACCACGAAAGAGTAGTAGCCTAAGCCAGCCGAAGTTTAACTGAAATCGAGAAGCGTTATTCAGCCACCGAACAAGAGTGCCTGGCGGTACTGTTGGGAATACGCAAGATGAGGCCATATCTGGAGGGATACCACTTCACCGCAGTGACCGATCACCACTCGCTAAAATGGCTTCATTCGTTACAGAATCCATCGGGACGATTGGCCAGATGAGCACTGGAGCTCCAACAGTATAACTTCGACATTGAGTATCGAAAGGGAGCACTAAATGTTGTGGCCGACGCCCTGTCTCGCTGTCCACTACCAACCACAGACAACGAAAGGGATACACTCTGCTGCGTAGGCACCACATCAAAAGATTGGTATGAAAGGAAGGCGAAATCAGTGGAACAGCAGCCCGGCCGCAACCCCAATTATCAGAGCGTCGAGAACCGCCTGTTCCGTCACATCGCCACCCCCAGCAAGCTGTCGCGATCACCACAATGGAAGTTGTGCATATCTACCAGCAGAAAGGAAGACATTTTACGAGAAGTCCACGACGCAGCATCAGCCGGCCATTTGGGTGTAAACAAAACACTCAAACGTGCACAGCAGAACTATTACTGGCCCGGCATGTATCGTGATGTGCAACAATACGTGCGGAGGTGCCTCTGCTGCGCGGAATACAAAATCCAACAGCAACACCCCGCCGGACTCATGGCCAGGATGCAATGTTTACGACCATGGGAGGTGGTAACCGCAGACTTCATCGGACTCTGTCGGACACTCCCACGCTCCAAACAAGGGCACACTTTTCTCCTGGTCCTAGTCGACAAGTTTTCAAAATGGATCGAACTAATACCAGTACGCCAAGCGACTACGGCAACCGTCATCAAAGCGCTCCAGGAAAGAATCATATACCGATTCGGCTGTCCAAAAATTTTCCTAAGCGACAACGGGAAACAATTTGTGGGCAAAGCGCTGGCTAAGGTCCTCCAGGATCACTACATCCAACATAAATTCACCGCGGCATACGCGCCCCATGCAAATCCAACTGAGCGAACTAACCGGGTCGTCAAGACTATGATCGCACAACGATCAAAAACCGACCATCGGACCTGGGATCAGGAAATACCCCAAATCGCCTTCGCAATAAATACCGCACACCACGAATCGACGCAAGCGTCCGCAGCCAAAATCAATTTCGGACACAACCCCGCAGCCCCACAACAAATACGCAGTAAAGGCGCAGTTCCCGAGGAAAATTCCCCGACTCCTCTCGCCATTACGGAGTTATGGGAAGAAATAAAGACACACCTAACCAACGCCGCAAAACAACAAAAGAAACACTACGATTTGCGCAGACGCCCATGGAAGCCAAAGGTAGGAGAAAAGTTAATGAAGCGAGACCATCCCCTCTCATCTGCTTCCAAAAACTTTGCGCAGAAACTACCGCCAAAATTCTCAGGCCCATACGAGGTGCAGAAGTACGAATCAGCCAACACAGTCTGACCGGTCGAATAAACAGCCAGTGCACGCACACCTCCAAGACCTAAAACCATTTTTCCCATAAAACCTACCGCAACAAGCAAATACAAAACCACCACTCACTTACCTAGCAAAATAAAATAAGCGATGTACACCAAACAAATAAAACAACACCAACCGACACCCCCGGACGAACCGCAGAAGATCCGACCATGGCGGCCGCCGTTCGAGGCAACACCATGGCCTCCCAATAAGGCCCGTATACAGCGAGTGAAAATATTTCACGGCCCACCGCTGTTCCCATCTCCCAGCACGCAACCCGAACCTCTGTTCAGCATCACAGACAGCCCCGACGACCCAACCAACAACTTGCGAGCAGAGGAACGAGCGATAGAGACGGAGGAAGAGACGGCAGACACCCCTCCCATTCCAAACGCCTTGGAAGGGTTCGTCCTACGACGACCGACGACGAATAAAAAACGATGGGTGACGACGATCAAACGCCGCACCGTGTGGGTGACCCGGGTGGGAGGGCCTCAGTTTTTTGTCCCCGAAGTGGGAGGGGGACTGTAACGTAGCATTTTGACTACGATACAATAAACGCACCCTAACAGACACCCGTACATACGAACAGCACAGGCACACGACCACCTGTCGGCCCATTATTTCGCTCGCGTTACTGTCCATAGCACTTAAGGCAGTAATTCGCTACCTGTTACTAGTGACGTAAATTATTTCGTTCACGTCACTGTCCATAGCACTAAAGGCAGGAATTCTCAACCTGTTACTAGTAACATCGAACTTAAAGGGGCTTGTGCACACAACCACCGAGTCTTGCTAGGTAGGTTGAGCACTTAGTCAGCAAGAAGACGCGGCGATATACCTTCGGGCATGTCCAGCGCTCCTTTCTGACTGAGTTGATCTGACCTGACCAGGAGGGGACGCGGCGACGTGCCATTCGGCGCATCCAGCGCGCCTCCCTGGCCAGGTTAACCTAACTACAGCTCCTTGGCCGACCTCCTCTTGGCAAGCTGGGTGGAAGACGTGCCGACGTGTCTTTTTACGCGTCTAGCGCTTCCTCCTGGCTCAGCCTACTCCCAGTCGACCGGCTGGGAGACGCGCCGACATATCTTCGGATAGGTCTAGCGCTCCCTACTTTTCGACCACATCCCACTCCTAATCCCCGCCAGCCTACTCCTGGTCGACCGTCTGGGAGACGCGCCGACATACCTTCGTATAGGTCTAGCGCTCCCTCCTGGTCGACTGGGAGTAGGCTGAGCCAGGAGGAAGCGCTAGACGCGTAAAAAGACACGTCGGCACGTCTTCCACCCAGCTTGCCGTCCTTCGTGGTATTTTACCACAGGGAGAGCGGTTCGCGACCAGGAGCCTTCCTACGCTGCCGCTCCCGCTGCTGCTAACCGACCGCGTCTCGCTAGGACCACCACCGAGATTCACCAGCGTGATGCTAGAACAACGTTTACTACCGTATCCAGCTGCCGAGCCCGCTACCGAGGTTCACCCGCGTGCTGCTAGCACGATCCGTACTACCGTACCCAGCTGCCGAGACTGCTACCGAGATTCGCCAGCGTGCTGCTGGCACGATAAGCACGGCGCTCCGCCTGCTACTTTCTGATCTTCTGACCGTCTCAGAGAGTCACCGTCACTCTCCCTAGCCGCCTCGCCGTCGCCGACAGCCCTTGACGCTTGCTAGCGTGCTCACCGAGAGCCATCCAAACTACCTCCTGTTAGCTGCGCTCGCTCTCCCCCTCTCTTCTCTCATTCGGGACATAAAGCTGCAGGAAGATCAATAAGCCAGAGCGCGTGTGTGTGTGTGTGTCCAACTTAAGCACATAAATATTGTGTTTTATTTGTTGGGGGTTAGGGGGACCTTCATCTGACCCTGGACAGGCTGAGCTCACCTCAGCCCTCGACAAAACCCACCTCATAATTGTAAGATTGAATTAACCTTAAAAAAAATTCCCACTTTACTGCCATGGTGAATCCACATGGAAGTCAGCTGATTTAGCCCAACGAATAACTTTTGCTTTGGTTTTAATGCATATACGCAGATATGTATGTATGTACATATGTAGCTGTGCAGACCATACTTCTTTTTTGAGAAAAATGTCTTTAAATGTAACCTTTCCATATCTAGTAATTTTGGCAACAACAGGTGCAGGGCGGAGAGGCCTCTACGCGACGTGGAATCACTACATCCAGTTCTCAATGTATGTAAGTTTGCAAATTTTTATTAACTTATTGGGTTTTTCTACCACTGTCAAGTATCGTTGTTTGACCGAGCGCATAAGCATGTAGTTGCTTGCATACCTGGCTACATACATACATACGTACGAAATAATGTTTTGTTGTTTCCCTTTACAATTGCACTAACGAAAAACCAGGAGTGCGGAGTTGAGCACGCATGTTGGGATGGGAGTGAAGGAGTATGTATGTATGTAATAGGCAGATATGCCGGCAAAAGCTAGTTGATCATTTCTTTTCTCGTTTGATCTCATTGTTTATTTTATACTCATAAGGTGTTAAAATATACATATAGATATATATATGTATACCTATATACATACATTAAGTGCGTATATAGCGCTCGCGGGTCAATGACCATATAATATGTAACAGGTTGATATCTACACTGAAGAGATTATAGTTAGTATTAGTATTATATAGCATTTTTAATTTAATTTCTTTTGCACATTCAGCTATTGATAAATTAAGTATTGTTGGTAGTGTAATTATAAAATCGCCAATGGTTTGAATTTTGTTCATGATTTAATAATCTTTTGAGTATGAAATTGTAAAGTTAGTCTGGTCTAAGTTCGGAAGGGGGTGTAGGTGGTGGTATACTTGGGGCTATAGAAACAACAAGAAAGCCAAGGTAGGGTGGGCATGGACAGCAGCATCATATGATTAGCGATGTGCTGCGGGCTAAGGTTTTTCGCGGATTCAGGGTGGGGGCCATATTCGGAGTTGGTGGGTATTGCTGGTAGTTCTTAAGTGTGCAAACTTAAATTATCTTGTTAGGGCAATATAAATGCAAGATGGTGCTTGGTCGGTTGCCGCGTTTAATGAACCTACGAAACTGAAGCTACGGGTATGAGCCAGTGCACACGGCGCAGCAGCAACACCGCAACACTAGCACATCTCGACTCTCATTTCTAAGGCACGCACATAACAGAACTTTTATATTTTTTATATTATTTATGTTAAATAAATAAATAAGTAAAACAAAACTATCCGAGGTAAAAGATCTTGCCCATCTCATAAGCCTATAGATGGCCCTAATGAAAATTCCTCACACGAACCATAGACAAAAACAACTAAATCGACAATTTAAAGCATGGTGGGTGGAACGTTTTTTTCACAGATGACACCAAACGAAATAACTGCCTTTTATCACAGTACGCGAATAACTTTGAAACCGAATTACAGGAAATTATTTTGGACCGTAATTTAATGAAAAGGAGGAACAACAAAGCCATTATATGCACAGACAGCTTATCTGCCTTCAAAGCTACAAGAAATATTCAATATGGAACATGTCCATTACACCATCTGCAGCACCTTCTAATTGAAATATCACCAAACACAAAGTTAATGTGGATCCTAAAGCATTTAGGCATACTCGGCAACGATCATGCTGGCAAAACTGCTGGCCAAGCAGCGAAATCCGACTTAAACAGACCAGATTTTTCTTCGTTTAAGGCTATGACATACACTCTTTACAAATGAAAGCCATCCATTAAGAAATTATCAGCCCACACGGTATTTTAACAGTGACCCAGTTTATTTTGGGCTTACAAAAATAGTTAGCAACTCAGAATTATTTTTTTTTTTCGGTTTGTGCAGTTATTGGAAAGTGTTTTTAGGGATTTTTTGAACACTATCCAGGATTTACTAAAATAGCACGTAATCGTCATCACCAAGATTGGCACAGGGCTGCACATCGATTGTAATTTCTATGATTACTTATTTCAAACAAGATAAGATAAACAATTAACTGTGTCCTAGGCATTGAAACTTCTAGTGCATAAATTCAGTTTTTCGTCTCGTGTTGTCAATTTTTCTTTAACCAAAAACTTATATTAAATTGAAGTTAAGAATGACTATTAAATTTAATGGTTTGGAACATTCTTGGAGAAACAATCACAATTTTTTTGCTTAAAGGGTTTGAAAAAAGTACAAATACTTATATAAATTTCTATATTTATTTCATTAAGCGTTAATTTAGAAAAGATAAAAGAACTCTCCAAAATCGGTTCCAGATTCTGGTACGTGATAAAATAGCAATCACAAAATCTTGAACCATGAAACCTCTCAAAATCGTTTACGATATATCGTACAAATGCTGACAAAAGGTTTAGTACTGTAAGATGATAAATAAAGTTTGGTGAGTAAACGCACAAATACATTTATAGGACGCACAACTACATTTACGAGTTCTGATATTTTCACGTTAAAGTCGGAAACTTATCAGACCATTCTCTTATAAGCCTGCGTTAAGCCTTTACATACTAACCTTCTTCTAAATGTTTTTTTCTTACCTCAGTTTACTTCTTTCTTTCACCCTATCGCTAAATACTTACTTATTTACTGTTCATCTCCCTTACATGTCATGTTAGTAATATTCATACATAAATCAACTGCACGATTCTGTGTTCTTGATAAATTATAAATGTAAAGAATTTTTTTTAGACGTGTGATTTTTAATGAGGCAATCTTTTTCGGAGTTGGCCTTTTTGACAGTCGTTACTTGATTTATGTTATACTCAGTTAGTTTTGCCATTTCATAATGAACAGACTTACAGCGGAACAACGTTTGCAAATCGTGTAAATTTGTTACCAAAGTAATGCTTGAAGCCTAACGACCATCAAGCGCGTCGCACGTTCGGTAAATGGGCCCAAAACAAGATGGCCACCGATCCCGATTTTCACAAGAAAATTTTGTTCAGCGATGAAGCATTTGTTACAGTCTATGGAGAACACTATATGTGGACGACGTTTGGTTCCAACAAGACGGCGCTACATGCCATACAGCCAACGAAACAATCAATTTATTGAAGGAAACTTTTGTTGAGCGCATTATCTCGCGGCGTGGGTCTGTGACGTGGCCTACAAGATAGTGCGATTTAACACCGCTGAACTATTTTTTGTGGGGTTATGTGAAGTCGCTTGTCTACACAGATAAGCCCGAGACGATTGACGCCTTGGAAGAGGATATTCGGGGCGTTATTGCTGACATACGGCCCCAATTGCTGCAAAAAGTTGTCGAAAATTGGGCTTCTCGGCTGGAATTTATTCGAGCTAGCCGCGGTGGTCACTTGATCGACATCATTTTTAAAACATATCAAACCCTTATTTTTAAAATAAAGCTAAATTCTTGGAAAAAGCATTCAACTATATGCGTCATATTTCTTCTTAAAAACCACTTGTATTAAAAAAAAATACCCTTTAAAATGTTCAATATTGAAAGTTTATCAAGTTTTATGTATGTATTATTATCAAAAATAAAGTTTTTTTCATTGCATAATTGGAAATATGAAAAATCTTATTGACAAGTCATAAACTATTGAATATTTGTACGTTTATAAGTTTAATGATTTATCAAGAGCATATAATAGTTCAGAGTTACTTTAATTAAGGAAACGAATTGTAAAAAATACTATAGTAAGTCCTACGGATCCCAGTAGCTATAGTTATTTAAAATTATAGAGAGGAAGCTTACACACGTCTTATACTGATAACTTTGTGATCCCTTTTATAGTTAAAATTTTAAAATATACATATTGTTTAAAACTATATTGTTACAAACAATTGAGTTTCAACAAATTTTTATATCCATAATAATATGAATGAATGTATGTTGTTGATATTTGTTCTGAAATTCAGTATGAAGAAATTTTAATATTGGGCTTCGTTGAGCTAAGAAAATCTCCAAAAGTAAAAAAGTGAGTAAGTAAGGCGCCACCCAGCATCTTTATTTTTAGCAAAATAATTTCCCCTTCAAGCAGGTATGAAAATAGAGCCATTAATGCCCGAAATATGTCAGAAGTTAATTGAAGTCCATTAAGTAGTTTTTGAGACATGTCTGAACAACAAAAATTATTATTTTATGTACATACATATATACTTTATATCTTGACAATTAAAATGAAGTAAAGATCACGTAAGTATTAAAATCTTGTGTGCTTACAAAATATATATACGAGTATGTCATATATGTAGGTAAAGAACTAATTCAACTTACCAGCTGCAATGATGTGAAATATGCAAGGCGTTCTTTGTGGACCGATACTGTTGACGGCCGTGCAAAGCAGAGTTCCATAATCTAATTCTGTTGCAGGTGTATATTCAATAGCTGAAGACAACTCTAAAATAATATTGTAAAATTGATATTCACAATTATTGAAATTATATACGATTGTTTAAGATAGATCTATACCAGTACTATTAGAAAACTGTAGACATTTCTGCATAATAAATTTTTTAAAAGAAATCACAGTTTTTGAAGGTCTGTCTATTTTATTAAACATTATATATTTTTTTTATTGCAGCAACGTGTTTTTAAATTGAAGTTTGCAGTTATTGAAAATGGTCTTCACATATACATCAACATATTCGCATATTTATCAACATAAAGTCCCAGTTTAGCCCATAACCTGCGTTGGATTTCGGATTTCCGTGCAATTATTTTTTCTTTATCTTTTGAGTCACGTGGTTGTCATTTATTAATACCAATCCTGTAGGAAGACGAATTCTAAGAAACGAATCCATGCATGAAGGGGGCTTACTTCATATTGCAATACCTTAAAATGCTTTGGATTGGAACCTCAGATCTTAAATCAAAATTTGGAAAAAATTTATTTTTTACATCAAAATTTACGGAGATCTCAACGACATCTTCATAAACAAATGGTATTTTTTTTATAATTTTCTATCTGCATATCCAAAATATTTTTCATGGATTCCTTTAAAACAAATGCCACCTCACTCATTTTGGACTTTTTTGCATGCATGTACAAGAAGAGAGGTGCTATTATTGATATTCCCTGCGACATTGGCAGTCAACTGTTGTTTTAAGCTAAAGATCGGCGACGTAACGACAGCGAAATTTCCTTGTCTGCAAATGTCGTCTTAAAGCCAGCTTCTTGAACATATTGAAGACGTCAGCGACATATGGAACAGCTCATTTGTTGTTAGCAATTTCAAATATTTCACTTCTATTAAATTAAAGTATTATGTTCAAAATAAAAACTTTTGTGCAAAAAATAAGTAAATAGGTCGATTATTTTGTTTCAAATGATCGGTGGTTATTACATATGAAATATTAGAGCAATTGTATGTCTTTGTTGGTAAAATAACGTAAGACTTGTAAAAGCCTTAAACAACTTCACATTTTAGTGGCAGCACGACACTTGCTCATTGTCGTCGGCAAAATTAGAAATGGATTTTATTTGGCGATACCTTCAAGCCTGCTGCCGTGAAGTCGTCGTGTTGTCTAAATAACTGTGCCCATAAGAACGATTGTATTTTAATATTTGACAGAAGTTGCCTGTCGCTTGCTGTCTTCAAAGTGCTTAAAGCATCACTTCACACGTATTCTTACGCTCTATTGTCAAGAATTATAGAGAAGAAGATTGCGCCTTCCTAAAATACATGACGTAACCATAGTGAGTGAGCGAAAGAGAAGGTAAAGAAGAGTAAAAGTGGAAGAGCGACCGCAGAACAGCATTGCCCCTTTGGTAATTTTTTACCAAAACTGGAAAATTTTTAAAACTTTTAACCTTCTTACAATTGCACAAGAAATTTGCTTATTAACTAAAATACTGTCACAGCAGATTTAACAGGTAACCGCAGTAGAGAAATTCCAATCCTGCCAGGAATTTTGATATACCTTTATTGTCAATAAGATCTATCAAACCGGCCGTTTAAAGTTGACTAAAAAACTGCATACTGAGCTTACACTCAGCTTAAACGACAAACAGAGTTAAACTTGCACTGAAAAACTGGTCCTTAGTAAATGAGAGACATGTATATATGTATGTATGTACATACTATCAGCGTCAAAATAAAGTGTACACCATTTTCTCATTCGTTTCACTCCTTATTCACAAATTATTAAATATTGTTCTTACAAAAAAATAACTGCAATCCAAAAAACTAAAAAAAAAACAAAAGCAACACAACCAAAACCAAATATATTATTTTATTTTTAAATTAGCTTAAGGCCAATTTTTGTTGGAAAAATTAGGAAGAAAAAAAAAACAACATCAAAGCGGTAGAAGTTATAGTACTATTTCGGAAATTACCACATTTCCTCATCAGACTTCTTTCTTCACGGCTTCCGCGGGAGTCGTACCCGCGCCGCCACGCAACACTTAAGCCAGCGTCTCAACAGACTGAGCTAAGCGTACGCTGTGTGAGCTGTTGTTAGTAGATGTCGGAGTAGATGTTCACCGCTTTCTGTGGTATGGTTCTACCACCCAGGCGGTCCACCGCTTCTTTGATTGCTTGAACTTACTACTGAGCGATAGTTCTCGCAGAAAACACCCCCTCCAACTCTACCCTCCAATTTCGATCCTTTCGAGAACAGGTTCACTGCGCCTCTACACCAGAGGTCATCTCCCTTCCACTCCTCCCTTTATGGGATGTATGTGGTGAAGGACCCTCTAGGGGCAATCTTCGGCGCGCAAAGATCTACCTCCTCCGGGATGAACTCGAATTGTCTTAGGATCACTGAGTGCCCATGCACTGGGGTTAGAGAAACCCCGGCACTCCGCAACCTGATGGCAGAGCAAGCGGCGGCAACTTTTCCCGCCAAGTCCACGGGGATGATGCCAAGCATTTCGTTTAGAGCCAGTGTTGGGGTGGTGCGTAGTGCCCCACT
Source organism: Philophylla caesio (assembly GCA_963971545.1). Taxonomy (NCBI): domain Eukaryota; kingdom Metazoa; phylum Arthropoda; class Insecta; order Diptera; family Tephritidae; genus Philophylla; species Philophylla caesio. The sequence continues at coordinate 114,059,955 of OZ020604.1, read as the reverse complement.
TATGCCAATCAAGGCGCTTCTCTGCACCCGTTCTAAGGTCTTAGCTAGAGTAGATCTATCTAGTGCGTTCCACCAGATGAAGACTCCATATAACATAATTGATTTTATGACTGTTTCATACAGCCAGAGGACCACTTTTGGAGAGACCCCATCTCTTTCCGATAGCTCCCCTACAGCAGTATAAAGCGACCGACGCCTTCTTGACCCTATCCTCGATGTTCGGCCTCCAGTTTAGCTTTCTGTCCAGAATAACCCCCAAATACCTGACTCTGTCAGAAAGCACAAGAGGAGTGCCATCGATATATAGGTCTATCAGTCTCTCAAGGGTCTTCAGGAGGAAAGACGAGAGGCTGATTGGCCTGAATTCCTTGGGGGACACGTGAGAGCTCTTCCCAGCCTTGGAAATAAAAGTCACCCTTACCCGTCTCCAAGCCCTCGGGACATACCCCCTATCCACGCAGTTTGCATAGATAGGGGCAAGCCACTGACATGAGACATCTCTAGCTTGCGCTGGTATTATACCATCCGGTCCCGGCGACTTGAAGGGTTTGAAAGAGTCCAGGGCCCAGAGCAGGCGGCGTCCCACCAGTAGTTCACTAGAGGGGACCGAGATGCCACCGATATCCATGTCGGTTGCTATATTCGGAGCGGGGTTCTCAGGAAAGTGGACTCCCAGAAGCAGCCTGAGAGATTCCTCACTACTAGTCGCCCATTCTCCCGATTCAGCTCTCAGTTATCCCATTGGGACAGGATTGCTAGATATAATGCGTCTAAAACGCGAGGCCTCATGGCAACCTTCCACGGTCTCGCAGAAGTTTCTCCATGATGTGCGTTTAGACTTCCTAACTTCGTATTTATAAATTGAGAGGCTGGCTTTGTAGAGTTCCCAGTGCTGCTGGAGATTACTCTTTTTAGCCTTATTGAAGAGACGTCTACTCGCCGTCCGAAGTTCAGACAGCTCCGCTGTCCACCAGCTCGGCTTTACCCTTCGTGAACCTCTGCTCAAGGGGCATGCGCTTTTAATTGCATCATTGCATGCTGAGGTAAATTTCTCTACCATATAGTCGATGGAACGTACCGAAAGATCTGATCTCCCAACCGGGGGTTCAGTCAGCTTTTCCTGCAGTTTCTTGCAGTAGATATCCCACCTAGTTCTCTTTAGGTTCCTAAAGGGTTTGTTTTTGGGGCAATCCTCGTTCATGATGAATTCAATATACCTGTGGTCCGAATAGGAATGAGTCTCTAGAACTCTCCAGTCAGATATGAGTGGTATTAGGGAAGGAGAGGCCAGGGTCATGTCTAGCACCTCACGCCTAACCGCAGTTATAAAGGTAGACTCAAAGCCTCTGTTGCAAATAGCTAAATTCTCGCTTACAATAAAATCAATTTATGTCCGTGCTTCCCCAGTATGTGTGCCATGAGTTCGCATCAGATCCAATGATGATAGCGACGTTTCGCCGTTTCGCCTCGGCAGTGACTTCCCGAAGCAGGTTGGTGGAGGTTCCACCACGTCATCGTGCGCCATGCATGCTGATATAAGCCATAGTTTACCAGCGCCGCCCTCCAGGCTTACTGTGACAATATCATTATTGCTGAAATGGGGCAAAATAAATGCTTTTAGTTCCTTCCTTACGAGCATGCCAGATCTAGGTTTACATACTTGCTTCTGCATAATCAGGTTATAGTTAGGCGTCCTGATGCCAGAGATTCCGCTACTACTCAGCCACGGCTCTTGAATCAGGACTATATCAGCTCCACCTTGCTCCAGGTGGATTGTTAGGTTTGCGGAGGCGGCTTTAGAGTACTGGAGATTTATTTGTAGGATCTTCATCCAGTAATTCCTCCATCCACGCCAACCTGTCCTCCTCTGCTCTGTCACAAAGGCGTCCGATGCTAATTTCCGTACCCGCCGAAAAGGGAACATCACCAGCGCTTTCCGCCTCTGACATCTCAGATTCCACCTCCATATTCATGGAGTCCGCTTTCGAAGGCTCTTTCGCCCCACGCACCTCTGGAAGTCCGGGTCGTCCCTCCCGGCGTCGGAATGGTAGACCTTTAGGACCACCTTTTCGAAGCCGTAGTGGACAACGCCCTGGCACTCGGAGAGGGGAACGAGCGACTCCGCATTTAACACTGCCTGCCTATTCAGGTCCTCAGACCGCTCCAACTTGACCACCTTCCAGTTGTGCGCCGGGAGGTGCGGGTTACAATATCGGAGAAGATCCTCCATTTCCTCTGATGTAGAAGGCCCTGCTGGTAGCCAGACCTGCGCGCGTGGACGTGAGGGTAGATCCCTCTCGTTCACGGCCTCCAGCTTGGCACCCTTCCAGAATTCCCCCACCAGAGCCACTGCAGCCTTATATACGTTCGCCGACCGCTCGTCGGCACAAACTATTCGTTTGTGGATGCCATGGTGCCACGCGGCATCTTCACATTTTGGAGGAGGCCCAGGGTTTCCTCTGACCACTTTCATGAAGACTGTGGTAATGGCCGCGGCCACCCGCCTCCAGTTCTCCTTGGGGATGGCTCCATCTTCCTTACTCTTGTCGATTACTCCAAGAGTTATCGACCCCGCCCGTTTAGCGATTTCGCTGAAAGAAAAGGGGGGCCCAACCGTCTTGGGCTTTTTCCCCACAGGGTTTTCCCCTTCTAGAGAGCTTTGTCTCTTTGGTGGCTGGTTGGAAGAAGGTGCGTCCGCAGCCTTGACTTCCGATAATTTACCCTCCGCCTTATCTTCGCGCAGCATGCTACGAGCCCACTCGAGCGTCTCAGCATGCTTTTCGGAAAGCTGCTTTGCTTCCTGCCCCCCGTAGCGACTGACGATTTTAGCCGCTAATCGTCGGTCGGAAAGCGCCTTTCGCCTATCAGACCGCTTCGATACAGCCTCCTCTATACTGGGTTATTTCGGAAATCACCACATTTCCTCATCAGACTTCTTTCTTCACGGCTCCCGCGGGATACGAACCCGCGCCACCACGCAACACTTAAGCCAGCGTCTCAACAGGCTTAGCTAAGCTTACGCTGTGTGAGCTGTTGTTATTTTCTCCTTTTCCTTTACAATTCACTACAATCAAGTGCGACTGTTCCGCCGGTATTTCAACTTGATTGTGATATTGTTAATTTTTGTTGTTTTTCACCTGTTTAATTTCATTATTTTATTTTTAAATGAGCGAAAGGCCAATTTTTGTTGGAAAAATTAGAGAAAAACAACAAAACCAAAGCGGTAGAAGTTATAGTACTACGCAACACTTAAGCCAGTGTCTCAACAGGCTAAGCTAAGCTTACGCTGTGTGAGCTGTTTTGTTTTTCTCCTTTTCCTTTACAACTCACTACAATCAACTACGACTGCTCCGCTGCAAAACAAAGTGTATAGTTTACGAATAAATAAAAAAAGCAAATGCTAATACTTTGTCTGTCTTCCCTTTGCCCTGATAACTGCTTCCACGTCCTGGGCATTGATTGCGCTATATTGGACACTTTTTCTGGGGAAATTTTTGGACCACTCCCCTTGTAAAATTTCCTGCAGAGAATTCTTGCTGGTTATAATTATTTTCGTTATTTGACGGTCCAAATGCTCCCACAGGTGCTGAATGGGGTTGAGGTCCGATTATTGTGGGGGGTGATATAGCTGTTTAGGTTAACGGCAAAGCAAACAATTCCTTTACGATTATTTGCCGTATGCTTAGGATCGTTATCCTGCTGGAAGGTCCTGATTTTTCTTTCTCCAAACTTTAGTACTTTTCTTCTTCCCAAAAACTTCGAACTTGCTTTTGTCAGAAAAAGTTACATTATTCCAACACGGTTTAGCCTTAGTTTTATATAAAAATTGAGGGTTTTGACGACTTAAACGACTTTTGGTAATATTTTTATGAAATTGTTAATTTTTTTAGAGTTTTGGTATTAAATGAAATTCTTGGTGGCAACGCTGTCACTATCTTGACGTCACACAACTGTCAAATCACAAAATTTTTAAGTAACGGTACCCCGGAAGGCGCAATCTTCTTCTCGCTCATTCTTGCTCTATCGTTTAGTCGTTGGCGAGACACCAACGAATCAACTTATTGCATGAGTGCACCGCTTTCTGTCTTCAATGCAAAGATGCCTTGCGAGAAGTACTACATGCTGGAAAAGGCTTAATTTGACATACATAAGTACGATGCCTTTTGTGTTTCTAGTCATTAAAACAAATAAAGCTATTTACTAAGAGGCATTTTGATTATTTTCATAAAGAATTCAAATATATTAATGCAGAAGAAAGAGAACGACTCACCATTTTCGGAATTTTAATTAGGTGAATGCATTTGGTTTTGTATACTTTTTATGGAAACGGTATATTAAGTTTGGTGCGATGTTTGTAAGTACCAGAAGAAGAAGAGTAGTCCCCATCAAAAAGTATACCGAAATGATCAGGATGATAGGCTGAGTCGATTTAGCCATTCATGTCTGTCCGTCTGTTTCAACGCAAACTAGTCTCTCAATTTTTGAGATATTTTAATGATACTTGGCAGTCAGGAGCTTTTTTATAATTTATTAGACATTTGTCGGAATCGGCCTGATCGGCCAACTATGACGTATGTGGGAGCCGATTGCTCAGGTATTGTATTTAGCTCCATAACTCTTCTATTTGAGCAGATATATGCTTGCTATTTCGCAAAAGCAACCGCTATTAATAGCGCTAACACTGAAAATGTTAAAGAGCAAAGAAATATAACATATAGATCCCATCCATTTAAGCATATAAAGACTTGAAATTTTGCACAAATGATATTATATGAACTATTTTAGCAGTGAAATTCGTAGAGATCGGAGAATTATAGCATAAGGCTGCCATTCAACCGATAAATCAGATATTGCATTTTGGGCCGTAACTCCTTCCTTTAATCAGCTAAATACTTGAAATTTCGCACAAATATCAGTATTTGTAATTTATATAACAAAAGTGAAAACCATTCTAGAAATAGATCCCATACAACCGATTGTTCAGATATTACATTTAGCACTTTGTTGAGGACATGAGCTTCAATCTTATAGATTTAGACTAAACCTGAATATAAAATTTAATAATAATAATAATAAGAAGAAAAAAAATGAATTAATGTAAAAATTAATTTCTATACTCACCTTTTATTTATATTATACTTACCTCTATATACTCACCTTGTATTTATACTCACCTCAATTCTGATTGTGAATAAACACACAATTTTATACCAAAATGTACTTATTAAACAAGCAACGAGATCACGGTTGGCTCTCATTTAGTTGTTCGCCTCTTATTAAAAATGAAACTCTAACACACATTCCTAAAAATTACCTTTTCCCTCCTTTTTTTCCGAATTAATAAAAAAAGCGGTAAGAACTTTCGTACGGAAGTGCAAATTGAAAAAAAAAAACCAACCCAATTTTTTTAAGATAAAGGATATGTATATCTAATATACTAATATTTGCGTTTCGTAATAAATTTATCAATTTTAACAAAAATTCAAACGTTTTAGCATATTGTACATACATATGTACGCATATTCACACATGCATGAGAAAAAAAAACCCCAAAAACCAGAAGTGAAAAACATACCTACAAGCATACTTACAACAAACAAAACGAAAACTGAAGGTGAAAATCATACATACATATGTACATATGTATTTACAAGCATACTTACCGTGCAAAAAGAAAACAACCAATTTCTGAAAAAAAGTGAAACTCGTAAAAATATACAGGAATACAAATATTGCTCTGTTACTTACCTAATACTTACCTGAGTATAAACCAAAAAAAAAAAAAAATAAAAGTTCTGAAAAATAAAAGGTTTTGAAAAATAAAAGTGAAAAAAACCACACTACTTCCCTGCTACATACTTACCGTATCACCAAAAAAAACCCAAACCCAAAGGATTTAAAAAAAAGGGGCGATTTTCCATAGTTAACAAAAAAAAACAAAAAATACGTCAACTGTCTAAACAAAAGGGGTGGATCAGTGGACGCAGAACAACACCAACAACCGGCGATCAACAGCCCAGCAACTAACGATTCCACCAGTTATTCAACGATGCGGTATAGTCCCATCAAAAACTCAGGGTCGGTAAAACAATAAAATAAAACAAAAGGAATGCCCAAGTAAGTGACTCGCATATACCCATATTGTTACAGTTTAGCCGATTCTTAAGAAAACGGTAAAATAAATTTGGAGCATTTCACACTCTAAATACCTAAAACTCCCGCTCTTATTTCTCATTATCAGAGAATCCGCTAAACTTATTTCGTATATACATATATACATATATATTAATATACATTACTAAGGGAAATTTACATAAATACATACATACATATGTACATAATCGTATATATATATTGATATAAACCACAGTATCTCTACACGTACATACATATATATTCAACTCCCGCCACAACATATCCCAATAATTACAGTCGCATATATAATATACCGATCTATATTATCACTGGGTACATAAGCGGTGACCGCTACCTTTTCTGACTGGGCATATATACTGGCAAACATATATGCATATGTATGTGCAGCGGCCACTCAAGCTTAGCGGTAATTTTTCTCTTTCCCTCTTCCCTCTCGTTTTTTATTCACTGTGTTAAAAGTGGTTGTTATATGTACATATGCATACATACCTACAAATAAGAATCATTGACAATACAGTGTCAAGCAAAATAACAGCACTCCCCAATTGAATATATTCGGATCAATTTACCGATAAGGATTTTTATTTTCTTATAATAAAACACAAAATTTTCCGCTTCTACCCTAACAACACCCAAGTGTATATATTGCCATATATATAGAGACATATATGTATACGTACATATACATATACTAATAGCGGTCACCCCTCGGCAGGCAATGGCAAACCTCCGAGGGTATTTCTGCCATGAAAAAGCTTCTCATTAAATACATCTGCCGTTCAGAGTCGGCACAAAACCGTAGGTCCCTCCATTTGTGGTATAATATAAAAGACGCACCCCACAAATGGTAGGAGAAGCTCGGCCAAACACTAAGCTATATAGTGTAAGCGCCAAAATTATTATTATTATTATATACGTAAATATAAGCCGCTAGGCTCGCTTTGGATTTACATATATACATACATATAGAAACGCTCAGACATAAGCAGTACAGTGTTTTGAAAAGAAATAGCACCACCCCAATTACAGTGCTGAGGAAAAATCTAGCACCTAACCCACATTAAAAGCGGTGACATAGTATTTTTGCTCACACAAATAAACAAACAATTGCTGTGCTCAGACGCGCTGAGACAGCACAGTGTTGACAAAAATTATAGCATCAAACTCACATAAAAGGCTATTCAATAGTATTTATATACAACCCAAAAATACTAACTCAAAATGGCAGAAGACAAGCAGGAAAAGCTCCAAACTCTCCAACCTGTTCCCGGAGTAAAGACAACGTCTCAATCCCAATCTGAAGAAGAGGAGCAACGATACACTTGCAAGAAGTTCCTCTACGAAACCTCAAAACTGGACCGATATTGCGAAAAGTAGTGGAATCTCAACGAGGCGGATTACTCAGAAGCAGGGTTAAAAACATACCTTGAGCAGCTCAACAAGATCATTTCCCGCGTAGAAGCAGCGGATGAAGCAGTTCAAATGAGCAACGTGGAAGATAAACTCAAAAAGGCGCACAGCTCAACGTACGAGGCTGCAATTGACTCAGGCATGAACACAAAATTGAGGATAAACGAGTTGCTCAGCGAGTTTAACCAGAGCTCCGAAATTCCTCACAATAATGTTTCTATCTTACCCATTTCCCATCCCCAAACTGACACATAAAATTACATTAAAGTACCCGCCTGTGACACGCAAGTCTTTTATGGAGGATATGAAGACCGGCCCTCATTCCGTGATATGTTGACAGCAGTGTACATAAATCACCCTAAATTATCTCAGGCTCAAAAGCTAAACCACTTGAGACAAAAAACTCGTGGAAAAGCAGGCCTAATAATAAAAAATTATGCGCTAAATGACCACAACTTCCAGCTTGCGTAGGACGCGCTGAAATCTCGCTACGAAAATCGCAGGATTGTCGTTAACAATCAAATAAAAACTCTCTTTAATATTCAGCCCGCACTCACTGAAAATGGAGAAAAACTCCAAAAAATTCAAACTACCATTAATAACTGCCTCTCTACCCTGAAAGTAAATGGAGTTTCCACTGAAAGTTGGGGCCCAATGCTTATATATCTCTGCTCGTCAAAACTTCCAGACGAATCACTCGCTTTATGGGAGCAGTCTCTAAATTCGAGAAAAGAGTTACCCCTCTGGTAGTGGAACGGCTTAGCACGTATAGGCCAAATAAGCCGAAGCCAACTCAACCCAACTTCACCCCGCGTACGTCCACAGCTCAGAACTCACATAACCACAAAGGTAACAAAACTCACTCTTTTCACACTGAGCCAAAAAGGACAGGGTCTTGTAAATTATGCAATTCCAACCACTCAATGATGATGTGCGTTAAATTTAAAGAACTATCCGTCCTCGATTGGAATAAGTTCGTCAATGATCATAACTATTGCAAAAATTGTTTGGCTTACTTACACGCAGAGAAGGATTGCCGAAGTAATTTCACTTGCGTGTTTTGCCAAAACCGACAGCACTCTCTTCTCCATTACCCACCAAAAGCTCAAGGGTCGAGTAATCCGAAACCTCAAAGGAATACAGTCACGGCTCAAGTGACACTCGACCAAGAAAGGCCATGTATCTATCAACAGGACGCCTCGATAAATCCGTCATATACTCCACAAAGTAATAATGAAAGGGTACTTTCCCATTTCGCAAGCAGTAGAGAAAGAACATTACTTCCTACAGCAAACATCCCAATCTCTCATAAAGGAGAAACACACTTTAACCACTCCTTTAAAGAAGACTGGAAATTTTGCAGTAATATTAATTATTATTAGGACTACTAAAGCAGTGAAAATCATAAAGATCAAAGAAATATAACATATAGCTCACATACAACTGATTGTCCAGATATTGCTTTTAGCACCAAAACCCTTGCACATAAGCAGAAATTGTGCCCAAATATTAGTTATTACTCGTATAACAACTGTTTTAGCGTTGAAAATCATAAAAATCAGAGGAATAAAAGATATAGCTACCATACAAGCGATTGTTCAGATATTTAATTTTACACCTTAACCCTTTCATGTGATCAGCTAAAGTTTAAAAATTTTGAACGGATGTCTGAATATATTAGTAATGAAAATCCCAAAGATGTACATATGTACATACATTTAAATATTTTTTTTTTCAATTTACATAATTTGACAATTTAACTTTTACCGCCCACTGTTTTAAGCGCATATTAACGATGTTAGTCTATACACATACATACATACACTAATTTTTGTTTTCAAACACAAATAGCGATAAACAATAGGCGTGTTTTATTTGACCAGCAATTTAAGCTATTAGCTTATTTTTTATGAGAGACTTAGACAACATAATTATATTGGCTTGTATTTATATTGAATTAGAGGCATTGCCAGTTCAATGCTTTTTTTCATTCACAATAGTTGGGTTGATGCAAAAAAAAATAGTTGGCAATGCCGATAAACTCCTTTTTGACAAATGATTTGTTATCAAAAAAATATACGAATAAATGTTTTACAATATGCAAAATAGAAAATTGTATAAAAAGAGGCGGTAATTATTGATTTAAAGTTTGAGTTAAAACAAAATTTAAACCTTTTGTGTTAACAGATTCTTGGTAATGCGATTACAAAATTAAATAATGAAGAAAGTGACGAAATTATGAATTTAAAAATTCAACTAACACTTTTTTTATTTCCGATAATTTGTTGAAATAAATTAAATTTAAACTCACAGTTCTTCCCAGCGTTGACAACACAATTTATACTAAAGCGAAAATATGAATTAAGCTAAGTACGTTTTATTTGTCAGATTTAACTATAAGCTTGTGATGGTCAAATAAAACCCGTCTAATATCTAACCAAAAGCAAACATGTTTTGCTCCCAGTTTCACATTTCAATTCCACAATGTGAATTTAAAAATTTTCTGTGAAAGTGAATTAGTGTGCTCCCAATTTCACAAATTTCTTCGCATATCAGGTCATCCCTGTCACACATATCGGTTATCGTTGTGGCAACTCACAAACAGCTGTTGTTAAAATTTCCATTTCGGATTCAGCTATGTATGCTTTTTTGAGCAGCCATCAGCAAAACACTGAAAAGTACGCATATTTCAATGAATAACTAATACAGAAATGTCATAAATGGTTTCTACAAACATCAAAGAATATCTTAAAAATTATTACAATCGAAAATAATTAAACATTCACACACTTTTTGTCATTTACTTTTCATTTCACATACAACAAAGCATTCGGATTCAATTCACAAAAATGTATGTGAATGTGAAATTGGGAGCACCAAACATGTGATTTCAAACCGAATCCACAGGGAAATTTGTGAATGTGAAACTGGGAGCACGGCTGTTTATTATTTTCTCTACGCAGAGCCTTATTTCCCGCGAGTAATTTTGCGGTTACTTGTTTAGTGTCGAAAATATTAGAATACAAGATTGCACCCATGATGCAGCAAACTAAAGATAATGCATTCCGAGGTACCGCTGCTTTGGTTTTGCCGACATATGTAAAGTCAGTACAGTTTGTAAACAAACAATTTCCTTGCATGCGTTTCACATGGTTCAGGTACTTGAAACCTTTAATGGAAATATTTGCTAATTATTTTTGTGTTTTTTGTTTGCATATGCATGATTGCACTTTAATTTAGTTCAAGGCTTATGTAATTTTGACTAAGCCAAAAGGAACATGCGCAGCAAAGTGAATTTGGACTCGTATTTATATAGTAAAAAACTTATGAGGTGGTATCGTCACCCTCTTAGTCGCACACTATTGTGATATGTGCTGGAACGCGGAGTAACGAGTACGTGGCCATGACGGCCAGAGGGATGAGCTTGACGCCCCCTTTTTAGTTGTACCTCCGCGTCATCCAAGTGGAAAGGCAACGCAGGACAACCCGGAAGAGGCATTAGTTCGTTACCCAACTGGTCAAGCCAACCAGGAATAGCCGAATCAGACGGGAGGGCTGGCCGTGCCCGGAGGGAACGTCACAGCGCCACACGACTGATTGACCCTGGGTGTCCTGGACGTGCCACAGGCTCATCACCGCATCTCCCGAATAGTTGAGTGTTGGACTCAGCTAGCAAAACTCGTTTGACCGAATGCCCTTTTGCGTTCTTATATCGGACGAAATGTAAGTCGGTTGAGAATTCGCGATCGGTCAGTCGCCTGTGTGTACGTGTGTTGTCTGCTGTAGCAGAGTTAGGTAGTTTGTGTAGTTCGCATGTATGTATGTACGTTTGTCTTCCGCTGTTTGTCGTATGTATGTACAGACGTGTCAGCTGACATGACCTATCTTATGGGAGTGCCTTCTAAATGAAAACTCACCACCGTATAATTTTCATATTGACGGAGAACTTCCATGCGAATTTGATTTTTGCCGTAGAAACGTATCAGCTGATTGTTCTCTCTCTCATCATTCTCGTACAAGGTTGTCACCGCGTACTTTTTGAAATCATTAAAAACTTAGTTTACAAATACTTGAAAATTTCTTAAATTATTTGAAAAATACTACAGAATATAGCAGATTATAGCATAATATATTATTTAAATAGGTCAGCATTTCGATTCGATCATTTACATTATAAAAATGTTAACTAAAATAGTAATTTTATGCAAAAATATATGTATATATAAATCAATGGCAACTTTGTAAACAAGCGAACAAAACAATATAACCAAAAAGAAGCGAGTTGGTAAGCAATGAGAGAACAGATGATTTCTACGCTAAGGCTACGGTAATGAGTTTTTGTAAAAATGAGATTCTACCGCCGTCTACGCTATGCTACGTACACGTTCGTGGGTAACTGCGCTATTATTGTATGCTACGTTACAAACTACACAATGCATATTTAAATTTGTGGACGGTAGCCACACAACATCAAATTCAGAATCGCAAGCGTTTAAAATTCTCGCCGTCATGTAATGAACATTTTGGAAGACAAATGGAAACTTTATGCAAGTAAGACATAACTGAAGCAGAATTTTGTAATGTATGACAATTTACGCTTTATTACTGACACCATTAAGGGCCGTACACATAAGACTTTCGCTTTGCTTTGCTTCAGAGTTTCGCTTTGACAGATAAGTTAAAGTACAGATGTTATATGAGTGCCGCTAAATACAAGGCGAGAAAACAAAGCAGAACGAAGCAAAATCATGGCGAACTCTCAACTTTTGTACACTTTGACAACCAACTGAATGCATTTCCATTTTATTTCTGCGTGCATATACACACGATTTAGAAAATTTACTAGTATTTCATAGTTTTTGCGTGTATAATTACTGTTGAAAAGATAAAAGAAGAGAAATATGAATAAATAACAAATGAAACACCTCTTTGGTAACCACCCGCACCTGTTTTTTAAACTCCCCTGGCTCGGTTTTTATTTATTTTGTCGAAATATACTCGGCCTTAATACAGTTTATTACACTCACGACTTTCAAACATACATAAGTAGCATAACTACCAGTAAAATTCACTTATTATTCTTTTATTAAGCAAAATACTCGGAATAGGCACAAATAACAATTCAAAACAAACAACTAACGCAGAAACTGTCAAAGCGTTCTATGTAGCAAACCTTCTACCCCTCATGCTTTGTTGTTAAATTTCGAATTGTCAAGTAAAGCGAGGAAAGTTGTATGTCTCCGGCCATTTAGGCACTTAGCAGCGCTGTTAGATGCCGCAGGGCGCTTCATCCCCTTCTAGACGAAATCTCTCAGTGGTAGCAAAATTTAGTTTACGCTTTTTTCGAGTAGGTTTTGTTTTCAAAATTCGACAAAAATTCTGTTTTGAGCCTGTCGACGCGTATGTTGGTTTACCGCCCACATATATTGATTTTAAAGTACTTCAAAGCACGGCGCATGTCAGGATATGGACCGTCATATAGATGCGTAAGCGATGGACGAATAAAGTCGTTGCGTATGAAGACGTGAGCGGCTGTACGAAGTGGTTGATTCACATATGGTTTTTGCGAAGAGAGATGCGCAGTGTCAATGGGTATCAGACTTTGCATAGACGCTGGAAGTTGTCTGACCGCTTCGCTCGTTGCGTCGCTGGTTTTGCTTGCATTGAAGAACTTAACAGAAATTTTAAATGTAGTTCCGTAGACTAACTCAGCAGCGAATTCATTGAAGTCCGGCTTATAAACTACACGGAGGCTAAAAAAGATAGATGGTAAATTATATGTCCATTTATTTGCATCGCGGGAAATTTCGCAGCCTTAAGCGTTCTGAGGAACCTCTCAATAATGCCATTTGCTTGTGGGTGGTATGGTGTTGTTCGCAGATGGGTAACGCCGATTGTCTTGACAAGTTCGCTGAATACGCCTGACTCGAACTGTCTGACACGGTCGGATGAAATACGGCTTGGTACTCCAAATCTTGCTATCCAGTTATTCAGAAGCACTTTCGCTACAGTTTCAGCACACATGTCTGGAATTGTCGCGACGTCAGACCAACGCGTGTAGTGGCCATTTTGTACGTCGGTGCACTTTAGCGCGCTGGCACGATTCGCAGCTTCTCACGAAGGTTCCAACTTCTTTACGGATACCTGGCCAGACGAACCGGCTGGTGATTAATTTTGCTGTGTCACGATTGCCTGGAGGCGACAGGTTGTGAATTGCCGATATAATTTTATTTCGAAACTCCTTCGGAACGTATGGCCTTATGATAGATGTAGATGTGTCGCATATAAGCTGTTTGTCGTAACCTAGAATAGGGAATGGTTTTAGGTTAATAGAAGAGCTCTTACCTGCTTGGGCTTGCAGTCGTTGCAGCTCAACGTCACACTGATGGACGCATGCCATTTTCTGGTAGTCGACGATCTGTTCTATGGACTGAATGCGGGATGAGAAGTTCGCAGTAATATTGTCCTTCCATGGAGTATACCTTATATCCGTGGTGGTTGGCGCATTCGTCGAGGGGGCGTTTTTTCAAGACTTTGACGGAAGGCATATAGCAACGGACGGTGGTCTGTAATGACGTAGCAACTTCGACCTTCGATCATATATCGAAAATGGCAAATCCCTGGATAAATAGCTGTTAGTTCGCGATCGTAGGTGCTATAATTACGCTGGGCATCCGTTAATTTCTCTGAGTAAAAACCCAATGGTTTAAATTCTCCATTAATTACCTGATGGAAGGCGGCACCTACAGCCATATCCGAAGCGTCGGTGTAGAGGGCAAGGGTTGCGCCAGTTGCAGAATACGCGAGATATGTTGCATTAGCCAACACATTTTTGCATCTTTCGATTGCTGGCTCTGCTTTCGTTGTCCATACTAAAGGCGTACGGTCCTTTTTTATTTCCGATAACGAGATTATGAAGCAGCTCCTGGTAAAAAGCCGCGTGTAGCAATAATCTTCTATAAATATTTATCATCGCGATGAAACTTTTTAATTCTTTTGCTAGGAATGGCTAGGATGGCTTAGGAAAAATTTTAGTAGCTGCGACCATATCTGGCAGTGGTTTAATTCCTTCAGAATTCACGTAGTGTCCGAGAAAATTTACACTTTTTTACATTTATTGCAAGATCATATTCGCGTAGTATTTTAAAAACGATTTGCAAGTGCTCACGGTGTACTGAAGACGATGGGACGCAGATATCGTCTATGTACGCAAACACGAAATCTAGTTCCCTCAGCACTTCGTTTATTAACCGCTGAAAAGTCTGCGCACCATTACAGAGACCGAACGTCGTGTACAAGAATGCGAATGACCCGATTGGCGATGTTATTGCTGTTTTACTGATATCATCTGAATGTATGCGAAGCTGATTAAAGCCTTTATGCAAGTCCACTTTGGAAAAAATCGTGTTTCCTCGTAATATGTTTGTGAAACCGAAGAGGTAAGGCAAGGGATAGCGGTCTGCTACGGTTTGAGCGTTCAAAGCTCGATAATCGTCACAGGGGCGCCACGTTCCATCGATGTCAGCCAAGTCAGATAGATATCGGCGAATGGGTTCGTTGATTCAAATGCCCTGATATCGACGGTTGCGGACATTGTGGGTGATGAAAGCATCGATTTGACTCCAGTTAAGTTGTCGATAGGCTGATTGCGCCGCATTTCAGCAAGTCATAGTGCCGGATAAAATATGCACCTCTGATTGGCGAAGTAACGTCGGCGACAACGAAATACCAGTGGGCGTCACGTCAAAGGCCAAAGTCTAATTAAATACGTTTTTCTGCTAATTCTTTTATGGGCAAACCGTTAACAGCATACAGCTGTGTGGCTGTAGTTCGCATGTCGTAGCTTTTGGACGTCAATGACAGCACGGAAATATAATCGCCCGTGTCCACCAAAATGCGTTCATTTTTAATTTTGTCGGTAACTTGTAAGCGAAAAATTGAACGTTGCGTGGCAATGCGTATGCCAAGAAGATGATTGTATACGAGTCTGCGTAACGGCTTGTACAGTGCGTTGTTACCGAACTTCTGGTGGTACCAGCACTTGTCGCGGCTAATCGGTGAGTCTCGGCTGGTCGACCGGCTGTTTTGCGTATGCCTGCGTGTTGACGAACGCGAGCGAGAATTAAATTCCCTAAACGAATTGCAGAACTCTAAAACTGCTGCTCGGAGCTCTTGAATTTGATTGGAGGTCGAGCATCGACGATTGTATCTGCTATTCGGGTAAATTCGAAAGCAGCTCCAAATGAAGCGCCTACGACGGGCTGAGCGATTTCGGGCAAGCGTTTTGTCCACAACCCTTTAAGTGTGGCTTCACCAAGAACGTTGCCAGCTACGCGCTTCATTTCGCTATACAGTTAAGACGGCCTAGCGGCATTTCTGACAATATGCGGTTGAGTCGCTGGTATTCGCTGTCTGTAAATTGCGCCAGAATTCGGTGTTTGCGTCGCTAAGCTGCGGCTAGAACTGTTGCAGCTTTCTGCTATGAACCAGAAGTCCATCGTAGTGAACCATGCTTCTATGTTTCCGCTTGGCATTGGAGGAATGGGCAATGTAGAGTACACCACTGCCACGTTTCCGGCCAGCAACGACTACGTAGCCGGTGATGGGAGGCCACTGTCGTTCATATCCAAAATTCGCAAAGCTCGTGCTTCTCAGTTTACGGGATCACCAGTTTGGTTTATGTGGATGCTTACTCGTGTAGCCGTTAAATCGAATTTAGTATTAAAAGAATAGACGGATGTAAAAAAACATTTTTCTTTATTAATTTCAATCTGAACTTTTTCTTATTAAAATTTAATTAAAGTTCAAGTAGAATTTCCTGTTCGGTAGCACATCTGAAGAGATGATGTATATTTGCTGTCAGTGTCCATTTGAGAAGATTTATAATATAATTAATATAATAAAATGGGTTCCGATGAACTTGGTGTGCAGCCACATATATATGGCCGTACAAACAATATTAGTAATATTGTTTTTTGTTTCGTTTCCAATTCAGTATATTATACCTATTATGAAAATAATAAAACGTCTAGGATCACGTTGCTACTTATTTCACATTTTATAAAAATACTTTCAGACTATTAAGAAAATATTTAAATATCCATTGCGAGACTTATTTTTATACCCGAGCACTTGGGCACAAGGGTATTATAACTTTGTTCGCACAACGGTTGCTTGTGACAGCATAACGGAATCAAGATAGATATAGACATATGTATACCAAAATGCTCAGAATGAAAAGATTTAGCGATGTCTGCTGTCCGTCCGTCTGTGCGTTCGTCCGCGTATAAAAATTGAGATATCTCAATGAAACTCGGTAGGTAGATTGTCCTTGACCAGAGCAGGTTGGTATTGAAAATGGGCAAAATCGGACAATAACCACGCCCACTTCCCATATAACGGCAATTGTCGAAAATGCAAAAATTGCTATATTTTAGTAGCTATGGACGCTAATTTGCTCAAATTTGGTATGTAGTGTTGTATTCGAGCAGGAAATCCGACTGTATAAACATTGTATACGGGGCGCGTGGCACCGCCCACTAATGAGTTCATATGTATTTCTCTGGAACCATATGTTTTTTTACCCGACACGGAAGATTTTACCATGTATGTATGTATGTAAAAAAATGCTTCTTCGTATTGCAAAATGAGATCAAATAATTTGTGTAATGACTTCAGATTTATAGAAAAAATTGAAAATTAATAAGAAAAATAACTTAATTAGACCTGTTATTGAAGTATACCTTATATCCGTGGTGAATTGGCCAATAAAATCTAGTTGGCGCATTCGTCGAAGGGGCGCTTTTTCAAGCTTTTGACGGAAGGCATATAGCAACGGACGGTGGTCTGTAATGACGTAGCAACTTCGACCTTCGATCATATATCGAAAATGGCAAATCCCTGGATAAATAGCTGATAGTTCGCGATCGTAGGTGCTTTAATTACGCTGGGCATCCGTTAATTTCTCTGAGTAAAAACCCAATGGTTGAAATTCTCCATTAATTACCTGATAGAAGGCGGCACCTACAGCCATATTCGAAGCGTTGGTGTAGAGGGCAAGGGTTGCGCAAGTTGCAGAACACGCGAGATATGTTGCATTAGCCAACTCATTTTTGCATCTTTCGATTGCTGGATCTGCTGTCGTTGTCCATACTAAAGGCGTACGGTCCTTTTTTTATTTCCGATAACGAGATTATGAAGCAGCTCCTGGTAAAAAGCCGCGTGTGGCAAGAATCTTCTATAAAGATTTATCATCGCGATGAAACTTTTTAATTATTTTGCTAGGAATGGCTAGGATGGCTTAGGAAAACTTTTAATAGCTGCGACCATATCTGGCAGTGGTTTAATCCCTTCAGAATTTACGTAGTGTCCGAGAAAATTTAGTTCGCTTCTACCGAACTCACACTTTTTTACATTTATTGCAAGATAATATTCGCGTAGTATTTTAAAAATGATTTGCAAGTGCTCACGGTGTAATGTGACTGAAGACGATGGGACGCAGATATCGTCTATGTACGGAAACATGAATTCTAGTTCCCTCAGCACTTCGTTAATTAACCGCTGAAAAGTCTGCGCACCATTACAGAGACCGAACGTCGTGTACAAGAATTCGGATGACCCGAATGGCAATGTTATTGCTGTTTTACTGATATCATCTGAACGTATGCGAAGCTGAATAAAGCCTTTATGCAAGTCCACTTTGGAAAAAATCGTTTTTCCTCGTAATATGTTTGTGAAATCGAAGAGGTAAGGCAAGGGATAGCGGTCTGCGGTTTGAGCGTTCAAAGCTCGATAATCGTCACAGGGGCGCCACGTTCCGTCGTTTTTTTTATAATGTGCAACAGGCTTGCCCAATTGCTACTTGAGGGTCGATGTCAGCCAAGTCAGATAGATATCGGCGAATGGGTTCGTTGAATCAAATTCCCTGATTTCGACGGATGCGGACATTGTGGGTGATGAAAGCATGGATTTGACTCCAGTTAAGTTGTCCATAGGCTGATTGCGCCGCATTTCAGCAAGTCATAGTGCCGGATAAAATCTGCACCTCTGATTGGCGAAGTAACGTCGGCGACAACGAAATACCAGTGGGAGTCAGGTCAGAGGCCAAAGTCTAATTAAATACGTTTTTCTGCTAATTCTTTTATGGGCAAACCGTTAACAGCATACAGCTGTATGGCTGTAGTTCGCATGTCGTAGCTTTTGGACGTCAATGACAGCACGGAAATATAATCGCCAGTGTCCACCAAAATGCGTTTATTTGTAATTTTGTCGGTAACTTGTAAGCGAAAAATTGAACGTTGCGTGGCAATGCGTATGCCAAGAAGGTGATTGTATACGAGTCTGCGTAACGGCTTGTACAGTGCGTTGTTACCGAACTTCTCGTGGTACCAGCACTTGTCGCGGCTAATCGGTGAGTCTCGGCTGCTCGACCGGCTGTTTTGCTTATGCCTGCATGTTGACGAACGCGAGCGAGAATTAAATTCCCTAAACGAATTGCAGAACTATAAAACTGCTGCTCGGAGCTCTTGAATTTGATTGGAGGTTGAGCATCGACGATTGTTTCTGCTATTCGGGTAAATTCGAAAGCAGCTCCAGATAAAGCGCCTACGACGGGCTGAGCGATTTCGGGCAAGCGTTTTGTCCACAACCCTTCAAGTGCGGCTTCACCAAGTACGTTGCCAGCTACGCGCTTCATTTCGCTATACAGTTAAGACGGCCTAGCGGTATTTCTGACAATTAGCGCTTGAGCCGCCGGTGTTCACTGTCTGTAAATTGCGCCAGAATTCGGTGTTTGCGTTGCTAAGCTGTGATATAACACACAGCTCTAAAGCGGCTAGAGCTGTTGCAGCTTTCTGCTATGAACCAGAAGTCCATCGTAGTGAACCATGCTTCTATGTTTCCGCTTGGCATTGGAGGAATGGGCAATCTAGAGTACACCACTGCCACGTTTCCGGCCAGCAACGACTACGTAGCCGGTGATGGGAGGCCACTGTCGTTCATATCCAAAATTCACAAAGCTCGTGCTTCTCAGTTTACGGGATCACCGGTTTGGTTTATGTGGATGCTTACTCGTGTAGCCGTTAAAACGAATTTAGTATTAAAAGAATAGACGGATGTAAAAAAAATATTTTTGTTTATTAATTTCAATCTGAACCTTTTCTTATTAAAATTTAATTAAAGTTCAAGTTGAATTTCCTGTTTGGTAGCACGTCTGAAGAGATGATGTATATTTGCTGTCAGTGTCCATTTGAGAAGATTTATAATATAATAAAATGGGTTCCGATGAACTTGAAGTGCAGCCGTACAAACAATATTAGTAATATTGTTTTTTGTTTTGTTTCCATATCAGTTTATTATACCTATTATAATAAGTAGCAACGTGATGCTAGACGTTTTATTAGTCTAGGATCACGTTATTTCACTTTTTATAAAAATACTTTCAGACTATTAAGAAAATTTTTAAAATATCCATTGCGAGACTTATTTTTATACCCGAGCACTTGGGCACAAGGTTATTATAACTTTGTTCGCACAACGGTTGCTTGTGACAGCATAACGGGATCAAGATATATATAGACATATGTATACCAATATGCTCAGAATGAAAAGATATAGCGATGTCTGCTGTCCGTCCGTCTGTGCGTTCGTCCGCGAATAAAAATTGTGATATCTCAATGAAACTCGGTAGGTAGATTGTCCTTGACAAGAGCAGGTTGGTATTGAAAATGGGTAAAATCGGACAATAACCACGCCCACCTCCCATATAACGGCAATTGTCGAAAATGCAAAAATTGCTATATTTTAGTAGCTATGGACGCTAATTTGCTCAAATTTGGTATGTAGTGTTGTATTCGAGAAGGAAATCCGACTGTATAAAAATTGTATAATCTCTGGAACCCCCTCCCCCGATTTTGTTCAAATTTGGTATACATATTACACTATGACTATTTAAGCGATATTTGGAAATTTATCAATATCTGACCATAACAACGCCCACCTGCCATATATATAATATAATTTTGTCGCTTACACTATATAGCTCAGTGTTTGGCTGAGCTTCTCCTACCATTTGTGGTGTGCGTCTTTATATTATACCACAAATGGAGGGACCTACAGTTTTGTGCCGACTCCAAACGGCAGATGTATTTAATGAGAAACTTTTTCATGGCAGAAATACCCTCGGAGTTTTGCCATTGCCTGCCGAGATGTGGCCGCCATTAGAAAACAACTTTTTTTTCTTCTATGATTAAGATTTTGCTTGCCCTGGCTGAGGTTCGAACCTCGAACTCACCGGGATATCAAGTTATAGCACGCACCGCACAGCGGCCCACCTGCCATATAACGGTAATTTTCGAAAACACTAAAAATCGGACATTTCAAAATGTTGAAGGGAAATATCTTGACTTTAGTATGTGGTGTTGTATTGCACCCAGAAATCCGACTATATGAAAATTTTAGAAAAGAGGCGTGTCACCGTCCTCTTTAGAGTTCATATGTACATTTATCCGTGGAAATCCTTTATCGATTTTGCCCAAATTTAGTACAGATATTACAGATACTTCTGTAACTAGTGAAACTAAATTGCTCAAATTTGGTATGTAGTTTTGTATTAAATCAAGAAATCCGATTATATGAAAATTTTGAAAAAGAGGCTTACATCAAGTTCGGTTTTGCCCGAATTTAGTCTCGGCTTTATTAATTTTAAAATTAAGCTGAAAGCGAGCGCCGGGTATATAAATTTCGATCAAACTTAGCCACTTCTTTACTTGTTTACATATAGCCAGGTTAAATGATAAATTAAATTAACATAAATAAAGTTGCATATGTTTTTTTACCCGACACGGAAGATTTTACCATGTATGTATGTATGTAAAAAAATGCTTCTTCGTATTGCAAAATGAGATCAAATAATTTGTGTAATGACTTCAGATTTATAGAAAAAATTGAAAATTAATAAGAAAAATAACTTAATTAGGCCTGTCATTGGAGTATACCTTACATCCGTGGTGAATTGGCCAATAAAATCTAGTTGGCGCATTCGTCGATGGGGCGCTTTTTCAAACCTTTGACGGAAGGCATATAGCAACGGACGGTGGTCTGTAATGACGTAGCAACTTCGACCTTCGATCATATACCGAAAATGGCAAATCCCTGGATAAATAGCTGTTAGCGATCGTAGGTGCTATAATTACGCTGGGCATCCGTTAATTTCTTTAAGTAAAAACCCAAAGGTTTAAATTCTCCATTTATTACCTGATGGAAGGCGGCACCTACAGCCATATCCGAGGCGTCGGTGTAGAGGGCAAGGGTTGCGCAAGTTGCAGAATACGCGAGATATGTTGCATTAGCCAACTCATTTTTGCATCTTTCGATTGCTGGCTCTGCTTTCGTTGTCCATACTAAAGGCGTACGGTCCTTTTTTTATTTCCGATAACGAGATTATGAAGCAGCTCCTGGTTAAAAGCCGCGTGTGGCAAGAATCTTCTATAAATATTTATCATCGCGATGAAACTTTTTAATAATTTTGCTAGGAATGGCTAGGATGGCTTAGGAAAACTTTTAATAGCAGCGACCATATCTGGCAGTGGTTTAATTCCTTCAAAATTCACGTAGTGTCCGAGAAAATTTAGTTCGCTTCTACCGAACTCACACTTTTTTACATTTATTGCAAGATAATATTCGCGTAGTATTTTAAAAATGATTTGCAAGTGCTCACGGTGTAATGTGATTGAAGATGATGGGACGCAGATATCGTCTATGTACGGAAATACGAATTCTAGTTCCCTCAGCACTTCGTTAATTAACCGCTGAAAAGTCTGCGCACCATTACAGAGACCGAACGTCGTGTACAAGAATTCGAATGACCCGAATGGCGATGTTATTGCTGTTTTACTGATATCATCTGAATGTATGCGAAGCTGATTAAAGCCTTTATGCAAGTCCACTTTGGAAAAAATCGTTTTTCCTCGTAATATGTTTGTGAAATCGAAGAGGTAAGGTAAGGGATAGCGGTCTGCGGTTTGAGCGTTCAAAGCTCGATAATCGTCACAGGGGCGCCACGTTCCGTCGTTTTTTTTTTCAAATGTGCAACAGGCTTGCCCAATTGCTACTTGAGGGTCGATGTCAGCCAAGTCAGATAGATAGCGGCGAATGGGTTCGTTGAATCAAATGTCCTGATTTCGACGGATGCGGACATTGTGGGTGATGTAAGCATGGATTTGACTCCAGTTAAGTTGTCGATCGGCGGATTACGCCGCATTTCAGCAAGTCATAGTGCCGGATAAAATCTGCACCTCTGATTGGCGAAGTAAGGTCAGAGGCCAAAGTCTAATTAAATACGTTTTTCTGCTAATTCTTGTATGGGCAAACCGTTAGCAGCATACAGCTGTGTGGCTGTAGTTCGCATGTCGTAGATTTTGGACGTCAATGACAGCACGGAAATATAATCGCCCGTGTCCACCAAAATGCGTTTATTTGTAATTTTGTCGGTAACTTGTAAGCGAAAAATGGAACGTTGCGTGGCAATGCGTATGCCAAGAAGATGATTGTATACCAGTCTGCGTAACGGCTTGTACGGTGCGTTGTTACCGAACTTCTCGTGGTACCAGCACTTGTCGCGGCTAATCGGTGAGTCTCGGCTGCTCGACCGGCTGTTTTGCTTATGCCTGCATGTTGACGAACGCGAGCGAGAATTAAATTCCCTAAACGAATTGCAGAACTATAAAACTGCTGCTCGGAGCTCTTGAATTTGATTGGAGGTTGAGCATCGACGATTGTTTCTGTTATTCGGGTAACTTCGAAAGCAGCTCCAGATGATGTGCCTACGACGGGCTGAGCGATTTCGGGCAAGCGTTTTGTCCACAATCTTTAAGTGCGGCTTCACCAAGAACGTTGCCAGCTACGCGCTTCATTTCGCTATACAGTTAAGATGGCCTAGCGGCATTTCTGACAATATGCGGTTGAGCCGCCGGTGTTCCCTGTCTGTAAATTGCGCCAGAATTCGGTGTTTGCGTCGCTAAGCTGTGATATAACACACAGCTCTAAAGCGGCTAGAGCTCTTGCAGCTTTCTGCTATGAACCAGAAGTCCATCGTAGTGAACCATGCTTCTATGTTTCCGCTTGGCATTGGAGGAATGGGCAATCTAGAGTACACCACTGCCACGTTTCCGGCCAGCAACGACTACGTAGCCGGTGATGGGAGGCCACTGTCGTTCATATCCAAAATTCACAAGGCTCGTGCTTCTCAGTTTACGGGATCACCAGTTTGGTTTATGTGGATGCTTACTCGTGTAGCCGTTAAAACGAATTTAGTATTAAAAGAATAGACGGATGTAAAAAAAATATTTTTGTTTATTAATTTCAATCTGAACGTTTTCTTATTAAAATTTAATTAAAGTTCAAGTAGAATTTCCTGTTTGGTAGCACGTCTGAAGAGATGATGTATATTTGCTGTCAGTGTCCAGTTGAGAAGATTTATAATATAATAAAATGGGTTCCGATGAACTTGGTGTGCAGCCACATATATATGGCCGTGCAAACAATATTAGTAATATTGTTTTTTGTTTCGTTTCCAATTCAGTATATTATACCTATTATCAAAATACTAAAACGTCTAGGATCACGTTGCTACTTATTTCACTTTTTATAAAAATACTTTCAGACTATTAAGAAAATATTTAAAATATCCATTGCGAGACTTATTTTTATACCCGAGCACTTGGGCACAAGGGTATTATAACTTTGTTCGCACAACGGTTGCTTGTGACAGCATAACGGAATCAAGATATATATAGACATATGTATACCAATATGCTCAGAATGAAAAGATATAGCGATGTCTGCTGTCCGTCCGTCTGTGCGTTCGTCCGTGAGTAAAAATTGAGATATCTCAATGAAACTCGGAAGGTAGATTGTCCTTGACCAGAGCAGGTTGGTATTGAAAATGGGCAAAATCGGACAATAACCACGCCCACCTCCCATATAACGGCAATTGTCGAAAATGAAAATTGCTATATTTTAGTAGCTATGGACGCTAATTTGCTCAAATTTGGTATGTAGTGTTGTGTAATATTTGTTGTTAATAAAATATGAATTGTTTCCCTAACATTCGTCGTACAAAGCGCGACACGCTATATATGTAGGCCACTAGGCCGCTCTTTTGAATAATAAGATCCAAACAGTTAAGCTTGTAAATTTATATTAACTTTATTTTCCAAATTGTTGGTCTTATATACTAATTTCCTCACAGAGGAAACTTATTTATAATTCTTAATTAACCGATGGGAAATCAACATGAAATTAGAAATATTTTCTCACGCATTGATTTCACACGGTACTAAATAAAATATGATTTGGGTAAAATGCACTTAGTGTTTGTTTTGTTTATTGGCCTTCAAATTGCCGAAATGCAATGACAGCAATTTGATGCCGGAGTGTGTTATGTGTTTTTGCTAAGCGGTCAATCACCAAAAGTACTTGCACTTGTTGTGTAATGAGCTAGCTGTTCTGCGCCCAGACATTTGGTTTTATGTTGCACTTTGTGTGTGGTGCCTTGCGCGCGTGCAGTGTATATTATATGTGTGTGTGTGTGTCTGTATGTTTCATTCTGTGCTATGTGCATTGTGTATGTTTGTATGTCTGTATGTTTGTATGTCTGTATGTTATCGTTTAGCATATTTGTATATTAGTTTGTAATGTGTATTGGTTATGTATGTGCATACTACATCCTACCCCTTTAGATAAATGTACAATTGCTGTAGTTTCTTAAAAGTTAAGCAAATGTGCATATATATTATGTTACAATTTATGTATGTATATTAATATGTTATAGTTTGCAATTAATTATATATTTCTAGCTTTAATTATATTGTTATTGTGTATTTTAACTAATTTATTTTCTATTTGTATAAAGCTATTGACGCCTTCTTGTCTAATGACTTTGTAAGGGCCTTTAAAAATTTTATAAAATTTTTTCTTATTTACTACTTTAATATAAACTAAATCATTATTTTTGAAATTACTTATATTATTGTTTGTTTGCTTCTTAATTATATCAATCTTATTTTGTATTAAAGATTGATGAGCCATATTATGAGCATGTATAAGTTTCAGTTTGAGCTCTGTCAGATAATTATCAATATTGTATAATTTGTTTTTAGATTTAAGTATTTCGCAAGGTAGACTGCTAATTTTTCCAAACACTAGCTCATGTGGAGAATAATTTGTTGTACAGTTTGGCGTTGTGTTGTAGCAGTACACGTAATAGGGTAATAAGTCTTCCCAATTGTCTTCTTTTTGAAGTGCTCGTAGGTAATCATTTAGTACTCTATGGTTTCGTTCTAATGCTCCTAATGTCTCATGGTGAAATGGTGCTGAAACCTTTTTGTCTATGTTTAATAGTTTACATATGTTGGTAAGTAATTCGTTTGTAAATTCTGTACCTTTATCAGTTTTTATGGTTTTAAAACATCCATATTTTAATATAAATCCTTCAACAATTGTTCTTGCTACAGTAACTGCTTCTTTACTTTGCATTGGAAATGCTGCTATATATTTTGTAAGTTCACATTGAAAAGTCAGAATGTATCTGTATCCATTTGATGGACGTAAAGGGCCTATTGTGTCAACTGTAATTGTTTCAAATGAAGTTGTTGGAGTGTCTGTCATGGTCATTTTTTCTTTCGTATATTTAGTTACTTTTATTTCATTGCATAGTTTGCAGTTATTAATATAATTCTTTACCATGTTACTCATGTTTTTCCAAACATATTTTTGCTTTAATTTTTTAATGCATCTGGAGATTCCTATATGTCCTCCTAATTCTTCATCATGATATTTGCTTATTAGACGCTTCATTTCTTTAATATTCTTTATTTCTTTTGGCGGTGTATATACTATAATGGCTGTATTAGTTTTCATTTCTTTTTGTAGCTTATTCCATTTTTCTTTAAATTCTTGCATGCTTATATATTGGAAAATTTTGTCTTCTGCAGAGACTGCTAATTTAGCTATTTCCTGTTGTTCTACGAATAATCCTAGCTTCCTCAGAATCAACGTCATAGTTGATAACGATTTATCGCTATATTCAACAACAATATTTTTCTTTTGCGCTACTATATTGGCTTTTTCATTATACATAATATTCTTTTTGAACTGAAATTGCAATTTCTTAATATGCGTGACGTCTGATAATGACGTTGCTTCCCAAATGTGAAGGTGATCAAGCTTCTCTTGAGTTGCAGCACTAGTTCTGTTTGCAAGTGGTTTTCTTGCCATGCCATTTATATCTTTATTTAGCTTTTTGCTTTCTTTGCCATTTAATTTTTCATTTAGCTTTTCGCTTTCTATGCCATTTAATTTTTCATTTTCTAATTTTTTACTAGCCGCTCTTGTAATTGTAAGCATATCATATGATGGTATCATTTTTCTTAATTCGTTTGACGTAATTTTAATTCTTGATAGCGCGTCTGCATTTGTATTCATCTTTCCTTGTTTGAAAATTATTTCAAAATCATAATCCATAAGATCTACTCGTATTCTTGTTAACTTTGATGACGGGTTTTTATGTGTGAATAAACTTACTAATGGTATATGGTCAGTGTATACCATGAATTTTCTACCGAATAAGTAAGGTCTGAAATAGTTAATTCCCCAATGGATGGCTAATAACTCCTTTTCTATTATTGGTTTGTTGACTTCATGTTTGTTCAAAGATTTACTTGCATATGCTATTGGAGTGTCTTCTCCAGGCGTCCCTTGAGATAAAACTGCTCCTAATGCATAGTTTGATGCATCAGTAGTCAAAATAAAAGGTTTGGAGGAATCGGGATATTTCAAAACAGGTGGTGTCGTTAGTTTTGACTTAAGAGTTTTGAAAGCTATTTCACATTCTTTTGACCATATAAAGAGTTTGTTTTTCTTTAATAATTCGTTTAGCGGTTTAGCTATCAAAATTTTCTATAAAACGTCTATAGTAGTTACAAAATGCTACAAATCTACGTACCTCGTCTGCATCTTTTGGACATGGAAAGTTAGTTATAGTGTCATACTTATTTGGATCAGTCGTGATACCTTCTGCTGTTATAAGGTGACCTAAATAAACTACTTCTGTTTTTAAGAAGTTACATTTGTCTGGATTTAGTTTTAAATCATATTGTTTTAGTCTTTCGAAAACATTTATTAAATTTTCATTGTGTTCTTTTAGAGTTGAACCAAAAATTATTACGTCGTCTACATATAAAAATGCAGCTTCTTGGAGTCCACTCAAAGCTATAGTCATCATGCGTTGAAAACTATTAGTTGCAATTTTTAAACCAGAAGGTAGCCTTTTGAACTGATAATGTCCTTTATTAGTCGAAA
Source organism: Philophylla caesio (assembly GCA_963971545.1). NCBI lineage: Eukaryota > Metazoa > Arthropoda > Insecta > Diptera > Tephritidae > Philophylla > Philophylla caesio. The sequence continues at coordinate 114,032,031 of OZ020604.1, read as the reverse complement.
AAGCTGTAAGCGGTCTGGATTGCTTATCTAAAGGTATTTGATGGAATGAGCTGGTCATGTCCAAGGTTGAAAAATATTTGGCTTTGCCTAATTTGTCTAACACATCTTCTAGTCTTGTTAATGGGAATTTATCATTTACAATTTTGTTGTTTAGTTGTCTGTAGTCAACTACTAATCTCCATTTAGTTTCATCATTTGTGCTTTTCTTTGGCACAATTAATAATGGTGAATTATATGGACTGGTCGAATGTTCAACAATGTCCTCTTTAATTAATTTGTCAACTTGTTGGTTAATCTCTTCAACATGTGTATTTGGTAATCTGTAGTTTTTTATATAAACTGGAGTTTTGTCATGTACAGAAATATTTTGTGTATAGAAATTGTTTTTTGTTAAAATGTCTCCTTTTAGATGAAAAATCTCATTGTATTTGGTACAAATATTTATTATAGATTCTCTTGCTTGTGGATCTAAATTTTCAAAATTTATTGTATTTTTAATAAAATTAATTCGGTCGTTTGAATTAAATTTTGAGTCATATTTTAGAATTGTAAAATTTTTTATTGGTTGTATGTGTAATGGAATATCTTTAATTGTTATGTCATACTCATTTGTATTTATGAACTTTATATGTTTGTGACCTTTCTTTGGAATTATTGTGTTAGCTATAAATATGCCTGGTGTTATTTCACTAGCACATACTAAACTGTCTTCATTTAAGTCAATGTCTACTTCTTTAATAATTTCTGTTCTAGGTGGCAAATTAATACTTGGTAATGTACTGAGTTTCATGTACATTGGCAAGATTATTTGTTGTTCTTCATATATAATTGTGAGTACAAAGGTTTCATAATCTATTTTACAATTATATTTTGCCAAGAAATCTCTACCTATAATTCCATCTGTTGATATGTTAATATTGTCAAAAATATAAAATGTATGTTCAATCATAATGATATAATTTGTGTCTTTTTGGGCTATACTATACGTATTTAAAGTTTTATTTATGACCCCAGCTTCTTTCATCTGGGGACGTCCTAGTTTTCCTGAGAATTTTTAATTTGATTATTATTATTTGTTCTGTTCTGATCAGAATTTTGAGGACGTCGGTCATTATTTCTGTTGTTAGAATAATTTCTATTGTTATTATCATTATTCCTGTTGCTGTTATTATAATTCCTATTGTTGTTATTATAATTTCTGTTATTATTTGTATTATTAGAAACACGATTGCGATCGTCATACCTTCTGTTTCCATTATTATTTCTTGTATTAAATGGTTGACGCGTGTTATTATTATAGTTATTATTGTAACTAGTATTGTTATTTCTTGTCCGATATATGTTCGAGTTGTTAGTTGGTACATCTGCCTCTTGAGCTGTTTGCAGTGCTTCGGAAAAAGTCTTTGGTCTAGCCGCGAAAACAATTGATTTTAATGGTTCATTTACACCATTTTTAAAAGCGTTTAATGCCAATTGGTCATTTAGTTTGATAATTATCGATTTAGATTCTGAGCCTTGCTGCGATATTTGAATTTCATTAAGTGAGGCTGTTATGCTCTCAATCTCCGATGCAAAATTTTGCAATGGTAAGTTATTTTGTTTTATCACACTAAGCGTGTTTTGTAGCTTCAGCGGATTTTTATTCAATTTATATAATTTTTCAAGAGTTTCTTTGAGCTGATCAATAGTGGTTGGCTCTGTTTCAGCTAATAGTCTGTTTTTTACTTTTTGAGAAAGTTTCCCTGCTAGAATATATTTTGTGAGCAGTAATTTTTGTGCATCATTTAAAGTATTAGCATAAAATTCTATAGTGCTACAAATTTGGTTAGAAGATATTGTTCTCCTCCGAACTCGGGGATTATCTTTGAAGCAGTAGAAATATCAAAGTTTGCCATTTTATCATTTAAAAATGTATATATTTTTGAAGTTATTTCTTGAAATTTTGGTTTTATTTCATCTATTTCGTGCTGCTTGTGTTTTAGAATCAATTCTGACCAAATTTGCTTTATTTTATCTTTAGTGTTTTCTATATATGCATTTGAATATGTTCTATTTGGATTCTTTTTTAAATTGATTAAAATATTATTTATTTTGTCCATGTATTTATTTTAATTTTCATATTTTAGCTATTTAGGCACTAATATTGGCCACTGATCTTGTTATTTGTTTTTTAACAAAATTTTTATAATACTTATGTAATCTTTATAAACCATATATTATTATAATTACTAATATTAAATATATTAAATAGGTGGTGTTGTGTTCTTCTTTTGTTACTACGCTGTCGTTGATATTGTTATTAACTACTTCAGCTGGTCCCTGCTGGTTCTGCTTTGGGCCGCACATCCTTTAAGTTGTTTTAATTTATCTAAGTATTTCTTCTGTTCTTTTCCATTTGTTATATGTATAATTTGATATAACTCTCGCATTTGTTTTCTATATCTCACCGCTTTACCGGCTCTTGATTTTCTTTTTGACTTCTCAGAAATTGTTTGCTGAAAATTTTTATAATCAATACTGTGTTGTTCCTGTCTTTTTCTGTATTCACTTATCGTAAGCCTTTTTGGGCCTGATTTAATAGGTGTTGGTATATATCTTGGAGCATTTGTTGGTGGATCTTCCGGTTTATATTCAAGAATTTTTGAATATTTCAAAAAAATTTTGATCAAACTCAGCTTTGCTGATCGTTTGATTTATATCAGTCATTTCTTCTATGTCCTGATTTTCAAGTCTTTTTCATTAGATGTCGAAAAAAATTGTCGATGGTCGCCAGTTTGGCAAGATCGCCATGTAATATTTGTTGTTAATAAAATATGAATTGTTTCCCTAACATTCGTCGTACAAAGCGCGACACGCTATATATGTAGGCCACTAGGCCGCTCTTTTGAATAATAAGATCCAAACAGTTAAGCTTGTAAATTTATATTAACTTTATTTTCCAAATTGTTGGTCTTATATACTAATTTCCTCACAGAGGAAACTTATTTATAATTCTTAATTAACCGATGGGAAATCAACATGAAATTAGAAATATTTTCTCACGCATTGATTTCACACGGTACTAAATAAAATATGATTTGGGTAAAATGCACTTAGTGTTTGTTTTGTTTATTGGCCTTCAAATTGCCGAAATGCAATGACAGCAATTTGATGCCGGAGTGTGTTATGTGTTTTTGCTAAGCGGTCAATCACCAAAAGTACTTGCACTTGTTGTGTAATGAGCTAGCTGTTCTGCGCCCAGACATTTGGTTTTATGTTGCACTTTGTGTGTGGTGCCTTGCGCGCGTGCAGTGTATATTATATGTGTGTGTGCGTGTCTGTATGTTTCATTCTGTGCTATGTGCATTGTGTATGTTTGTATGTCTGTATGTTTGTATGTCTGTATGTTATCGTTTAGCATATTTGTATATTAGTTTGTAATGTGTATTGGTTATGTATGTGCATACTACAGTTGTATTCGAGCAGGAAATCCGACTGTATAAAAATTGTATACGGGGCGCGTGGCACCGCCCACTTATATATCTCTGGAACCAAGACCGCCCCCCCCCCCCCCCCTCCCCCGATATTTGGAAAATTATCAAAATCTGACCATAACCACGCCCACCTGCCATATAACGGTAATTTTCGAAAACACTAAAAATCGGACATTTCAAAAATGTTGAAGGGAAATATCTTGACTTTAGAAATCCGACTATATTAAATGGAAATCCTTTATCGATTTTGCCCAAATTTAGTACAGATATTACAGATACTTCTGTAACTAGTGAAACTAAATTGCTCAAATTTGGTATGTAGTTTTGTATTAAATCAAGAAATCCGATTATATGAAAATTTTGAAAAAAGAGGCTTACATCAAGTTCGGTTTTGCCGAATTTAGTCTAGGCTTTATTAATTTAAAAATTAGCTGAAAGCGAGCGCCGGGTATATAAAGTTCGATCAAACTTAGCCACTTCTTTACTTGTTTACGTATAGCCAGGTTAAAAGATAAATTAAATTAACATAAATAAAGTTGCATATGTTTTTTTACCCAACACGGAAGATTTTACCATGTATGTATGTAAGTATGTAAAAAAATGCTTCTTCGTATTGCAAAATGAGATCAAATAATTTGTGTAATGACTTCAGATTTATAGAAAAAATTTAAAATTAATAAGAGAAATAACTTAATTAGGCCTGTTATTGGAGTATACCTTGTGAGGGGTATCCAAGAACAATTTGCACTGGGTTTCTTAATGTTCCGATATTTACTGGGTGTTTGTATACATGTGGGCGCATATGTATATTTGCACGCACGTACATTCATAGCTATAAGCTACCGCTGCTACGAATAAGCGAATGCAGGACAAAGCGAATTAGGAAAGAATTCCGCATTTCTGCAAAGTGAATCGCGCTTGCGCTTACTGATATACGTAGGTGCGTATGTGCGTGGGTGGATGGTGCGATCAATGACGTATGCTAAGAATTTGCTAATTATGCAGTGCCAAATCACGCCATCTTACCGTTAGCCTATTAGGTGTAAAATTTTAGCGTAGACCAGACTTTGGAGCTGGAGAAAAGGACAGTTTGTCAGAATTTATTGAAGTGAAGAGATGTTGCGTTTTCGCGCAGCGACAAAAATAATTCGCATGTGCTTTGTGCGCCTCTTAACGTTTTTTTGTGGTTGTCCTTTTAAACAAACCTAACAAAAGAACTTACAAAAAAAAAAAAGATACTGACTTGAAGGATTTTAAAGAAGCGAGAGTTTCGTATGAAATTATACCAAGACTGTGAATTAGTGCAGTTAAAATTTTTTTCTTGAAAAAGTGAGAATTTGGACGGATAGCGGAACGGATGTTAATTTTGCTATGGAGTCGATCGTTTAGCGATTTTTCGTTAAGGCAATAATGAACCGAAACCTCATGTTAAAAAGAGGAAATTGTAAACGTTAAAATGAGGATGAAGTATCATCTCTCCTCATAAAGTCCGTGAAACTTCCTACGAGTTAAATTGGCCCCGGATAAGGCATTCTCTAAGGATAATTAACACTATGTATCACCCAGTCGTCCTGCGTCTGCCAGATCAACATCCAACAAGGATATATACATAAGGATGTATTAGGATGTGTTAGGACAACTGAAAATATACCTTTTTTTTTCTTAAATAAAATAATTACATTAATTAAAGTAATTTTATAAAAATAAAATGAATTTTGGTTTTGTACATATATACGTACATACGTACATATATATTTAATATACAAATGTATAAAATTAAAAATACGTTAAATTTTGGAAATTTCATGTACATACGTAGAGTATATTAAGTTTTCTTTTCTTTTTTTTTTTATTAATTCGGAATCTAAACTTGAAATTAATTCGGCTTTATATTGCCTATTTATCAGGATCATAGCTCATAAGTGTTATGTTGTTAAGAGACAGTGAAAATAACTGATAGTGTTAGTGTGATAACATTATGGGAATACTCTGCTGTCAGCGCGAATATCACGGACACTTCCGCTCTCAAACTTCGAAACTAGTGTCCCACATTTTCTGTTAATTAACATTAATTTTAGAACCAGATTGGTCGTGAGCCTACATGGCTAGTTGCATCAAACTTCTTCGAACGTCGCACGCTGAGCTCAACGTCGCATCGATGGAAGCCATGCATTTTTTTTTTTTTTTTTTTTTTTTTCTAGAGGTGGCACAAAGCATTGAAAGCCGAAGTGTGGGACTTGCCTTTCGACTCACCGCACTAAAAACCCACCCCTGCTCCGTTTCCCTCGCTCCGTGGGACTACCGTTAAGTATTACTTCGCGGAGGGGGAGCGGCCTATTGCCTTTCTATGAATTTCTGCGGAGTTGCTCCGCTTGACGCAGTTTAGTTATGATTTTGTTCGCCATATTGCAAACAACGGACCAATTTTCTTTAGATTCTAGCATAGTATCTACAAGGTTTTTAACCGAAAGCGATCTCCTCAACTTCGTGCTCGAGTCATCCCTTTCAATTGCAAACCCTGATTTGCACAGAAGGTGCAGTAAGGGTCATCATCATGTTTATACTTGTATAAATAGGACTTAAAGCAACCGTGACCTGTCAATATTTGGGTAAGGTGGAAATCTACTTCACCGTGTGGCCTATCTAACCATTTATCTAAGGAAGGAATAAGTCTATTCGTCCAGCGTCCCTTACCTGCAGCGCTCCACCGCCTCTGCCACATCCGCAAACAGTTTCGCCTCACCACCTCGCGTTCAGCAATACTCAGTGGGGTTTCTACAGCCTCCTTAACCAAGATCTCGATTGGACATAGCCCAGCCACTACTAGCGCCGCTTCTTCGGAGGTTGTTCTAAATGCACTGCACACTCGTATAGCGCAAAGTCGAAAAAGTGATCTCATTTCTCTTGCGTATGAAACTTTTTCAAGCGCAGCCGACCAGATTGGTGCCCCGTATAGTAGTACTGAGCGTATTACGCTTGCATACAACTGCCTACTTTTCTGCTTAGGACCTCCTTTATTTACCATAAGCCTCGTTAGCGCTGCTGCCACCTTCTCTGCTTTCTCGACTGCATATTGTACGTGAGTCTTAAATACTAATCGTTCGTCAAACATAATGCCTAGATATTTAAGGGCAGCTTTTGAAACAATTTCATGTCCTCCGACATTAATTTTAATAACCTCAAGGATTTTTCTGCTGCTAATTAACACTGCCTCAGTTTTCTGTTCGGCTAACTGCAGGCCATTTTCTTCCAGCCATGTCTGAGTTCGTGCAGTCATGAGGTTTGCCTCTCGCTCCACGTCTTTTATATGCTTGGCAACAATAACCACCGCTATATCATCTGCAAAACCAACAATTTTTGAACCTTTAGGTACTTGCAAGCGCAGAATGCCGTCATACATAATGTTCCAGAGCAATGGTCCAAGAACGGATCCTTGAGGAACTCCTCCGGTTATATTATACTCTTTGCTGCCTTCGTCTGTATCATATACTAGGACTCTATCTTCCAAGTAGTTACTTATGATTTTTCGCAAATATCTTGATACTTGAAAGCCACGGAGAGATTCGATAATTTTCCTCCAGCTAGCGGAATTGAACGCATTTTTAACGTCAAGTGTCATGACCAAGCAATATTTCTTAGATCCGCCTTTCCATCTTACTCCACTTATCGCTTCTTCTGCCAGCTTCTTAACAAGCATAGCCGCATCAACTGTTGATCGCTTTTTTCTAAAGCCGAACTGCGTTTCTGAGAGGTTTCCCCCTGCTTCAATTTCTGAGCTCAGCCTATCGCTAAGGATTCGTTCGAACAGTTTTCCGGCTGTGTCAAGCATGCATATTGGGCGGTATGCGGACGGGTCTCCTGGATGTTTACCAGTCTTTGGTAGGAGTACTAAACGCTGGCGCTTCCATATAGGGGGAAATATACCTTCTTTAAGACATTCATTGTACGTCCGTACAAACGCTTCGGTGTTGGTATTTGCAGTTAGCTTCAATATGTGGTTCGGTATCAAATCAGGACCTGGTGCCTTTTTCTCTTTAAGGCTTTTAACGGCTTTTAAAATTTCTTCTGCCGTAACTAGAGGCGTTTCGTTCTCTATAGGCGGAAATGTTTCCCGTTCAAATGGTGGTTGGTCTGGGAAAAGTGCGCTTACTATTTTTTCCAACCCTCTAGGGCATGAAATCTTCGGTTGGATCGACTTTTGTAGCTTTTCAGTCACTACTTTAAATGCTGAACCCCAGGGGTCTTTATCTGCGCTGTCACATAGACTTCGAAAACATTTCGTTTTATTGGCTTTTATAGCCCGTTTCAGCGCCGTGCGCTTTTCGTAGTCACTTTGCTGCACCGCAAAGTTTGCGTTTCGATTTCTGGCTCTTTGGTAGTTTCGCCTTGCGCTGTTACATTGTCGGCGTAGGTGCGCAATCTCTTCGTTCCACCAATACACCGGTGGGCGTCGGAAAGATACGGACTTTCTTCTCATGGAGGCCATGCATATGTAAGTAATTATGTAATTAACTCTATATGCAGTATATCTACGCATATTCTATTGCTAGATGTGTGATGGATAACCTTTTATATTTCTTTTGTGGGTAAGGATAATCATAGAGATAATCATAAATCATAAATGAAAGAAACTAAGAAAGTTAATGGAAAGAAGAGTAATAGAGAGTTAAATGAAGAACAAAATCTTGAAAACTAAATTCAATTGAGTTGAGAGTCAGCAGTTCCGTCGTGATGTTCGCAATCAAATATTTTCGAAAATGTAATGAAAATAGCTTATTCCGATGAATAGTAGAAGTTGAATCTAGAGTTTGTTTAAATTAAATCGTAAATACAATTCCTTATTTCTTTATGAGTTAAGTTAATAATATGAAAAGGTACAAATTAATTGTAAATAAAATTATTTCATGAATTATTAAACGAAACCAAATGCGACTCTAATAACTTTAATTGATGACGAAATGGAGGAAGGGTAACGAAGAAATGACCTAGAGGGAGTGTGTGGGCTGATGGAGTCGAATGGGGTCTATTAGCAGGTTGGGTGGGTTTAAGAAAATGGGGTGGAAAACTAACATCTTTCCTCCTCCCCTCTTATCAATTTGTTGTTGGCGCGCTTCAACGTTCCGCCTATAGATATTTTCGATATCTAAGTTGGCTGCCGATAGTGCTTCGCTGGCTTTTGTCGTTTATTTTTTTTCTTTTTCTTTTCTCTGCATACATTTAAATTTTTATGCGATTTTCATAGTATGGAACCGTGGCAACCCCACGCCCAATTTCCCTGAGCTAAGACTGTAGCAAGGCAAGGTATGCAGACCCGCCTCGGTAACATACGCCTTCCCTTTTCCCAGATTATGGCAGCATGTAAGGCGAGAATCGTTACAACCTTATATCCGTGGTGAATTGGCCAATAAAATCTTGTTGGCGCATTCGTCGATGGGGCGCTTTTTCAAACCTTTGACGGAAGGCATATAGCAACGGACGGTGGTCTGTAATGACGTAGCAACTTCGACCTTCGATCATATATCGATAATTACGCTGGGCATCCGTTAATTTCTTTGAGTAAAAACCCAAAGGTTTAAATTCTCCATTAATTACCTGATGGAAGGCGGCACCTACAGCCATATCCGAAGCGTCGGTGTAGAGGGCAAGGGTTGCGCCAGTTGCAGAACACGCGAGATATGTTGCATTAGCCAACACATTTTTGCATCTTTCGATTGCTGGCTCTGCTTTCGTTGTCCATACTAAAGGTGTACGGTCCTTTTTTTATTTCCGATAACGAGATTATGAAGCAGCTCCTGGTAAAAAGCCGCGTGTAGCAAGAATCTTCTATAAAGATTTATCATCGCGATGAAATTTTTTAATTATTTTGCTAGGAATGGCTAGGATGGCTTAGGAAAACTTTTAATAGCTGCGACCATATCTGGAAGTGGTTTAATCCCTTCAGAATTCACGTAGTGTCCGAGAAAATTTAGTTCGCTTCTACCGAACTAACACTTTTTTACATTTATTGTAAGATCATATTCGCGTAGTATTTTAAAAACGATTTGCAAGTGCTCACGGTGTACTGAAGACGATGGGACGCAGATATCGTCTATGTACGGAAACACGAAATCTAGTTCCCTCAGCACTCCGTTAATTAACGGCTGAAAAGTATGCGCACCATTACAGAGACCGAACGTCGTGTACAAGAATTCGAATGACCCGAATGGCGATGTTATTGCTGTTTTACTGATATCATCTGAATGTATGCGAAGCTGATTAAAAGCTTTATGCAAGTCCACTTTGGAAAAAATCGTTTTTCCTCGTAATATGTTTGTGAAATCGAAGAGGTAAGGCAATGTGCAACAGGCTTTCCCAATTGCTACTTGAGGGTCGCTGTCAGCCAATTCAGATAGATATCGGCGAATGGCTTCGTTGAATCAAATTCCCTGATTTCGACGGATGCGGACATTGTTGGTGATGAAAGCATGGATTTGACTCCAGTTAAGTTGTCGATAGGCTGATTGTGCCGCATTTCAGCAAGTCATAGTGCCGGATAAAATATGCACCTCTGATTGGCGAAGTAACGTCGGCGACAACGAAATACCAGTGGGCGTCACGTCGGAGGCCAAAGTCTAATTGAATACGTTTTTCTGCGAATTCTTTTATGGGCAAACCATTAGCAGCATACAGCTGTGTGGCTGTAGTTCGCATGTCGTAGCTTTTGGACGTCAATGACAGCACGGAAATATAATCGCCCGTGTCCACCAAATTGCGTTTATTTGTAATTTTGTCGGTAACTTGTAAGCGAAAAATTGAACGTTGCGTGGCAATGCGTATGCCAAGAAGATGATTGTATAACGGCTTGTACGGTGCGTTGTTACCGAACTTCTGGTGGCACCAGCACTTGTCGCGGCTAATCGGTGAGTCTCGGCAGCTCGACCGGCTGTTTTGCGTATGCCTGCGTGTTGGCGAACGCGAGCGAGAATTAAATTCCCTAAACGAATTGCAGAACTCTAAAACTGCTGCTCGGAACTCTTGAATTTGATTGGAGGTTGAGCATCGCCGATTGTTTCTGCTATTCGGGTAAATTCGAAAGCAGCTCCAGATGAAGTGCCTACGACGGGTTGATCGATTTCGGGCAGGGGTTTTGTCCACAATCTTTAAGTGCGGCTTCACCAAGAACGTTGCCAGCTACTCGCTTCATTTCGCTATACAGTTAAAACGGCCTAGCGGCATTTCTGACAATATGCGGTTGAGTCGCCGGTGTTCGCTGTCTGTAAATTGCGCCAGAATTTTTTATGAACGGATTGCGGTGTTTGCGTCGCTAAGCTGTGATATAACACATAGCTCTAAAGCGGCTAGAACTGTTGTAGCTTTCTGCTATGAACCAGAAGTCCATCGTAGTGAACCATGCTTCTATGTTTCCGCTTGGCATTGGAGGAATGGGCAATCTAGAGTACACCACTGTCACGTTTCCGGCCAGCACCGACTACGTAGCCAGTGATGGGAGGCCACTGTCGTTCATATCCAAAATTCGCAAAGCTCGTGCTTCTCAGTTTACGGTATCACCAGTTTGGTTTATGTGGATGCTTACTCGTGTAGCCGTTGAATCGAATTTAGTATTAAAAGAATAGACGGATGTAAAAAAAAAATATATTTGTTTATTAATTTCAATCTAAACTTTTTCTTATTAAAATTTAATTAAAGTTCAAGTAGAATTTCCTGTTTGGTAGCACGTGTGAAGAGATGATGTATATTTGCTGTCAGTGTCCATTTGAGAAGAAGGAACAACCAAGGAATAGAAAAAAAACGAAGGCAAAAATTAACGCACGATATTTGTCTTGCCGAATCACTCCGATTTATAATATAATAAAATGGGTTCCGATGAACTTGGTGTGCAGCCACATATATATGGCCGTACAAAAATATTAGTAATATTGTTTTTTGTTTTGTTTCCAATTCAGTATATTATACCTATTATCAAAGCTGAATAATAAAACGTCTAGGATCACGTTGCTACTTATTTCACGTTTTATAAAAATACTTTCAGACTATTAAAAAAATATTTAAAATATCCATTGCGAGACTTATTTTTATACCCTCCGAGGGTATTTCTGCCATGAAAAAGCTTCTCATTAAATACATCTGCCGTTCGGAGTCGGCACAAAACTGTAGGTCCCTCCATTTGTGGTATAATATAAAGACGCACACCACAAATGGTAGGAGAAACTCGGCCAAACACTGAGCTATATAGTGTAAGCGACAAAATTATATTATATATATGGCAGGTGGGCGTGGTTATGGTCAGATATTGATAAATTTCCAAATATCGCTTAAATATTCATAGTGTAATATGTATACCAAATTTGAACAAAATCGGGGGAGGGGGTTCCAGAGATATATGTACATATGAACTCATAAGTGCGCGGTGCCACGCGCCTCGTATACAATTTTTATACAGTCGGATTTCCTGCTCGAATACAACACTACATACCATATTTGAGCAAATTAGCGCCCATAGATACTAAAATATAGCAATTTTTGCATTTTCGACAATTGCCGTTATATGGGAGGTGGGCGTGGTTATTGTCCGATTTTGCCAATTTTCAATACCAACCTGCTCTGGTCAAGGACAATCTTCCTACCGAGTTTCATTGAGATATCTCAATTTTTAGTCACGGGCGAACGGACGGACAGCAGACATGCTAAATCTTTTCATTCTGAGCATTTTGGTATATATATGTCTATATATATCTTGATTCCGTTATGCTGTCGCAAGCAGCCGTTGTGCGAACAAAGTTATAATACCCTTGTGCCCAAGTGCTCGGATATAAAAATAACTCTCGCAATTGATATTTTAAATATTTTCTTAATAGACTGAAAGTATTTTTATAAAAAGTGAAATAAGTAGCAATGTGCTCCTAGACGTTTTATTATTCAGCTTTGATAATATGTAGGTATAATATTCTGTGTTTACGCCAGCTCTTTACATCAGCATTCACAAGGGGATCTGCCATTGTGAATTACTATAATTCCACTTGCAGATGTCGCTGTCATAGTACGGGAATAGGGACTCGTTGCTTTCTCTCCTTTTTCTCGAGTCCTGTTACCCGTCCCGTTTGATGGGTTTCGCCTTCTGCGAAACTCCTGCACTCTTTCACTTTGTGAAGAGACGCCCCCAACGCTACACGTAAGGTTTTTGCATTAACATACTTATTTAACCCAACTTTATTTTCAGCAGTGTTGATTTTATCTTCTAAAATAAATTGCTTGTCGATGGCAAGCCCCCCTTTTGCATTATAAATTTAACATACTCTTGTGTTTTTTTACTTGCGAGAGCAAAACGGCAATCAGCTTGTTAATTTAACTGTCATAAATTTTTCAGAGGATCGGCCTCCTATTTTTTCGAACCCCGTTGCCGTGGAATTCATGAGGAATTCCCGGCCCCTAAGTCCTCCCCGCTCGAACATGGTCCTTCGAGCCGGATCATTCTGATTTTTTTTGTTAGTATTTTTGTGGCTGAATTGCTGTACTCGGAAATAAAAATCAAGAAATACAAGTTAAAAACATAACCCCAAAACTGCCAAGTTGCCCACTTATCCCCCATTTTAAATATCCCGTAAAGGTGTGTTTAATTAATTTTGGATAAAGAAATATATTAATATCCAATTAAACACACCTTAAAAATTCCTTTAATATTTTCACAATCTTCTATTGTGAATGAGCAGTGGATTGCGAATTGCAATCCACAATTTGGCAGATGCCACAAATAGAAAAAAAAAAAAATAATAATAATATAACCTGCAAGGCGCCATTTGCACGTGTGCATGAAGTTTTTTTTTAATAAATTTATGTAAATAAGCCCTAAATTGGCGACCGCGACAACTCCGGCGACAACGAGGGATATAAGAAGGGCACGGCGGCCCCAGCGATTGAAGCATCGTTACTCATAAAAGGTAATCCTTTGAAATTTTAAATTTTATTGAATCGTGTGTTTGCAGCACCCGAGTTGCCCGCACTGAAGAAATAGCGGGTGCTCCAGAAATCGGCAAAACAACTGTCGGCGTTGTTAGCTTGAAAATTGTGCTACGTCAGTGCTGATTGATGCGTACATCAGCACTGGCAGAATTATACATCAGTGCTGACGAAATTGTACGTCAGTACTGAAAAAATTGTACACCAGTGCTCCGGCGGGAGCAGCGACTAATTGGGCAGCGGACCCAACGATTGGAGGAGTGAATCCGAAGAAGAAAAAAGGTAACCATTTCACATTGGTGTTGTTTAATTCAATTTCAATTGCAGGAACGGAAATTAAGTTGAAGGAAATTTCCGTGCTCCTGCACAGAGTCGAGGGTGCTCCCACAAGCACCGCTAAATTGGACTTCAGCGGCGCCCCGGCGGAAGCAGCTGAAACCAGGTACGCCAACGCAGCAGCGTCAAATTCGTCCGTCAACGCCCCGGCATTAATAGCCGCACCTCAGCACAACTGGCGGTAGCGCCATTGTAAAATAAAAACTTAATATAAATTAAAAATAAACCACAAACTAATTAAATTAAAAACCAAAGTGAAAATAAATTTCTAAAGTAAACTAAAATAAATTATTTTAATAAAATTCGTAAAAAACGAACAAAAGTGAAAATAAATTCAAAGATAAAATAAAATTAATTTAATTTAATAAAATTTGAACACAAAAAACAAACGGAAATTATAAATTAAAAATTAAAATTACAAATTAATTTAATTAAAAATAAAAGTGCAAAATAACATACTAAAATAATTAAATTAAAAATAAAAATAAAGTGAAAGTGAAGAAGAGTGGTTGCACCGGTACACGATTAGTGCCACGAAATAAGGTGCAACCATTTTTAGTTGTGTGCAAGTGTTGACCGCCGGCACTAGGTGCCACGAAGTCAGGCAGCAGTGCGCAACGAGTTGCTGCAAGGCCCCCACCAGCGGCCCAACGATTTGCTGCAAGGCCCATACCAACGGCCCAACGTGCAGCAAGGCCCACACCAACGGCCCAACGAGTTGCTGCAAGGCCCCCACCCGCGGCCCAACGATTTGCTGCAAGGCCCATACCAACGGCCCAACGTGCAGCAAGGCCCACACCAACGGTTGCTGCAAGGCCCCCACCAGTGGCCCAACGAATTTGCAGCATAAAGCATCAATAAAGACCATTACGGGTATTTTCCCGTCGACGTTTCGAATTACTGAATACATAAAAAATATAAAAACTTTTCAAAAAATTTAAATAATTTTTTTGGTGTAAATTGAATTTATTTTGTCTTTGACATTTTTTTTTTTTTTTTTTTTTTTGCCATCCATATAAGGTGGTGTGGCTGGTTTAAAACCATTGGATTTCGGTACCTTTTTTCGCTTTTTGGAAAATTGGTTGGTTTTTCTTCAAGTGATTTTATTGATTAGTGGTATTTGAAATTTTCGTTTCCTTTCCTAGGACACGTTATTAAACGAATTTTGCAATTTTTATTCGGTTTGACAAGAAACTTTGGTTTCCACTAGTAGGTTTTTTTTTTGCTTTATATAAAATTAATTGGTTTTTTCCGGTTGTGCGATACACGGAAATAAATCAAGCCAATTAATTTTCTGGATTATCGTTTTGTCGAACGTGGATTTTTCCCGCGTTAGAATCTTTACAATTAACGATTTTAAATAATTTTATTTTATTCGTGCGAGCTATTTGGAAGGCCTTCGAAGAAATTAAGTTATCGCCTAACACTGAGGGAAATAAATTCGATTTTGTTTTGGATTTTAATTTCCGGTTTTTTCCGTGATTTTCCCCAGTGGTGCCTAACACTGAGGGAAATAAATTCGGCTTTTTTTTGGATTTTCGGAATTTTAATTCCCGGCTTTTTTTTCGTGATTTTCCCGAGCGAAGCGTTACACTGAGAAAAATAAATTTACTTTAGCCTCTGACTTATTTTTTCTCGTGATTCAATCGGGATTTCATTCAGTGGTGCGATACACAGAAACAATCTTTACAAAGTCTTCTTTTTCGAAACATTTTTCAAACGTTGGAGTTTGAAAACTTGAAACTTTTTTCGTGGATTAGTCTTTACGACATTATCTTTAAATCGTTTGCTTTTTTCGAAAGATTTTCAAGAAAAATTTCGTAAGCTTTTTCGTGACATGGCCACACTCAACGATTTTTCGCGCGCATGCGATGCGCTGCTTGAGTTTGAGTCGGGCGATAACACGATGCCCAGTAACTGCCATTCTATCTTCGCTCTGGAAATACAGAGAGAAGAGCTTAAGACGTTGTGGGTCAAGGTTAAAGACGAATTTGATAAGTACTCAAAGACCTTGTCCGACAACGAAAGCGATCAGTCCGCTCTCCGGTTGGCCAAGTGCCGGTACCAGGACTGCTACACCGCATACTTGACTTGCGGTGCGCTTATAGGTGAGACTGCTCATGGTCTTACTTTTGCTCAACAAAGCAGTTCAACGGTCAATCACGGGCTTCATGAAGTTGAACTGCCTGCTCATTCAAATATCCGTTTACCTCCATGTGATACGGAGATATTTTACGGTGACTACATGTCGTGGCCATCGTTTCGAGATTTATTCACAGCGATTTACGTGAACAATTCGTGCTAAACCCTGGTCGAAAAGCTGTATCATTTGAATCAGAAGACCCGGGGTGAAGCAAAGGATATAGTTAAAAAATCCCCTCTGACTAATGACGGCTTCGCCACAGCGTGGCAAAATCTATGGGAACGATATGAGAATAAGCGGATAATGGTCAATAGTCAGCTGAAGATATTATTTAATTTACCATCGGTCACGGTAGAACGCGGAACCGATATTAAGAATTTACAACGATCGGTCAACAATTGCATCTCAGTGTTAGAAATGTACGGGATTGACATTGAGAACTGGGATGCAATTTTCGTGTTTTTGGTATCGAGTCGGTTGCCAGACACCACCCTAGCGCTATGGGAACAAGGGATTGTGAGGAAGGCGGAAATTCCGAGGTGGGAGGAATTAGACAGCTTTCTCACAAGCCAGTTCCAAACGTTGAAAACTGTTTCCGACATTCGGGGTGCTAGAGCGGTAAAGCCGACCGTCAGTCGACCACCCGCCGCAAGCTATGAGAGGCGAGTGTCGGCACACCATGGGCAGTTTTCTCAACCTACCTGTAGGTTATGCCCCGAGCAAACCCATGTATTGAAGGGTTGCCTCAAATTTTTGGCAATGAAAGTTGAGGATCGCGTCACTGTTGCCAGAAAACATAACTTGTGCATGAATTGCCTTGCACATTCCCATATGGCAAAAGATTGCAAGAGCCCTTTCTCTTGTTGGAGTTGTCACCAAAGACATCACTCCCTTCTACATCGACCTTCTGCGTTACAGTTGCCGAGCACGTCAGCTCCACAACCGTCACCCCGAAGTAAGGTTCCCCGCCCCCCACAACCACGATCAGCACAACCCAGAACGACACAACCCCGACCAAGCACGAGCAATGTGCAATCCCTACATGCTGCAAGCAATTGCAATATATTGCTAGGAACTGCCATGGTCAACATCTACCATCTAGGAATCACCTACCAAGTCAGGGCTTTACTTGATTCGGGATCGGAGGGTACATTCATCACTGATCGGCTCCGGAAGCGCATCGGGCTGCCAACGAAAGTTGCTGATACTCAGGTAACAGGGATAAGTGCCACGGTATCGGCAAATGTGCGAAAAGTAGCGCATCTGGTCATAGGTTCTCCTGTAAACCCCCAGTTTAAAATGGAGGCAAGAGACCTCGTTTTACCCCAATTGACAGGAGACCTCCCCAAGTTTTCATTGGACCGGGTGCATCTTGGATCACTCCCCCCTCTTAGGTTGGCCGATGTAAATTTCTATAGGAGTCAGCAGGTGGATGTCATCTTGGGTGCGGATGTATACCCGGCTGTTATCATGGACAACGTAGAGCGAAACGTGCTGGGATCACTTCTGGCGCAGGAGACGGTGTTCGGGTGGAAGACGAACCCCCAACTGACACGTTTTTGGGAGTTGGAAGAAGTTTCACCCAAAAGGAAGATCACCCCCGAAGATGCATTTTGCGAGGAGCTCTATAAGAGAACGACGGTAAGGGATGAATGCGGACGATATGTAGTATCGCTACCCTTTCGACGGGAGTTCCCAGAAAGCATCAACCTCGGCTATTCTCAGACTGGAGCGGTACGGCAATTTCTTCGAAGCGAGGCCAGTTATCTGCGCAGGCCTGACTTGAAGAAGGAATATGATCGAGTCTTAAAGGAGTACATCGATCTCAACCATATGGTCACGGTTGGAAACACAGGGAATCGAACGTTTTACCTGCCACATCACGCCGTCGTCAAACCAGAGAGCACTGCGACCAAGGTTCGAGTAGTGTTCAACGCGTCGTGCCCGTCTTCAAATGGAGTCAGTTTAAACGACGTCCTCTACCCCGGTCCAATCTTGCAGGCAGATTTAGTTTGTCTTCTATTGAAGTGGCGTTTATTTAAATACGTCTTTAATGCAGACATTGAAAAAATGTATAGACAAATCTTGCTTCAGCCAGATCAAACTGCATTTCAAAGAATTCTTTTCAGAGAGTCCCAGGACGCTGAATTGCAAGACTTTGAACTAAAAACCGTAACGTTCGGAGTAAATTGCGCTCCTTATCTGGCGATACGAACGCTACATCAACTCGCTGAAGATGTTAAAACGAAATATCCGCTAGCATCAAGAGTTTTAAAGCAACACATGTACGTGGATGATGTGTTGGCTGGAGCTCATGATTGCACAACAGCAATAAAAATGCGTGATGAGCTACTCGAAGCTCTCAAAAGTGGAAGTTTTCCTCTACGGAAATGGACGTCGAATTCGAAAACAATTTTAGCAGGTTTACCAAAAGACCACATCTACAAGGAAAACTTCTTGGAAATTGACGACATGAGCGAGACGAAGATGTTGGGAATCCGGTGGAATGCAATACATGATATGTTCCATTTCACAGTGCAGCCGATACCCGTGAAGCAGGATTACACCAAGCGAGAGGTATTATCGTGTGTAGCAAAGTTGTTCGATCCAGCAGGATGGCTCGGACCAATTGTTGTTGTAGCCAAAATACTGATGCAGGATATCTGGCTATCCAAAATAGACTGGGACGACAGTCTACCCCGAAATTTGCTACTGCGATGGGAATCATTTCTGGATAACTACGATAATATTCAGAAAATAAAAATTCCTCGTTGGATCCGGTTTTCACCATGGAATGAAGTAGAATTCCACGGATTTTGTGATGCCTCCGAGAAGGCATATGCGGCGGCTTTATATATTAGAGTCCGCGAACGCACTTCCCAAAAAACACCCCATATTTATTTGCTGGTAGGTAAAACAAAGGTAGCCCCAGTAAAAACGGTGTCTCTCCCCCGATTGGAGCTGTGCGGAGCATTGTTGTTAGCGGAATTAATGAATGCCTTCCTTCCACAGCTTGAAATTTTGCAGCCAACTATCCATAAATGGACTGACTCTACGATTGTTCTCTCATGGCTCAAGAAACCAGCGTGTTCATGGACAACCTTTGTGGGAAACCGAGTCTCAAAAATAGACGAGCTTGTTGGAGTGACTGGATGGAATCACGTGGATTCTGCAGATAATCCAGCAGATCTCGAAAGTCGAGGCGTCACACCACAGGATTTAGAAGCCAACGCGTTATGGTGGCACGGACCAAAGTGGTTACAGAAAGAGCCATCAGCTTGGCCCCAAGCGAGTAGTTGCAATGACACGTTAGAAACAGATGTAGAGCAGAGGAAAGTACGAGTTCACGCGACAGGTGTCTCAGGAGAAGGAGATATCCTGGAGCGTTTTTCGGACTTCTCTCGAGCCTTGAGAGTGATAGCGCGAATTTTTCGATTTTATCGTAGAGTTCACCCTGTCCATAAGTTCGTGATAAGCGACCAGAGAGACGAAATAACATCCGAGGAAATCAAGGAGGTAAAGCGTCGCCTTATTCTTGTAGCACAGAGGCGACACTATCCAGAGGAGTACAGGGCTGGCGGCGCTTCCGCGCCCCTTAATGCGAAATGTCCAATAGCCACTCTTAATCCGTTTCTCGACAGAAACGGAGTTATGAGAGTGGAGGGCCGACTCGCGTTGTCGAGTTTACCATATAACGAACGGTACCCTATAATTCTTCCTTATGATTGCCAGTTTTCAAGACTGCCCGTAAAATTCTCACATCTGATTTCCCTACACGGTGAAAATCAGCTAATGTTGAGACTTTTGAGGTCTGAATACTGGATAGTACGTATGAAAAATTTAATCAAAAATACTGTACACAATTGCAAAGTATGTATTATTTACAGGAAGAAAGCGCGGGAGCAGTTAATGGCAGCCTTGCCAGTGGAACGAACAGAAGTGTCCAGGCCCTTCACGAACACTGGAATCGACTTCACGGGCCCATTCGAAATAAGGAGTTTTACGGGCCGAGCATGCCGTATCACGAAAGGATATGTCTGCGTATTTGTCTGTTTCGCGACTAAGGCAATACACTTGGAGGCAACCAGCGATTTGTCAACCCCGACGTTCCTAGCAGCCTTTTCGCGATTCGTATCCCGACGCGGTTGCCCTCTAAATGTATACTCGGACAACGGCACCAATTTTGTAGGGGCGAACAAAGCACTGAGGCAGGATTTCAAAGCGTTCGTCTCTACGGTGGCCAGTCGGACAACGCAGACATACGCTCATCAAGGTATCTCGTGGCACTTTATACCTCCAGGAGCACCTCATATGGGAGGGCTCTGGGAAGCAGGTGTAAAAAGCTTCAAGATACATTTCAGGAAAGTCGCTCATTCAATGCGTTTCACCATAGAGGAGCTTTCCACACTGTTGTCAAGGATCGAGTAGTGTTTGAATTCTCGACCAATCAGCCCCATTTCTGAGAACTCTGAGGCAATGGAACCCCTAACACCAGGACATTTCCTAATTGGAACCCCGATACTCGCGATTCCAGAGCCCGAAGTCACGGAGAATCCGATGTCCATCGTCAATCGATGGCAAAAGATTAAAGCCATCCAGCAGACGTTCAACCAAAGGTGGAAGGCGGAGTACCTGAAGGAGTTGCAGAAACGAACCAAATGGAGATGACCTGGTGGTTATTAAAGAGGACAATCTGCCTCCAAATGAATGGCGACTTGGCAGAGTAGTTAGAGTTTTTTCAGGTCCTGATAGCCGCGTCCGTGTCGTAGAACTACGAACGGCGCGGGGAAACTTAACTCGGCCAATTGTGAAATTGGTTCTTTTACCACGATTGTTAATAAAATTTCTAACTCTAATTCTCTTTCCAGACCAAAAGTACTTAATTTTGAAAATGGAGACCACTAGCAAATCTGGCCTGAGGAAATGCCCCGTGTGCGCAAAGAACCACCCGTTGTTATACTGCCGGGTGATGCATAGGATGGAGCCAGCCGAGAGACTGCGTGCTGTCCTCGTGCATCGGCACTGCGCCAATTGCATGTCGCCGCACCATATGGCAAAAACGTGTCCCTCGCCCCGAAACTGCGACCAATGCAGCGAGAGGCACCACAGTCTCCTTCACCTCCACAAGAAGGCAAGAGGGAAGGAAGACAGGACTCTGCCTGCTCTTGAGCCCGAAAAGCTCCGTCGACGACGCTACAGTGCGTATAACGCTCAACCTCTGAGCGAGTCGAGCGACGAAGAGGTGTTGGAGATCAACGCCGAAGATGATGAGATGGAGGAAGAAGCGGCATCACCAGCATCCAACGTGCCACCGGTAGCCAGACCCCGACTGTCGGTTATGCGGTCGGCAGTCCAGTTGCCCCCTCCCGTTGCCGCGAAGCGCCAGGCAACGCACGCACCACCCAGGAAGTCGCAACAGAAACCGCAACAGATCCGAACGCGCCGTGGTGTGAGAGACGCCCGAGAGCGTATTACGGGCACAGCCCGTACTGCTTCAGGGCTATCTGTCCTCACGCCAACGATAGCGGTCCGGATCATGACTAGAGGAAGACCGCAATTGGTGAGAGCGATCGTAGACCCAGGGCAGCCGCAGTCATCGATTTCGCAGCAGCTGGCGCGAAGGCTGCAGTTATATATATTTTTTTTTACATCCGTCTATTCTTTTAATACTAAATTTGATTCAACGGCTACACGAGTAAGCATCCACGTAAACCAAACTGGTGATCCCGTAAACTGAGAATCACGAGCTTTGCGAATTTTGGATATGAACGACAGTGGCCTCCCATCACCGGCTACGTAGTCGTTGCTGGCCGGAAACGTGACAGTGGTGTACTCTAGATTGCCCGTTCCTCCAATGCCAAGCGGAAACATAGAAGCATGGTTCACTACGATGGACTTCTGGTTCATAGCAGAAAGCTGCAACAGTTCTAGCCACTTTAGAGCTATGTGTTATATCACAGCTTAGCGACGCAAACACCGCAATCCGTTCATAAACACTTCTGGCGCAATTTACAGACAGCAAACACCGGCGACTCAACCGCATATTGTGAGAAATGCCGCTAGGCCGTCTTAACTGTATAGCGAAATGAAGCGCTTAGCTGGCAACGTTCTTGGTGAAGCCGCACTTAAAGGGTTGTGGACAAAACGCTTGCCCGAAATCGCTCAGATCGTCGTAGGCGCTTCATTTGGAGCTGCTTTCGAATTTACTCGAATAGCAGAAACAATCGTCGATGCTCAACCTCCAATCAAATTCTAGAGCTCCGAGCAGCAGGTTTAGAGTTCTGCAATTCGTTTAGGGAATTTAATTCCCGCTTGCGTTCGCCAACACGCAGGCATACGCAAAACAGCCGGTCGAGCAGCCGAGACTCACCGATTAGCGCGACAAGTGCTAGTACCACCAGAAGTTCGTTAACAACGCACCGTACAAGCCGTTACGCAGAATTGTATACAAATATCTTCTTGGCATACGCATTGCCACGCAACGTTCAAGTTTTCGCTTACAAGTTACCAACAAAATTACAAATAAACGCATTTTGGTGGACACGGGCGATTATATTTCCGTGCTGTCATTGACGTCCAAAAGCTACGACATGCGAACTACAGCCGCACAGCTGTATGCTGCTAACGGTTTGCTCATAAAAGAATTCGCAGAAAAACGTGTTCAATTAGACTTTGGCCTCCGACGTGACTCCCACTGGTATTTCGTTGTCGCCGACGTTACTTCACCAATCAGAGGTGCAGACTTTATCCGGCACTATGACTTGCTGTGGCCGCTGTGGTCGAGTTGGTAGCGGTGCGTGCTATAACTCGATATGCCGGTGAGTTCGAGGTTCCAATCTCAGTTAGGGCAAGCAAAATCTTAATGATAGAAAAAGTTTTTTCTAATAGCGGTCACACCTCGGCAGGCAATGGCAAACCTCCGAGGGTATTTCTGCCATGAAAAAGCTTCTCATTAAATACATCTGCCATTCGGAGTCGGCACAGAACTGTAGGTCCCTCCATTTGTGGTATTATATAAAGACGCACACCACAAATGGTAGGAGAAGCTCGGCCAAACACTGAGCTATATAGTGTACGCGCCAAAATTATATATATATGACTTGCTGAAATGCGGCGCAATCAGCCTATCGATAACTTAACTGGAGTCAAATCCATGCTTTCATCACCCACAATGTCCGAATCCGTCAAAATCAGGACATTTGATTCAACGAACCCATTCGCCGATATCTATCTGACTTGGCTGACATCGACCCTCAAGTAGCAATTGGGCAAGCCTGTTGCACATTGTAAAAAAAAAACGACGGAACGTGGCGCCCCTGTGACGATTATCGAGCTTTGAACGCTCAAACCGCAAACCGCTATCCCTTGCCTTACCTCTTCGATTTCACAAACATATTACGAGGAAAAACGATTTTTTCCAAAGTGGACTTGCATAAAGCCTTTAATCAGCTTCGCATACATTCAGATGATATCAGTAAAACAGCAATAACATCGCCATTCGGGCCATTCGAATTCGTGTACACGACGCTCGGTCTCTGTAATAGTGGGCAGACTTTTCAGCGGTTAATTAACGAAGTGCTGAGGGAACTAGATTTCGTGTTTCCGTATATAGACGATATCTGCGTCGCATCGTCTTCAGTCACATTACACCGTGAGCACTTGCAAATCGTTTTTAAATACTAGGCGAATATGATCTTGCAAATAATTGTAAAAAAGTGTGAGTTCGGTAGAAGCGAACTAAACTTTCTCGGACACTACGTGAATTCTGAAGGAATTTAACCACTGCCAGATATGGTCGCAGCTATTAAAATTTTTCCTAAGCCATCCTAGCCATTCCTAGCAAAAGAATTAAAAAGCTTCATCGCGATGATAAATCTTTATAGAAGATTCTTGCCACACGCGACTTTTTACCAGGAGCTGCTTAATAATCTCGTTATCGGAAATAAAAAAAGGACCGTACGCTTTTAGTATGGACAACGACAGCAGAGCCAGCAATCGAAAGATGCAAAAATGAGTTGGCTAATGCAACATATCTCGCGTATTCTGTAACTGGCGCAACCCTTGCCCTCTACACCGGCGCTTCGGATATGGCTGTAGGTGCCGCCTTCTATCAGGTAATTAATGGAGATTTAAACCTTTGGGTTTTTACTCAGAGAAATTAACGGATGCCTAGCGTAATTATAGCACCTACGCTCGCGAACTAACAGCTATTTATCCAGGAATTTGCCATTTTCGAAGGTCGAAGTTGCTACGTCATTACAGACCACCGTCCGTTGCTATATGCCTTCCGTCCAAGTCTTGAACCCCTCCCCCCCCATCGACGAATGTGCCAACCACCACGGATATAAGGTATACTCCAGGGAAAGACAATGTTACTGTGAACTTCTTATCCCGCATTCAGTCAATAGAACGGATCGTCGACTACCAGAAAATGGCGTGCGCCCAGCAGTGTGACGTTGAGCTGCAACGACTGCAAACCCAAGCAGGTAAGAGCTCTTCTATTATCCTAAAACCATTCCCTATTCTAGGTTGCGACAAACAGCTTATATGCGACACATCTACATCTATCATAAGGCCATACGTTCCGAAGGAGTTTCGAAATAAAATTATATCGGTAATTCACAACCTGTCGCCTCCGGGCAATCGTTACACAGCATAATTAATCACCAGCCGGTTCGTCTGGCCAGGTATCCGTAAAGAGGTTGCAACCTTCGTGAGAAGCTGCGAATTGTGCCAGCGCGCTAAAGTGCACCGACATACAAAATCGCCCCTATTAAAATACGAGCCATCTAAGGAGCATTTCGCTCATATTAATTAATGGAGAATTTCAACCATTGGGTTTCTACTCAGAGAAATTAGCGAATGCCCAGCGGAAGTAAAGCACCTACGATCGCAAACTAAGTGCTGAAGTTAACTGGAGTAAATATTATTTGCTAAAGGAAGCGTTTGAAAAGTTCAATACTCCATTGCCATCATCGGCGCCTGTAGAACGACTGTTTTCTTTTGCAGGCATAATAAATGCCCCAAGACGGCAGGCTTTGACCGACCGTTCGTTCGAAAAGTAGGTTTTATTAAAAGCAAATGCCAATTTTGCAACAAAAAACTAAGAGTAATGAATTTATTTATTTATATAAGTTATTTTTTGCCACATGAATTGCTTTTTTACATGTACATATGTACGAGTATGCATGTTAATGCTATTGCTCTGAAGTATTATATTTAATTTGTTTATTTGTTTATAAAATTAAAAATGTTGGTAATGAGTAAAGGAAAGTTAATAAAGAAAATATGAAAAAAGGAAATATAATCATAAAATAAAAAAAATTATATTGAAACAACTAGTAATATGTTTATAAAATGTTTATAAAAGTAGTTTAAAGAATTTCTATTTGCTCCTTTTTTTTCTAAATTTTGTTTGAAAAGTTTGAGCAAAACTTGCGATCTAAGTAATTGAAAGTAATTGAACTAATTGAAAAAACTAATTTAATTAGATATTTCAATTAGTTCAATTAGTTTCAACTAATTGCAAAAAATTGCAATTATTTTTCAATTATTCTAATCGTAATTGATTAGTAATTGAAAAAAAAACTAATTGAAGTTTCTAATCAATTATCTAATTGTGAATATGGATCTAATCTAATTGCTAATGATTGCAATTACTAATCATTATTTAATAGCTATGTGTATATCCATATATGTAAATTAAATTTTTCTAATTTCTGCATAGTTTTCAAAAACTTTTCGCAATTATATATGTAAATTAAAATTAAATTTTTTAATCACTTTTCATTAATTTTGCAAACTATATTATTATCAAAAACCTTTCGAGATTATACATGTAAATTAAATCTTTCATTTTATTGATATTTGTGTAAACTTTTTCACAATATAAAAAAAAAAAATATTTGAACACCCACTGCTATCTATTACTTGCATGTGGCTCAACACCCCTTTCCTCTTGCATGCTTACACCTTTTCATCGCATGACATATTTTCAGCGGACTTCAGTATCTGACTTTTTTTCTGTAAGACATATGTATATATATATATATATTTTTTTGTTTGCCAACATTAGGGTGCGGTGAGTGGTAGCTGGTTGCAGCTTTAAGTGCTTGAACTTTTGGAGGTTTTCGGTTATGTCAGATTTTGAAATACAATTTATAGAATACCAAGCTAATTTTGTTAAAATAACTAACCGAATTTTGCAAAATCGACCATTGTCGACAAACGTAATTAAACTCAAAGGATACAAAGATTCTCTTATAGCTTGTTATAATGAAGTTGTGTTGCCCGTAACCGATAACAAATCGATACATAATTGCCAAGAAGTGCAAGAAAAGTTATCACGCTGCAAGGATCTATTAGTAAAGTGCTTTGTTAAGTTAGATTGCCAGATTTCAATTCCGAAGGACGCATTAAACCTTATATTCCAAACGAACGTAGTCGATTCGGAATCAGAAGAATTTGCTGACGCTCAGTCAGATGCATCGTTAGATTTTTGTATGAACAGAAGCACGTCACTTCCCGATTTAAAGCACTCATTATTTGTAGATAACGCTGCACCAGCAGCTACCAGCTCACCTGATATTATCGATTTTTCTTAAATTTTTACAAGATGGCTACAAATTACTTTACTTATGCATAGACTATGCAGACATATTTGCACTTCCAGACGACAAAATGACATAAACAACTGATACGAACAAAAACTACGATTGACAGACAATAATCTAGTTTACATAAAGAACTACCTTTTACTATATACCCAGCGTGAAGAAATAAACCGTCATGTTACGAAATTATTAGAAAACGAACTAATTGAAGAAAGTTATTGGAATTATAATGGCCCTTTAATTGTTGTTCCGAAAAAAGATGCTAATGGTCAAAGAGCGTACCGTATGTGTGTAGATTTCTGTGCTGTTAACAAAAAACTGGTTGCCGATAAATTGCCTCTCGCTAGAGTAGACGACATCTTATTTTTCAACCTTAGAGCTACGTTTTAAATAAGCACAATATAACTTTACCATCGAGTACATTAAGGGAAAAACAAACATAGGCGCAGATGCACTTTCACGCATTCATTTTGACGATATCAGGAAATCTACGAAGCACATTCTTGCAGTTAAAACTAGAGCTATGACGAAGCAATGTTGAGGTAAAGACTTACAAAACAAAGACAATACAGACAATACAACTCAGACAATAAACGTTAACGATAAATTTGGCTACAATTTCTCAAAAAAGGTACCGCGGCCTAAAGATGACGAATTTTTCAATAATTTTTCTATTACAAATTTAAACACAAGAGGAAATAAACATTTAAAATCCTTACAAATTATATTAACAGACACTGTAGAAACTGTAACCGACGACAACAAAAAACTAGAACTAATGACAATCTACCAAGATGACCCAATTGCAGGCGGCCACTGGGGAGTGAAAAAATTATACCGAAAAATTCGAACAAAGTATTATTGGAGACTAGATTTCGTGTTTCCGTACATAGACGATATCTTCGTCACATCGTCTTCAGTCACATTACACCGTGAGCACTTGCAAATCATTTTTAAAAGACTACGCGAATATGATCTTGCAATTAATGTAAAAAAGTGTGAGTTCGGTAGAAGCGAAATAAATTTTCTCGGACACTACGTGAATTCTGAAGGAATTAAACCACTGCCAGATATGGTCGCAGCTATAAAATGTTTTCCTAAGCCATCCTAGCCATTCCTAGCAAAATAATTAAAAAGTTTCATCGCGATGATAAATCTTTATAGAAGATTCTTGCCTCATGCGGCTTTTTACCAGGAGCTGCTTCATAATCTCGTTATCGGAAATAAAAAAAGGACCGTACGCCTTTAGTATGGACAACGACAGCAGAGCCAGCAATCGAAAGATGCAAAAATGAGTTGGCTAATGCAACATATCTCGCGTATTCTGTAACTGGCGCAACCCTTGCCCTCTACACCGACGCTTCGGATATGGCTGTAGGTGCCGCCTTCCATCAGGTAATTAATGGAGAATTTAAACCTTTGGGTTTTTACTCAAAGAAATTAACGGATGCCCAGCGTAAATATAGCACCTACGATCGCGAACTAACAGCTATTTATCCAGGGATTTGCCGTTTTCGATATATGATCGAAGGTCGAAATTGCTACGTCATTACAGACCACCGTCCGTTGCTATATGCCTTCCGTCAAAAGCTTGAAAAAGCGCCCCTTCGACGAATGCGCCAACTAGATTTTATTGGCCAATTCACCACGGATATAAGGTATACTTCAATAACAGGTCTAATTAAGTTATTTTTCTTATTAATTTTCAATTTTTTCTATAAATCTGAAGTCATTACACAAATTATTTGATCTCATTTTGCAATACGAAGAAGCATTTTTTTACATACATACATACATGGTAAAATCTTCCGTGTCGGGTAAAAAAAACATATGCAACTTTAATAATGTTAATTTAATTTATCTTTTAAACTGGCTATATGTAAACAAGTAAAGAAGTGGCTAAGTTTGATCGAACTTTATATACCCGGCGCTCGCTTTCAGCTAAATTTTTTAATTAATAAAGCCGAGACTAAATTCGGGCAAAACCGAACTTGAAGTAAGCCTCTTTTTCAAAATTTTCATATAATCGGATTTCTTGATTTAATACAAAACTACATACCAAATTTGAGCAATTTAGTTTCACTAGTTACAGAAGTATCTGTAATATCTGTACTAAATTTGGGCAAAATCGATAAAGGATTTCCACGGATATATGTACATATGAACTCTAAAGTGGACGGTGACACGCCCCTTTTCTAAAATTTTCATATAGTCGGATTTCTGGGTGCAATACAACACCACATACTAAAGTCAAGATATTTCCCTTCAACATTTTTGAAATGTCCGATTTTTAGTGTTTTCGAAAATTACCGTTATATGGCAGGTGGGCCGCTGTGCGGTGCGTGCTATAACTTGATATGCCGGTGAGTTCGAGGTTCGAACTTCAGCCAGGGCAAGCAAAATCTTAATCATAGAAGAAAAAAAAGTTTTTTTCTAATGGCGGCCACATCTCGGCAGGCAATGGCAAACCTCCGAGGGTATTTCTGCCATGAAAAAGCTTCTCATTAAATACATCTGCCGTTCGGAGTCGGCACAAAACTGTAGGTCCCTCCATTTGTGGTATAATATAAAGACGCATACCACAAATGGTAGGAGAAACTCGGCCAAACACTGAGCTATATAGTGTAAGCGACAAAATTATATTATATATATGGCAGGTGGGCGTGGTTATGGTCAGATATTGATAAATTTCCAAATATCGCTTAAATATTCATAGTCATAATATGTATACCAAATTTGAACAAAATCGGGTTATGGGGTTCCAGAGATATACATATGAACTCATAAGTGCGCGGTGCCACGCGCCCCGTATACAATTTTTATACAGTCGGATTTCCTGCTCGAATACAACACTACATACCAAATTTGAGCAAATTAGCGCCCATAGATACTAAAATATAGCAATTTTTGCATTTTCGACAATTGCCGTTATATGGGAGGTGGGCGTGGTTATTGTCCGATTTTGCCCATTTTCAATACCAACCTGCTCTGGTCAAGGACAATCTTCCTACCGAGTTTCATTGAGATATCTCAAATTTTACTCACGGACGAACGGACGGACGGACGGACAGCAGACATCGCTAAATCTTTTCATTCTGAGCATTTTGGTATATATATGTCTATATCTATCTTGATTCCGTTATTTTGTCGCAAGCAACCGTTGTGCGAACAAAGTTATAATACCCTTGTGCCCAAGTGCTCGGATAGAAAAATAAGTCTCGCAATGGATATTTTAAATATTTTCTTAATAGTCTGAAAGTATTTTTATAAAAAGTGAAATAAGTAGCAATGTGCTCCTAGACGTTTTATTATTCAGCTTTGATAATAGGTATAATATACTGAATTGGAAACAAAACAAAAAACAATATTACTAATATTTTTGTACGGCCATATATGTACATATATGTGGCTGCACACCAAGTTCATCGAAACCCATTTTATTATATTATAAATCGGATTGATTCGGCAGCACAAATATCGTGCGTTCGCTTTTGCCTTCGTTTTTTTGCTATTCCTTGGTTGTTCCTTCTTCTCAAATGGACACTGACAGCAAATATACATCATCTCTTCACACGTGCTACCAAACAGGAAATTCTACTTGAACTTTAATTAAATTTTAATAAGAAAAAGTTTAGATTGAAATTAATAAACATATATATTTTTTTTTACATCCGTCTATTCTTTTAATACTAAATTCGATTCAACGGCTACACGAGTAAGCATCCACATAAACCAAACTGGTAATACCGTAAACTGAGAAGCACGAGCTTTGCGAATTTTGGATATGAACGACAGTGGCCTCCCATCACTGGCTACGTAGTCGTTGCTGGCCGGAAACGTGACAGTGGTGTACTCTAGATTGCCCGTTCCTCCAATGCCAAGCGGAAACATAGAAGCATGGTTCACTACGATGGACTTCTGGTTCATAGCAGAAAGCTGCAACAGTTCTAGCCACTTTAGATCTATGTGTTATATCACAGCTTAGCGACGCAAACACCGCAATCCGTTCATAAAAACTTCTGGCGCAATTTACAGACAGCGAACACCGGCGACTCAACCGCATATTGTGAGAAATGCCGCTAGGCCGTCTTAACTGTATAGCGAAATGAAGCGCTTAGCTGGCAACGTTCTTGGTGAAGCCGCACTTAAAGGGTTGTCGACAAAACGCTTGCCCGAAATCGCTCAGATCGTCGTAGGCACTTCATCTGGAGCTGCTTTCGAATTTACTCGAATATCAGAAACAATCGTCGATGCTCAACCTCCAATCAAATTCTAGAGCTCCGAGCAGCAGTTTTAGAGTTCTGCAATTCGTTTAGGGAATTTAATTCTCGCTTGCGTTCGCCAACACGCAGGCATGCGCAAAACAGCCGGTCGAGCAGCCGAGACTCACCGATTAGCCGCGACAAGTGCTAGTACCACCAGAAGTTCGTTAACAACGCACCGTACAAGCCGTTACGCAGACTTGTATACAATTATCTTCTTGGCATACGCATTGCCACGCAACGTTCAATTTTTCGCTTACAAGTTGCCAACAAAATTACAAATAAACGCATTTTGGTGGACACGGGCGATTATATTTCCGTGCTGTCATTGACGTCCAAAACCTACGACATGCGAACTACAGCCACACACGAATTACGGAAGTCAAGCTTAACTTGACTAAAAAAACAAAGTTTTGATTTGTTATTTACCAATTTATTGGTTCTTCAGAACTGCCTTACTTACAAGCTAACAGTATTATTTATAACAATAGTATGCTTATTCTACGTTTATTCTGATTATTATGTATTTCTTAAATATTCTGCTTATTATGTATTCTATTTATTATTGCTTATCCATTGATTTCGCAACTGGATAATTGCGAAATCATTGGTTCGTTTACCTCTTGCAATTGCATATGTTAAATTTGGAAAAGTGCAAGGTAAGCAATATTATCTTGTTGTTACCTTGCCCAGTTAATAGTCGGAATGTAAGTCGGCGGTGGAGTTGACGTAACTTCTCCCCTCTTTGTTTGAAAATACTCCTGGATTTTTATTTTAATGTTTTTATATTTCGTATATGCAAGGGCAACGGCCATAATCAGTAATATGATAGTTATTAAAATTATTATAAATATTGCAACAGCGAATTGTGAATGACTTACTTTATGATATGTACTTCAGTTCTTTTATTTTCTCTACATTTTGGATGTTATTTAATATAATTTCTTCGAAAGTTGGTTCAACTTTGGTGTTGTTGACTTTTATGCTATTTGGTAATACAAAATTATCTTTGAATTCTTTGTTTGTATTTTTGAAAGTTTGATTATTTAGATTTATTGTACAGTTATGGAAAGTGAGCAAATTGTTTCTTTTTAGTATTATGTTTCTATTTTCGCAATTGCTAGATAGATTATAGCCTGGTGAGTTTTTCAATAAAATCAAACCATTTTCGATTTCTACTATTTCTGTTACATTTTTGTTTGTACTTTTGCAAGTATTACTATAAATTCATAATTTGCTTTCTTGTAAATTTCTTATATTTAAATCATGTGTATAATCAAATGTCCTATTTTTATAATATATTATTTCTTGTGGTTTGAATTTTAGTGTAACATAGTTATTATTGTTTATTGGGGTGACTAATGATCTTTCTAATGGGGTTATTTCTGTTGGGACTTTTATTAAGGATGTTGCTAGTCATTACGTTCAGTTTTGAGGATGCTATATTATTAATTATATGTTCTATGTTGTTCTCTAAAATTTTAATTTTTAAAAGAAGGTCTATATACGAAAGTTGTTTGAATATGTTATCGTTTTCTATATTTAAGTCATCAAACTTCTGTATGACATTTCGTCTGTCATTTTCTACTGCTAATTTGAGTTCCTTAAATGTTTTGCTAAAATGGTTATTAATTCTAATATTTTTATTTAAGTTTCTATTGCGTTATGGTTGTTTTCGTCAATTATTTTTAGATGTGTTTCTATTTCTGTTCTGTCATTGTCGTCCATTGTTCCTGTTAAAAGTTTTAGTCCAGTACCTAATACATTTAGTAATGCTCTCTTATGTCTGTGGGGTAAAATTGCTAAAAGTTTTGTTCTCACTCTGTTTAATTCATTTTCTAAAAGTAACCTATTGTCTACTTTTGTTGCTCTTATATTTTGTTGTAAGGTATTTACAATTTCGAGAATTTTATTGATTTCTATTACATGGATGATTTTACAGTAATTTCGAATAAAGTCTACTTTGTCGAGTTGGATTTCGGCATATCCGTCTGTACTATCAATTGGTTGTAGGGTTAGCGTTGCCGTTGTTATCGTCAATGTTAGCAGCAACAGCGTCAGTATTAGTTGCACCTGAAAATTTCTTTTTTCGCTTAGTGTTTGTTGGATGCATATTTTCTAATTTAGATTTTTTGTATCTAGGTTCATGCTTATGCCTTAGTGCTTTATGGTTCTTGATGTAACCTTCCTGTTGGTCTTGTATATATGTTTCTCTTTTCTCGTTTCTCTTACTTATAATTTTGTTCTTTAGTTGATTTAGCCTGTCGCTAATGGTATCCTTATTAATTTTGCCTTCTGCTATGTCCTGAGGTTTCTCCTTGGTTGAGCTATGTATAGATTTGTTGTAAAATCTTATGCTTTTGAAAACTTTTTCCTGAGTTGACAACTCGGATTTTTCAGCTTCTAACACCCTAAATTTCTCAGAGATTGTGCTATGAAGTCTTTCTATATCTGAGTTGCCTGTGTGGCTGTTTGGTTTGGTAAAATGTTTGTCGATATTTTCTTGTCTTAAGAAGTCTTTGACGTTTATCGAGTTGAGTTCGCTGTCCGTTATAATTTTCGTGGGTTCGTTTCTTGTTGAGAAGAAGAGCCTAAGTTTTTCGATAATAGTCTGACTGTTTCTGTCCTCTAGAAATAAAGCTGTTGCTTGTTTGGAAAATTTATCAATAAATGTTAAGAAGCTATGTTATTTAATTGTATAGACGTCTATGTGTATAATTTGATTTATATCTGTTGGCGTTTCTGTGATATGATATTTGGGTTTTGGTGGACTTCTGTCGTATTTTGCTTTGTTGCAAATGTCACAGTTGTTAATATATTTTTGCACTACCTCTTTAAGGTTATAAGTTTCGGTTATACCACTATGTCCAGTCTCGAATTTGTGGTATTTGTGTATTTGTTTGTATGTCTCGTCTATATTGGTCATGTCTTTGGCGTGGTAGCTGCATTTAACGAATTTCAAGCTAGATCCAAAAAGTTCTATAAGTTTTAGCTGTACTTTGTTATATATAGTGTTTGGAAGTTCAGAAAATATTCCGATCTTTCCGCTTTTCAGATACCTTCTGAATTTATCAGTCATAAAATTTGAGGATATGTCGTCTCTGTTAATATAGATTTTCCTTTTGTTATTAACTATTTCAATTTCCCTCGTTTTATGGTCAGTTATGATAATTTGTGTTGAAAATCGGCTCACTACTCTTTCTAGTATTGGGAAGTGGTCATTCTGTTCCTCTTGTTGTGAGTGAATTGTTGCACATGTGCTCATGTTCTCATCATTTTCTTCTGTCATGTAGATCTCTCCTGACTCGTTATTAATCCTGCTAAGGAAGTCTGCAACTTTATTTTCCTTTCCCTTTATGTAATTTATATTTATATTATATTCGCCTAGTTCTAGTAGCCAACGTTGAAGCCTTGGGTTAATATCGTTTCCTTTGTGCTTATGATATAGCCAGACTAGTGGCTGGTGGTCTGTTGAAAGGTGAAACTCTTTTCCATAAAGGTACGGTCTGTAGTAGGTGATTCCCCAAACTATGGCGAGTAGTTCTTTTTCTACTGTTGCATATTTTTTTCATGGGTCTGCTTGCATAGCTAATAGGGCGGTCATTCTGCATGAGCGCTGCTCCTATCGCAAAGTCGCTTGCATCTGTTACTAATTTAAATCTTTTTGAGAAATCTGGGTAGTTAAGAATTGGAGGGTTTGTAAGAAATATTTTTAATTTTAGAAATGAGTCCATATAAAGTGGGTCGTTTTTATTAACTTTTGTGTTCTTCCTTAGATATTTTGTAAGTCCGTGGGCTACTTTAGCGTAGTCTTTTATGAACTTTCTGTAGTACCCCGTTATTCCTAGGAACTGCTTGATTTGTTTCTGTGTTTCTGGTAATTTTAAATGTTGAATTGTTTCAATTTTCTTTGGGTTGGGTCTAATACCTTCTGGAGAGAGGATATGGCCCAAGTACTCGGTTTCTTTTGAAAAGAAATTACATTTGTCTATTTGAATTTTGAGGTTGTGTTCCCTCAGTTTGGTTAACACTTTACTTACACTACTGATGTGTTCCTTTAAACTTGTGCTAAAAATCAATATGTCGTCAAGATAGACAACGCATATTTTGTTTGTGTATTCTCTTAAAACTGAGTTTATCAGCCTTTGGAATTTGGCAGGTGAGTTTTTCAGTCCGAAGGGCATTCGAACAAACTCGTAATGGCCTAAAGGTGTAGAGAATGCAGTTTTTTTTCTGTCTTCTTCCCTGACTAGCACTTGGTGGAAACCATTGGCCAGGTCAAGGGTTGTGAAGTATTGGGCTTTGCCCAGTTTATCCAAAATATCTTCTATATTTGGGATTGGGAACTTATCATTTACTGTGATTTCGTTTAATTTTCTGTAGTCAATTACGATCCTCCACTTCCTCTTACCTGAATTGTCCATTTTCTTTGGTACAATCCATAATGGTGAGTTATATGAGGACGTACTTTCAACGATTATATTCTGTCTTAACATATCGTCAATTTGTTTGTTGATTTCCTCTTCGTGAATCTTTGGGTACCTGTATTTTTTAGAATATACGGCATTATTAGTTGTGGTGACAATCTCGTGTTGCACCTCATGGACAAACACCTAGGAAGCTTATTTTATTTTTATTTACTTCGAGGTAGTTTTGCTCTAAGTTAATTATTGCTCCCAACCTTGATAAAATGTTTTGGCCAATAAGTCCCTGAAAATTTTTATTTTTAAATGTGGTAACCTTCCAAGCCATTAAATTTGGATTGTTAAATTCTTGAGGTATTTCAGAAATAACCTCATACTCTGTGTGACTTCGTCCGCTTAATGTATTAAATAGTATTGGTTTGTCTAGCTTGATCCTTTTATAGTTCGGGAGTGCGTCTTTGTCTAAGAGTGTTATTGAGGATCCTGTGTCAATTAGGCATATTAATTTTTTTTTGCCTATACTTAATTCAACTAACGGAATATTTCCCTGCTCGTAGCCGATAGAAAATTTACCTCCTGTTCTTCTGGTTCTTTTTCTTCCTGTAAATGGTCTACTTCCATCGGTTCGTATCGGCGGGATTGGGTGGATTTTTGATTAGAATAATTTTGCCTTGACTGTCCTGATTGAGTTTGTCTATTTATTCCTGAGGCTGTTGCCTTTGGTTGGTCTTGCCTACTTTCTGAGGAATGAGTATTAGTGCTGCGATTTGATTGCCCTAGGTTCTGTGTTATATTTTTTGTTCCTATATTTTCAGATTTTCTAGCTGGTTTCACTAGCCCTGTTTCCTCTAAAGTATAATATGCTTCCCTGAGTGTCCCTATACTCCTGCTATATATTATACTTGCTAAATGTGCGGGTATATTGTTGAGAAAGGTTTTTAAAATCATTGATTCGTTCACAGCCGGACAAAATTCCGTAGGCTTGTGATCGTCCTGTTCATATTTGGTGTTTAGATTATCTATTAAATTCTTAAGATAGTTGTAGTAATAACTTACGTTGCTATTCTTTGCGCTGAAGGCCCGAAAGTACAGTTGATGATATGATTCTCTCACTCCAAAGTTCTTTGTGAGTTCCTTTTTGATTGCTTCCCACGTTGGGTGAGATCCTAGTCCTCTGACAACATTCAGTGCCTCGCCTTGTAGCTTGTTCATAATACATCTTTGGAAAACATAGTCTTTCATTGGCGTGTTTTCGAACAGCGGTAGGAATATTTTGACCTCTCTTATGAAAGATGTGAGGTCATATTCCCTGTTTCCTCTATACTCTTTTATCCTGCTGGCCTCCTTTAATAGCTCTGATACGGGGATTGTGACGTTGGTTGTACTGTTGGCTCCTTCCATGTTGACTTTGTTTTCGATCACAGTTTTTGTATATTAACTTTGAAGTTTTTGTTTTTATTTCTGTGTTTACAATTTTTATTGTTGACTTGAGGATTCTTTTCAAAGAGTCCTTTCTTCTATGGTGCACAATTTTTATTGTTGACTTGAGGATTCTTTTCGAAGAGTCCTTTCCTTTATGGTTCACAAATTTTTATTGTCCACTTGAGGATTCTTTTTGAAGAGTCTGTCACTTTATAGTTCACAAATTTTTATTGTTCATTTGAGGATTCTTTTTGAAGAGTCCTTTACTTTATAGTTCACAAATTTTTATTGTTCATTTGAGGATTCTTTTTGAAGAGTCCTTTACTTTATAGTTCACAAATTTTTTATTGTTCACTTGAGGATTCTTTTTGAAGAGTCCTTTACTTTAGTTCACAAATTTTTTATTGTTCACTTGAGGATTCTTTTTGAAGAGACCTTTACTTTAGCCGTGGTAGGTTTTTTCACTAAAATCTGTAGATTTCGCGACTGTCGACTGCGGCAATTACGGAAGTCAAGCTTAACTTGACTAAAAAAACAAAGTTTTGATTTGTTATTTACGAATTTATTGGTTCTTCAGAACTGCCTTACTTACAAGCTAACAGTATTATTTATAACAATATTATGCTTATTCTACGTTTATTCTGATTATTATGTATTTCTTAAATATTCTGCTTATTATGTATTCTATTTATTATTGCTTATCCATTGATTTCGCAACTGGATAATTGCGAAATCATTGGTTCGTTTACCTCTTGCAATTGCATATGTTAAATTTGGAAAAGTGCAAGGTAAGCAATATTATCTTGTTGTTACCCTGCCCAGTTAATAGTCGGAATGTAAGTCGGCGGTGGAGTTGACGTAACTTCTCCCCTCTTTGTTTGAAAATACTCCTGGATTTTTATTTTAATGTTTTTATATTTGGTATATGCAAGGGCAACGGCCATAATCAGTAATATGATAGTTATTAAAATTATTATAAATATTGCAACAGCGAATTGTGAATGACTTACTTTATGATATGTACTTCAGTTCTTTTATTTTCTCTACATTTTGGATGTTATTTAATATAATTTCTTCGAAAGTTGGTTCAACTTTGGTGTTGTTGACTTTTATGCTATTTGGTAATACAAAATTATCTTTGAGTTCTTTGTTTGTATTTTTGAAAGTTTGATTATTTAGATTTATTGTACAGTTATGGAAAGTGAGCAAATTGTTTCTTTTTAGTATTATGTTTCTATTTTCGCAATTGCTAGATAGATTATAGCCTGGTGAGTTTTTCAATAAAATCAAACCATTTTCGATTTCTACTATTTCTGTTACATTTTTGTTTGTACTTTTGCAAGTATTACTATAAATTCATAATTTGCTTTCTTGTAAATTTCTTATATTTAAATCATGTGTATAATCAAATGTCCTATTTTTATAATATATTATTTCTTGTGGTTTGAATTTTAGTGTAACATAGTTATTATTGTTTATTGGGGTGACTAATGATCTTTCTAATGGGGTTATTTCTGTTGGGACTTTTATTAAGGATGTTGCTAGTCATTACGTTCAGTTTTGAGGATGCTATATTATTAATTATATGTTCTATGTTGTTCTCTAAAATTTTAATTTTTAAAAGAAGGTCTATATACGAAAGTTGTTTGAATATGTTATCGTTTTCTATATTTAAGTCATCAAACTTCTGTATGACATTTCGTCTGTCATTTTCTACTGCTAATTTGAGTTCCTTAAATGTTTTGCTAAAATGGTTATTAATTCTAATATTTTTATTTAAGTTTCTATTGCGTTATGGTTGTTTTCGTCAATTATTTTTAGATGTGTTTCTATTTCTGTTCTGTCATTGTCGTCCATTGTTCCTGTTAAAAGTTTTAGTCCAGTACCTAATACATTTAGTAATGCTCTCTTATGTCTGTGGGGTAAAATTGCTAAAAGTTTTGTTCTCACTCTGTTTAATTCATTTTCTAAAAGTAACCTATTGTCTACTTTTGTTGCTCTTATATTTTGTTGTAAGGTATTTACAATTTCGAGAATTTTATTGATTTCTATTACATGGATGATTTTACAGTAATTTCGAATAAAGTCTACTTTGTCGAGTTGGATTTCGGCATATCCGTCTGTACTATCAATTGGTTGTAGGGTTAGCGTTGCCGTTGTTATCGTCAATGTTAGCAGCAACAGCGTCAGTATTAGTTGCACCTGAAAATTTCTTTTTTCGCTTAGTGTTTGTTGGATGCATATTTTCTAATTTAGATTTTTTGTATCTAGGTTCATGCTTATGTCTTAGTGCTTTATAGTTCTTGATGTAACCTTCCTGTTGGTCTTGTATATATGTTTCTCTTTTCTCGTTTCTCTTACTTATAATTTTGTTCTTTAGTTGATTTAGCCTGTCGCTAATGGTATCCTTATTAATTTTGCCTTCTGCTATGTCCTGAGGTTTCTCCTTGGTTGAGCTATGTATAGATTTGTTGTAAAATCCTATGCTTTTGAAAACTTTTTCCTGAGTTGACAACTCGGATTTTTCAGCTTCTAACACCCTAAATTTCTCAGAGATTGTGCTATGAAGTCTTTCTATATCTGAGTTGCCTGTGTGGCTGTTTGGTTTGGTAAAATGTTTGTCGATATTTTCTTGTCTTAAGAAGTCTTTGACGTTTATCGAGTTGAGTTCGCTGTCCGTTATAATTTTGGTGGGTTTGTTTCTTGTTGAGAAGAAGAGCCTAAGTTTTTCGATAATAGTCTGACTGTTTCTGTCCTCTAGAAATAAAGCTGTTGCTTGTTTGGAAAATTTATCAATAAATGTTAAGAAGCTATGTTATTTAATTGTATAGACGTC
This sequence comes from Philophylla caesio, assembly GCA_963971545.1. Taxonomy (NCBI): domain Eukaryota; kingdom Metazoa; phylum Arthropoda; class Insecta; order Diptera; family Tephritidae; genus Philophylla; species Philophylla caesio. The sequence continues at coordinate 113,992,568 of OZ020604.1, read as the reverse complement.
TATGTGTATAATTTGATTTATATCTGTTGGCGTTTCTGTGATATGATATTTGGGTTTTGGTGGACTTCTGTCGTATTTTGCTTTGTTGCAAATGTCACAGTTGTTAATATATTTTTGCACTACCTCTTTAAGGTTATAAGTTTCGGTTATACCACTATGTCCAGTCTCGAATTTGTGGTATTTGTGTATTTGTTTGTATGTCTCGTCTATATTGGTCATGTCTTTGGCGTGGTAGCTGCATTTAACGAATTTCAAGCTAGATCCAAAAAGTTCTATAAGTTTTAGCTGTACTTTGTTATATATAGTGTTTGGAAGTTCAGAAAATATTCCGATCTTTCCGCTTTTCAGATACCTTCTGAATTTATCAGTCATAAAATTTGAGGATATGTCGTCTCTGTTAATATAGATTTTCCTTTTGTTATTAACTATTTCAATTTCCCTCGTTTTATGGTCAGTTATGATAATTTGTGTTGAAAATCGGCTCACTACTGTTTCTAGTATTGGGAAGTGGTCATTCTGTTCCTCTTGTTGTGAGTGAATTGTTGCACATGTGCTCATGTTCTCATCATTTTCTTCTGTCATGTAGATCTCTCCTGACTCGTTATTAATCCTGCTAAGGAAGTCTGCAACTTTATTTTCCTTTCCCTTTATGTAATTTATATTTATATTATATTCGCCTAGTTCTAGTAGCCAACGTTGAAGCCTTGGGTTAATATCGTTTCCTTTGTGCTTATGATATAGCCAGACTAGTGGCTGGTGGTCTGTTGAAAGGTCAAACTCTTTTCCATAAAGGTACGGTCTGTAGTAGGTGATTCCCCAAACTATGGCGAGTAGTTCTTTTTCTACTGTTGCATATTTTTTTTCATGGTCGTTTAAAGGTCTGCTTGCATAGCTAATAGGGCGGTCATTCTGCATGAGCGCTGCTCCTATCGCAAAGTCGCTTGCATCTGTTACTAATTTAAATCTTTTTGAGAAATCTGGGTAGTTAAGAATTGGAGGGTTTGTAAGAAATCTTTTTAATTTTAGAAATGAGTCCATATAAAGTGGGTCGTTTTTATTAACTTTTGTGTTCTTCCTTAGATATTTTGTAAGTCCGTGGGCTATTTTAGCGTAGTCTTTTATGAACTTTCTGTAGTACCCCGTTATTCCTAGGAACTGCTTGATTTGTTTCTGTGTTTCTGGTAATTTTAAATGTTGAATTGTTTCAATTTTCTTTGGGTTGGGTCTAATACCTTCTGGAGAGAGGATATGGCCCAAGTACTCGGTTTCTTTTGAAAAGAAATTACATTTGTCTATTTGAATTTTGAGGTTGTGTTCCCTCAGTTTGGTTAACACTTTACTCACACTACTGATGTGTTCCTTTAAACTTGTGCTAAAAATCAATATGTCGTCAAGATAGACAACGCATATTTTGTTTATGTATTCTCTTAAAACTGAGTTTATCAGCCTTTGGAATGTGGCAGGTGAGTTTTTCAGTCCGAAGGGCATTCGAACAAACTCGTAATGGCCTAAAGGTGTAGAGAATGCAGTTTTTTTTTCTGTCTTCTTCCCTGACTAGCACTTGGTGGAAACCATTGGCCAGGTCAAGGGTTGTGAAGTATTGGGCTTTGCCCAGTTTATCCAAAATATCTTCTATATTTGGGATTGGGAACTTATCATTTACTGTGATTTCGTTTAATTTTCTGTAGTCAATTACGATCCTCCACTTCCTCTTACCTGAATTGTCCATTTTCTTTGGTACAATCCATAATGGTGAGTTATATGAGGACGTACTTTCAACGATTATATTCTGTCTTAACATATCGTCAATTTGTTTGTTGATTTCCTCTTCGTGAATCTTTGGGTACCTGTATATTTTAGAATATACGGCATTATTAGTTGTGGTGACAATCTCGTGTTGCACCTCATGGGTATGGCTTAGAGGTTCGCCTTCTTTGAAAAATAGATCACTATTATTTTCGATAATTTTTTCTAGTTCTCTCTGCTCCTCTTTGTTCATGTCAGTCCTAATAAGTTTGTTTAGTACTTCCTTGCTATTTTCTTGGCTTTCCAAGATGTGTACATTTTCGTACTTGTAAGGACAAACACCTAGGAAGCTTATTTTATTTTTATTTACTTCGAGGTAGTTTTGCTCTAAGTTAATTATTGCTCCCAACCTTGATAAAATGTTTTGGCCAATAAGTCCCTGAAAATTTTTATTTTTAAATGTGGTAACCTTCCAAGCCATTAAATTTGGATTGTTAAATTCTTGAGGTATTTCAGAAATAACCTCATACTCTGTGTGACTTCGTCCGCTTAATGTATTAAATAGTATTGGTTTGTCTAGCTTGATCCTTTTATAGTTCGGGAGTGCGTCTTTGTCTAAGAGTGTTGTTGAGGAGCCTGTCTCAATTAGGCATATTAATTTTTTTTTGCCTATACTTAATTCAACTAACGGAATATTTCCCTGCTCGTAGCCGATAGAAAATTTACCTCCTGTTCTTCTGGTTCTTTTTCTTCCTGTAAATGGTCTACTTCCATCGGTTCGTATCGGCGGGATTGGGTGGATTTTTGATTAGAATAATTTTGCCTTGACTGTCCTGATTGAGTTTGTCTATTTATTCCTGAGGCTGTTGCCTTTGGTTGGTCTTGCCTACTTTCTGAGGAATGAGTATTAGTGCTGCGATTTGATTGCCCTAGGTTCTGTGTTATATTTTTTGTTCCTATATTTTCAGATTTTCTAGCTGGTTTCACTAGCCCTGTTTCCTCTAAAGTATAATATGCTTCCCTGAGAGTCCCTATACTCCTGCTATATATTATACTTGCTAAATGTGCGGGTATATTGTTGAGAAAGGTTTTTAAATCTATTTTATTAAACATTACATATTTTTTTTATTGCAGCAACGTATTTTTAAATTGAAGTTTGCAGTTATTGAAAATGGTCTTCACATATACATCAACATATTCGCTTATTTATCAACATAAAGTCCCAGTTTAGCCCATAACCTGCGTTGGATTTCGGATTTCCGTGCAATTATTTTTTCTTTATCTTTTGAGTCACGTGGTTGTCATTTATTAATACCAATCCTGTAGGAAGACGAATTCTAAGAAACGAATCCATGCATGAAGGGGGCTTACTTCATATTGCAATAATTTAAAATGCTTTGGATTGGAACCTCAGATCTTAAATCAAAATTTGGAAAAAATTTATTTTTTACATCAAAATTTACGGAGATCTCAACGACATCTTCATAAACAAATGGTATTTTTTTATAATTTTCTATCTGCATATCCAAAATATTTTTCATGGATTCCTTTAAAACAAATGCCACCTCACTCATTTTGGACTTTTTTGCATGCATGTACAAGAAGAGAGGTGCTATTATTGATATTCCCAGCGACATTGGCAGTCAACTGTTGTTTTAAGCTAAAGATCGGCGACGTAACGACAGCGAAATTTCCTTGTCTGCAAATGTCGTCTTAAAGCCAGCTTCTTGAACATATTGAAGACGTCAGCGACATATGGAACAGCTCATTTGTTGTTAGCAATTTCAAATATTTCACTTCTATTAAATTAAAGTATTATGTTCAAAATAAAAGCTTTTGTGCAAAAAATAAGTAAATAGGTCGATTATTTTGTTTCAAATGTGCCCATAAGAACTATTGTATTTTAATATTTGACAGAAGTTGCCTGTCGCTTGCTGTCTTCAAAGTGCTTAAAGCATCACTTCACACGTATTCTTACGCTCTATTGTCAAGAATTATAGAGAAGAAGATTGCGCCTTCCTAAAATACATGACGTAACCATAGTGAGTGAGCGAAAGAGAAGGTAAAGAAGAGTAAAAGTGGAAGAGCGACCGCAGAACAGCATTGCCCCTTTAGTAATTTTTTACCAAAACTGGAAACTTTTTAAAACTTTTAACCTTCTTACAATTGCACAAGAAATTTGCTTATTAACTAAAATACTGTCACAGCAGATTTAACAGGTAACCGCAGTAGAGAAATTCCAATCCTGCCAGGAATTTTGATATACCTTTATTGTCAATAAGATCTATCAAACCGGCCGTTTAAAGTTGGCTAAAAAACTGCATACTGAGCTTACACTCAGCTTAAACGACAAACAGAGTTAAACTTGCACTGAAAAACTGGTCCTTAGTAAATGAGAGACATGTATATATGTATGTATGTACATACTATCAGCGTCAAAATAAAGTGTACACCATTTTCTCATTCGTTTCACTCCTTATTCACAAATTATTAAATATTGTTCTTACAAAAAAATAACTGCAATCCAAAAAAACTAAAAAAAAACAAAAGCAACACAACCAAAACCAAATATATTATTTTATTTTTAAATTAGCTAAAGGCCAATTTTTGTTGGAAAAATTAGGAAGAAAAAAAAAACAACATGAAAGCGGTAGAAGTTATAGTACTATTTCGGAAATTACCACATTTCCTCATCAGACTTCTTTCTTCACGGCTTCCGTGGGAGTCGTACCCGCGCCGCCACGCAACACTTAAGCCAGCGTCTCAACAGACTGAGCTAAGCGTACGCTGTGTGAGCTGTTGTTAGTAGATGTCGGAGTAGATGTTCACCGCTTTCTGTGGTATGGTTCTACCACCCAGGCGGTCCACCGCTTCTTTGATTGCTTGAACTTACTACTGAGCGATAGTTCTCGCAGAAAACACCCCCTCCAATTTCGATCCTTTCGAGAACAGGTTCACTGCGCCTCTACACCAGAGGTCATCTCCCTTCCACTCCTCCCTTTATGGGATGTATGTGGTAAAGGACCCTTTAGGGGCAATCTTCGGCGCGCAAAGATCTACCTCCTTCGGCGCTTCTCTGCACCCGTTCTAAGGTCTTAGCTAGAGTAGATCTATCTAGTGCGTTCCACCAGATGAAGACTCCATATAACATAATTGGTTTTATGACTGTCTCATACAGCCAGAGGACCACTTTTGGAGAGACCCCATCTCTTTCCGATAGCTCCTCTACAGCAGTATAAAGCGACCGACGCCTTCTTGACCCTATCCTCGATGTTCGGCCTCCAGTTTAGCTTTCTGTCCAGAATAACCCCCAAATACCTGACTCTGTCAGAAAGCACAAGAGGAGTGCCATCGATATATAGGTCTATCAGTCTCTCAAGGGTCTTCAGGAGGAAAGACGAGAGGCTGATTGGCCTGAAGTCCTTGGGGGACACGTAAGAGCTCTTCCCCGCCTTGGAAATAAAAGTCACCCTTACCCGCCTCCAAGCCCTCGGGACATACCCCCTATCCACGCAGTTTGCATAGATAGGGGCAAGCCACTGACATGAGACATCTCTAGCCCGCTGTAGTTGCGCTGGTATTATACCATCCGGTCCCGGCGACTTGAAGGGTTTGAAAGAGTCCAGGGCCCAGAGCAGGCGGCGTCCCACCAGTAGTTCACTAGAGGGGACCGAGATGCCACCGATATCCATGTCGGTTGCTATATTCGGAGCGGGGTTCTCAGGAAAGTGGACCCCCAGAAGCAGCCTGAGAGATTCCTCACTACTAGTCGCCCATTCTCCCGATTCAGCTCTCAGTTATCCCATTGGGACAGGATTGCTAGATATAATACGTCTAAAACGCGAGGCCTCATGGCAACCTTCCACGGTCTCGCAGAAGTTTCTCCATGATGTGCGTTTAGACTTCCTAATTTCGTATTTATAAATTGAGAGGCTGGCTTTGTAGAGTTCCCAGTGCTGCTGGAGATTACTCTTTTTAGCCTTATTGAAGAGACGTCTACTCGCCGTCCGAAGTTCAGACAGCTCCGCTGTCCACCAGCTCGGCTTTACCCTTCGTGAACCTCTGCTCAAGGGGCATGCGCTTTTAATTGCATCATTGCATGCTGAGGTAAATTTCTCTACCATATCGTCGATGGAACGTACCGAAAGATCTGATCTCCCAACCGGAGGTTCAGTCAGTTTTTCCTGCAGTTTCTTGCAGTAGATATCCCACCTAGTTCTCTTTAGATTCCTAAAGGGTACGTGTGCCATGAGTTCGCATCAGATTCAATGATGATAGCGACGTTTCGCCGTTTCGCCTCGGCAGTGACTTCCCGAAGCAGGTTGGTGGTGGTTCCACCACGTCATCGTGCGCCATGCATGCCGATATAAGCCATAGTTTACCAGCGCCGCCCTCCAGGCTTACTGTGACAACATCATTATTGCTGAAATTGGGCAAAATAAATGCTTTTAGTTCCTTTCTTACGAGCATGCCAGATCTAGGTTTACATACTTGCTTCTGCATAATCAGGTTATAGTTAGGCGTCCTGATGCCAGAGATTCCGCTACTACTCAGCCACGGCTCTTGAATCAGGACTATATCAGCTCCACCTTGCTCCAGGTGGATTGTTAGGTTTGCGGAGGCGGCTTTAGAGTACTGGAGATTTATTTGTAGGATCTTCATCCAGTAATTCCTCCATCCACGCCAACCTGTCCTCCTCTGCTCTGTCACAAAGGCGTCCGATGCTAATTTCCGTACCCGCCGAAAAGGGAACATCACCAGCGCTTTCCGCCTCTGACATCTCAGATTCCACCTCCATATTCATGGAGTCCGCTTTCGAAGGCTCTTTCGCCCCACGCACCTCTGGAAGTCCGGGTCGTCCCTCCCGGCGTCGGAATGGTAGACCTTTAGGACCACCTTTTCGAAGCCGTAGTTGACAACCCCCTGGCACTCGGAGAGGGGAACGAGCGACTCCGCATTTAACACTGCCTGCCTATTCAGGTCCTCAGACCGCTCCACCTTGACCACCTTCCAGCTGTGCGCCGGGAGGTGCGGGTTACAATATCGGAGAAGATCCTCCATTTCCTCTGATGTAGAAGGCCCTGCTGGTAGCCAGACCTGCGCGCGTGGACGTGAGGGTAGATCCCTCTCGTTCACGGCCTCCAGCTTGGCACCCTTCCAGAATTCCCCCACCAGAGCCACTGCAGCCTTATATACGTTCGCCGACCGCTCGTCGGCACAAACTATTCGTTTGTGGATGCCATGGTGCCACCCGGCATCTTCACATTTTGGAGGAGGCCCAGGGTTTCCTCTGACCACTTTCATGAAGACTATGGTGATGGCCGTGGCCACCCGCCTCCAGTTCTCCTTGGGGATGGCTCCATCCCCCATACTCTTATCGATTACTCCAAGAGTTATCGACCCCGCCCGTTTAGCGATTTCGCTGAAAGAAAAGGGGGGCCCAACCGTCTTGGGCTTTTTCCCCGCAGGGTTTTCCCCTTCTAGAGAGCTTTGTCTCTTTGGTGGCTGGTTGGAAGAAGGTGCGTCCGCGCCTTGACTTCCGATAATTTACCCTCCGCCTTATCTTCGCGCAGCATGCTACGAGCCCACTCGAGCGTCTCAGCATGCTTTTCGGAAAGCTGCTTTGCTTCCTGCCCCCCGTAGCGACTGACGATTTTAACCGCTAATCGTCGGTCGGAAAGCGCCTTTCGCCTATCAGACCGCTTCGATTCAGCCTCCTCTATACTGGGTTATTTCGGAAATCCTCACATTTCCTCATCAGACTTCTTTCTTCACGGCTCCCGCGGGATACGAACCCGCGCCACCACGCAACACTTAAGCCAGCGTCTCAACAGGCTTAGCTAAGCTTACGCTGTGTGAGCTGTTGTTATTTTCTCCTTTTCCTTTACAATTCACTACAATCAAGTGCGACTGTTCCGCCGGTATTTCAACTTGATTGTGATATTGTTAATTTTTGTTGTTTTTGACCTGTTTAATTTCATTATTTTATTTTTAAATGAGCGAAAGGCCAATTTGTGTTGGAAAAATTAGAGAAAAAACAACAAAACCAAAGCGGTAGAAGTTATAGTACTACGCAACACTTAAGCCAGTGTCTCAACAGGCTAAGCTAAGCTTACGCTGAGTGAGCTGTTTTGTTTTTCTCCTTTTCCTTTACAACTCACTACAATCAACTACGACTGCTCCGCTGCAAAACAAAGTGTATAGTTTACGAATAAATAAAAAAAGCAAATGCTAATACTTTGTCTGTCTTCCCTTTGCCCTGATAACTGCTTCCACGTCCTTGGCATTGATTGCGCTATATTGGACACTTTTTCTGGGGAAATTTTTGGACCACTCCCCTTGTAAAATTTCCTGCAGAGAATTCTTGCTGGTTATAATTATTTTCGTTATTTGTCGGTCCAAATGCTCCCACAGGTGCTGAATGGGGTTGAGGTCCGATTATTGTGGGGGGTGATATAGCTGTTTAGGTTAACGGCAAAGCAAATAATTCCTTTACGATTATTGCCGTATGCTTAGGATCGTTATCCTGCTGGAAGATCCTGATTTTTCTTTCTCCAAACTTTAGTACTTTTCTTCTTCCCAAAAACTTCGAACTTGCTTTTGTCAGAAAAAGTTACATTATTCCAACACCGTTTAGCCTTAGTTTTACATATATAAAAATTGAGGGTTTTGACGACTTAAACGACTTTTGGTAATATTTTTATGAAATTGTTAATTTTTTTAGAGTTTTGGTATTAAATGAAATTCTTGGTGGCAACCCTGTCACTATCTTGACGTCACACAACTGTCAAATCACAAAATTTTTAAGTAACGGTACCCTGGAAGGCGCAATCTTCTTCTCGCTCATTCTTGCTCTATCGTTTAGTCGTTGGCGAGACACCAACGAATCAACTTATTGCATGAGTGCACCGCTTTCTGTCTTCAATGCAAAGATGCCTTGCGAGAAGTACTACATGCTGGAAAAGGCTTAATTTGACATACATAAGTACGATGCCTTTTGTGTTACTAGTCATTAAAACAAATAAAGCTATTTACTAAGAGGCATTTTGATTATTTTATTAATGCAGAAGAAAGAGAACGACTCACCATTTTCGGAATTTTAATTAGGTGAATGCATTTGATTTTGTATACTTTTTATGGAAACGGTATATTAAGTTTGGTGCGATGTTTGTAAGTACCAGAAGAAGAAGAGTAGTCCCCATCAAAAAGTATACCGAAATGATCAGGATGATAGGCTGAGTCGATTTAGCCATTCATGTCTGTCCGTCTGTTTCAACGCAAACTAGTCTCTCAGTTTTTGAGATATTTTAATGATACTTGGCAGTCAGGAGCTTTTTTATAATTTATTAGACATTTGTCGGAATCGGCCTGATCGGCCAACTATGACGTATGTGGGAGCCGATTGTTCAGGTATTGTATTTAGCTCCATAACTCTTCTATTTGAGCAGATATATGCTTGCAATTTCGCAAAAGCAACCGCTATTAATAGCGCTAACACTGAAAATGTTAAAGAGCAAAGAAATATAACATATAGATCCCATCCATTTAAGCATATAAAGACTTGAAATTTTGCACAAATGATATTATATGAACTATTTTAGCAGTGAAATTCGTAGAGATCGGAGAATTATAGCATAAGGCTGCCATTCAACCGATAAATCAGATATTGCATTTTGGGCCGTAACTCCTTCCTTTAATCAGCTAAATACTTGAAATTTCGCACAAATATCAGTATTTGTAATTTATATAACAAAAGTGAAAACCATTCTAGAAATAGATCCCATACAACCGATTGTTCAGATATTACATTTAGCACTTTGTTGAGGACATGAGCTTCAATCTTATAGATTTAGACTAAACCTGAATATAAAATTTAATAGTAATAATAATAAGAAGAAAAAAAAATGAATTAATGTAAAAATTAATTTCTATACTCACCTTTTATTTATATAATACTTACCTCTATATACTCACCTTGTATTTATACTCACCTCAATTCTGATTGTGAATAAACACACAATTTTATACCAAAATGTACTTATTAAACAAGCAACGAGATCACGGTTGGCTCTCATTTAGTTGTTCGCCTCTTATTAAAAATGAAACTCTAACACACATTCCTAAAAATTACCTTTTCCCTCCTTTTTTTCCGAATTAATAAAAAAAGCGGTAAGAACTTTCGTACGGAAGTGCAAATTGAAAAAAAAAAACCAACCCAATTTTTTTAAGATAAAGGATATGTATATCTAATATACTAATATTTGCGTTTCGTAATAAATTTATCAATTTTAACAAAAATTCAAACGTTTTAGCATATTGTACATACATATGTACGCATATTCACACATGCATGAGAAAAAAAAACCCCAAAAACCAGAAGTGAAAAACATACCTACAAGCATACTTACAACAAACAAAACGAAAACTGAAGGTGAAAATCATACATACATATGTACATATGTATTTACAAGCATACTTACCGTGCAAAAAGAAAACAACCAATTTCTGAAAAAAAGTGAAACTCGTAAAAATATACAGGAATACAAATATTGCTCTGTTACTTACCTAATACTTACCTGAGTATAAACCAAAAAAAAAAAAAAAATAAAAGTTCTGAAAAATAAAAGGTTTTGAAAAATAAAAGTGAAAAAACCACACTACTTCCCTGCTACATACTTACCGTATCACCAAAAAAAAACCAAAACCCAAAGGATTTAAAAAAAGGGGCGATTTTCCATAGTTAACAAAAAAAAACAAAAAATACGTCAACTGTCTAAACAAAAGGGGTGGATCAGTGGACGCAGAACAACACCAACAACCGGCGATCAACAGCCCAGCAACTAACGATTCCACCAGTTATTCAACGATGCGGTACAGTCCCATCAAAAACTCAGGGTCGGTAAAACAATAAAATAAAACAAAAGGAATGCCCAAGTAAGTGACTCGCATATACCCATATTGTTACAGTTTAGCCGATTCTTAAGAAAACGGTAAAATAAATTTGGAGCATTTCACACTCTAAATACCTAAAACTCCCGCTCTTATTTCTCATTATCCGGATTCTCTGATAAACTTATTTCGTATATACATATATACATATATATTAATATACATTACTAAGGGAAATTTACATAAATACATACATACATATGTACATAATCGTATATATATATTGATATAAACCACAGTATCTCTACACGTACATACATATATATTCAACTCCCGCCACAACATATCCCAATAATTACAGTCGCATATATAATATACCGATCTATATTATCACTGGGTACATAAGCGGTGACCGCTACCTTTTCTGACTGGGCATATATACTGGCAAACATATATGCATATTTATGTGCAGCGGCCACTCAAGCTTAGCGGTAATTTTTCTCTTTCCCTCTCGTTTTTTATTCACTGTGTTAAAAGTGGTTGTCATATGTACATATGCATACATACCTACAAATAAGAATCATTGACAATACAGTGTCAAGCAAAATAACAGCACTCCCCAATTGAATATATTCGGATCAATTTACCGATAAGGATTTTTATTTTCTTATAATAAAACACAAAATTTTCCGCTTCTACCCTAACAACACCCAAGTGTATATATTGCCATATATATAGAGACATATATACGTACATATACATATACTAATAGCGGTCACCCCTCGGCAGGCAATGGCAAACCTCCGAGGGTATTTCTGCCATGAAAAAGCTTCTCATTTAATACATCTGCCGTTCGGAGTCGGCACAAAACCGTAGGTCCCTCCATTTGTGGTATAATATAAAAGACGCACACCACAAATGGTAGGAGAAGCTCGGCCAAACACTAAGCTATATAGTGTAAGCGCCAAAATTATTATTATTATTATTTACGTAAATATAAGCCGCTAGGCTCGCTTTGGATTTACATATATACATACATATAGAAACGCTCAGACATAAGCAGTACAGTGTTGTGAAAAGAAATAGCACCACCCCAATTACAGTGCTGAGAGAAAATCTAGCACCTAACCCACATTAAAAGCGGTGACATAGTATTTTTGCTCACACAAATAAACAAACAATTGCTGTGCTCAGAGCGCTGAGACAGCACAGTGTTGAGAAAAATTATAGCATCAAACTCACATAAAAGGCTATTCAATAGTATTTATATACAACCCTAAAATACTAACTCAAAATGGCAGAAGACAAGCAGGAAAAGCTCCAAACTCTCCAACGTGTTCCCGGAGTAAAGACAAAGTCTCAATCCCAATCTGAAGAAGAGGAGCAACGATACACTTGCAAGAAGTTCCTCTACGAAACCTCAAAACTGGACCGATATTGCGAAAAGTGGTGGAATCTCAACGAGGCGGATTACTCAGAAGCAGGGTTAAAAACATACCTTGAGCAGCTCAACAAGATCATTTCCCGCGTAGAAGCAGCGGATGAAGCAGTTCAAATGAGCAACGTGGAAGATAAACTCAAAAAGGCGCACAGCTCAACGTACGAGGCTGCAATTGACTCAGGCATGAACACAAAATTGAGGATAAACGAGTTGCTCAGCGAGTTTAACCAGAGCTCCGAAATTCCTCACAATAATGTTTCTATCTTACCCATTTCCCATCCCCAAACTGACACATAAAATTACATTAAAGTACCCGCCTGTGACACGGAAGTCTTCTATGGAGGATATGAAGACCGGCCCTCATTCCGTGATATGTTCACAGCAGTGTACATAAATCACCCTAAATTATCTCAGGCTCAAAAGCTATACCACTTGAGACAAAAAACTCGTGGAAAAGCAGGCCTAATAATAAAAAATTATGTGCTAAGCTTACGCTGTGTGAGCTGTTGTTATTTTCTCCTTTTCCTTTACAATTCACTACAATCAAGTGCGACTGTTCCGCCGGTATTTCAACTTGATTGTGATATTGTTAATTTTTGTTGTTTTTGACCTGTTTAATTTCATTATTTTATTTTTAAATGAGCGAAAGGCCAATTTTTGTTGGAAAAATTAGAGAAAAAACAACAAAACCAAAGCGGTAGAAGTTATAGTACTACGCAACACTTAAGCCAGTGTCTCAACAGGCTAATCTAAGCTTACGCTGTGTGAGCTGTTTTGTTTTTCTCCTTTTCCTTTACAACTCACTACAATCAACTACGACTGCTCCGCTGCAAAACAAAGTGTATAGTTTACGAATAAATAAAAAAAGCAAATGCTAATACTTTGTCTGTCTTCCCTTTGCCCTGATAACTGCTTCCACGTCCTTGGCATTGATTGCGCTATATTGGACACTTTTTCTGGGGAAATTTTTGGACCACTCCCCTTGTAAAATTTCCTGCAGAGAATTCTTGCTGGTTATAATTATTTTCGTTATTTGTCGGTGCAAATGCTCCCACAGGTGCTGAATGGGGTTGAGGTCCGATTATTGTGGGGGGTGATATAGCTGTTTAGGTTAACGGCAAAGCAAACAATTCCTTTACGATTATTGCCGTATGCTTAGGATCGTTATCCTGCTGGAAGATCCTGATTTTTCTTTCTCCAAACTTTAGTACTTTTCTTCTTCCCAAAAACTTCGAACTTGCTTTTGTCAGAAAAAGTTACATTATTCCAACACCGTTTAGCCTTAGTTTTATATAAAAATTGAGGGTTTTGAAACTTAAACGACTTTTGGTAATATTTTTATGAAATTGTTAATTTTTTTAGAGTTTTGGTATTAAATGAAATTCTTGGTGGCAACCCTGTCACTATCTTGACGTCACACAACTGTCAAATCACAAAATTTTTAAGTAACGGTACCCCGGAAGGCGCAATCTTCTTCTCGCTCATTCTTGCTCTATCGTTTAGTCGTTGGCGAGACACCAACGAATCAACTTATTGCATGAGTGCACCGCTTTCTGTCTTCAATGCAAAGATGCCTTGCGAGAAGTACTACATGCTGGAAAAGGCTTCATTTGACATACATAAGTACGATGCCTTTTGTGTTACTAGTCATTAAAACAAATAAAGCTATTTACTAAGAGGCATTTTGATTATTTTATTAATGCAGAAGAAAGAGAACGACTCACCATTTTCGGAATTTTAATTAGGTGAATGCATTTGATTTTGTATACTTTTTATGGAAACGGTATATTAAGTTTGGTGCGATGTTTGTAAGTACCAGAAGAAGAAGAGTAGTCCCCATCAAAAAGTATACCGAAATGATCAGGATGATAGGCTGAGTCGATTTAGCCATTCATGTCTGTCCGTCTGTTTCAACGCAAACTAGTCTCTCAGTTTTTGAGATATTTTAATGATACTTGGCAGTCAGGAGCTTTTTTATAATTTATTAGACATTTGTCGGAATCGGCCTGATCGGCCAACTATGACGTATGTGGGAGCCGATTGTTCAGGTATTGTATTTAGCTCCATAACTCTTCTATTTGAGCAGATATATGCTTGCAATTTCGCAAAAGCAACCGCTATTAATAGCGCTAACACTGAAAATGTTAAAGAGCAAAGAAATATAACATATAGATCCCATCCATTTAAGCATATAAAGACTTGAAATTTTGCACAAATGATATTATATGAACTATTTTAGCAGTGAAATTCGTAGAGATCGGAGAATTATAGCATAAGGCTGCCATTCAACCGATAAATCAGATATTGCATTTTGGGCCGTAACTCCTTCCTTTAATCAGCTAAATACTTGAAATTTCGCACAAATATCAGTATTTGTAATTTATATAACAAAAGTGAAAACCATTCTAGAAATAGATCCCATACAACCGATTGTTCAGATATTACATTTAGCACTTTGTTGAGGACATGAGCTTCAATCTTATAGATTTAGACTAAACCTGAATATAAAATTTAATAGTAATAATAATAAGAAGAAAAAAAAATGAATTAATGTAAAAATTAATTTCTATACTCACCTTTTATTTATATAATACTTACCTCTATATACTCACCTTGTATTTATACTCACCTCAATTCTGATTGTGAATAAACACACAATTTTATACCAAAATGTACTTATTAAACAAGCAACGAGATCACGGTTGGCTCTCATTTAGTTGTTCGCCTCTTATTAAAAATGAAACTCTAACACACATTCCTAAAAATTACCTTTTCCCTCCTTTTTTTCCGAATTAATAAAAAAAGCGGTAAGAACTTTATTTTTTTTCGCAGTAACGCGAATATGGTGCCGAAACCCGGGAATTAAAAACAGTGATTAACAAAAATTTAAGTGAAGTACGGAAGTGCAAATTGAAAAAAAAAAACCAACCCAATTTTTTTAAGATAAAGGATATGTATATCTAATATACTAATATTTGCGTTTCGTAATAAATTTATCAATTTTAACAAAAATTCAAACGTTTTAGCATATTGTACATACATATGTACGCATATTCACACATGCATGAGAAAAAAAAAACCCCAAAAACCAGAAGTGAAAAACATACCTACAAGCATACTTACAACAAACAAAACGAAAACTGAAGGTGAAAATCATACATACATATGTACTTATGTATTTACAAGCATACTTACCGTGCAAAAAGAAAACAACCAATTTCTGAAAAAAAGTGAAACTCGTAAAAATATACAGGAATACAAATTTTGCTCTGTTACTTACCTAATACTTACCTGAGTATAAACCAAAAAAAAAAAAAAATAAAAGTTCTGAAAAATAAAAGGTTTTGAAAAATAAAAGTGAAAAAAACCACACTACTTCCCTGCTACATACTTACCGTATCACCAAAAAAAACCCAAACCCAAAGGATTTAAAAAAAAGGGGCGATTTTCCATAGTTAACAAAAAAAAACAAAAAATACGTCAACTGTCTAAACAAAAGGGGTGGATCAGTGGACGCAGAACAACACCAACAACCGGCGATCAACAGCCCAGCAACTAACGATTCCACCAGTTATTCAACGATGCGGTATAGTCCCATCAAAAACTCAGGGTCGGTAAAACAATAAAATAAAACAAAAGGAATGCCCAAGTAAGTGACTCGCATATACCCATATTGTTACAGTTTAGCCGATTCTTAAGAAAACGGTAAAATAAATTTGGAGCATTTCACACTCTAAATACCTAAAACTCCCGCTCTTATTTCTCATTATCCGGATTCTCTGATAAACTTATTTCGTATATACATATATACATATATATTAATATACATTACTAAGGGAAATTTACATAAATACATACATACATATGTACATAATCGTATATATATATTGATATAAACCACAGTATCTCTACACGTACATACATATATATTCAACTCCCGCCACAACATATCCCAATAATTACAGTCGCATATATAATATACCGATCTATATTATCACTGGGTACATAAGCGGTGACCGCTACCTTTTCTGACTGGGCATATATACTGGCAAACATATATGCATATTTATGTGCAGCGGCCACTCAAGCTTAGCGGTAATTTTTCTCTTTCCCTCTCGTTTTTTATTCACTGTGTTAAAAGTGGTTGTCATATGTACATATGCATACATACCTACAAATAAGAATCATTGACAATACAGTGTCAAGCAAAATAACAGCACTCCCCAATTGAATATATTCGGATCAATTTACCGATAAGGATTTTTATTTTCTTATAATAAAACACAAAATTTTCCGCTTCTACCCTAACAACACCCAAGTGTATATATTGCCATATATATAGAGACATATATACGTACATATACATATACTAATAGCGGTCACCCCTCGGCAGGCAATGGCAAACCTCCGAGGGTATTTCTGCCATGAAAAAGCTTCTCATTAAATACATCTGCCGTTCGGAGTCGGCACAAAACCGTGGGTCCCTCCATTTGTGGTATAATATAAAAGACGCACACCACAAATGGTAGGAGAAGCTCGGCCAAACACTAAGCTATATAGTGTAAGCGCCAAAATTATTATTATTATTATATACGTAAATATAAGCCGCTAGGCTCGCTTTGGATTTACATATATACATACATATAGAAACGCTCAGACATAAGCAGTACAGTGTTGTGAAAAGAAATAGCACCACCCCAATTACAGTGCTGAGAGAAAATCTAGCACCTAACCCACATTAAAAGCGGTGACATAGTATTTTTGCTCACACAAATAAACAAACAATTGCTGTGCTCAGACGCGCTGAGACACATAAAAGGCTATTCAATAGTATTTATATACAACCCAAAAATACTAACTCAAAATGGCAGAAGACAAGCAGGAAAAGCTCCAAACTCTCCAACCTGTTCCCGGAGTAAAGACAACGTCTCAATCTCAATCTGAAGAAGAGGAGCAAGGATACACTTGCAAGAAGTTCCTCTACGAAACCTCAAAACTGGACCGATATTGCGAAAAGTGGTGGAATCTCAACGAGACGGATTACTCAGAAGCAGGGTTAAAAACATACCTTGAGCAGCTCAACAAGATCATTTCCCGCGTAGAAGCAGCAGATGAAGCAGTTCAAATGAGCAACGTGGAAGATAAACTCAAAAAGGCGCACAGCTCAACGTACGAGGCTGCAATTGACTCAGGCATGAACACAAAATTGAGGATAAACGAGTTGCTCAGCGAGTTTAACCAGAGCTCCGAAATTCCTCACAATAATGTTTCTATCTTACCCATTTTCCATCCCCAAACTGACACATAAAATTACATTAAAGTACCCGCCTGTGACACGCAAGTCTTTTATGGAGGATATGAAGACCGGCCCTCATTCCGTGATATGTTGACAGCAGTGTACATAAATCACCCTAAATTATCTCAGGCTCAAAAGCTAAACCACTTGAGACAAAAAACTCGTGGAAAAGCAGGCCTAATAATAAAAAATTATGCGCTAAATGACCACAACTTCCAGCTTGCGTAGGACGCGAGTTAATGACGTCATCACAAGGCACAACGTTTCCACAACCAAAACATGCATTATCAAGAAATGCATTATCAACACGTAAACAACAGATAAACATGCATTACCGAGAAATGCATTATCAACACGTAAACAACAGATAAACATGCATTACCGAGAAATGCATGTAAACAACAAACAACTGACCTGCACATAAGCAACGGACAATCATTGGAACAATAGAAATGCACTATCACTACAAACAATAGATATCTACACTCGTAAACAACAAACAACTGACAATGGAATAATCCACTACGATAACTACCACCACATCTCAATAGTAGTTATAAATAGAACTAAGAATTCAAAATGTAAGACAGTTTTTAGAAGATCAATAAAGAGCACGCATTTCGGCGTAGCGATAAAAGATATTTTTTTTAACTCATATCGTGCGAACGATATTAACTGGGGGCTCAACCGGTCTAAACTCTTGACTACAGCCAAATATCCTCGAAACTACAGGATAATAAAATAAAAAATTCCACGGCTTTGAAGAAAAGCACAAAACCAGTCTCTGAAAAAAGTGAGATATAATAAGTTTATCCAGTCGCGTAAAAAGGCAAACCTTGAAATAGCAGGCAGCCTAAACCGAAAAAAAAAAGTGAAAAGTGAAATAAAAGATTCCTGATTTTAAAGAGAATCCTTCACCCTGGACTCACGCGATAAACGCCAACAAATTTTCAACTCTCTGCGCCCAATACCACAAGACGATACAATGGCTCAGGACATCGCAACTCTACGAGCACAGGTAGAACTCCTCACACAGGCTCTAAACAATACACAATTAAAAGTAAATACCCTGGAAGCACAACAAACCCAGACTTTCACTACGACAGATCAACATGTAGAATGTACACCAAACATCACGGATCAATCGCAAATAAACTTGGAAATATTCAAAACGTTACCCAACTTCACAGGCGATAGGAATCAATATAGATCATGGAGGAAACGTGCTTGGATACACATGGAGAATATAAGGGAATACACTACAACACCCACATACTACACGGCACTCTCGATTGTACACTCAAAAATTCAAGGAGAGGCAGCAGATATTCTAATCAACCACGATACAAAGTTCAATTTTTATTCAATAATTAACCGCCTCGATTACACTTATGCGGACCAGAGACCTCTATATGTCTTACTGGAAGAAATGAAGAAAATAACGCAAGGTAAAAGGACATTAGCAGAATTCCATTGTGAAGTCAACAAGGCATTAAACCTCGCACTCACGAAAATCGAGATGGAGAACTCAACATCCCCTTCTGATATGCAACAATATGCGAATCAGGAAGCCGTCAGGACATTTATTCTCGGATTAAACAGCAAGTATACCAGCGGCACCCTCTATAGCCACAACCCAAGAGATTTAGAGACCGCCTACGCTATCGCAAGCACAATATATCACGATAACGTGAACTCACAATTCGATGTTCCGCAATACCATCACCTTAGACCGAACAATACACCGCAGCATCAACCTCCTCAGAACAGAAGATATCACGAGGACCCACGAAGATACAGACCAGACGTGCGAGTGCAATATACACAAAATGCACCCAGGCAACAGCAACAACCAATGGAAGTAGATCAATCACACCAATACATGAGATCTACAAACTTCAACAGAAACCATCCTGCACCCCCACAAAACAGCTATAACCGCCAAAACCAAGGGCTACCTCCAAATAACCCATTCAGAGGAGAACCACAGAAGAGAGAACGAAATCCTTCATCTCGCAACTTCAACACACAACAGAAGGTACAGCGGGTAAACCAAACACGCGACGAAGAACTGCAATCGCTTGCACCAGAACATAACGATGATGATGAATACGAGACCGGCAGTGCTTTTTTAGGCGTATGAACGATTTGCCGTGTCTGCAACGCCACTGCAGGGATACAGGCAAAACTATAAACATCCTCATCGACACTGGAGCAACAAATAACTATATAAGTACAAAATGCAATATCGGTAAGCCTATTCAAATTAAACCTGTAAAAGTAAAAACTCTTCATGGTCACTCAATAACCAAATCAAAAAAAATAATAACATTATTAGAACATAATCTCACATTTTTTGAAACAGATGCATTAGAAAAATTTATACAAAATTTTGCAGCCATCGTCAAGCCACTCACTACGTTCCTCAGAGGAGACAACGGTGGCATATCAAAAAATCAAGGTGCAAAAATAAAAATCTCCTTAGACGAACCTGCACTAGAAGCACTAAACAAAATAAAAGAAGAACTGCAAACCCAGGTTGAACTCTTCCAACCAAATTTTGATAAACCTTTTGAATTAATCACGGACGCTAGCAATTACGCTATAGGAGCTGTATTATCCCAAAATAAAAAACCCATATCATTTATTTCACGAACACTCAGCCAAACAGAACAGAACTACTCTACAAATGAGAAAGAGTTACTCGCAATTGTGTGGGCATTACAGAAACTCCGCAACTACTTATATGGTATAGCGGATTTGACTATTTACACTGACCATCAATCTTTAATCTTCTCCATATCGGAAAAAAAACCCAATACAAAATTAAAAAGATGGAAGAATTTCATCGAAGAATACGGCGCAAAACTTGTTTACAAACCTGGACACCAGAACGTTGTCGCTGATGCACTTTCTCGCCAGCAAATAAACAACACATCAAATTCGGATGACTCCCAACATTCGGCACAAAGCTCACCAACACAAAAACTCAAACGAGTAAAGCAACCATTAAACTGCTTTAAAAATCAAATTGTTATAAAACAATCAGATGCGAACCTAATCGAAATATCATCACAAAATATTTTTTCTAACAGTCGACATACACTTTTCTTTAACACCAAAGCTGAATTACTGGACAGACTAAAAAATATAATTAGACCAAAGGTAACTAACGCTCTTCAAATAGACGAGCAAATATTATTTTACGTCGAAAACGACATTATTGACACATTTCCGACCGTATCAATCGTATTAGCCCAAAAAATGGTAGACGACATCACCGAAACCGAACAACAAAAACAAATCATACAAGACACACACAGACGTGCTCACAGAAATTATAAAAATAACGCGCAGGAAATTTCACTCAGATATTACTGGCCGAACATCCGTGACGCTTGTAAAAAAGAAGTACAAGACTGCGAAATATGTCTTACCAACAAGTATGAACGCCGACCAAATAAACAACCAATAGGTTCAGCACCAATACCAAACAAGGTAGGCGAATGCATACACTTAGACTTATTTTATATGAGCAATAACATATACATTAGCTCAACCGACAAATATTCAAAATTTTGCCATTTGAGACAAATACCCTCAAAGAAAGATACATACAAATACGTTGACGAGATTCTCTCACAAATATACCCAAACGCAAAGTTTGTAATGACTGATAACGAGTCAACACTCACTAGCATATGTGCACAACAAATTTACAAACGACTACAAATAACACACACCAAAACTCCTGCCTTTCATTCTACAACAAACGGGCAAGTCGAACGTACGCATAGCACGATAATCGAACTCGCGAAAGTCTTGGCACGCCAACACAGTTCAGCACCTGACGAACAGATATACGAAGCAGTCCGACAATACAATAAGACAATCCATTCAGTGACCAACGAGAAACCCGAGGACGTGTTCTTCAACCAAAAGGGGTATCCTGGCATCAAAGAGCGCCTTCAACAAAACCAAGACAGAGTCTTACGATACCACAACCACAATCGCAAACAGCTGAATTACAAACAAGGTGATGTTATATACTCCAAGACGCATAGACGGAACAAAAACGTAAAAACATACGCAAAACATATAGTTAAAGAAGACAACGGAAAAACGATAACAACAAATAAAGGACTATTATACATAAGGACAACATCAGAGTGAAGGCATGTACGGAGTAGTATTTATCTTACTTTTCCCTATCGCATTTAGCGATAATATAATAGACTTAACCAATAGAAAATATGTACTAGTGGAAACAGATCCTGTTTACATTTATCAGAATACAGCTTTCCTGTATCACATATCTAATCTTTCAAAAATACTCGCGCCTTACGAAAGTGTAATGAAATCTACATATAATTTAGAAAACTACCCTGAGACTCAAATTTTAGTGAACAGAATTGAAACTTTAAAAAATCAACTCATACCAAATATCTACAGACCAAAGAGATCACTTAACTTCCTTGGTTCCATCCTTAAATTCATCACTGGCACACCAGACCACAATGACCTTATAGAAATTAAAACGTCACTTAATATGCTAATAGAAAATAACAATAAGCAAAAAACAATTAACTCACAGTTCGAAAGAATACTCGAAACTCTTGATCCCAAAACAATTAGCGAAAATATTGTTATATCAGAAGTCTATAATGAACTTCATTCAATAGCGAACACTATTAATTTTGCGAAAAATAATAATTTTTATTCTGGCACATTAAATTTGAAAGATGTGTAAGAGTTAATAAACCATGAACAGTTGGATCTTCCAATAATCAATATATTAGAATATGCGGACATTCATATCTATTACCTACAACATGCAATTATAACAATATACAAATACCCTATTCTTGAAACTAAATGTAACCTATTTAACGTATATCCTTTAGCACATAAGCATGGTAAAATTAATTTAGATCCTAAGATTGCAAAATGTAACGATTATCAAAGAGTATCAAAATGTAAAAATTATATTAGTACCTTTATTTGTAAATCAGAACCCTCTGATAATTGCACTTTAAAAATATTAAAAGACAATCCTGCGCAATGCGAAACAATCCATGAGAATAACGCCCCACTCCGAATCCTAGAGACTGGTCACATCTTGACGGATTATGAGCATACTTGGAACAACATGCATATATCAGGCCCAAAACTAATACATTTTAAAGAATCTACAAACATCGATGGCATCACTTATTATAACCATCAACAACAACTCAGAGAAGTTATACACAACCAACATAGCGAAAAACTTGAGGTACTCCGTATCCTTTCCTCAGACTCAAAATACAAATTCAACAACATTCAAGAACTCTCAACGTTTTTAATACCTGTCGAGGAGAACCCTGTACAGTTTACACTTTTCATCATAATTGCATTCCTTACCTTAGCAGTCACCACTTATGGTCTAGTACACCTCTGCCGATACTGCGAAAATAAAAGAACACTTGGCAGACAAAGGCGAATGGACGAACTTTACGAAATCGAACTCAACCGTCTTCAACAACACCTAGCGGCAGTGTAGCGAGGACGCTTCATTTTAAGAAGGAGGGGAGTTAATGACGTCATCACAAGGCACAACGTTTCCACAACCAAAACATGCATTATCAAGAAATGCATTATCAACACGTAAACAACAGATAAACATGCATTACCGAGAAATGCATTATCAACACGTAAACAACAGATAAACATGCATTACCGAGAAATGCATGTAAACAACAAACAACTGACCTGCACATAAGCAACGGACAATCATTGGAACAATAGAAATGCACTATCACTACAAACAATAGATATCTACACTCGTAAACAACAAACAACTGACAATGGAATAATCCACTACGATAACTACCACCACATCTCAATAGTATAAATAGAACTAAGAATTCAAAATGTAAGACAGTTTTTAGAAGATCAATAAAGAGCACGCATTTCGGCGTAGCGATAAAAGATATTTTTTTTAACTCATATCGTGCGAACGATATTAACTCGCGCTGAAATCTCGCTACGAAAATCGCAGGATTGTCGTTAACAATCAAATAAAAACTCTCTTTAATATTCAGCCCGCACTCACTGAAAATGGAGAAAAACTCCAAAAAATTCAAACTACCATTAATAACTGCCTCTCTACGCTGAAAGTAAATGGAGTTTCCACTGAAAGTTAGGGCCCAATGCTTATATATCTCTGCTCGTCAAAACTTCCAGACGAATCACTCGCTTTATGGGAGCAGTCTCTAAATTCGAGAAAAGAGTTAGTGGTAGTGGAACGGCTTAGCACGTATAGGCCAAATAAGCCGAAGCCAACTCAACCCAACTTCACCCCGCGTACGTCCACAGCTCAGAACTCACATAACCACAAAGGTAACAAAACTCACTCTTTTCACACTGAGCCAAAAAGGACAGGGTCTTGTAAATTATGCAATTCCAACCACTCAATGATGATGTGCGTTAAATTTAAAGAACTATCCGTCCTCGATTGGAATAAGTTCGTCAAAGATCATAACTATTGCAAAAATTGTTTGGCTTACTTACACGCAGAGAAGGATTGCCGAAGTACTTTCACTTGCGTGTTTTGCCAAAACCGACAGCACTCTCTTCTCCATTACCCACCAAAAGCTCAAGGGTCGAGTAATCCGAAACCTCAAAGGAATACAGTCACGGCTCAAGTGACACTCGACCAAGAAAGGCCATGTATCTATCAACAGGACGCCTCGATAAATCCGTCATATACTCCACAAAGTAATAATGAAAGGGTACTTTCCCATTTCGCAAGCAGTAGAGAAAGAACATTACTTCCTACAGCAAACATCCCAATCTCTCATAAAGGAGAAACACACTTTAACCACTCCTTTAAAGAAGACTGGAAATTTTGCAGTAATATTAATTATTATTAGGACTACTAAAGCAGTGAAAATCATAAAGATCAAAGAAATATAACATATAGCTCACATACAACTGATTGTCCAGATATTGCTTTTAGCACCAAAACCCTTGCACATAAGCAGAAATTGTGCCCAAATATTAGTTATTACTCGTATAACAACTGTTTTAGCGTTGAAAATCATAAAAATCAGAGGAATAAAAGATATAGCTACCATACAAGCGATTGTTCAGATATTTAATTTTACACCTTAACCCTTTCATGTGATCAGCTAAAGTTTAAAAATTTTGAACGGATGTCTGAATATATTAGTAATGAAAATCCCAAAGATGTACATATGTACATACATTTAAATTTTTTTTTTTTCAATTTACATAATTTGACAATTTAACTTTTACCGCCCACTGTTTTAAGCGCATATTAACGATGTTAGTCTATACACATACATACATACATACACTAATTTTTGTTTTCAAACACAAATAGCGATAAACAATAGGCGTGTTTTATTTGACCAGCAATTTAAGCTATTAGCTTATTTTGTATGAGAGACTTAGACAACATAATTATATTGGCTTGTATTTATATTGAATTAGAGGCATTGCCAGTTCAATGCTTTTTTTCATTCACAATAGTTGGGTTGATGCAAAAAAAAATAGTTGGCAATGCCGATAAACACCTTTTTGACAGATGATTTGTTATCAAAAAAAAATACGAATAAATGTTTTACAATATGCAAAATAGAAAATTGTATAAAAAGAGGCGGTAATTATTGATTTAAAGTTTGAGTTAAAACAAAATTTAAACCTTTTGTGTTAACAGATTCTTGGTAATGCGATTACAAAATTAAATAATGAAGAAAGTGACGAAATTATGAATTTAAAAATTCAACTAACACTTTTTTTATTTCCGATAATTTGTTGAAATAAATTAAATGTAAACTCACAGTTCTTCCCAGCGTTGACAACACAATTTATACTAAAGCGAAAATATGAATTAAGCTAAGTACGTTTTATTTGTCAGATTTAACTATTAGCTTGTGATGGTTAAATAAAACCCGCCTAATATCTAACCAAAAGCAAACATGTTTTGCTCCCAGTTTCACATTTCAATTCCACAATGTGAATTTAAAAATTTTCTGTGAAAGTGAATTAGTGTGCTCCCAATTTCACAAATTTCTTCGCATATCAGGTCATCCCTGTCACACATATCGGTTATCGTTGTGGCAACTCACAAACAGCTGTTGTTAAAATTTCCATTTCGGATTCAGCTATGTATGCTTTTTTGAGCAGCCATCAGCAAAACACTGAAAAGTACGCATATTTCAATGAATAACTAATACAGAAATGTCATAAATGGTTTCTACAAACATCAAAGAATATCTTAAAAATTATTACAATCGAAAATAATTAAACATTCACACACTTTTTGTCATTTACTTTTCATTTCACATACAACAAAGCATTCGGATTCAATTCACAAAAATGTATGTGAATGTGAAATTGGGAGCACCAAACATGTGATTTCAAACCGAATCCACAGGGAAATTTGTGAATGTGAAACTGGGAGCACGGCTGTTTATTATTTTCTCTACGCAGAGCCTTATTTCCCGCGAGTAATTTTGCGGTTACTTGTTTAGTGTCGAAAATATTAGAATACAAGATTGCACCCATGATGCAGCAAACTAAAGATAATGCATTCCGAGGTACCGCTGCTTTGGTTTTGCCGACATATGTAAAGTCAGTACAGTTTGTAAACAAACAATTTCCTTGCATGCGTTTCACATGGTTCAGGTACTTGAAACCTTTAATGGAAATATTTGCTAATTATTTTTGTGTTTTTTGTTTGCATATGCATGATTGCACTTTAATTTAGTTCAAGGCTTATGTAATTTTGACTAAGCCAAAAGGAACATGCGCAGCAAAGTGAATTTGGACTCGTATTTATATAGTAAAAAACTTATGAGGTGGTATCGTCACCCTCTTAGTCGCACACTATTGTGATATGTGCTGGAACGCGGAGTAACGAGTACGTGGCCATGACGGCCAGAGGGATGAGCTTGACGCCCCCTTTTTAGTTGTACCTCCGCGTCATCCAAGTGGAAAGGCAACGCAGGACAACCCGGAAGAGGCATTAGTTCGTTACCCAACTGGTCAAGCCAACCAGGAATAGCCGAATCAGACGGGAGGGCTGGCCGTGCCCGGAGGGAACGTCACAGCGCCACACGACTGATTGACCCTGGGTGTCCTGGACGTGCCACAGGCTCATCACCGCATCTCCCGAATAGTTGAGTGTTGGACTCAGCTAGCAAAACTCGTTTGACCGAATGCCCTTTTGCGTTCTTATATCGGACGAAATGTAAGTCGGTTGAGAATTCGCGATCGGTCAGTCGCCTGTGTGTACGTGTGTTGTCTGCTGTAGCAGAGTTAGGTAGTTTGTGTAGTTCGCATGTATGTATGTACGTTTGTCTTCCGCTGTTTGTCGTATGTATGTACAAACGTGTCAGCTGACATGACCTATCTTATGGGAGTGCCTTCTAAATGAAAACTCACCACCTTATAATTTTCGTATTGACGGAGAACTTCCATGCGAATTTGATTTTTTCCGTAGAAACGTATCAGCTGATTGTTCTCTCTCTCATCATTCTCGTACAAGGTTGTCACCGCGTACTTTTTGAAATCATTAAAAGCTTAGTTTACAAATACTTGAAAATTTCTTAAATTATTTGAAAAATACTACAGAATATAGCAGATTATAGCATAATATATTATTTAAATAGGTCAGCATTTCGATTCGATCATTTACATTATAAAAATGTTAACTAAAATAGTAATTTTATGCAAAAATATATGTATATAAAAAATCAATGGCAACTTTGTAAACAAGCGAACAAAACAATATAACCAAAAAGAAGCGAGTTGGTAAGCAATGAGAGAACAGATGATTTCTACGCTAAGGCTACGGTAATGAGTTTTTGTAAAAATGAGATTCTACCGCCGTCTACGCTATGCTACGTACACGTTCGTGGGTAACTGCGCTATTATTGTATGCTACGTTACAAACTACACAATGCATATTTAAATTTGTGGACGGTAGCCACACAACATCAAATTCAGAATCGCAAGCGTTTAAAATTCTCGCCGTCAAGTATTGAACATTTTGGAAGACAAATGGAAACTTAATGCAAGTAAGACATAACTGAAGCAGAATTTTGTAATGTATGACAATTTACGCTTTATTACTGACACCATTAAGGGCCGTACACATAAGACTTTCGCTTTGCTTTGCTTCAGAGTTTCGCTTTGACAGATAAGTTAAAGTACAGATGTTATATGAGTGCTGCTAAATACAAGGCGAGAAAACAAAGCAGAACGAAGCAAAATCATGGCGAACTCTCAACTTTTGTACACTTTGACAACCAACTGAATGCATTTCCATTTTATTTCTGCGTGCATATACACACGATTTAGAAAATTTACTAGTATTTCTTAGTTTTTGCGTGTATAATTACTGTTGAAAAGATAAAAGAAGAGAAATATGAATAAATAGCAAATGAAACACCTCTTTGGTAACCACCCGCACCTGTTTTTTAAACTCCCCTGGCTCGGTTTTTATTTATTCTGTCGAAATATACTCGGCCTTAATACAGTTTATTACACTCACGACTTTCAAACATACATAAGTAGCATAACTACCAGTAAAATTCACTTATTATTCTTTTATTAAGCAAACTACTCGGAATAGGCACAAATAACAATTCAAAACAAACAACTAACGCAGAAACTGTCAAAGCGTTCTATGTAGCAAACCTTCTACCCATCATGCTTTGTTGTTAAATTTCGAATTGTCAAGTAAAGCGAGGAAAGTTGTATGTCTCCGGCCATTTAGGCACTTAGCAGCGCTGTTAGATGCCGCAGGGCGCTTCATCCCCTTCTAGACGAAATCTCTCAGTGGTAGCAAAATTTAGTTTACGCTTTTTTCGAGTAGGTTTTGTTTTCAAAATTCGACAAAAATTCTGTTTTTAGCCTGTCGACGCGTATGTTGGTTTACCGCCCACATATATTGATTTTAAAGTACTTCAAAGCACGGCGCATGTCAGGATATGGACCGTCATATAGATGCGTAAGCGATGGACGAATAAAGTCGTTGCGTATGAAGACGTGAGCGGCTGTACGAAGTGGTTGATTCACATATGGTTTTTGCGAAGAGAGATGCGCAGTGTCAATGGGTATCAGACTTTGCATAGACGCTGGAAGTTGTGGAATTTTAAATGTAGTTCCGTAGACTAACTCAGCAGCGAATTCATTGAAGTCCGGCTTATAAACTACACGGAGGCTAAAAAAGATAGATGGTAAATTATATGTCCATTTATTTGGATCGCGGGAAATTTCGCAGACTTAAGCGTTCTGAGGAACCTCTCAATAATGCCATTTGCTTGTGGGTGGTATGGTGTTGTTCGCAGATGGGTAACGCCGATTGTCTTAACAAGTTCGCTGAATACGCCTGACTCGAACTGTCTGCCACGGTCGGATGAAATACGGCTTGGTACTCCAAATCTTGCTATCTAGTTATTCAGAAGCACTTTCTCTACAGTTTCAGCACACATGTCTGGAATTGTCGCGACGTCAGACCAACGCGTGTAGTGGCCATTTTGTACGTCGGTGCACTTTAGCGCGCTGGCACGATTCGCAGCTTCTCACGAAGGTTGCAACCTCTTTACGGATACCTGGCCAGACGAACCGGCTGGTGATTAATTTTGCTGTGTCACGATTGCCTAGAGGCGACAGGTTGTGAATTGCCGATATAATTTTATTTCGAAACTCCTTCGGAACGTATGGCCTTATGATAGATGTAGATGTGTCGCATATAAGCTGTTTGTCGTAACCTAGAATAGGGAATGGTTTTAGGTTAATAGAAGAGCTCTTACCTGCTTGGGCTTGCAGTCGTTGCAGCTCAACGTCACACTGATGGGCGCATGCCATTTTCTGGTAGTCGACGATCTGTTCTATGGACTGAATGCGGGATAAGAAGTTCGCAGTAATATTGTCTTTCCCTGGAATATACCTTATATCCGTGGTGGTTGGCGCATTCGTCGAGGGGGCGTTTTTTCAAGACTTTGACGGAAGGCATATAGCAACGGACGGTGGTCTGTAATGACGTAGCAACTTCGACCTTCGATCATATATCGATAATTACACTGGGCATCCGTTAATTTCTTTGAGTAAAAACCCAAAGGTTTAAATTCTCCATTAATTACCTGATGGAAGGCGGCACCTACAGCCATATCCGAAGCGTCGGTGTAGAGGGCAAGGGTTGCGCCAGTTGCAGAACACGCGAGATATGTTGCATTAGCCAACACATTTTTGCATCTTTCGATTGCTGGCTCTGCTTTCGTTGTCCATACTAAAGGTGTACGGTCCTTTTTTTATTTCCGATAACGAGATTATGAAGCAGCTCCTGGTAAAAAGCCGCGTGTAGCAAGAATCTTCTATAAAGATTTATCATCGCGATGAAATTTTTTAATTATTTTGCTAGGAATGGCTAGGATGGCTTAGGAAAACTTTTAAAAGCTGCGACCATATCTGGCAGTGGTTTAACTCCTTCAGAATTCACGTAGTGTCCGAGAAAATTTACACTTTTTTACATTTATTGCAAGATCATATTCGCGTAGTATTTTAAAAACGATTTGCAAGTGCTCACGGTGTAATGTGACCGAAGACGATGGTACGCAGATATCGTCTATGTACGGAAACACGAAATCTAGTTCCCTCAGCACTTCGTTAATTAACGGCTGAAAAGTCTGCGCACCATTACAGAGACCGAACGTCGTGTACAATAATGCGAATGACCCGAATGGCGATGTTATTGCTGTTTTACTGATATCATCTGAATGTATGCGAAGCTGATCAAAGCCTTTATGCAAGTCCACTTTGGAAAAAATCGTTTTTCCTCGTAATATGTTTGTGAAACCGAAGAGGTAAGGCAAGGGATAGCGGTCTGCTACGGTTTGAGCGTTCAAAGCTCGATAATCGTCACAGGGGCGCCACGTTCCATCGATGTCAGCCAAGTCATATAGATATCGGCGAATGGGTTCGTTGATTCAAATGCCCTGATTTCGACGGTTGCGGACATTGTGGGTGATGAAAGCATGGATTTGACTCCAGTTAAGTTGTCGATAGGCTGATTGCGCCGCATTTCAGCAAGTTATAGTGCCGGATAAAATATGCACCTCTGATTGGCGAAGTAACGTTGGCGACAACGAAATACCAGTGGGCGTCACGTCAAAGGCCAAAGTCTAATTAAATACGTTTTTCTGCGAATTCTTTTATGGGCAAACCGTTAACAGCATACAGCTGTGTGGCTGTAGTTCGCATGTCGTAGCTTTTGGACGTCAATGAGAGCACGAAAATATAATCGGCCGTGTCCACCAAAATGCGTTCATTTTTAATTTTGTCGGTAACTTGTAAGCGAAAAATTGAACGTTGCGTGGCAATGCGTATGCCAAGAAGATGATTGTATACGAGTCTGCGTAACGGCTTGTACAGTGCGTTGTTACCGAAATTCTGGTGGTATCAGCACTTGTCGCGGCTAATCGGTGAGTCTCGGCTGCTCGACCGGCTGTTTTGCGTTTGCCTGCGTGTTGACGAACGCGAGCGAGAATTAAATTCCCTAAACGAATTGCAGAACTCTAAAACTAATGCTCGGAGCTCTTGAATTTGATTGGAGGTCGAGCATCGACGATTGTATCTGCTATTCGGGTAAATTCGAAAGCAGCTCCAAATGAAGCGCCTACGACGGGCTGAGCGATTTCGGGCAAGCGTTTTGTCCACAACCCTTTAAGTATGGCTTCACCAAGAACGTTGCCAGCTACGCGCTTCATTTCGCTATACAGTTAAGACGGCCTAGCGGCATTTCTGACAATATGCGCTGGTATTCGCTGTCTGTAAATTGCGCCAGAATTCGGTGTTTGCGTCGCTAAGCTGCGGCTAGAGCTGTTGCAGCTTTCTGCTATGAACCAGAAGTCCATCGTAGTGAACCATGCTTCTATGTTTCCACTTGGCATTGGAGGAATGGGCAATCTAGAGTACACCACTGCCACGTTTCCGGCCAGCAACGACTACGTAGCCGGTGATGGGAGGCCACTGTCGTTCATATCCAAAATTCGCAAAGCTCGTGATTCTCAGTTTACGGGATCACCAGTTTGGTTTATGTGGATGCTTACTCGTGTAGCCGTTAAATCGAATTTAGTATTAAAAGAATAGACGGATGTAAAAAAAAATATTTTTCTTTATTAATTTCAATCTGAACTTTTCCTTATTAAAATTTAAGGAAGATATAGACACATGTATACCAAAATGCTCAGAATGAAAAGATTTAGCGATGTCTGCTGTCCGTCCGTCTGTGCGTTCGTCCGCGAATAAAAATTGTGATATCTCAATGAAACTCGGTAGGTAGATTGTCCTTGACAAGAGCAGGTTGGTATTGAAAATGGGCAAAATCGTACAATAACCACGCCCACCTCCCATATAACGGCAATTGTCGAAAATGCAAAAATTGCTATATTTTAGTAGCTATGGACGCTAATTTGCTCAAATTTGGTATGTAGTGTTGTATTCGAGCAGGAAATCCGACTGTATAAACATTGTATACGGGGCGCGTGGCACCGCCCACTAATGAGTTCATATGTATATCTCTGGATTTTTGCATCTTTCGATTGCTGGCTCTGCTTTCGTTGTCCATACTTAAGGCGTACGGTCCTTTTTTTATTTCCGATAACAAGATTATGAAGCAGCTCCTTATAAAAAGCCGCGTGTGGCAAGAATCTTCTATAAAGATTTATCATCGCGATGAAATTTTTTAATTATTTTGCTAGGAATGGCTAGGATGGCTTAGGAAAACTTTTAATAGCTGCGACCATATCTGGAAGTGGTTTAATCCCTTCAGAATTCACGTAGTGTCCGAGAAAATTTAGTTCGCTTCTACCGAACTCACACTTTTTTACATTTATTGCAAGATAATATTCGCGTAGTATTTTAAAAATGATTTGCAAGTGCTCACGGTGTAATGTGACTGAAGACGATGGGACGCAGATATCGTCTATGTACGGAAACATGAATTCTAGTTCCCTCAGCACTTCGTTAATTAACCGCTGAAAAGTCTGCGCACCATTACAGAGACCGAACGTCGTGTACAAGAATTCAGATGACCCGAATGGCAATGTTATTGCTGTTTTACTGATATCATCTGAACGTATGCGAAGCTGATTAAAGCCTTTATGCAAGTCCACTTTGGAAAAAATCGTTTTTCCTCGTAATATGTTTGTGAAATCGAAGAGGTAAGGCAAGGGATAGCGGTCTGCGGTTTGAGCGTTCAAAGCTCGATAATCGTCACAGGGGCGCCACGTTCCGTCGTTTTTTTTATAATGTGCAACAGGCTTGCCCAATTGCTACTTGAGGATCGATGTCAGCCAAGTCAGATAGATATCGGCGAATGGGTTCGTTGAATCAAATTCCTTGATTTCGACGGATGCGGACATTGTGAATGATGAAAGCATGGATTTGACTCCAGTTAAGTTGTCCATAGGCTGATTGCGCCGCATTTCAGCAAGTCATAGTGCCGGATAAAATCTGCACCTCTGATTGGCGAAGTAAGGTCAGAGGCCAAAGTCTAATTAAATACGTTTTTCTGCTAATTCTTGTATGGGCAAACCGTTAGCAGCATACAGCTGTGTGGCTGTAGTTCGCATGTCGTAGATTTTGGATGTCAATGACAGCACGGAAATATAATCGCCAGTGTCCACCAAAATGCGTTTATTTGTAATTTTGTCGGTAACTTGTAAGCAAAAAATTGAACGTTGCGTGGCAATGCGTATGCCAAGAAGATGATTGTATACGAGTCTGCGTAACGGCTTGTACGGTGCGTTGTTACCGAACTTCTCGTGGTACCAGCACTTGTCGCGGCTAATCGGTGAGTATCGGCTGCTAGACCGGCTGGTTTGCTTATGCCTGCGTGTTGGCGAACGCGAGCGAGAATTAAATTCCCTAAACGAATTGCAGAACTATAAAACTGCTGCTCGGAGCTCTTGAATTTGATTGGAGGTTGAGCATCGACGATTGTTTCTGTTATTCGGGTAAATTCGAAAGCAGCTCCAGATGAAGTGCCTACGACGGGCTGAGCGATTTCAGGCAAGCGTTTTGTCCACAATCTTTAAGTGCGGCTTCACCAAGAACGTTGCCAGCTACGCGCTTCATTTCGCTATACAGTTAAGATGGCCTAGCGGCATTTCTGACAATATGCGGTTGAGCCGCCGGTGTTCCCTGTCTGTAAATTGCGCCAGAATTCGGTGTTTGCGTCGCTAAGCTGTGATATAACACAGCTCTAAAGCGGCTAGAGCTGTTGCAGCTTTCTGCTATGAACCAGAAGTCCATCGTAGTGAACCATGCTTCTATGTTTCCGCTTGGCATTGGAGGAATGGGCAATCTAGAGTACACCACTGCCACGTTTCCGGCCAGCAACGACTACGTAGCCGGTGATGGGAGGCCACTGTCGTTCATATCCAAAATTCACAAAGCTCGTGCTTCTCAGTTTACGGGATCACCGGTTTGGTTTATGTGGATGCTTACTCGTGTAGCCGTTAAATCGAATTTAGTATTAAAAGAATAGACGGATGTAAAAAAAATATTTTTGTTTATTAATTTCAATCTGAACTTTTTCTTATTAAAATTTAATTAAAGTTCAAGTAGAATTTCCTGTTTGGTAGCACGTCTGAAGAGATGATGTATATTTGCTGTCAGTGTCCATTTGAGAAGATTTATAATATAACAAAATGGGTTCCGATGAACTTGGTGTGCAGCCACATATATATGGCCGTACAAACAATATTAGTATCAGACTATTAAGAAAATATTAATATCAGACTATTAAGAAAATATTTAAAATATCCATTGCGAGACTTATTTTTATACCCGAGCACTTGGGCACAAGGGTATTATAACTTTGTTCGCACAACGGTTGCTTGTGACAGCATAACGGAATCAAGATATATATAGACATATGTATACCAATATGCTCAGAATGAAAAGATATAGCGATGTCTGCTGTCCGTCCGTCTGTGCGTTCGTCCGTGAGTAAAAATTGAGATATCTCAATGAAACTCGGTAGGTAGATTGTCCTTGACCAGAGCAGGTTGGTATTGAAAATGGGCAAAATCGGACAATAACCACGCCCACCTCCCATATAACGGCAATTGTCGAAAATGCAAAAATTGCTATATTTTAGTAGCTATGGACGCTAATTTGCTCAAATTTGGTATGTAGTGTTGTATTCGAGCAGGAAATCCGACTGTATAAAAATTGTATACGGGGCGCGTGGCACCGCCCACTTATGAGTTCATATGTATATCTCTGGAACCAAGACCCCCTGCCCTCCCCCGATATTTGGAAAATTATCAAAATCTTACCATAACCACGCCCACCTGCCATATAACGGTAATTTTCGAAAACACTAAAAATCGGACATTTCAAAAATGTTGAAGGGAAATATCTTGACTTTAGAAATCCGACTATATTAAATGGAAATCCTTTATCGATTTTGCCCAAATTAAGTACAGATATTACAGATACTTCTGTAACTAGTGAAACTAAATTTCTCAAATTTGGTATGTAGTTATGTATTAAATCAAGAAATCCGATTATATGAAAATTTTGAAAAAAGAGGCTTACATCAAGTTCGGTTTTGCCGAATTTAGTCTAGGCTTTATTAATTTAAAAATTTAGCTGAAAGCGAGCGCCGGGTATATA
The DNA here is from genome assembly GCA_963971545.1 of Philophylla caesio. Classification (NCBI taxonomy): domain Eukaryota; kingdom Metazoa; phylum Arthropoda; class Insecta; order Diptera; family Tephritidae; genus Philophylla; species Philophylla caesio. The sequence continues at coordinate 113,957,496 of OZ020604.1, read as the reverse complement.
AAGTTCGATCAAACTTAGCCACTTCTTTACTTGTTTACATATAGCCAGGTTAAAAGATAAATTAAATTAACATAAATAAAGTTGCATATGTTTTTTTACCCAACACGGAAGATTTTACCATGTATGTAAGTATGTATGTAAAAAAATGCTTCTTCGTATTGCAAAATGAGATCAAATAATTTGTGTAATGACTTCAGATTTATAGAAAAAATTGAAAATTAATAAGAAAAATAACTTAATTAGGCCTGTTATTGGAGTATACCTTGTGAGGGGTATCCAAGAACAATTTGTCACTGGGTTTCTTAATGTTCCGATATTTACTGGGTGTTTGTATACATGTGGGCGCATATGTATACTTGCACGCACGTACATACATAGTTATAAGCTACCGCTGCTACGAATAAGCGAATGCAGGACAAAGCGAATTAGGAAAGAATTCCGCATTTCTGCAAAGTGAATCGCGCTTGCGCTTACTGATATACATACGTAGGTGCGTATGTGCGTGGGTGGATGGTGCGATCAATGACGTATGCTAAGAATTTGCTAATTATGCAGTGCCAAATCACGCCATCTTACCGTTAGCCTATTAGGTGTAAAACTTTAGCGTAGGCCAGACTTTGGAACTGGAGAAAAGGACAGTTTGTCAGAATTTATTGAAGTGAAGAGATGTTGCGTTTTCGCGCAGCGACAAAAATAATTCGCATGTGCTTTGTGCGCCTCTTAACGTTTTTTTGTGGTTGTTCTTTTAAACAAACCTAACAAAAGATATTGAACTTACAAAAAAAAAAAGATACTGACTTGAAGGATTTTAAAGAAGCGAGAGTTCCGTATGAAATTATACTAAGACTGTGAATTGGTGCAGTTAAACTTTTTTTCTTGAAAAAGTGAGAATTTGGACGAGAAGCGGTACGGATGTTAATTTTGCTATGGAGTCGATCGTTTAGCGATTTTTCGTTAAGGCAATAATGAACCGAAACCTCATGTTAAAAAGAGGAAATTGTAAACGTTAAAATGAGGATGAAGTATCATCTCTCCTCATAAAGTCCGTGAAACTTCCTACGAGTTAAATTGGCCCCGGATAAGGCATTCTCTAAGGATAATTAACACTATGTATCACCCAGTCGTCCTGCGTCTGCCCGATCAACATCCAACAAGGATATATACATAAGGATGTATAATAAGGCGTGCGAAAGGATTATCTAATTGTTCCATGATACATTTTTTTTTGTGTTAGGACAACTGAAAATATACCTTTTTTTCTTAAATAAAGTAATTACATTAATTAAAGTAATTTTATAAATAATAAAATGAATTTTTGTTTTGTACATATATATGTACGTACATACGTACATACATATGTATATATTTAATATACAAATGTATAAAATTAAAAATACGTTAAATTTTGGAAATTTCATGTACATACGTAGAGTATATTAAGTTTTCTCTTCTTTTTTTTTTTATTAATTCGGAATCTAAACTTGAAATTAATTCGGCTTTATATTGCCTATTTATCAGGATCATAGCTCATAAGTGTTATGTTGTTAAGAGACAGTGAAAATAACTGATAGTGTTAGTGTGATAACATTATGGGAATACTCTGCTGTCAGCGCGAATATCACGGACACTTCCGCTCTCAAACTTCGAAACTAGTGTCCCACATTTTATGTTAATTAACATTAATTTTAGAACCAGATTGGTCGTGAGCCTACATGGCTAGTTGCATCAAACTTCTTCGAACGTCGCACGCTGAGCTCAACGTCGCATCGATGGAAGCCATGCATATGTAAGTAATTATGTAATTAACTCTATATGCAGTATATCTACGCATATTTTATTGCTAGATGTGTGATGGATAACCTTTTATATTTCTTTTGTGGGTAAGGATAATCATAGAGATAATCATAAATCATAAATGAAAGAAACTAAGAAAGTTAATGGAAAGAAGAGTAATAGAGAGTTAAATGAAGAACAAAATCTTGAAAACTAAATTCGATTGAGTTGAGAGTCAGCAGTTCCGTCGTGATGTTCGCAATCAAATATTTTCGAAAATGTAATGAAAATAGCTTATTCCGATGAATAGTAGAAGTTGAATCTAGAGTTTGTTTTAATTAAATCGTAAATACAATTCCTAATTTCTTTATGAGTTAAGTTAATAATATGAAAAGGTACAAATTAATTGTGAAATGATTGCGCTAACGTTAGGCGTCAATGAATTGGTTGGCCTCACGTTAGGCAACGAAGAATCGCTGGAGTTGCTCGACGAACGTAGAGTGTAGCTCATGTGGGAAAAGAACAAGAAAGAGAGTGCTGCCCAAAGCAATATTGTGCGCGCGACGCCTCTAACTGTCCTATCGAGCGGTACTCTTGCGGTTCTGTTAAACGTAGGAATGTGTGTCCTCCTCTTTTATTAAAGTAAAACGCAGGAGTTACACTATATATATATATTATCACTTTATTGGATGTTTGTGTTTGCTTTCCTTCGGAGTGTTGCCCAAAGCAATATTGTGCGCACACGTCCGAAGCCTTTGCAAGCTCAAAGCCAATTGACCCTTCAAGATCAGCAACGCGATTTATATATCCTACAGAGCAATGGCAATTACTGTATTACTGTATGGGTTGCTATGCACTAAACACAGAGTTGCTTACATATAAGTATTAACAAAACCCCACAGGGTTGCAATATCTTAAGTAAAGTAATCTATTACAATGTGTAATCTATTATAATATTTAAATTCTAGTCTTAAAAGTATGTGATTGCTTCAGTCTCCCCCTAGGATGTCGAAAACGTCCCGATGAGGCAGCCTATCTCCTGATCTTCCTCGGTCTTCCTCGACGTCGGATGACATTGACAGGAACTTCGGGTACATCATTTATGCTTTGAAATGGAGTGAGCGCGGACGCGTGATACATACCAAGTGGTTGTTGCAGATCTTCTTCATGAGCAATAACATACGTAGTTGCACCTTTTCGTTCAATTTGTGATTTCCTTGTTGGAATCTTGCTGCTTTTGTTCTCGTTCTTTCGCTGTTCTGAATGCGTCCGCAATAGTAGCCAAGTAAGGAGTGATCTCATGGATAAAATTTTCAGATTGGATCACTGCTCTAAGATCATGCTGAACATCGTCAATCGTTCGTAACTCTCGCCCAAATATTAGGAAGGCGGATGTATATTCGGTGCTTTGACAACGGGTGGTGTTCATAGCGAATCGTATAGCTGCTAGTTTCTTTGACCAAATGCGATGTTGTCTGCCGACCGCAATGGACAGTTGTACTTTCAAGTCGCGATTTTTCCTCTCCACTGGGTTCGCTTGTGGATGGTACACTGGAGTAAGGACCTGATCGATATCGAAACAATATGTAACCTTTTGCATGATAGCGGAGACGAACTGTGGACCGTTGTCACTAATGATTTTTCTAGGCACACCATAACGGAAAAATACCTAATTTATTAGCGTTTTTGCGCAATTTTCAGCCGTTGCCTCAATCAGTGCGAAGAGTTCTACCCAACGGCTAGCGATATCTTCGACGATAAACACCCATTGATACCCATCTTCATCGGGTGGTAAAGGCCCAAAAAGGTCGATCGCGATTATTTCAAATCTCTGCTTACTGCTTACGGTTTGGTATAAACCCATTGGTTTTAAATTTGTTGCTTTGTAGCGTTGGCAATCAATGCAATTTTTGACATGCGTCTTAATGTCTTTCCGAATGCCAGGCCAAAAACAGCGTGAAACAATTTTAGCGGTGGTTCTGTCTATCCCATAGTGGCCTGCCGTATCCTTATTATGGTAATACTCAAGTATTGCAGTTCGTTCCTCTTTAGGAATAACCAACTGTGCTTCTTCAGTTTCTTCATCGTGATAAGAATAAAGAACTCCGTCGTTCATAAAGTACCCTCTCCTAGACTAATGCATCGCGTCATCTGAATTTTCTTCGAAACATTTGATAATGTGCTTAAGTTCGGAGTCGTTAAGTTGACTGTCGCGAATTTCTTTTGCGCCTTTTCGTGGAAACTCCACATCAAAAGAGAATATCAAGCAAGTTGCATCTAGATGGTGTTGCATTTGGCAGGGTGGTCGCGATAGCATATCAGCCATAACATTAGTTTTCCCTGGTTGGTAGTCGATTTGTATATTGAATGGCTGCAATATTAACGCCCATCGTGCTAAGCGTCCAGTTGGTGACTTCAAATTCATCAACCATTTTAAAGGTTGATGATCGGTTATCAGCCTCACTTCCGAGCCCTCGATGTAGCCTCGATACTTCTGTACAGCCCACACTATGGCAAGTGCCTCTCTCTCAATCGTTGAATAATTTTGCTCAGCTGTAGATAACAATCTGCTGGCGTATTCTATTGGGTGCTCGTTAGGGCCCTCCCCCTGGAGCAAAACCGCGCCAAGTGCATAACCGCTGGCTTCAGTCTTCATGATGTATGGTGAGTTTTGATCCGCTTATTTAAGTATTGGTGATGTAACCAACAAATTTTTTAAGCTCTCGTAGGCACTTTGCTGCTTACCGGTCCACAACCAAGCTGCATTTTTCTTTAAAAGTTGTGACAGTGGTTTGGACACTTCAGCGAAGTTTGACACGAAACGCCTGTACCAGGAGCATGCTTGTAAAAATGAAAGAAGCTCCTTTACACTCTGCGGTGATCTACGTTTCGTAATCGCTTCAACTTTAGCTGGATCTACCATAATTCCTTTGGGCGTTAAAACGTGTCCCAGGTATTTGACCTCGTTGCATGCAAATCGGCATTTCTCCTTATTAATCTTGAGACCAAAGTGCCGCAGACGATCAAAAACTTTCTGTAAATGCCCCAAATGGTCTTCGAAACTTGGCGAGCAGGAAATAATATCATCCAGATATGCGAACAATGTTATGTCGGGTAACGTTACCTTTACACGGTCGATTAGACGCTGGAATGTCGCTGGGGCGTTTCGCAGCCCAAACCGCTTTCGAGTGAATTTGTACATTCCAAATGGTGTAATAAAAGCGGTTTTGTCTTGATCCTCTCTTTTAAGGCCTATCTGCCAGTAACCGGATCGCAAATCGATTGTAGACATAAGTTTTGTTGTTTTGGCTTCGTGCAGTAGGTCATCGACGCGTGGAAGTGGATATCGGTCAGGCTTAGTTATAGCGTTAAGTTTCCGATAGTCAATGCAAACTCGGACACCGCCTGTTTTCTTGGGCACCATGACTACTGGAGCAGCCCATGGTGAATCGCATTCAACAATTACACCACTTTCCAACATTGTTCGAATTTCGCATTTTAACTAATTTTTACAAGCTGGTGAAAGACGGTATGGCGGTAGTGCAATAGGGGATTCACTTCCGGTGTCAATTTCATGCGTAGCGTAAGACGTTACTGAGGTAGGCTCAGCAAATAAATCTGCATTCTTCAACAATAATAAATCCAATTCACTCTTCTCACAATCTGTTAGTTCGATGGCGTCAGTTTCCTGCAGCATTTTAAACTCTATGGAGTGGATATTCAAACAATAATATTCATCAGTACTTGTCTTTCGTACTTTCATGAGTGGCGCAAATAGCCGCGAAATACTTTCGGGAGTGCTTTCGCCTATGGGGAGTGCATCCCTAAAAATGTGTTGTGTTGAGTGTGGCGAATAATCGTTATTTCGGTTGGCTTTGTTAGTTGCCTTGAGAGGTGAATCAATGTCTGGGATACGTGGCGCTGTGCTCATTCGATACCCCTTTTCCACAAACTCAATAAATCTTGATTTCTTGGTCATGATTCCTTACCTAAACCAGAGATTTTGCAAGCGTTAATATATTCTCCGCCAATATCCATTGGCAAGAGCTGAGTGATTTCACTCGATTTATTAAAATCGTGCTTAACTTTCGGTTCGTCTTCGAAATACCAAAATCTTTGCGCCATGTTCAGCACAATACCTGCTTGTTCCATAAAATCGGCGCCAATGAGTGTGCGATTTTTGGTAGCGTTCGGTAGGGAAATCAGGCGAATTTTCCTTTGGCGATTTCCAATTATAACGTCGCAGATAGTACACAACACTTTTTGCGTGTCGGTACTTCCATCTGCTAAGGTGACATCGGCTTTGACGTCTTGAAATACACACCAATTTTGAGTTAAAATCTTTTTCAAGTGTGCGCTGGCAATGCTTGTCTTTGCTCCGGTGTCAAAAATAGCTTCTCCTTTTAACCCGAACATATCAATACGAACGAGCGGAATCGGTCTACCAACAATGGTTGTTGAAACGTTATGGAATGCGAGATACTGTGGGCTCTCTTTGTTTCGCCCACTACAATTAGTACAATTGGAACGGTATACACCTGGTGCACCGCATCCATAACATGCAAAAGTGGCCGTGCGCTTAGCCCCTGCATTTTGTGACGCTGCTTCGGCTGCGCTTGATATGCTAGCTTGTTGTTGTTGTAGTGATTGCTGCTGTTTTTTTCGTTTCATGCAAACGTCGACGGTATGGCCTCGAATTCGGCAAAAAGAGCATCGCTTTGGCTCATCTGCATACGACTGCTCAGTGACCGCATGTACGCTACGCGTAACTTCTTGCAAAAACATCTCCGCTTCACGGCAATGCGACAATAGTTCATCAAAGGTTGAAAGCATTTCACGACGAACTCGTTCTCGAATCTTAACGGAAAGCAGGCCGTAAATCATGCTAACTTATACAGTCTCGCTTACACTGTCTTTAAGTTGTGAAAACAGTAACCTTTTCTTACATACAAAAGCATCGGTAGGTTCTCTTGCTTGTTGTTTGCTTTCAAAAATTGACATAAAAATTTTCCAGTCGGGTGTTGGTGGTGAAAATGTAGTGCGGACTAAATCAATCGCCTCGACAAATGTTTTTACGCTTTCCTTCACCCTAATCCACCATGTTGCTGCATACTCTTCGAACAGAAGTGGCATTCCGCGCAATGCGTCTTCGTCGGAAACTCGTTCAATGTCTTTGTAGACGGTGACAGATGCAATGAACTCCTGTACAGCTTCTGGACTTCTCTGCCCACGGAAGCGTGCAGTGCACCCAGTAAATGAGCCTCCTTTTCTTTCGCCGGATATTGCTGCCATAATTTGGCTAAATTGCTCTGGTGAAAACGTTGCCATTTTTTCAGCTTTGTCGCGGTTCGCAGTCACTAAGTTGGGCGCCAATGAAATGATTGCGCTAACGTTAGGCGTCAATGAATTGGTTGGCCTCACGTTAGGCAACGAAGAATCGCTGGAGTTGCTCGACGAACGTAGAGTGTAGCTCATGTGGGAAAAGAACAAGAAAGAGAGTGCTGCCCAAAGCAATATTGTGCGCGCGACGCCTCTAACTGTCCTATCGAGCGGTACTCTTGCGGTTCTGTTAAACGTAGGAATGTGTGTCCTCCTCTTTTATTAAAGTAAAAAGCAGGAGTTACACTATATATATATATTATCACTTTATTGGATGTTTGTGTTTGCTTTCCTTCGGAGTGTTGCCCAAAGCAATATTGTGCGCACACGTCCGAAGCCTTTGCAAGCTCAAAGCCAATTGACCCTTCAAGATCAGCAACGCGATTTATATATCCTACAGAGCAATGGCAATTACTGTATTACTGTATGGGTTGCTATGCACTAAACACAGAGTTGCTTACATATAAGAATTAACAAAACCCCACAGGGTTGCAATATCTTAAGTAAAGTAATCTATTACAATGTGTAATCTATTATAATATTTAAATTCTAGTCTTAAAAGTATGTGATTGCTTCAATTGTAAATAAAATTATTTCATGAATTATTAAACGAAACCAAATGCGACTCTAATAACTTTAATTGATGACGAAATGGAGGAAGGGTAACGAAGAAATGACCTAGAGGGAGTGTGTGGGCTGATGGAGTCGAATGGGGTCTATTAGCAGGATGGGTGGGTTTAAGAAAATGGGGTGGAAAACTAACATCTTTCCTCCTCCCCTCTTATCAATTTGTTGTTGGCGCGCTTCAACGTTCCGCTTATAGATATTTTCGATATCTAAGTTGACGGCCGATAGTGCTTCGCTGGCTTTTGTCGTTTATTTTTTTTTCTTTTTCTTTTCTCTGCATACATTTAAATTTTTATGCGATTTTCATAGTATGGAACCGTGGCAACCCCACGCCCAATTTCCCTGAGCTAAGACTGTAGCAAGGCAAGGTATGCAGACCCGCCTCGGTAACATACGCCTTCCCTTTTCCCAGATTATGACAGCATTTAAGGCGAGAATCGTTACATAAGAATTTTTGGCGCCCAACGTGGTGCCGCTGCCCGAGGAGGTATCAAAGACATTATATTTGTCCTTCCTCACAGCTCTACCTTTTATCCTCACATATTTAATTTTATTTGTTAATGGGGTAAAGAAGCAGGTGTAGCATGGTTTGGATCACTTTGGACCATGACCGCCAATTTCCCCCAAAGCCACGATAACTCCTCAAAAACTAACTTCAGTTTAATTTAGGCAAAGATGCTGGAATTGCAGTTAATTAAGTTATCCTGATTATGCACCGCAGATTTAAATATTTTTGGATTGGAGTTAAAAACAGGTTTTTCTTTTCTTACGGAAGCGGACCTTCGGACCTACTGATTCATCTCGGTTTTTGACCGCTATTCCGGTAATGCTGGGACTTCACCCATATGATTTTCGGTATAGTTACTTTCTCGAAAATTTTAACTTTTGGATTGTTTGTCTTCTGAATTATTTTGGAGGTTAACCAAAGTTAAGCATCAAATAATTTGTTTTTTTTGCCAGCATTTATTTTTTTTGAGGGTTAGGCAACAACAATTTGGTTACAACTTTCTCGCGTAGGTTTTCGTACCCTACCTTACAGAGTAGTCATCAAATAATTTTTTTTTATATCAATAAATTATCTTATAGAGTTAAGAATATTTTTTCTACAAGGGTTTTATCCAATTATGAAGCCAGGTATGTTTTTCATGAATATTATATGCATACATATATATTGTTAGATATTGGTTTCGTTGAATTATCCATGTTATTTTGAGCGAACATTTGCCACAGAACATATACCCGTATTGCGAAACTTAAAAATGTTGGAGTAAAATTTTCCTTTAAGTCAAATAAATTTTTCGTATTGTCTCGAAATATTTTGTTGTATCTTGATTTAACTGGAGCTGTTATCTTCATATTTCGTCCAGTTGAGGCCGTTTTGTTTATTATGCCTGTGACACGCACTCCTGGGAAAGCCTCGTGTAGCCTTGAACTAGACATTATGAATAGCACAATCTGTGTAATATGTAGCGATGACTTACAAAGCAGTGGAGTAGGAGTGCTCACTCCTTGCAATCACAAATTCCATTCAAATTGTATTCGTGGATGGTTGGAAAACAATCAAACTTGCCCAGTTTGCAGACAAGCATGTAATGTGAATGATTTAAAGTCTGCAGTAGAAGAGGTTGAGACTGCTAATCCGCCTTCTGTTCGAAAGACTGGTACAATACCGCGCGATCGACCCATTACTTGCGGATTTGCGCAAAATATTCCTCCTACTCAGATTACTTCAGCTTCAGTACACACGTCCGAACATACAAATAGCCCTAGATATAGACGCGGAGCCATATCAGAGGGAAGAGTTCAGGAATTAATATCAGAGTCACTGAGCCTTTTTCAGGAAGAAATTACGAGTACCATTTTAAATGAGTTGCGAAACATTATAGGCAATCTGAATTTAGCAGGGAATAGGTCACTTTCCCCTACAAATTTTCGAAGAGACGAGTCACGCGCATGGCCGCCTGATGCTCCTTACGAAGAACGGTCCTCAAATCGAGTTTTTGCGAACGAGAGGCGTCATGAATCGTTTGGCGTGAGTAGATTTTCGATCGCTAGTGAAAAACTATCTAATCTAATTCGCAACTGGCAGATTCGTTTTAGTGGGCTAACTGATAGCTTGTCGATAGGCCAATTTATTTACCGTGTTAATATTTTAACGTCTTTGCACCTCAACGGTAATTTCGACCTCTTATGCCAGCATGTACATTCCCTTTTTGAGGGAAAAGCACTTCAGTGGTTCTGGAGATACCGTCAACAGCGCGATAGTTTAGAATGGTTTGAGTTGTGTGAAGCAATGCGAAGACAATTCAAAGACTTTGCCACCGATTCAGAGATTCGTAACGATATTAGAAGAAGAAGGCAGAGGCCAAATGAACTTTTTGATGACTTTCTCGACGCAGTCATGGAAATGAGCGACCGCCTACGACTTCAAATGAGTGACTCAGAATTAGTTGAGACTCTTATGCGCAATCTAAAGCCAGATTTGCGGCTTGAGTTGCTCGATTTGGACATCCATGACATGCCAAGTTTACGTAGAGAAGCCCGAAAACACGAAAAGTTTTTCCGCGATTTACCCTCTTTGGGGTAATGGGTCGAATCCATTGAGACGACAAATTTCTCAGCTATCCCATGCAATTGCAGATGATACATTGGCAGATTCTCAAAATGAAGAAGCTGTTGGTGAAATCGAGGCAATTGATGTCAAAAAACTTAAGTGCTGGAACTGCGAGGAGACAGGACATCGTTATCAAGACTGCTTTAAGACGCGGCGGATCTTTTGTTATGGTTGTGGTGCCGCAGATACCTATAAGCCGTCATGCCCTAAATGCTCAACAACGTCGGAAAACACCAAGAAGGATGTTCGTTTGATGTCGGACGGACGTCCTGCTCCCAAAACTCGGAATCAGAGATAGAAAGTATCTTACCACCAGATTTACAAACCATAATTCCGGATGTAACTTGCCACAAAGTTGAAGATTTAGATTTACAAAGAAAATCATCAATTCGAAAGTACTCTCACCATCTTCAAAAACCATATCATGTTCGGTTGGCCGAATATAAAAGGGCAAGAGAGCGTATATTCTCTATGTTGCTTCCAAAACCATTAAAATCTCGGTCAAGCCAACGTATGCACGAATATTGGCAATGCAAAAAATCACTGCGAAAGCATGTAATATCCTCAATTATTTATAATGCCTCGGACATTCGTCCTTACGCCAATCTTTTAATTTTTGGTAAACCTTATCTTAGTCTACTTGATAGCGGGGCAAATAAAAGTTGCCTAGGTTCAAATCTAGCAAAATCTATTATAGAAGAAGGAAGTCACAAATATCAGAAGTTCGTTGGTAATGTTAAAACAGCAGACGGGAAGAAACAGACTGTAGCTGGGGCGATCACGATTTCTTTGAAGTTTAATAACCAAGAAAAGAAAGTTGAGTTCCTGATAGTTCCTTCCGTTACCAATGACGTGATATGCGGTATGGACTTTTGGCAAGCGTTTGACTTAAAAGTACATTCCGACCCGTGTGTTAACCAATTTTCCGCTGAAGACGAATCAGAAGCTTTACAACTTACTTCCACACAAAAGTATCAGATTGAAATGGCAATATTCGCTTTTCCGTCATTCGAAAAAGAAGGTCTTGGTACCACGACTTTGATCGAGCACCATATTGACACTGGAACAGCAGCACCAGTAAAGCAAAGGTACTATCCAATATCCCCAGCCATGGAGAAAATATTTTGCAAAGAGATAGACCGAATGCTGGAATTAGGAGTAATTGAGGAAGCCGAGAGTTCATCTTGGTCGTCACCAGGTGTTCTCGTAGTCAAGCCAGGAAAAGCTAGATTTTGTTTAGACTCCAGGAAATTGAATGAGTTGACAGTTAAAGATGCATATCCTATTCCAAATATCGATGGCTTACTCTCACGATTGCCACCTGTGCATTGTATCTCAAAAATATACAAATGTATAAAATTAAAAATACGGTAAATTTTGGAAATTTCATGTACATACCTAGAGTATATTAAGTTTTCTATTCTTTTTTTTTTTATTAATTCGGAATCTAAACTTGAAATTAATTCGGCTTTATATTGCCTATTTATCAGGATCATAGCTCATAAGTGTTATGTTGTTAAGAGACAGTGAAAATAACTGATAGTGTTAGTGTGATAACATTATGGGAATACTCTGCTGTCAGCGCGAATATCACGGACACTTCCGCTCTCAAACTTCGAAACTAGTGTCCCACATTTTATGTTAATTAACATTAATTTTAGAACCAGATTGGTCGTGAGCCTACATGGCTAGTTGCATCAAACTTCTTCGAACGTCGCACGCTGAGCTCAACGTCGCATCGATGTAAGCCATGCATATGTAAGTAATTGTGTAATTAACTCTATATGCAGTATATCTACGCATATTCTATTGCTAGATGTGGGATGGATAACCTTTTATATTTCTTTTGTGGGTAAGGATAATCATAGAGATAATCATAAATCATAAATGAAAGAAACTAAGAAAGTTAACGGAAAGAAGAGTAATAGAGAGTTAAATGAAGAACAAAATCTTGAAAACTAAATTCGATTGAGTTGAGAGTCAGCAGTTCCGTCGTGATGTTCGCAATCAAATATTTTCGAAAATGTAATGAAAATAGCTTATTCCGATGAATAGTAGAAGTTGAATCTAGAGTTTGTTTAAATTAAATCGTAAATACAATTCGTAATTTCTTTATGAGTTAAGTTAATAATATGAAAAGGTACAAATTAATTGTAAATAAAATTATTTCATGAATTATTAAACGAAACCAAATGCGACTCTAATAACTTTAATTGATGACGAAATGGAGGAAGGGTAACGAAGAAATGACCTAGAGGGAGTGTGTGGGCTGATGGAGTCGAATGGGGTCTATTAGCAGGTTGGGTGGGTTTAAGAAAATAAGGTGGAAAACTAACATCTTTCCTCCTCCCCTCTTATCAATTTGTTGTTGGCGCGCTTCAACGTTCCGCCTATAGATATTTTCGATATCTAAGTTGGCTGCCGATAGTGCTTCGCTGGCTTTTGTCGTTTATTTTTTTTTCTTTTTCTTTTCTCTGCATACATTTAAATTTTTATGCGATTTTCATAGTATGGAACCGTGGCAACCCCACGCCCAATTTCCCTGAGCTAAGACTGTAGCAAATCAAGGTATGCAGACCCACCTCGGTAACATACGCCTTCCCTTTTCCCAGATTATGGCAGCATTTAAGGCGAGAATCGTTACAACCTTGTATCCGTGGTGAATTGGCCAATAAAATCTAGTTGGCGCATTCGTCGATGGGGCGCTTTTTCAAACCTTTGACGGAAGGCATATAGCAACGGACGGTGGTCTGTAATGATGTAGCAACTTCGACCTTCGATCATATATCGAAAATGGCAAATCCGTGGATAAATAGCTGTTAGTTCGCGATCGTAGGTGCTATAATTACGCTGGGCATCCGTTAATTTCTTTGAGTAAAAACCCAAAGGTTTAAATTCTCCATTTATTACCTGATGGAAGGCGGCACCTACAGCCATATCCGAAGCGTCGGTGTAGAGGGCAAGGGTTGCGCAAGTTGCAGAATACGCGAGATATGTTGCATTAGCCAACTCATTTTTGCATCTTTCGATTGCTGGCTCTGCTTTCGTTGTCCATACTCAAGGCGTACGGTCCTTTTTTTATTTCCGATAACGAGATTATGAAGCAGCTCCTGGTTAAAAGCCGCGTGTGGCAAGAATCTTCTATAAAGATTTATCATCGCGATGAAACTTTTTAATTATTTTGCTAGGAATGGCTAGGATGGCTTAGGAAAACTTTTAATAGCTGCAACCATATCTGGCAGTGGTTTAATTCCTTCAGAATTCACGTAGTGTCCGAGAAAATTTAGTTCGCTTCTACCGAACTAACACTTTTTTACATTTATTGTAAGATCATATTCGCGTAGTATTTTAAAAACGATTTGCAAGTGCTCACGGTGTACTGAAGACGATGGGACGCAGATATCGTCTATGTACGGAAACACGAAATCTAGTTCCCTCAGCACTCCGTTAATTAACGGCTGAAAAGTCTGCGCACCATTACAGAGACCGAACGTCGTGTACAAGAATTCGAATGACCCGAATGGCGATGTTATTGCTGTTTTACTGATATCATCTGAATGTATGCGAAGCTGATTAAAAGCTTTATGCAAGTCCACTTTGGAAAAAATCGTTTTTCCTCGTAATATGTTTGTGAAATCGAAGAGGTAAGGCAATGTGCAACAGGCTTTCCCAATTGCTACTTGGGGGTCGATGTCAGCCAATTCAGATAGATATCGGCGAATGGCTTCGTTGAATCAAATTCCCCGATTTCGACGGATGCGGACATTGTTGGTGATGAAAGCATGGATTTGACTCCAGTTAAGTTGTTGATAGGCTGATTGCGCCGCATTTCAGCAAGTTATAGTGCCGGATAAAATATGCACCTCTGATTGGCGAAGTAACGTCGGCGACAACGAAATACCAGTGGGCGTCACGTCGGAGGCCAAAGTCTAATTGAATACGTTTTTCTGCGAATTCTTTTATGGGCAAACCATTAGCAGCATACAGCTGTGTGGCTGTAGTTCGCATGTCGTAGCTTTTGGACGTCAATGACAGCACGGAACTATAATCGCCCGTGTCCACCAAAATGCGTTTATTTGTAATTTTGTCGGTAACTTGTAAGCGAAAAATTGAACGTTGCGTGGCAATGCGTATGCCAAGAAGTTGATTGTATAACGGCTTGTACGGTGCGTTGTTACCGAACTTCTGGTGGTACCAGCACTTGTCGCGGCTAATCGGTGAGTCTCGGCTGCTCGACCGGCTGTTTTGCGTATGCCTGCGTGTTGGCAAACGCGAGCGAGAATTAAATTCCCTAAATGAATTGCAGAACTCTAAAACTGCTGCTCGGAACTCTTGAATTTGATTGGAGGTTGAGCATCGCCGATTGTTTCTGATATTCGGGTAAATTCGAAAGCAGCTCCAGATGAAGTGCCTACGACGGGTTGAGAGATTTCGGGCAAGGGTTTTGTCCACAATCTTTAAGTGCGGCTTTACCAAGAACGTTGCCAGCTACTCGCTTTATTTCGCTATACAGTTAAGACGGCCTAGCGGCATTTCTCACTATATGCGGTTGAGCCGCCGGTGTTCCCTGTCTGTAAATTGCGCCAGAATTCGGTGTTTGCGTCGCTAAGCTGTGATATAACACACAGCTCTAAAGCGGCTAGAACTGTTGCAGCTTTCTGCTATGAACCAGAAGTCCATCGTAGTGAACCATGCTTCTATGTTTCCGCTTGGCATTGGAGGAATGGGCAATCTAGAGTACACCACTGCCACGTTTCCGGCCAGCAACGACTACGTAGCCGGTGATGGGAGGCCACTGTCGTTCATATCCAAAATTCGCAAAGCTCGTGCTTCTCAGTTTACGGTATCACCAGTTTGGTTTATGTGGATGCTTACTCGTGTAGCCGTTGAATCGAATTTAGTATTAAAAGAGTAGACGGATGTAAAAAAAAATATATTTGTTTATTAATTTCAATCTAAACTTTTTCTTATTAAAATTTAATTAAAGTTCAAGTAGAATTTCCTGTTTGGTAGCACGTGTGAAGAGATGATGTATATTTGCTGTCAGTGTCCATTTGAGAAGAAGGAACAACCAAGGAATAGAAAAAAACCGAAGGCAAAAATTAACGCACGATATTTGTCTTGCCGAATCACTCCGATTTATAATATAATAAAATGGGTTCCGATGAACTTGGTGTGCAGCCACATATATGTATAAGGCCGTACAAACAATATTAGTAATATTGTTTTTTGTTTTGTTTCCAATTCAGTATATTATACCTATTATCAAAGCTAAATAATAAAACGTCTAGGATCACGTTGCTACTTATTTCACGTTTTATAAAAATACTTTCAGACTATTAAAAAAATATTTAAAATATCCATTGCGAGACTTATTTTTATACCCGCGCACTTGGGCACAAGGGTATTATAACTTTGTTCGCACAACGGTTGCTTGTGACAGCATAACGGAATCAAGATAGACATACATATGTATACCAAAATGCTCAGAATGAAAAGATTTTGCGATGTCTGCTGTCCGTCCGTCTGTGCGTTCGTCCGTGAATAAAAATTGAGATATCCGAATGAAACTCGGTAGGTAGATTGTACTTGACCAGAGCAGGATGGTATTGTAAATGGGCAAAATCGGACAATAACCACGCCCACCTCCCATATAACGGCTATTGTCGAAAATGCAAAAACTGCTATATTTAAGTAGCTATGAACGCTAATTTGCTCAAATTTGGTATGTAGTGTTGTATTCGAGCAGGAAATCCGACTGTATACAAATTGTAAGCGGGGCGCGTGGCACCGCCCACTTATGAGTTCATATGTATATCTCTGGAACTAAAGCCTACATTGGTTTTACCGTAGTTGGTTTTTACATCGGAAACATAGCCCTACGTATTTAACAGGTAAATACAATCTACGAGATCTACGGAGGCTTAACCTACACGGCCCCCAGATACGTATTACACTATGACTATTTAAGCGATATTTGGAAAATTATCAAAATCTGATCATAACCACGCCCACCTGCCATATAACGGTAATTTTCGAAAACACTAAAATTCGGACATTTCAAAAATGTTGAAGGGAAATATCTTGACTTTAGTATGTGGTGTTGTATTGCACCCAGATATCCGACCATATGAAAATTTTAGAAAAGGGGCGTGTCATCGTCCACTTTGGAGTTCATATGTACATATATCCCTAGAAATCCTTTATCGATTTTGCCCAAATTTAGTACAGATATTACAGATACTTCTGTAACTAGTGAAACTAAATTGCTCAAATTTGGTATGTAGTTTTGTATTAAATCAAGAAATCCGATTATATGAAAATTTTGAAAAGGAGGCTTCCATCAAGTTCGGTTTTGCCCGAATTTAGTCTCGGCTTTATTAATTTCAAAATTTAGCTGAAAGCGAGCGCCGGGTATATAAAGTTCGATCAAACTTAGCCACTTCTTTACTTGTTTACATATAGCCAGGTTAAAAGATAAATTAAATTAACATAAATAAATTTGCATATGTTTTTTTACCCGACACGGAAGATTTTACCTTGTATGTATGTATGTAAAAAAATGCTACTTCGTATTGCGGACGGTGGTCTGTAATGACGTAGCAACTTCGACCTTCGATCATATATCGAAAATGGCAAATCCCTGGATAAATAGCTGTTAGTTCGCGATCGTAGGTGCTATAATTACGCTGGGCATCCGTTAATTTCTTTGAGTAAAAACCCAAAGGTTTAAATTCTCCATTAATTACCTGATGGAAGGCGGCACTTACAGCCATATCCGAAGCGTCGGTGTAGAGGGCAAGGGTTGCGCAAGTTGCAGAATACGCGAGATATGTTGCATTAGCCAACTCATTTTTGCATCTTTCGATTGCTGGCTCTGCTTTCGTTGTCCATACTAAAGGCGTACGGTCCTTTTTTTATTTCTGATAACGAGATTATGAAGCAGCTCCTGGTAAAAAGCCGCATGTGGCAAGAATCTTCTATAAAGATTTATCATCGCGATGAAACTTTTTAATTATTTTGCTAGGAATGGCTAGGATGGCTTAGGAAAACTTTTAATAGCTGCGACCATATCTGGCAGTGGTTTAATTTCTTCAGAATTCACGTAGTGTCCGAGAAAATTTAGTTCGCTTCTACCGAACTCACACTTTTTTACATTTATTGCAAGATCATATTCGCGTAGTATTTTAAAAACGATTTGCAAGTGCTCACGCTGTAATGTGACTGAAGACGATGCGACGCAGATATCGTCTATGTACGGAAACACGAAATCTAGTTCCCTCAGCTCTTCGTTAATTAACCGCTGAAAAGTCTGCGCACCATTACAGAGACCGAACGTCGTGCATAGTTTTCAAAAACTTTTCGCAATTATATATGTAAATTAAAATTAAATTTTTTAATCACTTTTCATTAATTTTGCAAACTACATTATTATCAAAAACCTTTCGAGATTATACATGTAAATTAAATCTTTCATTTTATTGATATTTGTGTAAACTTTTTCACAATATTAAAAAAAAAAATATTTGAACACACACTGCTATCTTTTGCTTGCATGTGGCTCAACACCCCTTTCCTCTTGTATGGTTACACCTTTTCATCGCATGACATATTTTCAGCGGACTTCAATATCTGACTTTTTTTCTGTAAGACATATGTATATATATATATTTTTTTTTTTGCCAACATTAGGGTGCGGTAATTGGTAGCTGGTTGCAGCTTTAAGTGCTTGAACTTTTTGAGGTTTTCGGTTATGTCAGACTTTGAAATACAATTTATAGAATACCAAGCTAATTTTGTTAAAATAACTAACCGAATTTTGCAAAATCGACCATTGTCGACAAACGTTATTAAACTCAAAGGATACAAAGATTCTCTTATAGCTTGTTATAATGAAGTTGTGTTGCCCGTAACCGATAACAAATCGATACATAATTGCCAAGAAGTGCAAGAAAAGTTATCACGCTGCAAGGATCTATTAGTAAAGTGCTTTGTTAAGTTAGATTGCCAGATTTCAATTCCGAAGGACGCATTAAACCTTATATTCCAAACGAACGTAGTCGATTCGGAATCAGAAGAATTTGCTGACGCTCAGTCAGACGCATCGTTAGATTTTTGTATGAACAGAAGCACGTCACTTCCCGATTTAAAGCACTCATTATTGTAGATAACGCTGCACCAGCAGCTACCAGCTCACCTGATATTATCGATTTTTCTTAAATTTTTAAAAGATGGCTACAAATTACTTTACTTATACATAGACTATGCAGACATATTTGCACTTCCGGACGACAAAATGACATAAACAACTGCTACGAACAAAAAAAGAAGGAGGCTGTGTCAGAGACACGGCCATTAAGTTTAACGTAGAATACGCCATCCGATAAGACAGAAAACATATGTATAATGATAATTTATAATGATAAATAATACAAGCAAATGAATTTCTTTATTTGATAGTTACTTTTGATGATATACATAAGCTTATGACAGGAAAATAGGATAAAAATGTTTTTAAATTATCAATTAAATTTCTCGCAAAAACGAAGTCAATGGTAGTTATCAATAGTAAAGATAAATGATAAATAACAGACCCAAATCTATTTGATTATTTGAAAGTTACTTTTGAGAATATAGGCTTATGATAGGAAAAATAGGATAAATATGTTTTTAAATTAACATTTAAAATATCTCGCAAAAACTAAGTCAATGGTTGTGTTATCAATAGTTGTGGGAGCATCATTTCGAATATAATCCAAATTAAACGTATCGCTCATAAATTTCGCCAATCTAGTTTTTGAAATGATTTCTGTGTTAAAATCACCACCAATAAGCAGTAGTTGGCAGCGCTTTCTCTGCCTTTACTCTACTTAAATTTTCCCGCCTAAAATTATGCAACAAAATGAACGTCTATTCACCACTACTACACACTTAACCAAACACCACACACATATTTGTTTGGATGTGTTTATAAAATTTTCATTTGAGAAATTTTAATATTAGGAAGATATCAACCAATATGAAATGTATGTCAAACGAAAGCTAACATCTTCATTTGACTACAAAAAAATTTTTAAAAAAATTTATCTCGCCGTTTCCTTATAATTAAAGAAATAGAGATTACAACAATAACAATCTGACATGGGTGTCCATACCGTAAGGTAAGACGTATTCTACGCCAAAACTACGATTGACAGACAATAATCTAGTTTACATAAAGAAATACCTTTTACTATATACCCAGCGTGAAAAAATAAACCGTCAAGTTACGAAATTATTAGAAAACGAACTAATTGAAGAAAGTTATTGGAATTATAATGGCCCTTTAATTGTTGTTCCGAAAAAGATGCTAATGGTCAAAGAGCGTACCGTATGTGTGTAGATTTCTCTGCTGTTAACAAAAAACTGGTTGCCGATAAATTGCCTCTCGCTAGAGTAGACGACATCTTATTTTCAACCTTAGAGCTACGTTTTGAATAAGCACAATATAACTTTACCATCGAGTACATTAAGGGAAAAACAAACATAGGCGCAGATGCACTTTCACGCATTCATTTTGACGATATCAGGAAATCTACGAAGCACATTCTTGCAGTTAAAACTAGAGCTATGACGAAGCAATGTTGAGGTAAAGACTTACAAAACAAAGACAATACAGACAATACAACTCAGACAATAAACGTTAACGATAAATTTGCCTACAATTTCTCAAAAAAGGTACCGCGGCCTAAAGATGACGAATTTTTCAATCATTTTTTTATTACAAATTTAAACACAAGAGGAAATAAACATTTAAAATCCTTACAAATTATATTAACAGACACTGTAGAAACTGTAACCGACGACAACAAAAAACTAGAACTAATGAAAATCTACCAAGATGACCCAATTGCAGGCGGCCACTGGGGAGTGAAAAAATTATACCGAAAAATTCGAGCAAAGTATTATTGGAGACTAGATTTCCGTACATAGACGATATCTTCGTCACATCGTCTTCAGTCACACTACACCTTGAGCACTTGCAAATCATTTTTAAAAGACTACGCGAATATGATCTTGCAATTAATGTAAAAAAGTGTGAGTTCGGTAGAAGCGAAATAAATTTTCTCTGACACTACGTGAATTCTGAAGGAATTAAACCACTGCCAGATATGGTCGCAGCTATTAAATGTTTTCCTAAGCCATCCTAGCCATTCCAAGCAAAATAATTAAAAAGTTTCATCGCGATGATAAATCTTTATAGAAGATTCTTGCCACATGCGACTTTTTACCAGGAGCTGCTTCATAATCTCGTTATCGGAAATAAAAAAAGGACCGTACGCCTTTAGTATGGACAACGACAGCAGAGCCAGCAATCGAAAGATGCAAAAATGAGTTGGCTAATGCAACATATCTCGCGTATTCTGCAACTGGCGCAACCCTTGCCCTCTACACCGACGCTTCGGATATGGCTGTAGGTGCCGCCTTCTATCAGGTAATTAATGAAGAATTTAAACCTTTAAGATTTTACTCAAAGAAATTAACGGATGCCCAGCGTAATTATAGCACCTACGATCGCGAACTAACAGCTATTTATCCAGGGATTTGCCATTGCTCTATGCCTTCCGTCTAAAATTTCCATATAGTCGGATTTCTGGGTGCAATACAACACCACATACTAAAGTCAAGATATTTCCCTTCAACATTTTTGAAATGTCCGATTTTTAGTGTTTTCGAAAATTACCGTTATATGGCAGGTGGGCCGCTGTGCGGTGCGTGCTATAACTTGATATGCCGGTGAGTTCGAGGTTCGAACCTCAGCCAGGGCAAGCAAAATCTTAATCATAGAAAAAAAAAGTTTTTTTCTAATGGCGGCCACATCTCAGCAGGCAATGGCAAACCTCCGAGGGTATTTCTGCCATGAAAAAGCTTCTCATTAAATACATCTGCCGTTCGGAGTCGGCACAAAACTGTAGGTCCCTCCATTTGTGGTATAATATAAAGACGCACACCACAAATGGTAGGAGAAACTCGGCCAAACACTGAGCTATATAGCGTAAGCGACAAAATTATATTATATATATGGCAGGTGGGCGTGGTTATGGTCAGATATTGATAAATTTCCAAATATCGCTTAAATAGTCATAGTGTAATATGTATACCAACTTTGAACAAAATCGGGGTAGGGGGTTCCAGAGATATATGTAAATATGAACTCATAAGTGCGCGGTGCCACGCGCCCCGTATACAATTTTTATACAGTCGGATTTCCTGCTCAAATACAACACTACATACCAAATTTGAGCAAATTAGCGCCCATAGATACTAAAATATAGCAATTTTTGCATTTTCGACAATTGCCGTTATATGGGAGGTGGGCGTGGTTATTGTCC
This sequence comes from Philophylla caesio, assembly GCA_963971545.1. NCBI lineage: Eukaryota > Metazoa > Arthropoda > Insecta > Diptera > Tephritidae > Philophylla > Philophylla caesio. Next base: position 113,935,731 of record OZ020604.1, on the reverse strand, counting down.
GATTTTGCCCATTTTCAATACCAACCTCCTCTGGTCAAGGACAATCTACCTACCGAGTTTCATTAAGATATCTCAATTTTTACTCACGGAAGAACGCACAGACGGACGGACAGCAGACATCGCTATATCTTTTCATTCTGAGCATATTGGTATACATATGTCTATATATATCTTGATTCCGTTATGCTGTCACAAGCAACCGTTGTGCGAACAAAGTTATAATACCCTTGTGCCCAAGTGCTCGGGTATAAAAATAAGTCTCGCAATGGATATTTTAAATATTTTCTTAATAGTCTGAAAGTATTTTTATAAAAAGTGAAATAAGTAGCAACGTGATCCTAGACGTTTTATTATTTTGATAATAGGTATAATATACTGAATTGGAAACGAAACAAAAAACAATATTACTAATATTGTTTGTACGGCCATATATATGTGGCTGCACACCAAGTTCATCGGAACCCATTTTGTTATATTATAAATCTTCTCAAATGGACACTGACAGCAAATATACATCATCTCTTCAGACGTGCTACCAAACAGGAAATTCTACTTGAACTTTAATTAAATTTTAATAAGAAAAAGTTCAGATTGAAATTAATAAACAAAAATATTTTTTTTACATCCGTCTATTCTTTTAATACTAAATTCGATTTAACGGCTACACGAGTAAGCATCCACATAAACCAAACCGGTGATCCCGTAAACTGAGAAGCACGAGCTTTGTGAATTTTGGATATGAACGACAGTGGCCTCCCATCACCGGCTACGTAGTCGTTGCTGGCCGGAAACGTGGCAGTGGTGTACTCTAGATTGCCCATTCCTCCAATGCCAAGCGGAAACATAGAAGCATGGTTCACTACGATGGACTTCTGGTTCATAGCAGAAAGCTGCAACAGCTCTAGCCGCTTTAGAGCTGTGTGTTATATCACAGCTTAGCGACGCAAACACCGAATTCTGGCGCAATTTACAGACAGGGAACACCGGCGGCTCAACCGCATATTGTCAGAAATGCCGCTAGGCCATCTTAACTGTATAGCGAAATGAAGCGCGTAGCTGGCAACGTTCTTGGTGAAGCCGCACTTAAAGATTGTGGACAAAACGCTTGCCTGAAATCGCTCAGCCCGTCGTAGGCACTTCATCCGGAGCTGCTTTCGAATTTACCCGAATAACAGAAACAATCGTCGATGCTCAACCTCCAATCAAATTCAAGAGCTCCGAGCAGCAGTTTTATAGTTCTGCAATTCGTTTAGGGAATTTAATTCTCGCTCGCGTTCGCCAACACGCAGGCATACGCAAAACAGCCGGTCTAGCAGCCGATACTCACCGATTAGCCGCGACAAGTGCTGGTACCACGAGAAGTTCGGTAACAACGCACCGTACAAGCCGTTACGCAGACTTGTATACAATTATCTTCTTGGCATACGCATTGCCACGCAACGTTCAAGTTTTCGCTTACAAGTTACCGACAAAATTACAAATAAACGCATTTTGGCGGACACGGGCGATTATAGTTCCGTGCTGTCATTGACGTCCAAAAGCTACGACATGCGAACTACAGCCGCACAGCTGTATGCTGCTAACGGTTTGCTCATAAAAGAATTCGCAGAAAAACGTGTTCAATTAGACTTTGGCCTCCGACGTGACTCCCACTGGTATTTCGTTGTCGCCGACGTTACTTCGCCAATCAGAGGTGCAGACTTTATCCGGCACTATGACTTGCTGTGGCCGCTGTGGTCGAGTTGGTAGCGGGCGAGCTATAACTCGATATGCCGGTGAGTTCGAGGTTCCAATCTCAGTTAGGGCAAGCAAAATCTTAATGATAGAAAAAGTTTTTTCTAATAGCGGTCACACCTCGGCAGGCAATGGCAAACCTCCGAGGGTATTTCTGCCATGAAAAAGCTTCTCATTAAATACATCTGCCGTTCGGAGTCGGCACAAAACTGTAGGTCCCTCCATTTGTGGTATTATATAAAGACGCACACCACAAATGGTAGGAGAAGCTCGGCCAAACACTGAGCTATATAGTGTACGCGCCAAAATTATATATATATGACTTGCTGAGATGCGGCGCAATCAGCCTATCGATAACTTTACTGAAGTCAAATCCATGCTTTCATCACCGAAAATGTCCGCATCCGTCGAAATCAGGGCATTTGATTCAACGAACCAATTCGCCGATATCTATCTGACTTGGCTGACTTCGACCCTCAAGTAGCAATTGGGCAAGCCTGTTGCACATTGTAAAAAAAAAACGACGGAACGTGGCGCCCCTGTGACGATTATCGAGCTTTGAACGCTCAAACCGTAGCAGACCGCTTTCCCTTGCCTTACCTCTTCGATTTCACAAACATATTACGAGGAAAAACGATTTTTTCCAAAGTGGACTTGCATAAAGCCTTTAATCAGCTTCGCATACATTTAGATGAGATCAGTAAAACAGTAATACCATCGCCATTCGGGCCATTCGAATTCTTGTACACGACGTTCGGTCTCTGTAATAGTGGGCAGACTTTTCAGCGGATAATTAACGAAGTGCTGAGGGAACTAGATTTCGTGTTTCCGTATATAGACGATATCTGCGTCGCATCGTCTTCAGTCACATTACACCGTGAGCACTTGCAAATCGTTTTTAAATACTAGGCGAATATGATCTTGCAATAAATGTAAAAAAGTGTGAGTTCGGTAGAAGCGAACTAAATTTTCTCTGACACTACGTGAATTCTGAAGGAATTAAACCACTGCCAGATATGGCCGCAGCTATTAAAAGTTTTCCTAAGCCATCCTAGCCATGCCTAGCAAAATAATTAAAAAGTTTCGTCGCGATGATAAATCTTTATAAAAGATTCTTGCCACACGCGGCTTTTTACCAGGAGCTGCTTCATATTCTCGTTATCGGAAATGAAAAAAGGACCGTACGCCTTTAGTATGGACAACGACAGCAGAGCCAGCAATCGAAAGATGCAAAAATGAGTTGGCTAATGCAACATATCTCGCGTATTCTGTAACTGGCGCAACCCTTGCCCTCTACACCGACGCTTCGGATATGGCTGTAGGTGCCGCCTTCTATCAGGTAATTAATGGAGATTTAAACCTTTGGGTTTTTACTCAGAGAAATTAACAGATGCCCAGCGTAATTATAACACCTACGCTCGCGAACTAACAGCTATTTATCCAGGGATTTGCCATTTTCGAAGGTCGAAGTTGCTACGTCATTACAGACCACCGTCCGTTGCTATATGCCTTCCGTCCAAGTCTTGAACCCCTCCCCCCCCCATCGACGAATGTGCCAACCACCACGGATATAAGGTATACTCCAGGGAAAGACAATGTTACTGTGAACTTCTTATCCCGCATTCAGTCGATAGAACGGATCGTCGACTACCAGAAAATGGCGTGCGCCCAGCAGTGTGACGTTGAGCTGCAACGACTGCAAACCCAAGCAGGTAAGAGCTCTTCTATTAAGCTAAAACCATTCCCTATTCTAGGTTGCGAACAACAGCTTATATGCGACACATCTATCATAAGGCCATACGTTCCGAAGGAGTTTCGAAATAAAATTATATCGGTAATTCACAACCTGTCGCCTCCGGGCAATCGTTACACAGCATAATTAATCACCAGCCGGTTCGTCTGGCCAGGTATCCGTAAAGAGGTTGCAACCTTCGTGAGAAGCTGCGAATCGTGCCAGCGCGCTAAAGTGCACCGACATACAAAATCGCCCCTATTAAAATACGAGCCATCTAAGGAGCATTTCGCTCATATTAATTAATGGAGAATTTCAACCATTGGGTTTCTACTCAGAGAAATTAGCGAATGCCCAGCGTAAGTAAAGCACCTACGATCGCAAACTAAGTGCTGAAGTTAACTGGAGTAAATATTATTTGCTAAAGGAAGCGTTTGAAAAGTTCAATACTCCATTGCCATCATCGGCGCCTGTAGAACGACTGTTCTTTTGCAGGCATAATAAATGCCCCAAGACGGCAGGCTTTGACCGACCGTTCGTTCGAAAAGTTGGTTTTATTAAAAGCAAATGCCAATTTTGCAACAAAAAACTAAGAGTAATGAATTTATTTATTTATATAAGTTATTTTTTGCCACATGAATTGCTTTTTTACATGTACATATGTACGAGTATGCATGTTAATGCTATTGCTCTGAAGTATTATATTTAATTTGTTTATTTGTTTATAAAATTAAAAATGTTGGTAATGAGTAAAGGAAAGTTAATAAAGAAAATATGAAAAAAGGAAATATAATCATAAAATAAAAAAAAATATATTGAAACAACTAGTAATATGTTTATAAAAGTAGTTTAAAGAATTTCTATTTGCTCCTTTTTTGTTTTTTCTAAATTTTGTTTGAAAAGTTTGAGCAAAACTTGCGATCTAAGTAATTGAAAGTAATTGAACTAATTGAAAAAACTAATTTAATTAGATATTTCAATTAGTTCAATTAGTTTCAATTAGTTTGAACTAATTGCAAAAAATTGCAATTATTTTTCAATTATTCTAATCGTAATTGATTAGTAATTGAAAAAAAAAAACTAATTGAAGTTTCTAATCAATTATCTAATTGTGAATATGGATCTAATCTAATTGCTAATGATTGCAATTACTAATCATTATTTAACAGCTATGTGTATATCCATATATGTAAATTAAATTTTTCTAATTTCTGCATAGTTTTCAAAAACTTTTCGCAATTATATATGTAAATTAAAATTAAATTTTTTAATCACTTTTCATTAATTTTGCAAACTATATTATTATAAAAAACCTTTCGAGATTATACGTGTAAATTAAATCTTTCATTTTATTGATATTTGTGTAAACTTTTCAACAATATTAAAAAAAAAAATATTTGAACACACACTGCTATCTATTGCTTGCATGTGGCTCAACACCCCTTTCCTCTTGCATGCTTACACCTTTTCATCGCATGACATATTTTCAGCGGACTTCAATATCTGACTTTTTTTCTGTAAGACATATGTATATATATATATATATTTTTTTGTTTGCCAACATTAGGGTGCGGTGAGTGGTAGCTGGTTGCAGCTTTAAGTGCTTGCACTTTTTGAGGTTTTCGGTTATGTCAGACTTTGAAATACAATTTATAGAATACCAAGCTAATTTTGTTAAAATAACTAACCGAATTTTGCAAAATCGACCATTGTCGACAAACGTAATTAAACTCAAAGGATACAAAGATTCTCTTATAGCTTGTTATAATGAAGTTGTGTTGCCCGTAACCGATAACAAATCGATACATAATTGCCAAGAAGTGCAAGAAAAGTTATCACGCTGCAAGGATCTATTAGTAAAGTGCTTTGTTAAGTTAGATTGCCAGATTTCAATTCCGAAGGACGCATTAAACCTTATATTCCAAACGAACGTAGTCGATTCGGAATCAGAAGAATTTGCTGACGCTCAGTCAGACGCATAGTTAGATTTTTGTATGAACAGAAGCACGTCACTTCCCGATTTAAAGCACTCATTATTTGTAGATAACGCTGCACCAACAGCTACCAGCTCACCTGATATTATCGATTTTTCTTAAATTTTTAAAAGATGGCTACAAATTACTTTACTTATACATAGACTATGCAGACATATTTGCACTTCCGGACGACAAAATGACATAAACAACTGCTACGAACAAAAAAAGAAGGAGGCTGTGTCAGAGACACGGCCATTAAGTTTAACGTAGAATACGCCATCCGATAAGACAGAAAACATATGTATAATGATAATTTATAATGATAAATAATACAAGCAAATGAATTTCTTTATTTGATAGTTACTTTTGATGATATACATAAGCTTATGACAGGAAAATAGGATAAAAATGTTTTTAAATTATCAATTAAATTTCTCGCAAAAACGAAGTCAATGGTAGTTATCAATAGTAAAGATAAATGATAAATAACAGACCCAAATCTATTTGATTATTTGAAAGTTACTTTTGAGAATATAGGCTTATGATAGGAAAAATAGGATAAATATGTTTTTAAATTAACATTTAAATTTCTCGCAAAAACTAAGTCAATGGTTGTGTTATCAATAGTTGTGGGATCATCATTTCGAATATAATCCAAATTAAACGTATCGCTCATAAATTTCGCCAATCTAGTTTTTGAAGTGATTTCTGTGTTAAAATCACCACCAATAAGCAGTAGTTGGCAGCGCTTTCTCTGCCTTTACTCTACTTAAATTTTCCCGCCTAAAATTATGCAATAAAATGAACGTCTATTCACCACTACTACACACTTAACCAAACACCACACACATATTTGTTTGAATGTGTTTATAAAATTTTCATTTGAGAAATTTTAATATTAGGAAGATATCAACCAATATGAAATGTATGTCAAACGAAAGCTAACATCTTCATTTGACTACAAAAAAATTTATCTCGCCGTTTCCTTATAATTAAAGAAATAGAGATTACAACAATAACAATCTGACATGGGTGTCCATACCGTAAGGTAAGACGTATTCTACGCCAAAACTACGATTGACAGACAATAATCTAGTTTACATAAAGAAATACCTTTTACTATATACCCAGCGTGAAAAAATAAACCGTCAAGTTACGAAATTATTAGAAAACGAACTAATTGAAGAAAGTTATTGGAATTATAATGGCCCTTTAATTGTTGTTCCGAAAAAGATGCTAATGGTCAAAGAGCGTACCGTATGTGTGTAGATTTCTCTGCTGTTAACAAAAAACTGGTTGCCGATAAATTGCCTCTCGCTAGAGTAGACGACATCTTATTTTCAACCTTAGAGCTACGTTTTGAATAAGCACAATATAACTTTACCATCGAGTACATTAAGGGAAAAACAAACATAGGCGCAGATGCACTTTCACGCATTCATTTTGACGATATCAGGAAATCTACGAAGCACATTCTTGCAGTTAAAACTAGAGCTATGACAAAGCAATGTTGAGGTAAAGACTTACAAAACAAAGACAATACAGACAATACAACTCAGACAATAAACATTAACGATAAATTTGCCTACAATTTCTCAAAAAAGGTACCGCGGCCTAAAGATGACGAATTTTTCAATCATTTTTTTATTACAAATTTAAAAACAAGAGGAAATAAACATTTAAAATCCTTACAAATTATATTAACAGACACTGTAGAAACTGTAACCGACGACAACAAAAAATTAGAACTAATGAAAATCTACCAAGATGACCCAATTGCAGGCGGCCACTGGGGAGTGAAAAAATTATAACGAAAAATTCGAGCAAAGTATTATTGGAGACTAGATTTCGTGTTTCCGTACATAGACGATATCTTCGCCACATCGTCTTCAGTCACATTACACCGTGAGCACTTGCAAATCATTTTTAAAAGACTACGCGAATATGATCTTGCAATTAATGTAAAAAAGTGTGAGTTCGGTAGAAGCGAAATAAATTTTCTCGGACACTACGTGAATTCTGAAGGAATTAAACCACTGCCAGATATGGTCGCAGCTATAAAATGTTTTCCTAAGCCATCCTAGCTATTCCTAGCAAAATAATTAAAAAGTTTCATCGCGATGATAAATCTTTATAGAAGATTCTTGCCTCATGCGGCTTTTTACCAGGAGCTGCTTCATAATCTCGTTATCGGAAATAAAAAAAGGACCGTACGCCTTTAGTATGGACAACGACAGCAGAGCCAGCAATCGAAAGATGCAAAAATGAGTTGGCTAATGCAACATATCTCGCGTATTCTGTAACTGGCGCAACCCTTGCCCTCTACACCGACGCTTCGGATATGGCTGTAGGTGCCGCCTTCTATCAGGTAATTAATGAAGAATTTAAACCTTTAAGTTTTTACTCAAAGAAATTAACGGATGCCCAGCGTAATTATAGCACCTACGATCGCGAACTAACAGCTATTTATACAGGGATTTGCCATTTTCGAAGGTCGAAGTTGCTACGTCATTACAGACCACCGTCCGTTGCTCTATGCCTTCCGTCAAAGGCTTGAAAAAGCGCCCCATCGACGAATGCGCCAACTATATTTTATTGGCCAATTCACCACGGATATAAGGTATACACCAATAACAGGCCTAATTAACTTATTTTTCTTATTAGTTTTAAATTTTTTCTATAAATCTGAAGTCATTACACAAATTATTGGATCTCATTTTGCAATACGAAGAAGCAATTTTTTACATACATACATACATGGTAAAATCTTCCGTGTCGGGTAAAAAAACATATGCAACTTTAATTATGTTAATTTAATTTATCTTTTAACCTGGCTATATGTAAACAAGTAAAGAAGTGGCTAAGTTTGATCGAACTTTATATACCCGGCGCTCGCTTTCAGCTAAATTTTAAAATTAATAAAGCCGAGACTAAAGTAAGCCTCTTTTTCAAAATTTTCATATAATCGGATTTCTTGATTTAATACAAAACTACATTCCAAATTTGAGCAATTTACTAGTTACAGAAGTATCTGTTATATCTGTATTAAATTTGGGCAAAATCGATAAAGGATTTCCACGGATATATGTACATATGAACTCTAAAGTGGACGGTGACACGCCCCTTTTCTAAAATTTTCATATAGTCGGATTTCTGGGTGCAATACAACACCACATACTAAAGTCAAGATATTTCCCTTCAACATTTTGAAATGTCCGATTTTTAGTGTTTTCGAAAATTACCGTTATATGGCAGGTGGGCCGCTGTGCGGTGCGTGCTATAACTTGATATGCCGGTGAGTTCGAGGTTCGAACCTCAGCCAGGGCAAGCAAAATCTTAATCATAGAAGAAAAAAAAGTTTTTTTCTAATGGCGGCCACATCTCGGCAGGCAATGGCAAACCTCCGAGGGTATTTCTGCCATGAAAAAGCTTCTCATTAAATACATCTGCCGTTCGGAGTCGGCACAAAACTGTAGGTCCCTCCATTTGTGGTATAATATAAAGACGCACACCACAAATGGAAGGAGAAGCTCGGCCAAACACTGAGCTATATAGTGTAAGCGACAAAATTATATTATATAAATGGCAGGTGGGCGTGGTTATGGTCAGATATTGATAAATTTCCAAATATCGCTTAAATAGTCATAGTGTAATATGTATACCAAATTTGAACAAAATCGGGGGAGGGGGTTCCAGAGATATATGTAAATATGAACTCATAAGTGCGCGGTGCCACGCGCCCCGTATACAATTTTTATACAGTCGGATTTCCTGCTCGAATACAACACTAAATACCAAATTTGAGCAAATTAGCGCCCATAGATACTAAAATATAGCAATTTTTGTATTTTCGACAATTGCCGTTATATGGGAGGTGGGCGTGGTTATTGTCCGATTTTGCCCATTTTCAATACCAACCTGCTCTGGTCAAGGACAATCTTCCTACCGAGTTTCATTGAGATATCTCAAATTTTACTCACGGACGAACGGACGGACAGCAGACATCGCTAAATCTTTTCATTCTGAGCATTTTGGTATATATATGTCTATATCTATCTTGATTCCGTTATGCTGTCGCAAGCAACCGTTGTGCGAACAAAGTTATAATACCCTTGTGCCCAAGTGCTCGGATATAAAAATAAGTCTCGCAATGGATATTTTAAATATTTTCTTAATAGTCTGAAAGTATTTTTATAAAAAGTGAAATAAGTAGCAATGTGCTCCTAGACGTTTTATTATTCAGCTTTGATAATATGTAGGTATAATATACTGAATTGGAAACAAAACAAAAAACGATATTACTAATATTGTTTGTACGGCCATATATGTACATATATGTGGCTGCACACCAAGTTCATCGAAACCCATTTTATTATATTATAAATCGGAGTGATTCGGCAGCACAAATATCGTGCGTTCACTTTTGCCTTCGTTTTTTTGCTATTCCTTGGTTGTTCCTTCTTCTCAAATGGACACTGACAGCAAATATACATCATCTCTTCAGACGTGCTACCAAACAGGAAATTCAACTTGAACTTTAATTAAATTTTAATAAGAAAAAGTTCAGATTGAAATTAATAAACAAAAAAATTTTTTTTACATCCGTCTATTCTTTTAATACTAAATTCGATTCAACGGCTACACGAGTAAGCATCCACGTAAACCAAACTGGTGATCCCGTAAACTGAGAATCACGAGCTTTGCGAATTTTGGATATGAACGACAGTGGCCTCCCATCACCGGCTACGTAGTCGTTGCTGGCCGGAAACGTGACAGTGGTGTACTCTAGATTGCCCGTTCCTCCAATGCCAAGCGGAAACATAGAAGCATGGTTCACTACGATGGACTTCTGGTTCATAGCAGAAAGCTGCAACAGTTCTAGCCACTTTAGAGCTATGTGATATATCACAGCTTAGCGACGCAAACACCGCAATCCGTTCATAAAAACCAAAATTCTGGCGCAATTTACAGACAGCGAACACCGGCGACTCAACCGCATATAGTGAGAAATGCCGCTAGGCCGTCTTAACTGTATAGCGAAATGAAGCGAGTAGCTGGCAACGTTCTTGGTGAAGCCGCACTTAAAGGGTTGTGGACAAAACGCTTGCCCGAAATCGCTCAGATCGTCGTAGGCACTTCATCTGGAGCTGCTTTCGAATTTACTCGAATAGCAGAAACAATCGTCGATGCTCAACCTCCAATCAAATTCTAGAGCTCCGAGCAGCAGTTTTAGAGTTCTGCAATTCGTTTAGGGAATTTAATTCTCGCTTGCGTTCGCCAACACGCAGGCATACGCAAAACAGCCGGTCGAGCAGCCGAGACTCACCGATTAGCCGCGACAAGTGCTAGTACCACCAGAAGTTCTCAGAGATTGTGCTATGAAGTCTTTCTATATCTGAGCTGCCTGTGTGGCTGTTTGGTTTGGTAAAATGTATGTCGATATTTTCTTGTCTAAAGAAGTCTTTGACGTTTATCGAGTTGAGTTCGTTGTCCGTTATAATTTTGGTGGGTTTGTTTCTTGTTGAGAAGAAGAGCCTAAGTTTTTCGATAATAGTCTGACTGTTTCTGTCCTCTAGAAATAAAGCTGTTGCTTGTTTGGAAAATTTATCAATAAAGGTTAAGAAGCTATGTTATTTAATTGTATAGACGTCTATGTGTATAATTTGATTTATATCTGTTGGCGTTTCTGTGATATGATATTTGGGTTTTGGTGGACTTCTGTCGTATTTTGCTTTGTTGCAAATGTCACAGTTGTTAATATATTTTTGCACTACCTCTTTAAGGTTATAAGTTTCGGTTATACCACTATGTCCAGTCTCGAAATTGTGGTATTTGTGTATTTTTGTTTGTATGTCTCGTCTATATTGGTCATGTCTTTGGCGTGGTAGCTGCATTTAACGAATTTCAAGCTAGATCCAAAAAGTTCTATAACTTTTAGCTGTACTGTTATATATAGTGTTTGGAAGTTCAGAAAATATTCCGATCTTTCCGCTTTTCAGATACCTTCTGAATTTATCAGTCATAAAATTTAAGGATATGTCGTCTCTGTTAATATAGATTTTCCTTTTGTTATTAACTATTTCAATTTCCCTCGTTTTATGGTCAGTTATGATAATTTGTGTTGAAAATCGGCTCCCTGCTGTTTCTAGTATTCGGAAGTGGTCATTCTGTTCCTCTTGTTGTGAGTGAATTGTTGCACATGTGCTCATGTTCTCATCATTTTCTTCTGTCATGTAGATCTCTCCTGACTCGTTATTAATCCTGCTAAGGAAGTCTGCAACTTTATTTTCCTTTCCCTTTATGTAATTTATATTTATATTATATTCGCCTAGTTCAAGTAGCCAACGTTGAAGCCTTGGGTTAATATCGTTTCCTTTGTGCTTATGATATAGCCAGACTAGTGGCTGGTGGTCTGTTGAAAGGTCAAACTCTTTTCCATAAAGGTACGGTCTGTAGTAGGTGATTCCCCAAACTATGGCGAGTAGTTCTTTTTCTACTGTTGCATATTTTTTTTCATGGTCGTTTAAGGGTCTGCTTGCATAGCTAATAGAGCGGTCATTCTGCATGAGCGCTGCTCCTATCGCAAAGTCGCTTGCATCTGTTACTAATTTAAATCTTTTTGAAAAATCTGGGTAGTTAAGAATTGGAGGGTTTGTAAGAAATCTTTTTAATTTTAGAAATGAGTCCATATAAAGTGGGTCGTTTTTATTAACTTTTGTGTTCTTCCTTAGATATTTTGTAAGTCCGTGGGCTATTTTAGCGTAGTCTTTTATGAACTTTCTGTAGTACCCCGTTATTCCTAGGAACTGCTTGATTTGTTTCTGTGTTTCTGGTAATTTTAAATGTTGAATTGTTTCAATTTTCTTTGGGTTGGGTCTAATACCTTCTGGAGAGAGGATATGGCCCAAGTACTCGGTTTCTTTTGAAAAGAAATTACATTTGTCTATTTGAATTTTGAGGTTGTGTTCCCTCAGTTTGGTTAACACTTTACTCACACTACTGATGTGTTCCTTTAAACTTGTGCTAAAAATCAATATGTCGTCAAGATAGACAACGCATATTTTGTTTATGTATTCTCTTAAAACTGAGTTTATCAGCCTTTGGAATGTGGCAGGTGAGATTTTCAGTCCGAAGGGCATTCGAACAAACTCGTAATGGCCTAAAGGTGTAGAGAATGCAGTTTTTTTTCTGTCTTCTTCCCTGACTAGCACTTGGTGGAAACCATTGGCCAGGTCAAGGGTTGTGAAGTATTGGGCTTTGCCCAGTTTATCCAAAATATCTTCTATATTTGGGATTGGGAACTTATCATTTACTGTGATTTCGTTTAATTTTCTGTAGTCAATTACGACCCTCCACTTCCTCTTACCTGAATTGTCCATTTTCTTTGGTACAATCCATAATGGTGAGTTATATGAGGACGTACTTTCAACGATTATATTCTGTCTTAACATATCGTCAATTTGTTTGTTGATTTCCTCTTCGTGAATCTTTGGGTACCTGTATATTTTAGAATATACGGCATTATTAGTTGTGGTGACAATCTCGTGTTGCACCTCATGGGTATGGCTTAGAGGTTCGCCTTCTTTGAAAAATAGATCACTATTATTTTCGATAATTTTTTCTAGTTCTCTCTGCTCCTCTTTGTTCATGTCAGTCCTTATAGATTTGTTCAGTACTTCCTTGCTTTTTCTTGGCTTTCCAAGATGTGTACATTTTCGTACTTGTAAGGACAAACACCTAGGAAGCTTATTTTATTTTTATTTACTTCGAGATAGTTTTGCTCTAAGTTAATTATTGCTCCCAACCTTGATAAAATGTTTTGGCCAATAAGTCCCTGAAAATTTTTATTTTTAAATGTGGTAACCTTCCAAGCCATTAAATTTGGATTGTTAAATTCTTGAGGTATTTCAGAAAGAACCTCATACTCTGTGTGACTTCGTCCGCTTAATGTATTAAATAGTATTGGTTTGTCTAGCTTGATCCTTTTATAGTTCTGGAGTGCGTCTTTGTCTAAGAGTGTTGTTGAGGATCCTGTGTCAATTAGGCACATTAATTTTTTTTTTGCCTATACTTAATTCAACTAACGGAATATTTCCCTGCTCGTAGCCGATAGAAAATTTACCTCCTGTTCTTCTGGTTCTTTTTCTTCCTGTAAATGGTCTACTTCCATCGGTTCGTATCGGCGGGATTGGGTGGATTTTTGATTAGAATAATTTTGCCTTGACTGTCCTGATTGAGTTTGTCTATTTATTCCTGAGGCTGTTGCCTTTGGTTGGTCTTGCCTACTTTCTGAGGAATGAGTATTAGTGCTGCGATTTGATTGCCCTAGGTTCTGTGTTATATTTTTTGTTCCTATATTTTCAGATTTTCTAGCTGGTTTCACTAGCCCTGTTTCCTCTAAAGTATAATATGCTTCCCTGAGTGTCCCTATACTCCTGCTATATATTATACTTGCTAAATGTGCGGGTATATTGTTGAGAAAGGTTTTTAAAATCATTGATTCGTTCACAGCCGGACAAAATTCCGTAGGCTTGTGATCGTCCTGTTCATATTTGGTGTTTAGATTATCTAATAAATTCTTAAGATAGTTGTAGTAATAACTTACGTTGCTATTCTTTGCGCTGAAGGCCCGAAAGTACAGTTGATGATATGATTCTCTCACTCCAAAGTTCTTTGTGAGTTCCTTTTTGATTGCTTCCCACGTTGGGTGAGATCCTAGTCCTCTGACAACATTCAGTGCCTCGCCTTGTAGCTTGTTCATAATACATCTTTGGAAAACATAGTCTTTCATTGGCGTGTTTTCGAACAGCGGTAGGAATATTTTGACCTCTCTTATGAAAGATCTGAGGTCATATTCCCTGTTTCCTCTATACTCTTTTATCCTGCTGGCCTCCTTTAATAGCTTTGATACGGGGATTGTGACGTTGGTTGTACTGTTGGCTCCTTCCATGTTGACTTTGTTTTTGATCACAGTTTTTGTATATTAACTTTGAAGTTTTTGTTTTTATTTCTGTGTTTACAATTTTTATTGTTGACTTGAGGATTCTTTTCAAAGAGTCCTTTCTTCTATGGTGCACAATTTTTATTGTTGACTTGAGGATTCTTTTCGAAGAGTCCTTTCCTTTATGGTTCACAAATTTTTATTGTCCACTTGAGGATTCTTTTTGAATAGTCTGTCACTTTATAGTTCACAAATTTTTATTGTTCATTTGAGGATTCTTTTTGAAGAGTCCTTTACTTTATAGTTCACAAATTTTTATTGTTCATTTGAGGATTCTTTTTGAAGAGTCCTTTACTTTATAGTTCACAAATTTTTTATTGTTCACTTGAGGATTCTTTTTGAAGAGTCCTTTACTTAAGTTCACAAATTTTTTATTGTTCACTTGAGGATTCTTTTTGAAGAGACCTTTACTTTAGCCGTGGTAGGTGTTTTCACTAAAATCTGTAGATTTCGCGACTGCCGACTGCGCCAATTACGGAAGTCAAGCTTAACTTGACGAAAAAAAACAAAATTTTGATTTGTTATTTACCAATTTATTGGTTCTTCAGAACTGCCTTTTTTTACAAGCTAACAGTATTATTTATAACAGTATTATGCTTATTCTACGTTTATTCTGATTATTATGTATTTCTTAAATATTCTGCTTATTATGTATTCTATTTATTATTGCTTATCCATTGATTTCGCAACTGGATAATTGCGAAATCATTGGTTCGTTTACCTCTTGCAATTGCATATGTTAAATTTGGAAAAGTGCAAGGTAAGCAATATTATCTTGTTGTTACCTTGCCCAGTTTATAGTCGGAATGTAAGTCGGCGGTGGAGTTGACTCCCACTGGTATTTCGTTGTCGCCGACGTTACTTCGCCATTCAGAGGTGCAGACTTTATCCGGCACTATGACTTGCTGTGGCCGCTGTGGTCGAGTTGGTAGCGGTGCGTGCTATAACTCGATATGCCGGTGAGTTCGAGGTTCGTATCTCAGTTAGGGCAAGCAAAATCTTAATGATTGAAAAAGTTTTTTTCTAATAGCGGTCACACCTCGGCAGGCAATGGCAAACCTCCGAGGGTATTTCTGCCATGAAAAAGCTTCTCTTAAAATACATCTGTCGTTCGGAGTCGGCACAGAACTGTAGGTCCCTCCATTTGTGGTATAATATAAAGACGCACACCACAAATGGTAGGAGAAACTCGGCCAAACACTGAGCTATATAGTGTAAGCGACAAAATTATATTATATATATGGCAGGTGGGCGTGGTTATGGTCAGATATTGATAAATTTCCAAATATCGCTTAAATAGTCATAGTGTAATATGTATACCAAATTTGAACAAAATCGGGGGAGGGGGTTCCAGAGATATATGTAAATATGAACTCATAAGTGCGCGGTGCCACGCGCCCCGTATACAATTTTTATACAGTCGGATTTCCTGCTCGAATACAACACTAAATACCAAATTTGAGCAAATTAGCGCCCATAGATACTAAAATATAGCAATTTTTGCATTTTCGACAATTGCCGTTATATGGGAGGTGGGCGTGGTTATTGTCCGATTTTGCCCATTTTCAATACCAACCTGCTCTGGTCAAGGACAATCTTCCTACCGAGTTTCATTGAGATATCTCAATTTTTACTCACGGACGAACGGACGGACGGACGGACAGCAGACATGCTAAATCTTTTCATTCTGAGCATTTTGGTATATATATGTCTATATCTATCTTGATTCCGTTATGCTGTCGCAAGCAACCGTTGTGCGAACAAAGTTATAATACCCTTGTGCCCAAGTGCTCGGATATAAAAATAAGTCTCGCAATGGATATTTTAAATATTTTCTTAATAGTCTGAAAGTATTTTTATAAAAAGTGAAATAAGTAGCAATGTGCTCCTAGACGTTTTATTATTCAGCTTTGATAATATGTAGGTATAATATACTGAATTGGAAACAAAACAAAAAACAATATTACTAATATTGTTTGTACGGCCATATATGTACATATATGTGGCTGCACACCAAGTTCATCGAAACCCATTTTATTATATTATAAATCGGAGTGATTCGGCAGCACAAATATCGTGCGTTCACTTTTGCCTTCGTTTTTTTTGCTATTCCTTGGTTGTTCCTTCTTCTCAAATGGACACTGACAGCAAATATACATCATCTCTTCACACGTGCTACCAAACAGGAAATTCTACTTGAACTTTAATTAAATTTTAATAAGAAAAAGTTTAGATTGAAATTAATAAACAAATATATTTTTTTTACATCAGTCTATTCTTTTAATACTAAATTCGATTCAACGGCTACACGAGTAAGCATCCACGTAAACCAAACTGGTGATCCCGTAAACTGAGAATCACGAGCTTTGCGAATTTTGGATATGAACGACAGTGGCCTCCCATCACCGGCTACGTAGTCGTTGCTGGCCGGAAACGTGACAGTGGTGTACTCTAGATTGCCCGTTCCTCCAATGCCAAGCGGAAACATAGAAGCATGGTTCACTACGATGGACTTCTGGTTCATAGCAGAAAGCTGCAACAGTTCTAGCCACTTTAGAGCTATGTGTTATATCACAGCTTAGCGACGCAAACACCGCAATCCGTTCATAAAAACCAAAATTCTGGCGCAATTTACAGACAGCGAACACCGGCGACTCAACCGCATATTGTCAGAAATGCCGCTAGGCCGTCTTAACTGTATAGCGAAATGAAGCGAGTAGCTGGCAACGTTCTTGGTGAAGCCGCACTTAAAGATTGTGGACAAAACCCTTGCCCGAAATCGCTCAACCCGTCGTAGGCACTTCATCTGGAGCTGCTTTCGAATTTACTCGAATAGCAGAAACAATCGTCGATGCTCAACCTCCAATCAAATTCTAGAGCTCCGAGCAGCAGTTTTAGAGTTCTGCAATTCGTTTAGGGAATTTAATTCTCGCTCGCGTTCGTCAACACGCAGGCATACGCAAAACAGCCGGTCGAGCAGCCGAGACTCACCGATTAGCCGCGACAAGTGCTGATACCACCAGAAGTTCGGTAACAACGCACTGTACAAGCCGTTACGCAGACTTGTATACAATTATCTTCTTGGCATACGCATTGCCACGCAACGTTCAAGTTTTCGCTTACAAGTTACCGACAAAATTACAAATAAACGCATTTTGGCGGACACGGGCGATTATAGTTCCGTGCTGTCATTGACGTCCAAAAGCTACGACATGCGAACTACAGCCGCACAGCTGTATGCTGCTAACGGTTTGCTCATAAAAGAATTCGCAGAAAAACGTGTTCAATTAGACTTTGGCCTCCGACGTGACTCCCACTGGTATTTCGTTGTCGCCGACGTTACTTCGCCAATCAGAGGTGCAGACTTTATCCGGCACTATGACTTGCTGTGGCCGCTGTGGTCGAGTTGGTAGCGGTGCGTGCTATAACTCGATATGCCGGTGAGTTCGAGGTTCGTATCTCAGTTAGGGCAAGCAAAATCTTAATGATAGAAAAAGTTTTTTCTAATAGCGGTCACACCTCGGCAGGCAATGGCAAACCTCCGAGGGTATTTCTGCCATGAAAAAGCTTCTCTTAAAATACATCTGCCTTTCGGAGTCGGCACACGTGGCGCACCTGTGACGATTATCGAGCTTTGAATGCTCAAACCGTAGCAGACCGCTATCCCTTGCCTTACCTCTTCGATTTCACAAACATATTACGAGGAAAAACGATTTTTTCCAAAGTGGACTTGCATAAAGCCTTTAATCAGCTTCGCATACATTCAGATGATATCAGTAAAACAGCAATAACATCGCCATTCGGGCCATTCGAATTCGTGTACACGACGTTCGGTCTCTGTAATGGTGGGCAGACTTTTCAGCGGTTAATTAACGAAGTGCTGAGGGAACTAGATTTCGTGTTTCCGTATATAGACGATGTCTGCGTCGCGTCGTCTTCAGTCACATTACACCGTGAGCACTTGCAAATCGTTTTTAATATACTAGGCGAATATGATCTTGCAATAAATGTAAAAAAGTGTGAGTTCGGTAGAAGCGAACTAAATTTTCTCGGACACTACGTGAATTCTGAAGGAATTAAACCACTGCCAGATATGGTCGCAGCTATTAAATGTTTTCCTAAGCCAACCTAGCCATTCCTTGCAAAATAATTAAAAAGTTTCATCGCGATGATAAATCTTTATAGAAGATTCTTGCCACACGCGGTTTTTACCAGGAGCCATAATCTCGTTATCGGAAATAAAAAAAGGACCGTACGCCTTTAGTATGGACAACGACAGCAGAGCCAGCAATCGAAAGATGCAAAAATGAGTTGGCTAATGCAACATATCTCGCGTGTTCTGTAACTGGCGCAATCCTTGCCCTCTACACCGACGCTTCGGATATGGCTGTAGGTGCCGCCTTATATCAGGTAATTAATGGAGAATTTAAACCTTTGGGTTTTTACTCAAAGAAATTAACGGATGCCCAGCGTAATTATAGCACCTACGATCGCGAACTAACAGCTATTTATCCCGGGATTTGCCATTTTCGAAGGTCGAAGTTGCTACGTCATTACAGACCACCGTCCGTTGCTATATGCCTTCCATCCAAGTCTTGAACCGCCCCCCCCCCCCCCCATCGACGAATGCGACAACCACCACGGATATAAGGTATACTCCAGGGAAAGACAATGTTACTGTGAACTTCTTATCCCGCATTCAGTCGATAGAACGGATCGTCGACTACCAGAAAATGGCGTGCGCCCAGCAGTGTGACGTTGAGCTGCAACGACTGCAAACCCAAGCAGGTAAGAGCTCTTCTATTAAGCTAAAACCATTCCCTATTCTAGGTTGCGACAAACAGCTTATATGCGACACATCTACATATATCATAAGGCCATACGTTCCGAAGGAGTTTCGAAATAAAATTATATCGGTAATTCACAACCTGTCGCCTCCGGGCAATCGTTACACAGCAAAATTAATCACCAGCCGGTTCGTCTGGCCAGGTATCAGTAAAGAGGTTGCAACCTTCGTGAGAAGCTGCGAATCGTGCCAGCGCGCTAAAGTGCACCGACATACAAAATCGCCCCTATTAAAATACGAGCCATCTAAGGAGCATTTCGCGCATATTAATTAATGGAGAATTTCAACCATTGGGTTTCTACTCAGAGAAATTAGCGAATGCCCAGCGTAATTAAAGCACCTACGATCGCAAATTAACAGCTATTTATCCGGGGATTTGCCATTTTCGATATATGATCGAAGGTCGAAGTTGCTAAGTCATTACAGACCACCGTTGCTACATGCCTTCCGTCAAAGGCTTGAAAAAGCGCCCCCTCGACGAATGCGCCAACTAGCTTTTACTGG
The DNA here is from genome assembly GCA_963971545.1 of Philophylla caesio. NCBI lineage: Eukaryota > Metazoa > Arthropoda > Insecta > Diptera > Tephritidae > Philophylla > Philophylla caesio. Next base: position 113,915,938 of record OZ020604.1, on the reverse strand, counting down.
CCAATTCACCACGGATATACGGTATACTCCAATAACAGGCCTAATTAATTTATTTTTCTTATTAATTTTAAATTTTTTCTATAAATCTGAAGTCATTACATACATTATTTGATCTCATTATGCAATACAAAGAAGCATTTTTTTACATACATACATACATGGTAAAATCTTCCGTGTCGGGTAAAAAAACATATGCACCTTTATTTATGTTAATTTAATTTATCTGTAAACCTGGCTATATGTAAACAAGTAAAGAAGTGGCTAAGTTTGATCGAACTTTATATACCCGGCGCTCGCTTTCAGCTAAATTTTGAAATTAATAAAGCCGAGACTAAATTCGGGCAAAACCGAACTTGATGTAAGCCTCTTTTTTCAAAATTTTCATATAATCGGATTTTTTGATTTAATACAAAACTACATACCAAATTTGAGCAATTTAGTTTCACTAGTTACAGAAGTATCTGTAATATCTGTACTAAATTTGGGCAAAATCGATAAAGGATTTCCACGGATATACATATGGACATATGAACTCTAAAAGAGACGGTGACACGCCCCTTTTCTAAAATTTGCATATAGTCGGATTTATGGGTGCAATACAACACCACATACTAAAGTCAAGATATTCCCCTTCAACATATTTGAAATGTCCGATTTTTAGTGTTTTCGAAAATTACCGTTATATGGACCACGCCCACCGGTTATGATAAGATTTTAATAATTTTCCAAATATCGCTTAAATAGGCATATGTAGTGTAATATGTATACCAAATTTGAACAAAATCGGGGGAGGGGGTCAGTTCAACCGTGACGTCTGATTAATTCGGATGTGTTACACCTAACTTCTTTTTCAATCGTTTGCGATCGTAAAAAAAAAAAAAAGAAAAAATCCCATCGGAAAAAAAGGAAAAACAACACAGAATATTATACATACTAACATTCGGAACAACAAAAAATCCTACATACTCATAACAAAACCTCTCACAAATACAAAAACAACAAAAAAAAAAAAAAAAAAAAACGCTTATTTAATCACAGTGGAAGTGCAGTGAAGTGTAATCCAAGCAGCAAAAATGGATGAACCACCTGACGTTGCAAAACAAAAACCATCTTGTCCACTCATCTTCCAAACAAATAATGCTAAAGAACTCAAAAATAAAGCACCTGGCCCAAAGTACCTTGTAATTCAAAGAATTAACAGTGAAGAAACTCTCAATGGGGTTTCACCTTTTCTTATTAAAAAAGTCATCGACTGCGTTAGCGGCGAAGTTGATATATGCAAAAAAATTAGAAACGGCAATATATTGATAAAAACAAAAAACACTAAACAAGCCGAAAAACTATTAAGACTAAGCACGCTTACACCTGAAATCCAAGTTGATGTGTCCGAACATTTAACACTAAACTATACCAAAGGTGTCATCTACAATAATGATTTAAGAGGAATAACGAAAGAAGAAATTTTAAACGAACTCAAAGAACAAAACAGCACCGAAGTAAAAAAAATACTCAAAAAACATAATGAGAATTTAGTTGAGACTGAACTCATCATATTAACATTCTCTTCTCTTACCCTACCTGACAACATCGCTATCGGTTATGAAATGACAAATGTTCGACCCTACATCCCTCTGCCACTGAGATGCACCAAAAGCCTACGCTTTGGCCATCTTACAAAATTTTGTATAGTAACAAACTTTGTGCAAACTGTGGTAATCTCAGCCATGTAAATGAAACTTTAAATGAAAAATGCGCAAACGAACCGGATTGCAACAACTGCAAGGAGTCTAACTACGCAGGTCCCGCGCACTCAACTTTTAACAAAAATTGCCCAGTATTTGTCATGCAAATGAAATACAAGCGATCAAAACTCTACAGAAGGTCGACTCAAAAAAAGCACACTCAATATATAGAGAGAGACACCAAGCAAAATCATATGCCGACACCGCTCGCCAGCTGAAGATATACGACTCAATATAATCCATTCCACTAACAACACCAACAACCTCCAAGAATACCACCACAGCTACTACTACATCGAAACCCGTTCCCATAGGAATAAACTCACAAAATACTCAAAAACAATCAACCAAAGAAATCTCTCCAAAAATCTCTCAGCAAATCAACAATCAAAAGAAAACGATGAAAGTATACCCAAAAAACCTATCCAAGCGCTTGAAAGCTCAACTGAAAGCCAATTCGAAAAATAAAAATAAAGCTCCAGCGGCAATGAACAACGACACCGACACTGATACCGATGATTCAAGCAGCTTAGCTATGGAATAATAAAAACAACTTTTATTATTAAGTGATATATCGTAAGAAAAAAAAAAAAAAACACTTTATCTTCTATCTATCTTAAAACTTCAACAACTATGGTAATACCTACAGCACTAAAAGTCTTACAGTGGAATATTAGAGGTTACCACTCAAACTATAACGAACTTCTTCTTTTGCTAAAAAAACACCATCCACAAGTAGTCACTTTACAAGAAACTCACATTATGAATGCAAACCCCATTCCTACTCCTATTAACTACTCACTCTACAACTCTCCGAGCCCCAGGAACTCATTTGGTGGTTCCGCTATATTAATCCATGACTCCATACAACATCAATTATCCAATACACCAAGTAGCAATTTCGATATCGTAAATCTTATAGTACATTCCAAACAAAAACTTGTTATCAGTTCTACATACATTCCACCAAACAAACAATTTCTACTTTCGGACCTACACTCACTTTACGATACAATGAACCTACCATGGCTAATCTGTGGCGACTACAACAGTTGGCACACCAGCTGGGGATCCGCCATGAATAACGCTAGAGGCAACAAAATCTCGAAATTTATAAACCAGTCGGGATTAGTTCTTCTTAACAATAATTCCCCTACACACTACACAACACATCATACACTAACAAACATAGACCTCACTATAGCATCGCCCATAATAGCCTTACAATCCAAGTGGGAAATCGAGTCCAACTTATTTGGAAGTGATCATTTCCCCATTCTAATCTCTATTTTCCCTAACCAACAAAACCGACCCCTTCATTATCCTCCCAAATTTAACTTAAATATAGCCGACTGGGACAAATTTCGTTCTAAATCTACTATAATCAACGACAAAATCCCAATTAGTCAGAATATAAACAAGGAAACCGCTAATTTACAAAGAATTCTTATACAAAGCGCAAACGAAACTATCCCTCAAACTAACTTTAAAATTCGAAAATCCGTCCCATGGTGGAACGCAAAACTTGACGAGCTAAAAAAAGAAAGAAATCGTTTCTGGTATAAGTTGAAGAGAAATATCACAACAGAAAATATTACAAACTTTAAAAAAGCCAATTCAACATTCAAAAGAAAAGTGAAAATAGCTAAATCCGAAGCAATGACCGACTACACCTCAAAAATAAACCCCCCTAGTCCCTCCCGACAAGTTTGGGCAACAATTCGAAGATTTTGCGGCTTAAAACTATACAATAATATTCACTGCCTCTCCCTCCAACCCACTAACTTTACTACAATCACAGACAAACTAAGGATTGCCAACACTTTTGCAGAATACTGGTCTACAGAGTCTAACAATGAAACATTTCCTGTAGACTTCAGGAACAAAAAATACCGATCCCTTTCAACCATTCCTGCATTCGTACCCAACAAATCCGCCCTGTTTATTGAAGAAAAAATCAGCAATGTAGAATTAACCGTAGCCCTAAACAAATTAAAAGGACAAACACCTGGTATCGATAGAATATCTTATCCAATGGTAAATAACGCCTCATCAATTGTAAAAACCCGTCTTCTCTCCTTATACAATAAAATTTTTGACAATTTTATCCCACAAATATATAAGAATAGCTTAGTAATCCCAATTTGCAAACCTAACTAAGACAAAACACTAACATCTTCATATCGCCCCATCTCATTAAACCCCTGCTGCTCCAAAGTTTTGGACAAAATTATAGCCAATCGGCTATGGTGGTTTGTATCTTGCGATAAGCTACTGCATAGCCATCAAATGGGCTTCCGAAAAGGGAAATCAGTGTCTGATTCTCTAGTCTACCTAGACCATCAGATCACTCAATCCCTATCTTTCAAAAAGCACCTATCTATTATATCCCTCGACTTCGCCAAAGCTTTTGATAAAATTGGCATTCATACAATCTTAGACCAACTTATTAAATGGAAAATAGGACCTAAAGTTTTCAATTACATTAAAAACTACATGACCAATCGACAAATTCGAGTTAGAATAGGCATAAATTTGTCAAAAATGTACCCTTTACAGAATGGAATACCCCAGGGTTCCCCCTTATCTGTCATGTTATTCCTTATAGCCTACAATAAAGTTAGCAAAATCATTTCTTTCCATAAGGAAATCGATTTCTTAGCATACGCCGATGATTTCATATTGATCAAGAAAATGAATAAAAACAAAAATACTAACTATGATCTAAATCACATATACAACGAGATTACAAACTGGTGTCAATACTCTGGTGCAGTCCTTTCGTTAAGCAAATGCAAACATATTCACATCTGTCGTATGAAAAATTGCAACACCAATATCACCTGCAACCAATGGAATCTAACCAAAGTCGACAACTTAAAAATTCTAGGCATACATTTTAACAAAAATACAGATGGGAATACCATATAAACCAACTCATAACCTCATTAAACAAAAATCTCAATATCATCAAATGCCTCTCAAGTACGAAATATAACTGCAATCCAATCTCCTTAATTAGGGCAACCCATTCTCTAATAATTTCAAAAGTTAACTACAAAATATACTTGTTTGGGTTTTCCCCGAAATCTATTCTAAACCGACTCAACTCAACCATAAATTCAGCCATTAGAATAGCTATTGGAGCATTCAGGACAACACCCGTATCCAATATTAGATGCGAAGCCAAAATACTGCCAATAGAACTAAACTGTGAGATGGCTGTACACAAACTCTGCAAATCCATTTTAATAAACGACAATACGTTACTACCTAATTTAGCAGCAAAACTAAAGAAATTAAAAAGAACCCCTAGAATTCCATCAACTCTTAACAAAATAATAACAACAGCAAACGCATTAGACATTCCAATCAACAATAAAATTAGCAAATACTTTATATTTCCCCCGTGGCTACTCCAACCTAATTCAATTAATGACTCCTTACATCGATGGGCTAAAGCTACCACACCTCCTGATATTTATACACAAGAATTCCTGAACCTGAAACAACAAATACCTTCCTTCAGATTTATTTACACAGATGGAAGCAAAAAAGATGACCTGGTAAGCTATAGCATCGTACAAGACCAAAAAACAATTTTGGCTACACACCTGCCTTAATATAGCTCGAACTACGCGGCGGAAACCATAGCCATTCATGAAGCCATCAAATTTGCTAATCCAACTCCTGGAAAATTCGCCATATGCACGGACTCCCTTGCAACTCTAATTTCAATATCTAATTTAACTAACGAAAACTTCTACACAAACTCCATAAGAAACTTACTTATAAAAAACAAGAACAAAATTAAACTTATCTGGGTACCTGGCCACACAAAAATAACAGGTAACGAGATAGCCGATACAGTAGCAAAGTCCGCACATTATCAACCACTAATTACTACGCGTAACATACTACTACCCGACATACTAAGACACATAAAAAATATATTCAACAAACGACATCAGGAGTCATACAACAAAACGACTAACTGGTATAAGCTAATCAATCAACCCTAATATGAATAATATATACAACTATTATAAATTTTCTCCCAATGAAGGCATAACCAGAAAAGACTTTGTAAAGATTACAAGACTCAGGCTAGGTCACGCAAGAATGTCGCACGAACACTTAATTAGTAAAGAAAGCAGCAACTGCAAATACTGTAACGCTTCCAACTCAACAATAGAACATATTTTAGACTACTGCACCCATTTTAGTAGACACAGGAGTTCTCTTCAGAATACTAAACCTTCAACCTTTCTCACTAACCCAACAATTGAACACATAAATAAAATACTAAACTATCTAAAGTATTGTAACATATATAATGATATTTAATGTAAATAATAATTAGCATAAGTTACTGATCTCAATAAGCTTAAGACCTCTGTTGTTATAGCTTTAGTTTTTTTGTACTTGTCTTTAAAATAAAAGACATACAATTCATTAAAAAAAAAAAAAAAAAAAAATTTAAAATTAGCCAACTCATTTTTGCATCTTTCGATTGCTGGCTCTGCTGTCGTTGTCCATACTAAAGGCGTACGGTCCTTTTTTTATTTCCGATAACGAGATTATGAAGCAGCTCCTGGTAAAAAGCCGCATGAGGCAAGAATCTTCTATAAAGATTTATCATCGCGATGAAACTTTTTAATTATTTTGCTAGGAATGGCTAGGATGGCTTAGGAAAACATTTTATAGCTGCGACCATATCTGGCAGTGGTTTAATTCCTTCAGAATTCACGTAGTGTCCGAGAAAATTTATTTCGCTTCTACCGAACTCACACTTTTTTACATTAATTGCAAGATCATATTCGCGTAGTCTTTTAAAAATGATTTGCAAGTGCTCACGGTGTAATGTGACTGAAGACGATGTGACGAAGATATCGTCTATGTACGGAAACACGAAATCTAGTCTCCAATAATACTTTGTTCGAATTTTTCGGTATAATTTTTTCACTCCCCAGTGGCCGCCTGCAATTGGGTCATCTTGGTAGATTGTGATTAGTTCTAGTTTTTTGTTGTCGTCGGTTACAGTTTCTACAGTGTCTGTTAATATAATTTGTAAGGATTTTAAATGTTTATTTCCTCTTGTGTTTAAATTTGTAATAGAAAAATTATTGAAAAATTCGTCGTCTTTAGGCCGCGGTACCTTTTTTGAGAAATTGTAGGCAAATTTATCGTTAACGTTTATTGTCTGAGTTGTATTGTCTGTATTGTCTTTGTTTTGTAAGTCTTTACCTCAACATTGCTTCGTCATAGCTCTAGTTTTAACTGCAAGAATGTGCTTCGTAGATTTCCTGATATCGTCAAAATGAATGCGTGAAAGTGCATCTGCGCCTATGTTTGTTTTTCCCTTAATGTACTCGATGGTAAAGTTATATTGTGCTTATTTAAAACGTAGCTCTAAGGTTGAAAAATAAGATGTCGTCTACTCTAGCGAGAGGCAATTTATCGGCAACCAGTTTTTTGTTAACAGCACAGAAATCTACACACATACGGTACGCTCTTTGACCATTAGCATCTTTTTTCGGAACAACAATTAAAGGGCCATTATAATTCCAATAACTTTCTTCAATTAGTTCGTTTTCTAATAATTTCGTAACTTGACGGTTTATTTCTTCACGCTGGGTATATAGTAAAAGGTAGTTCTTTATGTAAACTAGATTATTGTCTGTCAATCGTAGTTTTTGTTCGTATCAGTTGTTTATGTCATTTTGTCGTCTGGAAGTGCAAATATGTCTGCATAGTCTATGCATAAGTAAAGTAATTTGTAGCCATCTTGTAAAAATTTAAGAAAAATCGATAATATCAGGTGAGCTGGTAGCTGCTGGTGCAGCGTTATCTACAAATAATGAGTGCTTTAAATCGGGAAGTGACGTGCTTCTGTTCATACAAAAATCTAACGATGCGTCTAACTGAGCGTCAGCAAATTCTTCTGATTCCGAATCGACTACGTTCGTTTGGAATATAAGGTTTAATGCGTCCTTCGGAATTGAAATCTGGCAATCTAACTTAACAAAGCACATTACTAATAGATCCTTGCAGCGTGATAACTTTTCTTGCACTTGTTGGCAATTATGTATCGATTTGTTATCGGTTACGGGCAACACAACTTCATTATAACAAGCTATAAGAGAATCTTTGTATCCTTTGAATTTAATATTTTTTTTTTTAATATTGTGAAAAAGTTTACACAAATATCAATAAAATGAAAGATTTAATTTACATGTATAATCTCGAAAGGTTTTTGATAATAATATAGTTTGCAAAATTAATGAAAAGTGATTAAAAAATTTAATTTTTATTTACATATATAATTGCGAAAAGTTTTTGAAAACTATGCAGAAATTAGAAAAATTTAATTTACATATATGGATATATGTACACATAGCTGTTAAATAATGATTAGTAATTGCAATCATTGGCAATTAGATTAGATCCATATTCACAATTAGATAATTGACTAGAAACTTCAATTAGTTTTTTTTTCAATTACTAATCAATTACGATTAGAATAATTGAAAAATAATTGCAATTTTTTGCAATTAGTTGAAACTAATTGAAACTAATTGAACTAATTGAAATATCTAATTAAATTAGTTTTTTCAATTAGTTCAATTACTTTCAATTACTTAGATCGCAAGTTTTGCTCAAACTTTTCAAACAAAATTTAGAAAAAACAAAAAAGGAGCAAATAGAAATTCTTTAAACTACTTTTATAAACATATTACTAGTTGTTTCAATATAATTTTTTTTATTTTATGATTATATTTCCTTTTTTCATATTTTCTTTATTAACTTTCCTTTACTCATTACCAACATTTTTAATTTTTAATGTTTTATAAACAAATAAACAAATTAAATATAATACTTCAGAGCAATAGCATTAACATGCATACTCGTACATATGTACATGTAAAAAAGCAATTCATGTGGCAAAAAATAACTTATATAAATAAATAAATTCATTACTCTTAGTTTTTTGTTGCAAAATAGGCATTTGCTTTTAATAAAACCAACTTTTCGAACGAACGGTCGGTCAAAGCCTGCCGTCTTGGGGCATTTATTATGCCTGCAAAAGAAAACAGTCGTTTTACAGGCGCCGATGATGGCAATGGAGTATTGAACTTTTCAAACGCTTCCTTTAGCGAATAATATTTACTCCAGTTAACTTCAGCACTTGAACTATCATTCAAGTAGCTGTAGAACTGGTTTGCTATTGTGCAATTTAACAAAAAAATTTAACATCATGGTCAAATAATTTTTAATTTCTTATTTTGGGTCACCCTATTGATAATATCATATATATTTAACTTTTAACTTGCCGGAATATGGAACATTTATCTTAATGCCTTCTTCAAAAAATACTTACCAATCAAATCTAAGAACAAAAGCAAACGATAATTAACAAACCATATATCCACAAATTACAACAAAAAAATAAACCACGCGAAAAAACATGCCTTACGAAAGATCATAAAAAAGTTATAAATGATAATAAGCACATCACAAAGCAAGGATGCGAAAAAAGGAACATTTGCTTTTTTATTCGTTTTTTTTAAATTTTTATTTGAAAATTTTGAGCAAAATTTGCGATCGAATTGAAAGTAATTGAACTAATTGAAAAAAATAATTAAATTAGATATTTCAATTAGTTTCTGCTAATTGCAAATAATTGCAATTATTTTTCAATTATTCTAATCGTAATTGATTAGTAATTGAAAAAAAACTTTTTTTTGAATATTTTTCAAATGTTCATATGTTGTATTGTAAAAATGTGGTTTTCTGTTTTCCTTTCTGTTTGTTTGTTTAAAAAAAAGTGGTTTTCTTTTTTTCGAAATAGTTTATATGTGTATGCGATAGTCCTAGCCTACCGTGATAAACTTATCTGAATAGAGAGGCTGAGAGGACGTTCTTATATTTCTGCCAATCCGTCCGCCTATTATTCCTATACGCCGTTAGAGTAGTACGATTGAGGGTGATCTTAAAAGTTAGGTAGAGGTTTTCGGAAAAGGAGTGCTCTTTGGACACTTGCCAGTTGCTTATCAGGTCTGACAAGCGATGGTGAAGTCCATCACTTCTCTTCTGACAGAGGTCATGAAGGTGGGATCCTTCCCCCGGTTGCATATATTTAGATTATTTGCTAATATAAAATCAAGTAAACACTCACCTCGAGGGTTGGTATCGTTTGAGCCCCATATCTCATGATGTGAGTTTGAGTCGGCGCCAATTATGACAGGGAGTCTTTCCTTGTCAGCCCCTTTGATAGCTTCCTTCAGTCTTTTTGGAGGGAGAGATTGGCTGTCGTGGGCCATGTAGCTCGTCAGGAACCAGACGACGCTCTCTTTTAGCTGGACGTTTATGCTTACTGTGTCTTCGTTGCTGTATTGAGAGAGGAGAATATAAGAAAGTGCTTTTTTAATAAGAATACATGCCCTGACCATACCTGCTACTGGGGCTGTTACCGTTTGGTAGGCATCAGAGTTTAGTCCGCAAACCCTGTTTCTGACGATCCACGGCTCTTGGACGGGAATGATATCCTTAGCGCTTTCGCTGAGTCGCAGAAGGAGGGCAGCCGAAGCTGCTTTGGAGTGGTGCAGATCAATTTGTAGAATCTGCACCATCTCTAGAGTCACCGACGTCCATTGTCTATGGCTCTTCTCTTTGGGTGACGGCCCTGACTGTGATGTCAAGGTCCGCATCCTCAGATTCCGAAGCCGGAAGCTGGTCCTCATCATCGGGCGCTACACATCCTCGGATCGATCCAACGTATGCAGATGCTGAGCCTGTTTCGCTCTCAGCATCCGTCGCGACGTCCGATACCCCCGATGGGATGTTCTAGGTTGCGCTCAGGGCGCTCGTTTTTAATTTCTTACTCGGCTGTGGCTCCGGGGTCTTAGGGACGCTCGAGGTGTCTCCCGGTTTGTTGGCCCCCTCGCCAGTAAGAGTGGTATCAGAATCGGGGGCGCTCGAGGAGTTGTCCGTCTGGTCCGTCTTTCTGGTGTTGATGACGAGGTCATCGTAATGCTGCTTCTCCTTGGTCTCGCCAACTCGGACACTACTCCAATCATTTGCGGGTAGATCTCCGTTGCCAAGGCAGATGAGCTCGAGGATCTCCTGTGGGACCCAGGACCAGGATCGAGGCGCTTTAGGGATCTCGTCCCTGTGGACAGCCATCAAGTCTGCCCCAGGCCACAGCTGTCCCACCGAGGAGATTGCCTCCTTGTACAGCCAGACTGCGCGCTCGTCCGCGCACGCGACCAGCTTGATTCGCCCTTGATACCAGCCGGCGTCGCGGACGACTGGTGCAGGGCCGGGATACTTCAGGAATATGCCCTTATAGACCCTGCAGAGACCCATCAAGACGGACTTCCAGTTGTCCGTGCTGATATTCCTGTCGGGATGGCTTTTGTCGAGCACAGTCATCAGGTGCTTTTTTGCAGTCTTGCTAAATGGCTTAGCTGATATGGCCATCAACCGACGGTTCGGCGGGGAGGAAGTCCTGTGCCTCTTCGATCCACTCGGGGTATCGTCTTGAGATCGCTGTCTCTTGGAGCCCAGGTCCATTTTCTGGTCCGTGCGAGTGGGAGGTTTGTCCTTCCCGCCGTTCCATAAGCGGCGCTTTTCGCTGGCGTTCAAGACTCGCCGTGTCCGTGGGCAGCACTACCCGTGCAGGGTTCCGAGGCTGTTTGTTTATTTTTGTTCATGGTAAAGGCAAGGGGAAGGGAACGGTCGACTACGGCAGAGTCCAATGCTGCGAGTCCACTCCCGGAAGCGGACCGGTGTCCATCTATGGGCTCGGTGACGCATGACACCCTGGATTAAGGGGGAATTGTAGTTTCGACACCCTCCTCGTCTAGATCCGTAGTGTTCGGTGGAAACAGGGTCACCTATGGAAAGGTACGATTACTCAGCGTGCACTACGGTCTTCATGTGGGATTGGCTAGGTGTCTAGCGTAACTTGGGCACAATATTGCGCTTCATGCACACCCTGCTTTCGCGCGACTCCAAGTGTTGATCTATATGTTCGTTAATTCTTTCTTCAGATTTGGAAATAAGAAATAATCGTATGGGGCTAATATAATATGGGAATAATATGCCAGATGGGGTAGCAGTTTGTAGCCCGATTCATAGATTTTTGCAAATCCTTTCAAGGCGTCACACGTTTGAGCTTATGGTGGAGCGGGAGCAATCGCGGCACCCATCATGTGGATAGCTTTTTCATATCAGAATATTTGTGTAAAATGTCATGTATGCTCTCAGTTGAGATGCCTACAGGCTCAGCCACCTCACGCATTTTTATTATCCGGTCATCCAATATTCTTCAATGGATTTTATAGGGGATTTCTGGTGCAACGGCCTCTTTTGGGCGACCTGAAAGTTCGGCGTCACTTGTGCTGATACGACCACAAAAGAACCCACTTCTTAGACATTGAAATTGGTGGCAATATCCCTCTAGTATTTACCAAGCCTTTCTTTGGTTTCGGTAGGAACGAATAAACTAATTTCAACTCAAATGAGGTTCTTTTTACACGATCAAATATTTGTCGCAGTAAACCGCGTTAAAATGAGATGGACGTACATCTGTCTTCCGGAGTAGGAACAAAAATGTAGATCCCTCCAACATAAGAGACGCACGAATGGTAAGATATGATCGGTCAAATTGGCTTTGGATTATACAACAACATTGAATCTCTTTCATGGAAGCCATACCTGGCCTTCATTTTTCCCTCATAATTTGCGGGCGCTGCCTAACAAGATTATGCACTTATCTCAACTCTTCCTCCAAAATGTTAGACGATTCCCTTTCGTTCTTCCGCCATCCCCACTTACTCCATACTTCAAATAGCTTGGCAATCGAAGTTCGCAACTGAAAATTACCTTTTCTGGACTTTTACCCGTCATTTTGTGTACTCCCGAACGATATCCCATCAGGAGCAACAGTATATGGACATCCCAGAATCTGTGAACTTGTGCACCACCATCCTCAACTGTTCTTCCATTGTCCGAATAAATCGCTCCACCATGCCATCTGATTGAGCATGAAGAGCCCTGTACGACATTTCCGGATACATCTCTTGATATATCGCTAACTCGAAATTTCTTCCTTATGCGATGTGTATAGGCACACCATATATCGCAAAACAATTGTGACTGAATATCTCCGATATCGCTTTGCCTCCTTAGTTAGAAATCGGGTACACCTCTGACCATATGCTTAAGTTGTCCGTAACCAAAAGGACATACTTGTTTCCATGTCTGCTTATTAGAAAAGCCCCGGCTATATCAATCGCAATACGCTCGAATGGCGATCCAGCGTTATACTGCATCACCAAGTTTTGACTTCTATATTTCGGCCCTTTTCGGTCCTCCGTGCAGTTGCCAATCCGTTCTTCTACTGATTGCCGACCGCGGCAATGAGCTCGGGTCAACATCAAAGCTCCAGTGGAGGCGGGCGAAGGCAGCTCACGCAAACGTCATCCTTGGCGTTCTGCTGGAGAACCCTGAAGCCCCTCACGCATGCAGAGATGCCGGCTAATGTCAGGGCCACATAAAGGTTGTGGCCTGCGATGACGCGAGGTCGGCGGCGCTTTACAAGTCCGCCGTCGCTAGGGTAGGAGCTGTCTACGCCGAGGCCAGACAACATTTTGAAGATGCTTTAAGTGATAAGTTCCACATTGCTGACAGGTGAATGAAGCCTAAGAGTAGAGGAACCTGATTGGCCGTCGAGACAAGTGATACAGTCACTGAACAGGGACTTTTTGGAGCTCCTGGAGAAAAGACAGGGCCGTGTCTACTACGGCCTAGATAGTGAGAGGCCTGACCAGGAGGCTGACTTCCCTGATACGGAGAGTAGAGTCTACTACTAACCTAGTTATATGCGCTAGGAGCACAGAGCCCACTTTTATTGTTAAAACCCGTCGGGAGGTCATATATGTAGTGATAATCTGTATGATATGGTAATTAACTGGAAGGTTCAGACATACATAGATATATTGAGACAATTCTAGATCTGTCCAAGGGTGCTCTTGTGAATAACCTACCAAATCCGGTAGGCGTCAGCGAAACTGCCAAAATATACTTAAAATCTTGTCAGGCGTAACAAACCCGATTGGGTGTCTACAGGGACAGGATGGCTTCTAGACAGCAGCGGCGAAAAAACAATCGAACTACTTCTCGACACACTTTCCTGGAAGTTCACAGACAAGGGAAGTAGATTGTTCCTCTTCGGGAGCAAATCTCAAAAGAAAGTATCACTTCGGCGATAAAAAGTTTCAAACCTTATAAGGCTGCCAAGCCAAATGGTATTATATTTGCACAGCCGGCTGACACAATTGATACTTCTACAAAATATGTTTAGAGCATGCTGCATGCTAAATTGCATACCGACGAAAAGAGATACTCACTGACGTCTGCGCTACCCTTTATATATTCAAGATGTAGCAGTACTATGTATGTATATAATCTTTCACATTGTTTGTGTCATTCGCTGTTGTCGACGCCTGTACATAAATAGTTTACGCGCTTCTTTGCTTGTTGCTATCCTATCTTGCATGTTCTTTAGATATATATGTTAGTACGTTTAGTAGAGTGTTTGTGACGAGTCATGTTGTGCCCAACATAGACCGTTGCATCTTATCCCTCCCCCGGAAGTCAAGAAAGTTCTGGCTTCGTTGATATGAGGTACATGTACGTGGAACGTACGGCTTGTTGTAACTAGTTTGTGATGACGGAGATTATCCTTGGATGCCACTGAAACAATTACTGGAGATAAAAAATTCTCGATACGAAATAGGCCTTCAAATTTGGGCCCGAGTTTGGGAGAAAAGCCGTCGATCGCTTTCGGCAGTTGGTGGGTTTTAAGCCAGACTAGTTCTCCGACAACGGGATTTCACGGTCTTCTGCGTAGACTTAGGTATCGTGCTCGGACCTGGGCTACTTTCTCATAACAGCTGCATACCACTCAATGAGCAGGCGTTGTGGGGTCTCTTTAACTGAGTCACAGAAGCGGCAAAAGTCTCTTGACCAGATTGCTAGCCTGTGTACGTGGCTTTTCAGTCTGACCCGTCAGAAAACCTGTAATAGTTCTTATTTTCTCCTCAGGGAGGTTCAACAACAACCTGTGTCTTTTCAGGCTGTATCCTCCAAGAAGAGATTTTGCCTGTCTAAGCCCTGATAAATTGCGTCAGTGATGCTTCTCAATCTGGAAGTCTCCTAGGACCCACTGGTAGGATTGGATCAGGTCCAACAGGAGTGGACGTTCTGGCTAGTAGGTCGGCAGTTTCGTGTTCATCCACCCCTCTAGGTCCTGGTACCCAGAGGAGTTGGATCCGGTTCTCCACAGTCAGGGCGTTCAGTCTCTCAATACACTCCATGAACAACGACGAACTTTTTTTATAAGAGGGTAGAGCTCTGAGCGTTGTCTGGCTGTCGCTCGAAATGAGAATCGTCTCGTTGCTGTATTTCCTTTTCAGGTTTATCTCAGCACTGATGGCAATGACCTCCGCCTGAAAGATGCTTGGCTAGGCCCGCAATGGAACCGATATGTTGAATCTGGGACCATGGACACCTACCCTTATACCCTCGGAGGTCCCGGAGCCCTCCGTGTACCAATATAGAATGTTCCTCTGGATGTGGTTGGTTGCTGTTGGGCACGTGCGCATCGCTCCAGTGGTGCACACGCACGCTGCAGCCTATAGACAGGGAGGCCCTGATTCCCCATGCCACCGCTCCGTAGGTGACGATTGGCCTCCTTATCATGATGTACATCCACCGCAGGATCTTGGGGCTACACCCCCAGGACGTTCCTTCGATCGCCTACACACATCGAGTCGCCTGCACACAAGACCTTCGGGCACTTTATGATAAATTTAAACTTTATGAAAACGTGTTTAAATCATTTAAATGCCTAAATAATCAAACTTTGCAACCTGTAAGAGAGATCAAACGCAAACTGACCCAAAGTCCAACTAAGGAAAGTATTGTCGCTCCTCTTACATTACTTCAAAATAATATTGTGTAACACCTTTGGATGAGACTGACTGCTCTGCAAAGAAGCTGGTTGTGATTCCTTTGAAAAAATCGATTTTCGATTCAAGATTAGCTAGGGAGACTTCTTCTGATGATATACAGTTTTACATATCATCAAAAATTAAGAATTGTAACTTAGCAATCCGAAAATTTAACTTTAAATATGAACGTGACTTATCATCTTTTAAAATTGGTGCCACATCAGTTCCAGATATCACTGAAGTTTTTGATGCTTTCCTTAACAAATCTTTTTGGCCAACCGGGGCATTTGTTCGCGAGTTTGAATATAAGCCACATAAAAATAAAAATAAAATAAATAACTGAGCTTCAATTCCTATTCGTGGCAGTTCATCCAGCTTCTATGTAAACATAACCTCGAACAAGTGTTTAACTTTGTTGATCTTGGAATTACAATGGACCCGAAATTTAATTTTAATCTTCACATAAATGTTACAGTTAACAAAGCCAAAGGCGATTTTCCGTTTGTAAAAAGATGGTCAAAATAATTCAATGACCCATACATTACGAAGGCTCTTCTCACAACATTTGTGAGGCCAATACTGAAATATAGATCTGTTGTTTGGAACCCGCGCTGTCAACTTCATTCCGACCGAATAGAGTCAATCCAAAAACAATTTCTGTTTTTTGCTTTAAGAAATTTCCGTTGGGATTCTCAGTACAACCTGCCGCCATAATCATTAATATTCCTTGGCGAAATAAAACTAAAAGTTCCCTCCCGAATTTCAAGACATTTCCGGGGTCTTCTTCTAAAGCCATGTAAAAGTAATTTCGAGTTAAACGAGCCTCTCCATAGTTTGTGTCAGGTTTTTAACACTCACTCCGGTTCTTTTGATATTTCAGACTCACTTTTTTGCATAAAGAAAACTATACTCAATGCTCTCAATAATTGGTACATTCATACATATACATATATTACTATTCGATCAGCTGATGAGCATTTGTTCTGTAGCTGAACAGTTTAAATCTCGGCACTTAACAAACCTCTGCCTTTCATGACTCGGCGCAACATATATGAAAAAAAAAATATCCGTGCGTCATGCGGATGCGCCCCTCGCGTCGGTCGGGCGGGTATGGAGGGATAAAACCGTTGGGATTATTATTATTATTATAATGTTGATCCGGATGCAATGGATCAGCCTTGAGAGCGTTAGATCTTATTTCCAGATCTATCACCTTTTACATTGCCTTCAACATGAAGGAGGCAAGACTGATCAGCCTGAAGGATTTCACAGAGGATAGATTTCTTCCACCCATTTTCGGGATGAAAATAACTTGAGCCTTTTGCCATACTTCGGGAATGTGGGTCAGTTCCAGACTCTCCATCATGATACTCACGAGATATAAAAGAAGCCGTTCCCCGCCCGCTTTGGCAGAACCGGACTGATGCCATCCACCGCTGGGGCCTTAAACTGTTCAATCGAGTCTAGAGCCCAGCCGACTGATCTGAACGTGAATACACTTCTAGCTACCTTCCAATCGGCTGGAGTCTGACTCGACTCCCAGCGTTCAGCAGCCGGCGAGATCTTGACGGCACCAGAGAAGTGAGCCGAAAGTAAGGCAAGGGCCCTCTCGCTTTCGTAACCTGTGTTGGACCCGTCCGACCTTTTAATCGCCATTATGGTGTACGGATTTTCATTCGCTAAGGCTAAATGTAGCCTGGCCGCTGCAGGAGTTAAGTTAATGCGCTCGGAGAATCTCCTGATCTGCTTGCTGTACTTCGTTAGGCAGGTGGAGAGCTCCTCCCAGAGCCCCGCGCGCCTGGCTCTATTGAAGAGCCTACGCACTTCTTTAAAGTGCGTTGAGAGCTCCCGAAAACACCAGACAGATTGGGTTTTAAGCCGTTGCAGTTGTAGCCTCGGTTAGGGGTTATGCATGGAGTGCGGCTGTGAAGGTGTTCCAGCTCTTCCAATCATAAACTTAGCTTCGGATCTGTGGCTGCGCTGGAAACCAAAGACGCAAAACGCCGGCGAATGTCATCTACACTATCTTCTGTTGGTAGGTTATATTCCATGGCATATGCATGAAGAAGCTCATCTTTGTGCAGCTGATAAATCCACGACGTACATACCATATTTTATGTAGTTTTCTGCGTCCTCTCATTAGGGTCTCTGCTCGGGCGCCACTTGTAACAATTTTCTTAGGTGCCGGTAGGCTTCCGTCGGGCCCAGCGATCTCTTACGGATTACATTCCCTAGTTTACTTTATCGAAAGGTCTTTCAGTTACAAAGAATTCGGTCTTGTAGCTTTTCTAGACATAGAGGGTGCTTTTAATAACATTAGTCCAGAGGCCATAACACAGGCCTTAAAAGGACTTGGTGTAGAAAACTCCTTGGTTGAATTTATAGAGCAACTGTTCTTGGGAAAGAAGTTTACAGCAGAGGTCGGTACAAACCGTGTTTCGAGACAAGTGTCTCTAGGAACACCGCAAGGTGGTGTACTTTCACCCCTTCTCTATAAATCTCACTGTTATTTCACTCTTGAGAGAGACGGAATGGGGTGTAAAAAGTATAAGATTCCGGAGTTAGTTGCGCCGGAACTGAATGGTATCCCTTTAAATCTAAAAAAGGAAGCCAAGTTCCTTGGCGTCACACTAGACATGAAACTAATCTGGAGAAATAATATGATCCAGCGATACCAAAAGGCTTCTGTGGCCCTATACTCTTGTAAATAAGCCAATGGGAAGAGATGGGGTCTGAATCCAAGCGTTTGCCGCTGAATCTACACAGCAGTGGTTACACCGATTCTCTTCTATGGAGCTATCGTTTGGTGGTCTGCCTTAAGCAGAGCTGCTAATCTTAATATGCTTAAATAAAGATAGCATTAAGATAAGCCAAGCAAGTTTTATTTAAGAATACACTGGTCGAACATGAAGGACTTTGGAAATCATAGGCATTTCAGGGTAGGTTAGGTTAGGTTAGGTTAGGGTGGCTGCCACCGCACCGGAGCACGGTGGCACACTTAGGCATTTCAGGGTAAAAACGTAACAATATATTATACGAGAGTTAGTCATTGCATTATATACCGATTACATTAAATAACGTGGAGAGACATTGCAAATTTCTAATTAAATATTTTGAGAATATATACACATTTATATTTTAACAGAAAGAAAGCTTTTTTAATTTAATTTGATTTATTTTGATACATTTTTTGATTAAGTGATTTCTTGGATTAGTCGAATACGAACTCGGCATTATGTGCATATTTCGAATTTGTATCCAACCGCGAAAAATTTAACAAATGTAAAAAGTTGTCATGACCATTTTTATTCAGTTAACGGATTCACTTATTGAATTCCACGCCGATTTCAGAGAATTTGCGTCCACGAAACAGAATCAAATGTTCCTGCACTTCCAAAAAGAAGAAGAAAGAAAACAGATCCTGTGAGCTATTCAAAAGAGGCCACTTCTGCCAAGAAGAAGCACAAACAAGCCTACTCGGCTTATCTTAAATGCATGGAAAGGATTGGTGATCTCTCTTCCAAGCTAAATAAAGCCGTAAAGGAAAAGGCTGTAGAAACTTCCGACATGGAGTATCATATTCGTCTCCCGCCGTGCGACACGGAAGTTTTTAGGCAGATTTCCTGTCATGGCCAACATTTCGTGACATGTTCACGGCCATTTTCAGTCGTAATGAGTATCTCACCCCAGTCGAAAACTTTTTCACTTAAACCCGAAGACACAAGGTGAAGCAAAAGAAATAGTTCGTAAGTACCCTCTTACAAATGAGGGTTATTATCGCTATGGGAACAAAATAATTATATTTAATAGTCAGTTGCAGATTATCTTCAACCTAACAATTCAACTTTACTACCAAAGTGTTAGAGCAATTTGAAGTAGTGACAAAATGCAAGATTTTGTCAGCCATCGCTAAGTTATTCGATCCACTAGGGTGGCTCACACCGATCATCATATTGACGAAGATGTTGCTGCAAAACAGAGAGAGACAGTGTAGCGTCTGTAACTTCCAAGTACTTTCATCAGCAGCTTTCTTGGCATTTAATTCCAGCATCTGATTCACATGGGTGGCTTATGGGAAGCAGGTGTGACGAGTTTTAAATATCATTTTCGCATCAATTATTAAATATATACCGAGTACCTAAACAAGCTTCAAAACGGACTAAGTGAAAACAGCAACCAACCAGGTAGACGATTTTGTTGACATCGGAGAAGACAACCTTCCTCTAAACGACTGGTGACTAGGACGAGCAGTCAACGCCCACCACGGCGCCGATAAACAAGTCAGAGTGGCAGAAATCCGCACCGAGAAGGGAGTCGTCACGAGACCGATCGTCAAATTGGTCTTGCTACCCTCGGAGACGACCAGCACTTCCTAAGAAGCTCTAGTTTGCGGCATGCTCGCCACCCAACCAAACTGCAATAATCAGCAGTAACTTATAAACCGTATAGTTTTTTAAGGCGATTATTGTTATCATTACAGAAAAGATGACTCGTTATACTGCGCGCCGTATGAAGTCCGAGCAGCACGCCGAAGCGTTCGCTTTTGTGATCCGGCTATGTGGTGGCAACCATGGGATCAGGCTATTCCCCCAATACCGCGAGAAGACAGCCGAGCTCCGGGTGATCTTCATACTCCGATACTACCCAAATTGCCTTTTGCCCTTCCATCGATTAGAAATCTGCGCTAGTAGGGACCGCTATCTCGACGATGTTGGTCCATCAAAGGATTGGAGGAAGTTCAGCGCCGAGACGGAGGGCGAGCGTACAGGACCAGAAGACGATAGCTCTGATGACGTGCTGTCCATTCACCCAACAGAAGGCCGTAACCAAGGTGACTACATCTTCGTCGAAACACAGGTCGTCCGCAGAAGACCATCTGCATGTGAGCGTCTTTAACCCACGTCAGTTTGGACCACCCACTTCCTGCACAGAAGGAGAATGCGGTTTTACTTCTGGCGACTCGGATCTTCGTCCGTTCCGACCAGGCCCTCAGTACGATAGTTGGAGACAAGGCGGCTCGGAATCTCGTCCGTTTCAACCGTCTTCACGCCATGTTCGTCGACAAAACCGGAGATGGGAAATTCCATTACGTTCGTAAGACGAGTTGGAATATAGAATGCCCTCCCTGTCTATTCGACGAATCAATCTAGCGGGCTTTCGAACGGTCTAGTATCAAATAATGCGACCGTGCCGATACTGCGGACGTTTCAGGCTATCGCTCAAACTGCGATGGTAAAGATCGAGTCCGGCGGCGTTCTTTGTCTGGTGCGCGCTCTCATCGACCAATGTGCGACCAACAGCATGATCGATGCCGTCCCAGCTTGAGAGCTGCAGCCGGAAACTACCACAGTTGGGGGCCACCGATGCTGCTCTCTGACCCTTAGAGGTAATTATGGCGTATCGGAAAGAGTGACCAATCATGCGATTATCATCGAGTGCCACATCCGCATGGTGGTTTCCGTACCCTACCAACAGTAAAGCGGATAAATTCTTCCGCAGAATTTATGTACCTGTTTTGGGATGGACCTAGTGTTGGCTGGCGCGTTCTATTGCTTTTCTTTTTTTAATGTTACCCATGGCAAGGGGCCCGGCATGTTCAGACCAGCAGCCTGAACCACTTTACTGCTGGGAAGTTTTAAATTTTTTCCCAGGCTGATTTACTGCTGGATATAAGCCTGCATTCAAAAGCAGTTTTTTTTGTAATTGCTTATTGGCTAATTTGCGTCAGCCCATTTAACGGATTATCCTTTTGTCCGCAGGGATTTTCCTGGGCCCACTCCGGTTTGGACCGACCAACAGCAAGCAGCAGATTTTTCACCAGCAAACGACAGCTAACAACAGAGGAAATCCATAAGAAGTGTAAGTGATATTTTGTAGATATACATGACTTTGTACAATTTTAAATCAATTTTACATTTCTTACTAGAAGGAAATTCTTTTCTTTTTATTTATAATAAACGACATCCCACGAGAACATTGCAACTGCGGAAGTTTTGTTCACAAAGAGTGTATTGGATTGCCGCCAATCTATGCAGGAGATGGCTTAGTAGAACAGGCTTCACCTCACTTGGGTTCCAGGCCGCAGAAGCAGGCTACGCTTTCTAGGGGCACCTCTTTTAAGGAACCTTGGAGAATGAGGTAAAATAGACCCCATGCTTGACGAGTTTCGTCAAAAATACTAAATAGTTGTAACGAAACCCGGTTTCTTCAGTCTATAGCTGGGCCGTCGCTCAGTCGGATTGTTGGGTCTCCTTACAAAAACAAATAAATACACACCGATTTAATACTGTGACCTTTCTTTATTTCACCTTTTATCTGATTTAGTATGTTGTCACAATACGTAAGGCCTGGTAGTGTTCGCACGTCACACCATATAATGTAAGTAATTGGAGCGTTTTCACGGCACACCAATTCGGACACCTTCCTTGATCAGTATTGTGTACGTGTTCATGGCTCCTCTGGAACCATTTATGTATGCGCCTCGTACAACCCACCAAATAGTGCTGACTATTTATATTTTGCACACACTGACAATATTCTGTCTTTGACATCGAAGAGCTCTGTTGACAGTCATCTTTGTGTCCTAGGAGATTTTAACTTGTGCAATCTGAATTGGCTCTCACTTAGAAACTCGAGTGCATTTATAGCCTCTAACGTTAATTCCTCAGCTGAGATTCATTTCATTGATAGTCTTTTAAGTATTGATTTACTTCAAACTAATGGATTTTGTAACAGCCCAAGAAACATTAAACAGGTAGCCGCATTAAAGAAAATGCATCACTGGGGTAAATTTTTTGATTTGATGGGGTCCATCGCACTTCAAAATAGATATATCAAATATGAAGAGTATGATAATTCTAAATGTAAACAAAATGTACGTGATTCTACATTTTGCTTAAAAAATACATTTGTTTTCAAAGCAAACAGTGCAAGACGCATCATACTACAACGCACCTTCAAGAAACATTGCTCCTGGTCACAAAATTTAAAAAAGACTCTAGTGGAATACCTTCAATTGCAAAAAGCGGCATGCCGAAGTTCTGTTCCAATTGGATGTGAAAAGCAAGATCTGACCATTTCCAATCTTTTAGAACACAATGTCTCTTTCTGTGAATGTACATATGTTTTCCAAATCGCCTTAATAGAAAATTTGTATAAATTAGAATAATATAAATATACAAAATGTAAACAAATATTGTTTTGTTAAAAAAGTTGTTTTGTTTTTTTTAAGAAAAAGTTTGTTTTGTAAACAAAGTTTGACTTGTTATGGACCACTTAGAAGAAAAAACTCCAATCTGCTGATAACATTATATTACCTGTTTATTGTACCATGTAACAGCCTTAAAAGAATTTTTGACTTAGTATTAATTTTTAAAAATATTAATTATAGTCTATCGGAGTGTCTTACACCAATCTCTAAAACTGACAAACATCATATTCCTCTTGCTCTTGAGTTGGAATTTTATAAATTTGCGGAGGTGTCAGATGATCTTAGCATTAGGTTCAACTACGCCTAGTGTGATTTTTCTTCATTCAGTGGCGTTTTGTCAATTATTGATTGCAGTGATGCCTTCCTTGAAAATGATGTTAAAAGTTTGAAACAAAACTATATGAGTTATGTTTGAAGCATGTCCCTATCTCTAATAAAAAAGTATATAAAATACCTTGACATACCTAACGGTTAAAACATTTAAAGAATTTGAAGAACATATTTTGAAAATTGTATAAGGAAACTAATAATCCAATGCACCATTTTAAATTTCAGAACTTCTTAAAGGAATTCAACTGTTTGAACAAGTTTTTGTACAGAAATTATATTTTAAGTTATGAAAACAAGATTATCTCGAACTCTAAAATGTTTTGGGGTTTTATCAAAGCAAAAAAGTCTTGTTCAGCAGTCCCTGTTAATGTTTTCTACAATGGAAAAAACTCAAATTCCGCTAGTGAATTTTGAAACCGATTTGGACCAAGAATCTAGCAGAGCCTCTAACAATAACTTTTAACAAGTCGATGGTCTCAGGCATTTTTGTAGATCACTGGCAATTGACATCCATTACCCCTGTATTTAAGAGTGGGAACAAAAACGACGTTTGTTATTATAAGCCTGTTTCGAAGCTCACATCGGTCTCTTAACTTTTTGAGCTCATTGTGTATGAAAAATATATTTTGCGGCCAATGGTTATATTTCCGTTAAACAGCATGGGTTTGTTGCGAATCGCTCCACAGTCACAAATTTTTCTATTTTCAATGATTATTGCATTAATGCTTTTCAAAACAAATGCCAAGTGGATACTATTTATACGGATTTTTCTAAGGCATTTGACAAAGTATCTCACCGTATACTTCTGCTCAAACTTGCTGCAATGGGTTTTCATTCTATGTTTTTACTGTGGATAAAGTCTTATGTCAATAATAGACTCAGCGTTGTTACTGTGGATAATGCCACATCCCATCCATTTTCTGCGTCCTCTGGTGTTCCGCAGGGCTTTTCATTTGCTGCTTATCTGTTGTATGCTGCTGGCCTTAAAATTTTCGCACTAGTCAACAGCTCTTGGGATTCTGAAAAGCTACAACGCGATTTTTATAAGGTTTATAAGTTGTTTATGAAAATTGTGTTGTTGGTGTCGGTCTATTGATTCGCGCTGTCACGAAAGACACATGTGCAGAGAAATAATAGGCAACCAAATACAAAACGACCAAGAAACAAAGAAAAGCAACGAAGAAAACGTTGCAAGGGAATTAAAACAGAAGCTCAGGAGGAACAATGTCGTAACAACCAAGGCGGATAAAGGCAATACAACAGTACGAATCGGCAAACAAGAATACATAGACAAGACAGAAGAACTCATTGAAAAAATGGGTTGCAAGAGAGTGGGGGAGGACCCAACGGACAAGTACCAAACGCAAATAAAAAGAGCCATAAAAGATGCAACCGGCATCATAAGCTCGGGGTTTGCACACCAACTAACCCAAATGAACCCAGCAGCCCCACCACTGATCACATTACCAAAGATTCACAAACCGGACATTCCAATGAGGCCCATAATCAACTACAAGTCAGCACCTGGATATAGATTATCAAAACATATAAAGACGATACTGAAGGACACCCTAGAACTTGAAAACGAACACACAATAACTAACACAACGGAACTGATAGCGAAACTGACGACCGTTAACATCACAAAGGACAGTAAACTATGTAGCATCGTTTGACATTAAGGACTTATACCCCTCAATACCACTACCTGAGACAATAGACATGGTATACACAAAAATACTGGAGAAACCCAAAAACAAAATCAAGGCTGTACAGATCGCAAGCATTCTAAGAACCACACTACAACAAAACTATTTCAAATTTAATAACAAAATCTACAGAAAAACGAACGGACTTGGAATGGGGAACCCAAAGTCAGCCGTACTCATGGAAGTATTCATGCAGAATTTGGAAGAAAAATACATGAAAGAACTTACAACCGAGTTGGGTGTTACATTTTATGCGAGATACGTTGATGACATTATCTGCATTCTAACCAGCAACAACGAAGAACAAGTATTGGAGTATCTCAACAAACAACACGGAAACATACAGTTTACAATGGAAACAGAAAGCGAAGGCAGGATTAACTACCTAGATCTGGCAATTAGAGCAGAAAAGACCACAGGAAAACTTGGCTATGAAATTTACAGAAACCCAACAGCCACAGACACATGGAGATATACAAACAGGAAACATTTGACGGAAGAATAATAAACGAACAGACGAACACCAACTCGGACGTAATATTTGAGCCATTGAAACTTGTTTACAAAAAACAAAGCACGAACTTAGGTACTACCAAAGAAACTAACGCACAGGACCAACACGAAACATCCCACAGGACAAAAATTACTGACTTCTACCTACCCATGCATACCACATAGGCAACCGTAAAAGAAAAAACTTCACGCTGACAAATAAACCCTAAACTCAGGTAGCATACACCTACAAACATTTGTTGGCTGCTAGTAAATAGGGATCGTCAGACGTAAACTAAACAGAACGAAAAATAACACTGAAGATGACACAACGCCGAAACCGGTTTGTTTCAAAACCAAATTTGAGAAGGATCGACGGGAAATCGTCCAAAATAAATTTATAAGTTGTCTTGTCTAAATCGTTTGTCACTGAACACAGGTAAATGTTTCCATGTTTCAAAACTTCCTTGAATACTTTTTATAGTATTGACTCGAAGTTAAATTTCGCCTGTCATATCAATTATGTCATAACCTGGTCTATTTCGAAATGTCACTGACCATGGTCACTGACCATGGTTAATTCGTAACGAGACGAGGGCTTTATCTTTTAACAATTCGCGTAACGCTCGTGGGAGCGCATTTCGTTCTACCTCGTACCCGTCTGCTAATTCTTCGACTCTCTCTATGAAACCCAGTGGGTTCTTGCCACCGTCGTACTAGATCCCCTATTTGCGTACACGGTGCATGATCGTTTTGCCTGATGGTTGCGAATCGATCGACACGGGACTTGTGGGAACGTTGGGCGTTCCCTTCGTACTGTCGTTGTTATTGGGTTGGCGGTAGTAAAAGAATCTCGGTTCTCTTCGGTGTATGCTTCACCGCTAAATCAGTAACTCCATCGTGATAGTCCTCTGTAACTCCATCCCCTTGTATAAACGCAGCGAGGCGTTTACGCAGCTCATCGACGGTTCCTGTTCAAATAATACACCCACTTTGTTTTTACCATCTTGACTTTTTTTGTAGCCCAGTGTCTCTGTGAAGTTATATGGGTCGTTATTTTGCCTTCTTCCACGGTAGATATCTTATTCATTTCAGTTTGCTTTGTTTGTGTTCTGAAAGTTTTTTTTCCCGCCTTATTTAATGTTCCTTTTTCTATAATAGCACCACGTTGGGCGCCGTTTGTAACGAATCCCGGTTTTTCCGGTCGTTAGCTGGGCCGTGGCTCAGTCGGATTCTTGGGTCTCCTTAGAAACCAAATAAATACACAACGATTTATTACTGTGACCTTTCTTTATTTCAACTTTTATCTGATTTAGAATGTTGTCACGATACGTAAGGCCTGGTAGCGTTTGATATAATGTAAGTAATGGGAGCGTTTTCACGGCACACCATATAATGTAAGTACTGGTAGCGTTTTCACGGCACACCATATAATGTACGTACTTATTAAGCAACTTAGTTTTCACAATCGTTGATTAGCCGATCCAGTCTCCGTTTCCACGATCGGCCGGAGTATATGACTACTCTACAACGACTGGCCTCTAATGTAATTTGCTTCACTATTTTTACTGTCCTGTGCGCAGGCAGACAGTTCTTCTAACACTATTGTTGCTACTTGTTATATTCCTATTTCCACTTACTTATGTGTACATATCCCAGTAGTATGTTTAATACATTGCATTTGTAAATAAATATATTTTGTGTATGTATGTAAAATTCAATATTTCGCTTAATATGTAACTTTGTGGATGCAGTTCAATGTACATATGTATTTATAAATAAATCTCAATAATGATTTAATATTAATTTGCTCTAAGGTAATACAATTCAATAGCTTAATTTCCTTTAAATATTTAACCAATTGTGGAGACCCCGAGTCTTAAGACTTGGGGTCTTCACACGGTTAAGCAAGGGGAGTGAGCGTTAAGCTCTTGGTATCACAACGGGCCTCTACTAATGGCCTAAGTAAGTCGCTAGACTAGCAGTGACTGCAACTCATACCAATCTACCTATGGCCTTTCAGGTTCCCATGTGCCCTCCATGCGGATCATCGTGGAATTCTTTGAGAACATCGGGAACTCTAATCCTTGGTACTACTGTAAGATAACGAGAAAATTGTCCATCCCCTCTTTCCCAAGTCCCATAGAAACATCCAGATATTATTTTTAAGCTTTTGCGATTTTACATTCAACTACCACTTGCTCTTTGGTTGGCCGTGTGTTCATCTCCAGTCCATGAATCAGAAGTTCCCGATCCCGATCTTTCTGCCCTCATTTCCTCAGTTGCTCCGCCTTTCAGTCCTCTGGTGTTATTGTCATTAGCCGAGCGACTATTATGTCTTCTTTGGCATTAGCTTTTGATATTTTGATCAGTACCTACATTCCAGGTTGTATGGCCGGCGGGACATGGCATCAACACTTCCGTGACCACTTCGTTTTCGATGCTCAATAGAAAAATCGTAGCTTTGTAATCTCTCAATCTATATAGCCAGCTGTCCTTCTGAACTCTTGAATAATAGAAGCCAGTTTAGTGCCCTATGATCAGTGCGAACTTGGAAGCGTTGTTCACAGAGGTACTTATGGAAATGTTTGATACACTCTAACAACGCAAGAAGTCCTCTCCGGTGCGGTAGAGCTTCGAAAGCTTCCTCCTGTTCCCTGTTCTATTCGAATACTTTGTTTTTCCTTGTAACTTCATGAAGGCTATTAGCAACGCTAGCGCAGGTAGGAAAAGAGCACAGTCCAAAAAAACTTCGCATCTCGTCCTTAACCTATTTTTGACTGCTTCTATCTCCTTCTTTACAGTACACACACCCTCTGTAGTCACTTTGTGTTCTAGGTAATTCACTTCCTTCTAAACAACGAGCACTTTCCTCTGTCAAACTTTTTCCACGTTACTCAGGTATTCCTCAAAGTTTTTACTAAATACGATAATGTCATTCAGATTCGCCAAGCATGTTTCGCAATGCAATCCCTTGAGTACATGATGATTCACTTTTTTCGAAAATAGCGAAAGCATTGCACAATCCAAAAGGCATCACCGGAAATTGCATCAGACCTTCTCATACATCTTTTTTTTGTCTCCCTTACTTATTTCTACTTGCCAATTGTCGCATTCTAAATCAAGAGTTGAGTGTCGGAAAAAACACAACGAGTCCAGAGAATTATCGATTCCTGGCAAAGGCTATCTGTCTTTCTTTGTAACATCATTTAACTTCCAGTCATCCACGCAGAACCGCATGTGACCATTCTTCTTCTTCACAAATACTACCAGTGAACTTCATGAACTCGCTAATTCAACCACACAACTTTCGCCATTTCTTTTATGATTTTACCTATAGTTTCACGCTTGGCAAGTGGAACACTCCGTGAAGCTTAACGAATCGGCCTTGAATCCCCGGTATCAATGCGGTGTTTCACAATACTCGTCTTGCCAAGTATGTTAGCATCTTTGTCGAAAATGTTGGAATATGTACGGAGAAGTTATTTTGCCTTAAACTGGGACCATCCATGCACTGATGTCTTCCGAAATCTCATTTTCACTTAAAGAGTCGCTTCACAGGGACGAAATCATCTTTTTATGTCGTAGCCAGGGTCTTTCCTATAAGTACTTCCGGTGTAAAATTTGTTGATGCTTCATAGCCCACAACTTGTTTGTTCCACAATTTCCATCAATTTTCGCCTAAATAACAATTTGCTGTTTTGGTTGAATCTGTTGGCAATCTTCCTAAACAACTCGGTCGCTGTTGAGCGAACTTTCATAGCCAAGCTTAAGCTGCAATTCAACATTGCTGTACGTCATGATATGTCTATTCAAGGCGATCTTAATGACTTGATCCAGAAGGAAGTCCACACCAATTATAACTTCGTCGACAATCTCCGCCACTACAAACTTGTGTGCTACTACCACATTTCCAATTGCAACTTTGCAGGTTACTTCTCCGATAATTGTGTCTTTTCACCAGTAGCTGTTCGCAACTTTGCTCCCGGCAATGGTCTGACGTTCTTAGCGCTCAGAACGGATTGGATGATAGAATGTGACGTGCCTATATCCATATACCCGCAAACAGTTATGTTACTCGCTGTCCTGCCAATTTGAGAAATGGTGATGATGGGGCATTCAATTGCCAGCCGGAGAGTGCATGGCCTGGCTCGTTTTGGTTTAACGACTGGTTGGAAACCGTTTCTTCTTTAGCTCTGTGCTTACGACTTGCTGAATTGTTACGTCTGTCCTAACCTGTTTTACACTTGCATGCAAAATGGCCTGCGTTTTTTCCGGTTGAGTCAGAACTGATTTTTCCTGCGATCTCCTTCAGTGTTTTAACCAATTCATTCATCGCGTATAGTGCTTTCACTTCTACCCGGTTTTTATAAGCCGGATCACTTAAGAGCGCTGCTGTATCCTTTTCCTTGTAAGTTCATGAAGGCTATTAGCAACGCTACCGAATAGGAAAAGAGCACAGTCCAAGAAAACTTCGCATCTCGTCCTTAAAAAGATGGTGCCTGTCCGATTCTGCGGCTCGAATTATCTTCTCCAGCATTAGCTTAAATATATCAAACGACAAATAGTAACCTTGTCTGAAACCTTGTTTGGTATCAAACGGCTCGGAGAGGTCCTTCTCAATAATGACGGGGCTGGTGGTATTGATCAACGCCATTTTACTTAGCCGTATACATTTTGCCGGGATACCAAATTCAGACATTGCGGCATATAGGAAACTTCTTCTCGTGCTGTCGAAGGCGGCTTTGAAGTCGACAAAAAGATGGTGTGTGTCGATTCTTCTTTCTCGGGTCTTTTCCAAGATCTGGCGTATGGTGAATATTTGGTCGGTGGAAGATTTACCAGGTCTAAAGCCACACTGATAAGGTCCAATCCGTTCATTGACGATGGGATTAAGACTTTCGCACAATACGCTCGACAGAACTTTATACGCGATATTTAGAAGACAAATCCCGCGGTAATTAGCGCAAACTGCAGGATCACCCTTCTTGTAGATTAGGCAGAGTACACTTAAATTCCAATCAACAGGCATGCGTTCTTCCATCGATATTCTAAAAATGATCACCTCTCCGTTGTACTCGAATAACTCAGCTGGCAGCCCTCAGCCCAGGGGCTTTGTTGTTCTTCAGCCGTGCTATCGCTGTCCGAAATTCGTCACAGTCGGGTGATGGTACATCGAGCCCACTATCACTGATTGTGGATTTGGGTTCGTCTTCTTCTCCAAAGTTTTTGCAGCTACTATCATTAAGCAGCGAGGAAAAGTGTGTAATCCATAATTTAAGTATTCTGTGGACATCAGCCACCAGGTCGCCGTTGTCATTCTTACAGGAATTAGCCCCTGTCATCAAACCCTCTGTTAGCCGTCGTACTTTCTGAAAAAGATTTTCGAGCGCTGAATACAGGCAGCGTATACAGGCAGCGAGAAATATGGTTCCACTGCTCGGAAATGTCGTTCTTTTGGTTATTGCTCTTAGAGCGCAGGAGTGCAAGTCGAGGGGCGAAGTGAGTGGCTGGCTGTTGTGATAGCAGCTTTCCGACGTCGAGCTTTCCTTGTGTCCATTTGCGCGCGGATCTTAGCAGCCACAAGAAAATGATCCGAGTCGATGTTGGCTCCTCGGATCGTGCGCACATTTAGGACACTAGGTGCATGCCTTCCGTCTATTACTACAGGGTCCATTTGGTTTCGTGTCTTACCATCTGGAGACAGCCATATTTTATAATAGTGTGCAATTGCTGGCGTACGCCGATGACATTGACATCATCGGCCTTAATAACCGCGCAGTTATTTCTACCTGGATTGAGAAGCGAAGCGAATGGGTCTGGAGGTGAACGAGGGCAAGACGAAGTATCTGCTATCATCAAACAGACAGTCGGCACATTCACGGCTTATATCTACCACGACTGTTGAGAGTTATAACTTAAAAAAAGTAGAGGATTTAATTTTCTTAGGAACCAGCATTAACATTAACAACAATTTCGGCCTTGAAATCCAACGCAGAATCTCTCTTGCCAACAGGTGCTACTTCCGAATGAGTAGCCAATTGCACACTGAAGTCCTCTCTCGACGGACAAAAACCATACTCTATAAAATTTTCATCATGTCCGTCCTATTGTATGGCGCAGAAGCATGAACGATGACAACATCAGATGAGAGGGCTCTTGTAGTGTTCGAGAAAAAGATTATTTGAAAGATGTATGGACCTTTGCGTCTTTGCGACGGTGAATACCGCTTACGATGGAACGATGAGCTGTACGATCTGACAAGGACGTAGATTTTAGAAGTCTAACTATATATGGAGCCGCGGTGTGGTTCGATGCGGTATGTCTACTTCTTTTTTTTTCATTGGGTCGATAGCCACCTATGCGATTTTATCCCAGCTTAGCATAGCAAGTCAGTTATTTCTCTCTTTCCCTTGGAAATACCAAGGGTACCCAAGTCCCTTACCGTCTGGTCCTTCCATCGCCGAAGAGGCCTCCCTTTTCCCCTGCTACCACCGGCGGGTAACGCGTCGGATACTCTCAGAGATGGAGCACTTTCATCCATTCGAACGATATGACCTAGCCAGCGAAGCCGCTGGATCTTAATTCGCTGCACTATATATATGTCGTTATACAGCTCGTACATCTCATCTTTCCATCTTCTACGGTATTCGGAAAATCTTTCTCTCAAACACTCCTAGAGCCTTCTCATCAGATATCTTTATCGTCCATGCTTCTGCGCCATACAATAGGACGGGCATAATGAGAGACTTATAGATGATGGCCGAGAGGGTCACTGAGCAGACGTAAGGAGGCAGAGGATATGGTCAGAAACTGGAAAGTGCTTGATGAGCACTCCTTTTCGAACCATCGCTATATCTCTTTCTGCTTGGAGAAGTTTCGCCTAGAACTCAACCCTTGAGAAACTTCAAAAATACTTAGTGGTGTAGATATAGGAAAGAACTAGATAAGTGGCTTTCAGGACATCGAGTAAGAGTACTCTGTAGCCCAGTGGAGCTATAATACTTGGTAAACCAGTTTACCACGGCATGTCGGAAGCCTCTGGATAAGGCCTGCCAATAAAGAAGCGAAGAGGCAAACAGAAACCACCATAGTGGAATGCAGATATCGACAAGGTTTGCAGACTCTGTCGGACTTTATTTAACCTAGCTAAAAGAACCCAAAGTGATTCACAATGGGAAATTTACAAGTCTCTCTTAGAGGACTATAAAAAGTTCTTAAGGCATTCGAAGAGGCCTTCTTGGATAAATTTCTGCGGCTCTATGGAATCTGTGTCAGAGGGATCAAGGCTGAGAAGGGGACTCTCCAGGCCCTCCCGGATATCTCCGAGATGCTTGCCAAGTACGGACGGGACGTAGACGGGGTCGGCAGGGGACAATCTTAGACTTCTCCTAGAGACACACATTCCGTGCGCCGTGAATGTGCTTCCTAACAACTCGATTACGGTGAGCGAACAACCGGTGGATACCGACTTCCTTACAAACAATGTGACCTGGGCAAATGAGTAACTTAAATCCTTCAAGGCGCCGGGTCCAGATGAAGTCTTACCGGTGCAGCTTCAACAATCCTTGAAGCTAAGTGCAACTTGGCTGTATGCTATATATAGGGGCGCTAAACCGCAACCACATTCCTAAAATGTGGAAGGAATCGAGGGTTGTTTTTATCTCGAAAGCACGGAAAATATCCCATGTCAATCCAAAAGACTTTAGGCCTATAAGTCTCTGCTCTTTTCAGCTGAAGGTATTGGCGCGAGCAATTTATTGTCACATTAGAAATTAAATAACGCACAAACTAATGACTTCCCAGCATGCTTACATTAAAGGGAAATCCACTGAAACGGCGCATCATCAAGTTGTGTCGTATATAGAGAAATCCTTACAGTTCGAGGAATACACATTGATATCATTTCTAGACCTTGAGGGTGCGTTCAATAACAGAGAATCCTTGAAGATCATAAAACCTCTGGCGAAGTTGGGCGCTGATCAACATCTGGTGTCCCTCGTGCAAAAACTACTGGTTGAAAGGGTTGTGGGGGCTCTTTAGAACGCTGTACAAGCAGAGGAACCCAGCAAAGTGGGGTCCTTTCTGCCCTTCTGTGGGTGGTGTCTATTAACGACCTACTGAAGCCTCTGGAAGAGGAGGGAGGATCAAAGGTAGTAGCTTATACTGACGAACTTGCGGTGGTAGTAAGGGAAAATTTTCCTCAGACGCTGTGCGACATCATGCAGGAAAAACTTAAAAAGGTGCAAAGGCCAGCGCTGATATGCATAGGTGGCACCTGCGTTCAACCCCATCGAAAGCATAAGACTATACTAATTATCCTGCAGATAGATATCGCAGGAAAACAATTCGCGGCGTGTGCCGCTCTTAGACTACGGGAGTTGTCCGTATGGAAGTCTAGTCAAGTAGGACACGCAACAATCGCAAACAAACTAGGCTTGCAAGCTACGGATTGCTGCGCCCCTGTTCAAAGCTTTACAAAGAAGTCCAACATACTTATTCCTCAAAGAGACTGGTCTCCTGGATCGGAGAAGCAACTTCACTTCTACACTGATGGCTCAAAGCTTGAGAACAGATTAGGAGTGGGTGTTTTCTTTAGCTCAAGCAGGATTAGAAAAATCTAGACAAGGTGGACTACCTAAGGATAGAAGAGGTTAAATTCAAAGAAAACGTTTATTTGTTCCGACAGTCAAGCAGCACTAAAGGCAATTGATTGGTCAACTGCAACTCTAAGATGGTAGAAACCTGCCGCCAATCTCTACATCCACTCCGCTTTCATCGCGCTATAAGGGTTGCAGTATGCCGCTCGCTACCTGCAAGCTCTTTCTAAGGGACACAACCCTTAAGACGCAGGAGACCGTTGTAAAAACGGTAGCATCTGTATCAAGTTAAAGCTCATGTGACCGGAGTGGGAAGGCAAGCGATCACAAGGTTTTCCCAGGCTGAGCAAGGGAGACCTGTCCTTAGTTTTAGGAATTATAACAGGTTATAGTACTGATGGGTAGACACGCTGAGAGACTAGGTGTTCCCTGCAATGACTTCTGCAGAAGCTGCGAAAATGAAACCGTAAGGCACCTTCTATATGAATGTCCTGCATTATGAGTAAGAAGAAAATTCTTTGAATCAGAGTTCTTCGGAGACATTAGAGATCTGGCCAAAGTAGAGATTCACAAGCTAATAAAATTCGTAGATACCACATGTTGGATCAAGAAGGAGGATTTTTCAAATCGGCATTTTACCACAATGGGCCTAACCTTCTTCAGAAGCAATCGTAAATTACATGCTGATAGGCATGGATGAATGGAACCTAGCCAATGGCATTATTTCATCAACGATGGAGGTTCTAAGAAGTGAGGAAAGCCGAAGACGCAGAAGTGCTAGTACCATATGAGATATAGTAAAAATTAGATCGGAGTCTCGGCCCTTCTACTAGCTTTTTTCCAACCAGGCACAGAACAATAGTGTCCTAATGCATTACTACGGATGGGAACCTAGGCCGTTTCAGTCGCCAAGTGGTGCTTCTAGATCTCTCGCTTGGCTCAATGAACGCGCAGATCGGAATCTTGGTCTTTTCGACTGCTTAAGGTTTTGTGCCGAAACACACACTCAGGCAGATTGGAACCTAGGTCGTTCCAACGGCAAAACTACGCAACGAAGGAAACGTAATATAAAAGATTAGTATTTTCTAGATATAGATGCAGCAAAGAAATCAAGATTCCAAAGCGTCGGGGCCGATTGGAACCTAGGCCTGGAAAGAAAGAAAAATAGCAGGAAAATGCGAGATAGTTTTGTCAGTCGCATTGAATTGGTTTCATCTACAAACATGGTTACATATACATATGTATGTATGTAGGTCGCTTTCAACTACACTGTCTATTTTCGGAAACACCAAGCACAAAATTTTCGCGGGCGTGACAAGAAAGTGAATAATGAGGAATATTTGTACATTGCTCTTAATATACAATAACAATAAGTGAATAATGCGGAATATTTGTACATTGCCTTTAATATACAATAATAATATATAACAATTGTATACCTATCAGGCAGTCACCTTGTCAGTTCATAGGCTTTGTGTTTGCCCTCAACACCACGGTGTCCAGTTACCCATATGAGTTTAATTCTATAAGTCCTATCGGGTTGGTTTGAAGACTTCGCAGTTCTTAATAAAAGTAGATATTGTACAGTAATCTGTATTTGTAGGTTTTTGTATGGGAGCCCCTAGGATCCCTGTGTGACCAAACATGCTCTTTATCCAGAAACCTGCTTCTTTAAGCCTTAGGGCTGTGATAGCAGCAACTGCTTGAGTGACTACGTAAAGAGGAGGCAGATATATAATTGTGTTTAGAGCCTCGGTGGGTGCTCGGTGCTGGAGGCAGTCCAGGACCCGTCCTGCTTTTGAAGAGAGCTGGGTGCCGTCGGTGACTTTGTCAGAACCTTTCGGATCTTTGTGGCTTTAGATGTGATCTCTATTCCGCAACAGAAATTATTCCGGGAGGTATGCGTCGCTTTTCGCTTTTTTACGGACTCCTAACTTATACTATGTTCTGACTTCGCAGTAAACTCGAGTTTGTGGTTTTGAGTTTATGAACAATTGTCAACCGGCCTCATTGAAGTGTTTAAGAAACTTTGAGTTTATTTGACATTTGTTTATTAATTTCTGAATAAAAATATTGTTCTGATCACAACGGCGATGGTAATGAAGGCTCAGTCAGTGGTGAAGGGGAAGGCAACAACACGGTCGAAGGCGATGTTGGTGTTGCATCATTATGCGAATATTTCATTTCTTTAATTTAATTACATTTGTTTTCAAATATTGTACGAGCGCACTTTGATAAATCGGTGACTTTTTGAGTAAATTACATTTTTTTCGGCAAAAAATCATTATATGGTTTTCTTAAAATAATTGCTTTTTAACCCTTAACTCTTACGTTTACGTTTATGGTCGAGAGTGAGCAATCGCGGACCTCATCATGTGGATAGCTTTTTCATATAAGAATATTGGTGTAAAATGTCATGTATCCACTCAGATGAGATTGCTATTCTCGTTCTACGGTCATCCAACATCCTTCTATGGATTTTATCGACGATTTCTGGTGTAACGACCTCGTTTGGGCGACCTAAACCCACTTCTTAACCATTGAAATTGATAGCTATAGCATTTCCAAGCCATTCCTTGGTTTCTGTAATGGTTGTTTACACACAAAATAATGATTAATCAGCACACGAAATTCACTTATTTTAAATTTTTGTTACAAGTCAAGAAGAAAATCAAAAGGTCACTTAGGACTTATCAAACAGTCATCGTAGCCAGTTAACAGTGCAGCAAAACTTTTGAACAATGATGCCAAAATTTGTCAACAGTGCGGCCTTATATTGAGGAGTTTATGAAAAGTGCTTGACGCTAAACTCCAAAATTGTTCATAAACTCGGGTTAACGGCGCAGTTAGAACATAGCAATAACTTGATAACGGGCCCAGGACGAATACTGGGCATAACGCTTAGTAGCGTTAAATGCCTTTCTACATTTTTTACGTAGTCTATCTAAGTCTGAGGTCCACCAGGGTGGCTTTTATGTATATTTTATTTTATGGTCGAGTTCCTCTGACGTTTTTGGTACAGTTGATATCTCAAGTAAGTGTTTTTGATATTTGGTATCACTTTAGGGGCGGAAGGTAATTTTAATATAGGGAATTTCATTAAGTTATGGTCTTAAAACGAGTGCTCTTTTAGTAACTTCAGGTTGGTATGTGGTTGCTAAATGTATCAGTAATAAGGGTTGGATCTGGGTCTTCTTCACAGTTGGCTTCTATAAAAGTTGGGTCTTTACCTTTGTTGCATATAGAAAATTTGTATTAAGTAAATAATTATAGAGTGACTCACCTCGTTCATTGATGTTGGAGCTACCCCATTGCGTGTGATGGGCGTTAGCGTGTTCTCTTATTACAAGTCTTGTACTTATTTATTTATTTAAGTGGCGCATCAACCACCTAAGCGATTTTGACCGAGGAAGGAAAAGCACACCAGCTGTCCCTATCGATTTTTAACTGGCGCCAATTGGAAATCCCAAGTCTTTTTCCATGGTCACCACCAGCGGGTACCGCAACAAAAACCTTCAAGGCTGGAGCTATTTTATCCATTCGAACGGGGTGACCTACCCGCTGGTTCTTAACCCGCTGCACTATGTCTACGTCCTTGTCAGCTCGTACAGCTCATCGTTCCATCGTACGTCGCAAAGACACAAATGTTTCTCTCGAACACTCCAAGAGCCCTCTCATCTGATGCTGCCATCGTCCATGCTTCTGCGCCATACAATAGGACGAGTATGGTCGAAAGAGGACTTCAGGGTGCAATTGCCCACTCAGTACGAAGAAACACATGTTGCCAAGAGTGATCCTCCTTTGAACTTCGGGGCTGACATTATTATTGATGTTAATGCTGGTTCCTAAATAAAAGTAGCCCTCTACTTTTCAAAGTTATAACTGTCAAAATTAATATTGCATTGGTAGATCCCAGCCGTGAATGTGCAGATTGTCTATTTGATGACAGGAGATATTTCGTCGTGCCCTCGTTTATCTCCAGACCCTTTCGCTTCGCTTCCCTATCCAGTTTGGAGAAGGCATAACTAATTGCGCCGTTGTTAAGATGTCAACGTCATCGGCGAACGCCAGCAGTTGCACACTCTTATAAAAGATGGTGCCTTACTGATTTAGTTCTGCGGCTCGAATTATCTTCTCCAGCATCAGGTTAAAGAAATCGCACGACAAAGAGTCACCCTGTCCGAAACCTCGTTTGGTATCAAACGGCTCGGAGAGGTCCTTCCCAGTCTTAATGGAGCTGGTGGTGTTGAGCAACGTCATTTAACAATGCCGTTCAGACATTGCGGCATAAAGGAAACCTCTACTGGTGCTGTCTTCGAAGTCAGCAAAGATATGGTGTGTGTCGATTCTTCTTTCTCGGGTCTTTTCCAAAATCTGGCGTATTGTGAATATCTGGTCGATGGTTGATTAACCATTTATAAAGCCACACTGATAAGGGTGCAATGGGGTACAGTGGTGCTTCTGGGTATGCGATTGCAGTTCTACGGCTGTACTCAATCCCTACTCTTACATCATGAACATGATTTGAGGGCATGCACCTGTAATGTCCTGAACTTTAATTGGGAAGGTGCCCCTGCCCGGCCGGTTGATGTTGTAAGCAGAGCAAATGCTACATTACCGCCATCCAAGAAATGAGATGGACGGGGAAAGGGAAAGAAACGGTAGGCGCTTGTGATAATGCAGCGCAAATTCGTTGTTAGATTTTTGGTGGGAGAGAGTTCCACGTAAAGTACTGTCGTTCACATCAAGGCGAGATTCATGAACATGGTGGGCAAGGAGGGCATCTTTGGCTACGTGGCTGTCTCCAGATTCTTACAGTGTTCTAAATGTGCGCACGATCCAAGGAGCCAAGATCGCCTCGGAACATTTTCTTGTGACAGCTAAAATCCGCATGCGCCTCTGTGCAGCAAATAGCGCCCGCAAATAGACAAAAGAAAGCGCGACGTCGGAAAGCTGCAATCACAGCAGACAGCCGCTCACTTCGCCACCTGCCTTGCACTCCCGCTGTCTGAGAGCAATAATCAACAGGACGAAACTTCCGAGCAGTGGAACCATATTTCTCGCTGTCTTCATGCCGCCGCTGAGGACCGATCGGGTTTCAGGGAGCAGGACAACAACAGTGAGTCAATCTCTTTCTCTAACCCGTTGGAGATAATGCGGACGAACAGTTTACGCGTAGAGTCTAGCATACAAATGCTTTTGTAGCTCTATGGGTCTTCCGTGAGTTTGCCACGCTTGGGAAGCAGCACAAGCTTTTGTAGTTTCCAAAGCAATGAAAAACAACCTTCTGCAAGACGCGCGTTGAAGACTGAGACGAACTACTATATTTTGGGACCGATAGCCACTTTTAGGACTGTATCTACTACTTTTTTGAGAAACAATGAGAATTTTGGAACTGCAGCTATGGTGACTTTGAGCTTTTTCATTACATGTTTGTGTGCGGTTCCCCAAGGGTT
Organism: Philophylla caesio; assembly: GCA_963971545.1. Classification (NCBI taxonomy): domain Eukaryota; kingdom Metazoa; phylum Arthropoda; class Insecta; order Diptera; family Tephritidae; genus Philophylla; species Philophylla caesio. The sequence goes on along the minus strand of OZ020604.1, from coordinate 113,876,378 downwards.
TTCATCGACGTCTTCGAACAGCTCCAGAAAACATTGACACTTGCTATCATTAATAGCCAATTTGAGCAAGTTTCGCGCAGCCTTATATATAATTTGGCATTCTACAAAATTTATCATTCCTCTTGAATTATGAAAAGACTTCTCGGCTTGCAAGCAACTCTTGATCAACGCTTCGATGCGCTCATTCAACCGTTAAATGGCATTGCGATTTTTATTAGAGGAATTTTTTTTCATAGACGCATCGCAAGCAATTCAAATGACCGTCATAAGTTTCTTCGCCATGATTTCTGCTGGCCCCTGGTACTGTGATGTGGATGTAAATTTCCAGCTTGAAAGTTTCTGTTCGATCTACCCGTTGCAATTATGCAATACTACGCGTTATATGGCAGACTATTGAGGAGTGATCGCTTTCGGTATAACAGGCACACACTTTCCATTCTGCTTACATATACATACTCCGGCTAACGAAAGTGAGATAATTTACCCAAATTCATTTTGGTTAAAAGAGTGTTTAGAAAGCAGACGTTAGGCATGCCAAAGCCTCTAAAACAGCTTTGCCTCTTGGGAACGTTCTAGGGTAACATATTCTTGCGCCCAAGCGTTGATACCACAAGCTATGACTTCACTTCTATCGCTGCCATCCCTACTGAGGCTGAACACAATGTTTTCAAACACAGCAATCGGCATGCTGAGTGGAATGTAGCAGCTGTATATATGTATTGGGTCATATTGCAACCTTGCCGTCAGCATTTTGAAGCCATGTGGCGCCATCTTTTTGTTTGTATGGCTCGCAGATGATTACAAAATTTATTTTGAGATCCTTCACAGTTTGCGCTAATGAACATGGGCAGACTGACAATGGTTTAAGTTAAGCTGCAGTGGTCTCATTTGGCCTTTCTCGCCGCATTACCGTCAACCACTTTGAAACGGCAACCTGCGATTTCGCGGTATTGTTGTCCGATGACTTTCCTAGCTAAAAAAATATGTCTCCCCCTTTCGCCGTTTTATTAATTTTTTTTTACGGCGCCAATATTACTCTTTGGGGGCTTCCGCCTCAATTTTGGTCCACTCCTGATCATGAGCCTCTAGGCCAAGTTTTTCTTCCGCGTTTTTTGCTCTTCCGCCTTTTCCTATATTCGTTTCTTCATTGGCATTTTGATTACCAAGTTAAATGTTTTTTGTTTGTTGTTGCAACTCATTACGGGGAGAAAGAACGCTTTAGTTCTTTTCGGTTAGTTGGATCGGTCTGTCCGCAACAAACATTTAAAGCTCTAAGACTTTTCCCCCGTGTGAAAGGTATAGCTTTGGACTCCATGTAAGTTGTTTTCGAACCTACAGATGTTTTTCTTGGGGTAGTGCTGACCATCTTTATTACTTCGCAGAGTTTTGATATACCGGATAAAACATTTTTCACCTGTAAATTGGCATGTCTCAATTTTGCTTTTCATTGTAATCGCAACTTTTGTGCTTTCGGGACCAGCTCCGCTGCCGGCTATACGTAAAACAAAAAAAAATCTGACGTGAAACAGAGCAAAGGTAAAAACTAAATCAAAGACAAAAGTGGTCACTATCCCGAGTGTTAACGTCTGTGTTGTTAAAGTCCATTAATTAGAAACGCTTATATTGCTGATAGTGGGCGGTTTAACAAATTGTTTGTATTCGCGGGCACGGATAAAGTTTTTGGGCAAAACATTAAATACAAATTTATATAATAATAAGTGAGAGTGAGATACGAAATCTCTTGCTGTGGCATACAAGTTAAAGACGGGTGAAAGTTAGTTAGAAGGAACAGAAGTAAATAATAGGTAAGTGGAAAAAGGACATAGAAGTAGTGCCAAGGGTATTGCACTTAGCAAAGGATGCACTCTTCCTCCCAATGGTGTGATGCTGTTAGGCCAGTAGCTACAATAGATAACATAGCCAAAAATATTGAAGTGTGAATTCAAAATCAGTGCCCGATGCTCCAATAATCGTGCGAAAGTTTAATACCTTTCCAACGAGGCGTAATATGTGCGAGATCTCTTGGGTGCACTATCCATGCGCTTAGCCAGTAAAAACGTAAATGCCGATAACAACAGTAATGGAGCTGATAATGTGGAGCCACCAGCAGGACCCAAAGCGAACGCATTCTCAAGCAGACGCACAGAGAAGCAAAGCGGACACTTGATGAGAGAAAAGATCAATGAAATCAAAAGAACGGTGGATAGCCAAAGGCATGTAAATCAGCAGATGAAGAATGAACTGGCTAGCATATCAAAACCCTGTGAGTTAATTGAGAGTGGTGATTCAGTAAATACCATAAATTCCTCGGCGTAATCAAAGGAAAAGGCGTAAGGCATCGCTCAAAAGTGAACCGGCCACTGAAAAGCTCCACAGCCAGTAGGAAAGCGCACCCGTGTAAATTATCCTACACGATAACATCTATCGGTACTCTACGTTGTGTAGGTGATCGGACGAACGAGATGCCGAACCGTAGTGAGTTTGCGGGAGGAGTGTGTTAAGTTCAAACCCGCGTGTTCTCCTCCACAAACAACACAAACAAGTTAAATAGCGGCAGATCAGTTGCTCTTGTTTGTAGTTGGTTTGTTTAAGGAAGATGAAATAAACGGGAGCGTGTCATTATTCTGTATTACAAAATTCTGGGTGACAAAATTCTGTAAATTGCAAAAAAATTCTGCTTGAACAAAATTCTGCTTTTTTAAAATTCTGCTTTTTAAAATTACGCTTTTTAAAATTCTGGGTATGTACACCGGACCTTTTAATCACACAATGGATACCGTCTTTTAATTCAGTCACCAATCGAGATTTACAGTGACACGCTATTATTTTGGAACACGACCTTTGTTTTGTTATTCTTTCTAAATAATAGAAATACCCATCAACACCCAACATTTCCTTATTTTTATTTGTTTTCAAAATTCTTATTTCGGACATTTTTATCAATATAATATTAAACCACGCTTTTTCACAAAAAGTAAGCACTTAACAGAAGGTAAACAAACAATATAAGAACCGTTGTAGACAGGTGTGGTGAAATTGTAATTCCTCATTTGTGATAGAAGTTCTCATCTCCAGGTAATATTTGATTGCAAACATATGTACAATGTATAACTGTTGTCAACTATAATTAATGTAGGTATGTACATATGAACGAATATGTTAAAAACAATGGGGCGCATATACTCAAATTGTGTAAAAAGTTTTACTAACTAATAACCATACCTAAATTTGACAATGAATATCCCACAATGTTCTGTACTATTACAAAATTATGTATTAAAATATAATGTTAACAATGATAAAAAGGTCATGTAATTATTTTGAAAAAGTGCGCACTTTTTTTAATACAGAATTTTGTAATACAGACTTTTGTAATACAGAATTTTGAAAGCAGAATTTTAGAAAGCAGAATTTTAAAAAGGCAGAATTTTAAAAAGCAGAATTATGTTTTTAGAATTTTGTACATACAGAATTTCGACACCAACCCGAAATAAACACAACAGCCAACTTGGCTAGCGTAGCACAATATGCAGCGTATTGGCTTTGCAACTCCGAGCTCCCGGGTTCAAAGCCTGGGAGAAGTGGTTATGAAAAATAAATTTAATTAATTTAATAAAAAAAAGTCTGATGAGGAAATATGGTGATTTCCGAAATAGTACTATAACTTCTACCTTTAAAAAACTGTTGTTGTCTTTCACAAAACTCGTCCATAAACTGGCCTTGAGCTCAATAAAAATTGTAAAATTAACATTTACTAGGCCAACAGAAAAATAAACAAACATTTATATGTAAGGATGAGCACGCCTTAATTGCATTCTAACATAAAGTAAATAACACCTTTCTCTTGGGCTTCGAGACAAAAACATTTAGCTTTTATATGGGTCGGAAACTTGAAGGATCGACCAGTAGTTTTCCTGGTTGAGTATCAGAAAAAGCTTTTGCCTTTTCCAAATCTGAAGAAAGATTCAATGCTGGAAGCATTCATGAATAATCTTTTGAAATATACCAGTGCGTTGATTAACTGCGATTTTTAGTGCCTCGTTTGGAATGCCGACAGGTCCAGCAGATTTTTTTTGTTTCCAGCTTGGCTGCTGCTGGGTAACTTCTTCTGGTATAGGATCAAATTTAAATGACGAATTTTGATCTCTGGCGGAAACCAACGGCACAGAGTATTGTTGCTATAACTGGCTTCAAATGTCCAGCACTGGTTGGAATCATATTTTTGTCCTTGTTTAATTTCTTAGTGACAATTTGATATGCTGTCCCCCACAGATTTCGTTCAGCGTCATCGCAAGCTGTATAAGCTTCCGCAAAGTTTTCTAATCCCCTTTATCTTTGTTAGTTTCGCCTACTTCTTGGAAATAATGTTTCCATAATTTTGCTATATTTTGAGTCCACCAGTAAACCTCCTGGCGATGTTTCGAACCAGATTTTCTTACCATTGATGCATAACATGCTGCATTTAGGTCTGTTATTAGATCCTTGCCTTGGAATGTACTAATCCTCGATAGTTGTGGAAGGCAAAATGATGAGGGAATCACGATCGAAGGTACTGGTTTTCTTACCGTGCAGTGTTCCTCGAATTTTTTACTGCATCGAATATTTTTTGGACGATTAATGCTGCAGATTAAGACTGAGTGCTCACTTTGCGTATAGCTAGTACTATTTTCCTATTTCGCAAACCTAAATAGCCCAGAACTGATAAGGGCCAGGTCTATTATCGACCCAACACCATTTCTACTTAAAGTGTGCTTATAGCCTCTATTCAGTAGAACCACGTCTAAACATGCGAAAGCCTCTAGAAGAGCTCTTCCCCTGTGTCCACGCGTTAAAGTCACCTACGATGATAATATTTTCCTGCCTCTTGCATCGATTGTAGGCTTTAAAACTATACTTTCGAACTCTTGAATACTTGCGCTATGAGCAATGTAGCAGCTATAAATGTATATATCATTGATTTCGGAGATAACGAAACAATTATCCCTAACAGTACTTTACATCCAGAGAGCCGGGTCCCGCTTTTCTCCTTTCCGCTTGTATCTAGAACCCAGCATGGTGGTAATTTCACTTTGTAATGCTCGCTGAGTATTGCCACGTCGATTTCTTTTTCCAAAGTTTTTTGCGAGAGAAGATCTTGAGCCGCTCGGAAGTGGATAAATTTAGTTGCAACAATTTCATCAATCTTTTATTTTTCTAAGCACTTCCTGTTATGCTACACACTTTGTGCCACCAGTGTGGTGGTTGCTAAAACCATTTCCGCGCTTCAGACGGAACAAACACTTACAAGCATTGGTGGTTGTTTTAATATGATGACCAATTGCACAGGCAGTTTTTGTACCTCCGTAGGCCTTTCGCATATATTTTATATAGGGCATTTTTAATTGAGCAGAGCCGCAGAACGAGTCTATGGCGCACCACACTTCATCGGAAGTGGTAACTTCATCGATGTCTTGAATTCCAATCGGCACCCTCTCCGTAAGAGTTTCAACCTCTGCTTTGTCTGTTAGGACCTCTTTTACAGCCGTATGTAGTTTCGCACTGTTAGAATCATCGTTCTGCTTAAGCTGAAACAAGAGATTCCCATTTGCGGTTTTCCTAATTTTCTGAACCGCTTCGCTCAATCTTTTAAGCTTTTGTTTACTAGCTTTAGGAAGTCTTCATAGGAACATTCACCTGATAATTTTACAACAATGGCATCGGGGAGAGTTCGCTTTTTTCTCTCACGTCTAAATGTTTTCACCGTAGTCCATTCTGGGTTCTCATTCGCTTTACCCCTATTTAAAACCAATAGCTGCTTACAGCTAGTTTCCTTGGCTGCTGATTGGTTCTTGCTCTGAGTTTGACGGTTCGATAGTTCAGCTTGCTTTTTGGAAGAACGAACACGGGTGCGCTTTTCTATTGGTTGTATGGACTTTTCACATTTGATCGACGCCCTACCCCTTTTCCGGGGGGTTTCTCATTCGCTGGCGCATCTGCTTGCGTCGACTTCGCTGAGAAGTTTATTGCCATTGGTGCTAAACCAATTCAGTTCACTTCCACAACACAGATGTGTTCACTCGCGACCGTCACTATTTCTGTCTATATTTTCCACGATTTATTACAATTTTAATTAGTTAATCGAGGAGCTTGGGCTCCAACTCCTGCTCCGTTTACCACCGAAAATAAGTATATACATATGTTTATCCTAAGACGTATACAGATGTATGTACATAGTTGTGCATTTTGTACGTGTACGTATGTAATTACATACAAGCATTTTCATTGCTCTTCTGGTACGAATGTGTGGCTATACATCCATATATGTACATATTATATAGTGTGTACACAGATGCTATACAAAAACTTTTTATGAGGACAGAGCAATAAACAAAAGGGAAAATTGCGAAGTCAATGAAGGGAGTCTTCACACTGAATACTGATAGTGACGTGAAGTTTGGCTTGCTCATTATAGGGGCCTAATACGGTATCTAATACGCGGTACCTTATATAAATAAGTAGAATATATGTACTTCCATTAAATTAATACATGAAATAAACAATTATTATAATATGACGTGCAACATAAAAATTACTGAATATAACTATAAATAAATATAAAAAAAGTTTTAACAATATATGTTAAATTTTCGTATTTCCATACAACTCTGAAATGTATGTTTAGTGTGTTATTTGTTTGTGTTATTCGATCAGCTCTTTTTGTTTATCGTCATTTGAGGTTTAATTTTTATTGAAAAATGTTAAATAAAGTCAAATGGTTATGTACGTATAAATATTTTGAAGAAATAGACCGCTCAAGTTTATTATAAGTTATTTTTTGCCACCTTACTGCTTGAATACCAGACGCAATAGTAAACTGAATAACACAGTGCGTTCACAAGCTCCTCTGTTGTTTCAATAGCGCACTAAAGAAATACAACCAATAACATGGCTTGTGAACTCCCTAAATATTAATATTAATTTGAATATTATAATAATAGCAATATAAAAAAATAAAACAAAGTAAATAAAAAATTAACTATATATGCAATTTAAAATAAATAAATAAAGAAGTAATTACATTAATTAACAGACTTCTCTAAATAGGGAGTTGCTATAAAAATAAAAAAAAGTCAGTTGTACCGACCGTGCAAACGCTCCAAGACACCGGGGCCAGATAATGAGTGACTGACATAAGGAAAGGAGAAAAAGTGAGGGTACATCGAGTGAAGCCGACAGCGTAGCTGCTCCCGAAAGCACAAAAAAGGCGATTACAATAAAAAAAAAATTAATACATGTCAATTTACAAGTGAAAAATGTTTTAGCCGACATATCAAAGCTCTGCGACGTAATAAAGAGCGACAGCACTCCCTCAAGAAAAACATATGTAGATTCGAAAGCAACTAACATTTAAAATGGAGGAAAAGGCCTAGGGTTTCAAATGTTAGGAGTGAGAGAGTGAGAGACGAAATCTCTCGCTGTGGCCCCATGATGTGATGATGTTAGGCCAGTAGTTACAATAGATAATTCTGCTAAAAATGCTGAAGTGTGAATGCAAAATCAGTGCCCGATGCTCAATAAAATCAGAAGAATAGTGAATAGCCACAGGCATGTAAATCAGCAGATGAAGAATGAACTGACTAGCATTTTAAATCCCTGTGAGTTAATTGAGAGTGGATGCAGTAACTACAATAAATTCCTCAGCGAAATCAAAGGAAATCGCGTAAGGCATCAATCAAAAGTGAACCGGCTACATTGCGATCGGGCGCAACGCCAGCTGTGCGGGAGTGTTATCGTGAGTTGAAGAAGGATGCAAAACGCATTTTTCGTGAGAAAAAGAGAGAGGCCGAAATGCGTGAGTGCGAAGAGCTTGAGATGCTGGCCGACAGGAAAAGCGCCCGAAATTTTTTCAGAAACTACGGCAGCTAACAGAAGGTTTCAAGACCGGGGCGAAATTCCTTTTAGGATGACAACGGCGACCTGCTGACTGATGTCCACAGCATACTTAAATTTTGGAGGGAGCACTTCTCCACACTGCTTAATGAAAGCAGCTGCAACAAACTTGGAGAACATTTTGAACCCGAATCCCAATCATTGATGATGGACGTGATGTACTATCACCCGACTATGACGAAATTTGGAAAGCGATATCACGGCTGAAGAACAACAAAGCCGCCGGGGCCAACGGGGCCAACGGGTTATCAGCTGAGTGATTCAAGTACGGCGGAGAGGAGCTGGTTAAGTGCATGCACGAGTTCATTTCTAGAATATGGTCGGAAGAACGCATGCCTGCTGATTGGAACTTAAGTGTGCTCCGCCTAATCCATAAAAAAGGTGATCCTGCAGTTTGCGCCAATTATCGCGGGGTTATTCTTCTTAACATCGCGTATAAGGTTCTGTCGAGGGTGTTGTGTGCGAGACTTAAGCCCACCGTCAATGAACTGATTGTACCTTATCAGTTTGGTTTTAGACCTGGTAAATATACCACCGACCAGATATTCACAATACGCCAGATCTTGGAAAAGACCCGAGAAAGAAGAATCGACACACACCATCTTTTTGTCGACTTCAAAGCCGCCTTCGACAGCACGAGAAGAAGTTTCCTATATGCCGAAATGTCTGAATTTGGTATCCCGGCAAAACTTATACGGCTATGTAAAATGACGTTGAGCAACACCACCAGCTGCGTGAGGATTATGAAGGACTTCTCCGAGCTGTTTGGTGCCAAACGAGGTTTCAGACAGGGAGGCTCTTTGTCGTGCGATTTCTTTAACCTGATGCTGGAGAATATAATTCGAGCAGCAGAACTAAATCGGTCAGGCACCATCTTTTATAAGAGTGTGCAATTGCTAGCGTACGCTGATGACATTGACATCATCGGTCTTAACAACCGCGCAGTTAGTTCTGCCTTCTCCAAACTGGATAGAAAAACGAAGCAAATGGGTCTGAAAGTGAACGAGGGCAAGAAGAAGTATCTCCTGTCGTCAAATATACAGTCGGCACATTCACGACTGGGATCAAACATCACTGTTGACAGTTATAACTTCGAAAATGTAGAGAACTTCGCTTACTTAGGAACCAGCATTAACACCAATAACAGCGTCAGCCTTGAAATCCAACGCAGGATCACTCTTGCCAACAAGTGCTACTTCGGACTGTGTAGGCAATTGCACACTAAAGTCCTCTTTCGCCTGACAAAACCCATACTCTAGAAGTCTCAGATCATGCCCGTCATATTGTATGGCGCAGGAGCATGGACGATGGCAGCATCAGATGAGAGGGCTCTTAGAGTGTTCGCGAGAAAGATTCTTCAAAAGATTTAGGGACCTTTGCATCATTGCGGCGGCAAATATCGCGTACGATGGAACGATGAGCTGTACGAGCTGTACAAGGACGTATACATAGTGCAGCGGATTAAGAATCAGAGGTTCCACTGGCTAGGTCACGTCGTTTGAATGGATTAAATAAGTCAAGCCCTGAAGGTTTTGACGCGGTGCCCCCTGGTAGTAGCAGAGGAAAAGCCCTCCTCTGCGTTGGGAAGACCAAGTGGCAAAAGACTTGGCTATACTTGTGATTTCCAATTGGCACCAGTTACCACGAGGTAGGGACAGCCTGCTTTGTTGACCTCGGCCAAAATCTCTTAGGCGTTTGATGCGCCAATTAAGTAAGTGCTGGCTCTGCGCCGGGAGTTACCAGGGAGGTCCGGCAAACGAATACCAAAAACGCGCTACATATGCGGGTGTAGTGCGTTTGATTTCCGCCGGCGATATCTCGTCACTTTCTTTAGATTTGTTACCCATTCATAGAGCTTGTCTCGAATCGAAGCTTGCAGAATGGACGAGGTCCCTAGCTAGAGGGTCCAGAACTGCCCCAAGTTCGTTGGAGAAGTGCGTTTGGTTCTAATCCGCGTAATCTTCTTACTTGGATGATGAAGATTTTGGACAGTTTCATAAAACTCACTATTGGTCGTGTCTGTCGGAACGGATGTTGTTCCGAACAAAACCTATCGGAGCTATACGTTACGTATGGGATAGAATTCCCAGCGGTTTTTTCTGGCGCATTCCGCGCACCTTAGATTTTGGTGTATTTCTGTAACTGGGCCACGGATTGCTTCCCAAGCTCGGTAAGAGCCATAGTTTCTTGTATGCCCAAGCCGTCGGAACGAACTTGGTCCCGACCAGCTTCTCGTTCGGCTATATACTGTGCAGCTATAGAGCCTGATGGAAAGTACCAAGAGCCGCATTGAATCTGCGGGTGAAGTGCGGTTTGTTCCAGCCCGCGTCATCTCATCACTTTCCTCTCAAGAATTGGTACTAATTCGTAGAGACTAACATATGTATATACGAGTATGGGTACACGTATGCGAAAAACAAAAAAGTACAGCGAATGCACTTAATTATATTGGTACGACTTCGGAAACTGATACATATATAGGTATGTGTATAAAAGTATTGCTCAATCGTCAAATCACATATTATTATCTTCGTTTTATGAACATACATACTTTAAAATGAAGAATTTGTGTTTCTTTTCCTTAATGGTATGTGTTCGAGCGGGGGAATGAAAAGAATCAAAATTCCTCTTGAATTTCGCCAACGGGGATCACGGGGAGCCGATCCTTGAGACGCCGAAACTCTCCTATTACCTCTCACGAAACTTCCACTCAACAAATATTTGTTGAAAGAAACAATTCGCTTTGTTTAAATATATATGCAAAAATTCGTTTTTATTGTTGAAATATGTATTACTCACCGCTGATGTCGCTGTTCACCGAAGCTCGAACTGGAAAAAGAAGAGCCCGTTTTTCCCGCAGTCGCCGCATTTATAGCCTCCACAGAAGGTGGAATCTGGCACCGGTATGAGCTAACAGGACTCGTGCACAAAGGAATAGAAGTAACGAGTTCTGTCAGTCAGTGGTCAACAGCAACATCTATCGGTACCGTGCTTAGCCTAGTATTAGACTGCATGCTTAAACATGCCGCCCGCCTTGCAGCGACACTGCAATTAAATTCATTAGATTCATTCATAAGTTGTACTTAAAATAAGTCAGATGTCCTATTCTTTAATAAGCAGTGGCTCCAGAGATAATCCAACCGAAGATAGTATTCTGCGCTGCTGGACGGGTAGGTGTAGCAGGCAGTAGCCCCGGGCGCAGAATCGCTCCGTATACATCCGCTCCTAGGATGATTGACAGCGTGCACGATCGGTAGAAGCTAGGGTCTGCTAGCCGGAGGTTGTCCAATGCGGGCATCGACGGTACGCTCGGGGGTGATCTTTTTCTACGTCCTGCTGGATATCATCATCGGTGAAATCAAGCTCTAACAGATCGCCATGGTGTTGTCGTTGCGGTGGAGAGTCTGTCGCGTTTCGGCGTGACGACACGTCTTCCTCACGTCTGGGAGCTTCCCACAAGTGGAGGAGACTGTGGTGCCTTTCTTCACATAATTCACAGTTGTGGATGGACGGACAACTGCTAGCCATATGACGCGACGACAGACAGTTTGCACAATGGCGGTGTAGGAGGACAGCTCTCAGTCTCTCCTCAGCCTCCATTCGGCGAAGTTGACGGCAAAACAAGAGTTTGTGGTTGTGGTCGCAGATGGGACAACGATTGAGCTCTTGAGCTTCACTTTGGGACTGGTGTGCCATCTTGGGAAGATTTACTGCAAATAGAAAAAACAGAATATTAGTTTGCGTTTACTGAAGGGAGTAACACTAATTTCACGATTGGTCGTGTAATGACTCCTCGAGTAGTGCGTATTTCTACTACTCGCACGCAGCCATCGGGACCTGTAAAAACTTTTACAACTCTGCCAAGTCGCCACTCGTTTGGGGGTAGGTTATCCTCTTTGATAACCACGGAGTCCTCTACTTCGATATTTAGCTGAGGCGATTGCCATTTTTGTCTTTTGTGCATTTCCTTCAAATATTCCTCTTTCCATCGCCGACAGAATCCTTGATGAATTGCCTTTATTTTTTGCCATCGATTGACAATTGACATCGTGTTTCCCCTGATCTCCGACTCCACAACCGAAAGTAGTGGACTGCCTACCTAAAAATGACCTGGTGTGAGGGGAGACTCGGAGTTATCTGAAATCGGGCTGATTGGTCTCGAGATCAGACAAGCTTCTATTTGGGCAAGCAACGTTGCACACTCCTCTATCGTAAAACTCATGGTCACTAGTGGCCTCCAGATGAATTGCCTTCGTCGCAAAGCAGACAAAGACACAGACATATTCTTTTGTGATGAGACAAGCTCTGCCGGTATAGTTTTTGATCTCAAATGGCCCAGTAAAATCCACGCCGGTATTGGTAAAAGGTCGGGATATTTCTACTCGTTCAGGGGGCAGGGCTCCCATCAGCTGTTCTCGTGTCTTTTTTCTGTAAATGAGACAAACTTTACAATTATGGATTATACTTTTAATTAAATTCTTCATCCGTACTATCCAAAATTCCGACCTCAGTAGCCTCAGCACAAGCTGATTCCCTCCGTGCAGAGAGATCAAGTGCGTGAATCTAACGAGAAGTCTAGAAAATTGGCAGTTGTACGGCAAGATGATCGGGTAACGCTCATTAAAAGGCATCTCTGATCGCGCGAGTCTGCCTCCAACCCTCATGATCCCATTCCTGTCGAGGAACGGATTGAGAGACTTGATGGGGCTCTTAGCACTTATCGTATTGGACGACGAGAGTGCCTCATACTTGTTGCAATAGTACTGCCTTTGTGTCAGAAGAACAAGGCGTGTTTTTACCTGCCGAATTTCTTCAGAAGTAATCTGAGAAGAGGTGTATCGTCGAGTCATCTTGTGAACCGGATGGATTTTGCTATAAAATCTGAAAATCCATGCCATCACTCGCAGGGTTCGCGAGAAACTGGAGAATCTATCTAAGATGTCCTGGTTTTCTAATATACACGTTGTATGTATTCGGACCACCTTCTGTTCTAATTCCGTCCCTTTTAGTATTTCAAGAGTTTTTAGAGGCCATTCCGATGGTTTTGCTTTGAGCCAGTGGGGACCTTGCCACCACAATGTGCTCTTTGCTAATTCCTGGGGTGAGACCCCTCGGCTTCCAAGATCTGCAGGATTATCTGTGGAGTCTACGTGATTCCATCCATTTACTCCAACCAGTTCCTCGATTTTGGCGACTCTGTTCACCACAAAGGTTGTCCAGGAGCAGGAAGGTTTCCTTAACCACGAGAGAATGGTAGTGGAATCAGTCCATTTGCGTTAATAAGCTCTGCTAAGAGAAGGGCTCCGCATAACTCCAGGCGAGGTAAGGATATAGTTTTCACGGGTGCTACCTTCGACTTGCCTACGAGTAAATTTACAAAGGGGACGTTTTCCGTTGATTTTTCTCGCACCCTAACATAAAGAGCCGCCGCATATGCTTTCTCTGAAGCATCACAAAACCCGTGGAACTCGATTTCATCCCAAGGCGTGAAGTTTAACCACCTTGGAATTTTAATATCTGGGATGAACACATCCCTTAAAAACCTTTCCCAACGCTGAGAGAGGGTTGGTGGTAGATGATCATCCCAGTCAATTTTGGCTAGCCATATATCCTGCATTCGAATTTTTGCTTGAACGACAATAGGACCTAGCCAACCCGCAGGATCAAACAACTTTGCGACACAAGATAGGACTTCTCGTTTGGTGTAGTTTGGATGTGATGGCATTGTTTTTACGCTGAAATAAAACATGTCATGTGCAGCATTCCATTCAATACCTAACATTCTCGCTTCACTCAAGTCGTCGATCTCCATAAAGTCTTCCTTCAAAAGGTGGTTCTTAGGCAAGGCGGCCAGGATCTCCCTGGAATTTGATGTCCATTTTCGGAGGGGGAATCCAGCTCCCTGTAATACCATTAGGAGTTCATCGCGCGTTCGAATCGCCGTCTTTTGGTCGTGGGCTCCTGCTAGTACATCGTCTACGTACGTATGGTGTTTTAAAACTCTGGCTGCCAGTGGAAACTGCTGATTGACTTCTTGCGCTAGTTGAAGAAGAGTTCGTATCGCTAGATATGGTGCGCAGTTAACCCCGAACGTGACAGTTTGCAGTTCGTAATCCACCAGTTCTTCATTTTGTGATTCTCGAAAAAGAATCCTGTGATATTGTGTGTCTTCAGGCTGCAACAGAATTTGTCGATACATTTTCTCGATGTCCGCATTGGAGACGTACTTAAAAAGTCGCCATTTCAGCAGTAAAGCTCTAAGATCTGCCTGAAGAACAGGACCAGGGTAGAGTGCATCATTCAAGCTCACTCCATTTGAAGATGGATTTGACGCGTTGAAGACCACTCGCACTTTGGTAGTTGTGCTGTCCGGCTTAAGCACTGCGTGGTGGGGCAAGTAATAGGTTGCTGATGGTGGTGGAGATGTGGCCTTATTTATTGGCTTCATATGACCTAAAGTTATGTATTCTTTTAGTACTCGATGGTATTCTGCTTTCAGCTCAGGTTTCTTCAACATCGCCGATTCGTTGCGTACAAACTGATGGGCTGCACAGGTCCTAGAATGTCCCAGACTGCAATGCTACTACATATCGCCCTTTATCATCACGATGCGTTGTCATTTTGTAATGCTGTTCACAAAAAGCTTCCTCTGGAGTTACCCGTTTTTTGCTCGGAACCTGCTCAAGTTCCCAAAACCTAGTTAGCTGGAAGTCTGTTACTTCAGTAAAAAGGGACAAACACGCCCCTGAGGATTTTGCCACAGACTGAGAAAGAGGCCCTGAAAGTACACAGCCAAACACAGTCTCCTGTGCCAAAAGAGAGCCTAATACATCTTTCTTTATCTGGCCGCGCATGATAGCTGGATACAAATCGGCACCAATGATCATATCCACCTGTTGGCTCTTGTAGAAATTGACATCGGCTAATTCCATTGGGGGAGGAGAAACAAGATCCGCTACCTTTACTGACAGCTGGGGGAGGTTTCCTGTAAGTTGGGGTAGAATTAGGCCTCCTGCCTCAATTCTGACTTGGGAATCAACAGGGAGCCTAATACGAATCGTGCTGCCTTTTTCACTTTGGCAGGAATAGTTGCATTTATCCCGCATATACTCGTCTCGACAGGCCGAGTAGGAAGGTTAATTCGTTTCTGCAGCCGCTCTGAGATAAATGTGCCTTCCGACCCGGAGTCAAGAAGGGCTCTTGCCGGCTAGTTCACCCCTAAATGATTTATATGTACCATTGCTGTTCCCAAAATAACGCCTTTGGAACTAGCTGCGAAAAGTGCATTAATGTTGCCGGAAGTTGGTTTATTCGAGGCTTCATTTCCTATGGTAAAATTCCTAGTTGTGGTCCCGTGATTATCCCCAGTTGGAATTCGATGTAGCAGGGAATGGTGCCTTTGATGCCAACTGGAGCAAGCAAATGTACTGGTGCAGTTCCTTGCGATATGAGAGTGCTAGACAGTTCAAACACAGGTTATATTTTCTCACTATTTTGCAGCGATCATCTACTCTCATTGCTAAAAACTTTGGGCATGATTTAAGCGAATGCGACTGGTCAGGACTTAACCTACACGATGGTTGCGAGATGTGACTGTGATGAGTAGCAACCCTTCGTCCAAATGTCACTGCCGGTGTCCTACTATGTCCTGCCCTTTGCACGCGAGCACTCTGAATATCGCTAACCGTTTCTAGGGTTTGGAACCTACTGGAAAGGAAACTATCTAAATCTTCCCACTTTGGGATCTCGGATTTATGCACGATTCCCTGTTCCCATAAAGCCAACGTAGTATCTGGCAATTTACTCGATACTAGAAATACCAAGATGGCGTCCCAGTTCTCTTTATCGATATTGTACATTTGCAGAACGAAAATGCAGTTATTGACCGACCGCTGAAGATTTTTTATATCGTGTCCACGCTCGCAAGTTACAGTGGGTAAATTAAACAATATCTTCAGTTGGCTATTCACCATTACCCTTTTGTAACGCAATTGCAAACCCGTCATTGGTCAATGGAGATTTTGTAACTATATCTTTGGCTTCTCCTCTAGTTTTCTGATTTAGGTGATATAGGTTTTCAACCGGACTTAATCGAGAATTGTTGGCCTGGTTCGCAGTCACGGTGTGTCGGATTAATTGTTGATGAGCTCTGCTGAGGAAAGGTCAAATTGTGGATAGTTTCGCCCATCAGTGATGCACATGCAACATATGCGGAATAGCAATCCTGATATCTGCATTTGCCTTAGCTTAAAGCGGGCTTTCCTGCTTCGTCTTCAGACACACTTCGCGAGTATGCTTCAAAAGTCTCCTTAACCTTGACTTTGTTAACAAATAAAACGTGGAGAATTTCAACGGCTTACCTGTTATCTCCGCTTTTTTCTTTTTTTTTTTTTGATATGCGTAGGTTTCTATTTATTGTGGGTTGCTCGGGAACTATTGTTCAGATGGGTCCTTGTTTATGGCCTTGCTGCACGTTGGGCCGATCTTTTTTGTTTGCCTTTATGATGACGAGCAGCTTTTGGTGCTTGGTTGCACTTTCTTAACTGGCCGCTGATGATTTATTTTTGAACTGCCCAGGTTTCCCAGGGACTTTCACTCACTTGCACACGTCTGTAAATTACTTTCACAGGCTCTTTCCTTACACTGCCCTTACTGGTAGGGGCTTTCTATTAGTACTTTCCCTGCCCTGTTCCTCAGGGACTTTCCGACACTTGCGCAGCCCTGCTAATCAGTGGCTTTCACTGCAAGTGACTTTCACTGGAGTGTCCTGCTTTTTAGGGACTTTCAAACACTTGCTTTCACTGCAAGTGAGTTTCACTGCACTGCCCTGCCTTTCAGGGACTTTCACACACTTGCACAGGCCTGCAAATTGCTTTCACAGGCTATTTTCGTACACTGCCCTGCTTTTCGGGGAATTTCCAACACTTGCGCAGCCCTGCTAATCAGTGGCTTTCACTGCAAGTGGTTGCTAGCGCTTTATTCGTAGGCACTTGTGGGGCCGGCGCTCACTTTCCTTATTTGTAGGGACTTTCCACTAGCACTTTCACTGCACTGCCCTGTTTCTCAGGGACCTTCCGACACTTGCGCAGCCCTGCTAATCAGTGGCTTTCACTGCAAGTGGTTGCTAGCGCTTAATTCGTAGCCACTTGGTGCCGGCGCTCACTGCCCTTATTTGTAGAGACTTTCCACTAGCACTTTCACTGCACTGCCCTGTTTCTCAGGGACTTTCCGACACTTGCGCAGCCCTGCTAATCAGTGGCTGTCACTGCAAGTGGTTGCTAGCGCTTTATTCGGAGGCACTTGGTGCCGGCGCTCACTTCCCTTATTTGTAGGGACTTTCCACTAGCACTTTCACTGCACTGCCCTGCTTCTCAGGGACTTTTCACTGAAAACGGCAGGTTAATGGATACATATATACGTGTATGGTTAAAAAAGCACAAAGATCGGGACTCGCACGCTATCCTCAGACCGTTTCCCAGTGAATTCTAAGCCGCTAGCGCTGCAAAGGAATGTCTCCCTTTTTTTTTTTTTTTTTTTGGGTTGGTTTCGACTTACCAATTTTCTCCTTTGACTGCTGCACAAATTGATCTGCTGGTTGCTTCCCAGCTGTCGCGTTGATGAAATCGTTGAAGTCGGTTTTGAGAAAATTGGTTTTTGTCCAAAAAATATCAGCGCTCTATTCTTTCGTTTGTTGTTGAATAGTAAAATGGCGGTGCCAGTAAATCTCAAAAGCCGTGAAGGCACCTTCTTTTTAGTAGTCTCGTTCACAATGGTGTTTCGAGATTACGAAAATTGGGACTTGGCGAGAGTTGCCAGTGGAATAAATGTGAGAAATAATGGAGTAACCGAGCGTCGCAAAGATCCAACGGGGATCAAGGGAGCCGATCCTTGAGACGCCGAAACTCTCCTATTACCTCTCACGAAACTTCCACTCAACAAATATTTGTTGAAAGAAACAATTCGCTTTTGTTTAAATATATGTATATGCAAAAATTCGTTTTTATTGTTGAAATATGTATTACTCACCGCTGATGTCGCTGTTCACCGAAGCTCGAACTGGAAAAAGAAGAGCCCGTTTTTCCCGCAGTCGCCGCATTTATAGCCTCCACAGAAGGTGGAATCGGTATCAGCTAACAGGACTCGTGCACAAAGGAATAGAAGTAACGAGTTCTGTCAGCCAGTGGTCAACAGTGACATCTATCGGTACCGTGCTTAGCCTAGTATTAGACTGCATGCTTAAACAGTATGATTAGCCTGAACGTCAATTTACTTAACTGAAATAAAAAGGTTCATTCATGTACAAACCTGTTCTCGATATGTATTTTGCTGCAATGTCTATGCTTTCAACAGAATTATTAAAAGTCCAAATAAATTCCACTTTAGGAGGATTCGCATCTACGACGCATTGAATATTAACATTTTCGTGTTTTGCAACTCCATATATTTTTTTTGGATTCGAAACGCAAATTGGTGCATCTGCAAGAATAGTTTTAAAAACATAAAATTGTTAATAAGTTTAAAAAATTATCAGTTATATATCATATCTGTGTTTGAGAACCCTGGATAATCTATATCCTCTTACAAATTTCAAGCCCAAATCCTTTGTAAGAGCAAAATATCTGATAGTCTGTAAGAGTATTTTTTAACTGAAATTTAAATAACAAATACATTAAATTTCAGTATTTATAATAATAATTTAGCGCTTACAGTAGCATTTCGTTCCATTGCAGAAATATCAGGTTTATTTTAAATGGCTTATAATTTTCTATTATCTTTAATTCTTTAGAATTGGATGATTTTAATAAGAACTTTGACGCCTTAGACAAGAAAAGAAATGAATGGGGACACAATTTGTTAAAAGGTCATATTTACATACAAACATACTATATATTACTCCAATTTATATTCTAACACTCACATATATGTTTCAATTATTCAATAATTTCAGAAAACCAATCAACACAAACGTAGTTAAAGTGGGTATTGGCAGAAGTGAAATAGGGCGCAAGCTATGCAACGACGAAAAGGAAACGAATTTAAGGGGCTATACCAGTGTGACACTTTCATAAAATCGATTTTTGGCTTATTTGATATACTTTCAAAAATATCCTGTGAAAGCGGCAAGATCGTATCTTGAATAGTTTTTGAATGGCAGCGTTCTAAAGAGCGACCGCTCGCAGGTATAAACCGCTAAACCTGCGCTAAACTTTAAACACGTTTTCATCGAAACGATTTTTGAAAATTGCTGACATCATAACTCAACGAAAAATTCACCGATCGACTTCAAATTAAAACTGAGTATTCTTGAATACATTTACTACACAATAACTTATGAACTTTTTGATTGGATGAAAATTGTCAATTTTGCATTAAAAAACGACAATTTTTTTACCACAAAAATACTATTTTTCAGTACTACGCCATTTTCTTAATTTTTAATATATTTCAAAAATCATATATCATTGTACATATGTATAGGAAATACCTTCAACTTTTATAACCTCTTCGATTTTTTTGTTGCAGCTACTCATTCGGCCGGAATCATGTCAGCAGTTGGGAAACTTTTTTTTTGGCACCTCCGAAGACAGCACATACCTTCGTTATTTGTCAATATTTTTGTAAAAAAAAATCTTAAAATATAAGTAGGTTAAAATATACCTTATTATGTCCAAAAACCTTCAAAACATTCTTACTTTCTTTTAACAAAATATCCTAAAATAGCCTAATTTTTCATATGTTAGACTGGTATAGCCCCTTAACCGCAGCAACCTTTTGCAGAAGAGCATAAATTCTCCGCATTTCAAGCAAAAACGAAACCGGTTTGTCTCCAAACCAAACTTGACCAGGGATGACGGAAAATCGTTCCAACAAATAGCAAAAAACTTGAAGCTCTGAGAATAAATTTAACGATTTGGTGAATATATTCAAAATGTGAATCAAAAGGCAGCAATTTCATACATAAGTCCCTAATTTTGTCTAGTTCACTGAATTGCATACCATTATCTGTCTAAACACAAAAGAATTCGTAAAAATGGCTTGTCGCTAAATTATAACAGTCAATGCTGCCCAATCACACTCCTGGCAAGGAACTAAGGCAAAGACACCGGCTAGGGCGCTTAATGTAACAACAGCATTAAACGTAATTATGATTTTACATATATAGCGGCTTAAGTTATTTTCTTAATTATATGTTTTTTTTTTTTTTTTTTTTTTCAGGGGCGTTGTTGTAGCGCACTACCCTCAAGTGGCCCTTTGAAACCAGGATGAACCTGTTTTCGTCGAAATTCCGCTCCCCACGGGACTGCCGTCAAGCATTACATCATGGGGGGGAAAGGCGGTTAGTCGCCGCTGCTACGCTGTTTGAGAGTTCTCAACCTCTTCATTTCTTCTGCTATCGCCTCACAAGCTTTCTTCCATTTTTCGCTACTGATAAAGGAGGCCGACGGAACGGACGAGGTTCCAAGCAGCAACTTCCCTGGGTAATCTTGGGGCTGTCGGAATAAACAAGATTTCGAGCAGCCTGATAGTGAGGGATGTCGGAACGGACGGGGTTCCGAGCATCATACGCTGGTTCCTTGAGCTGTCGGAATGGACGAGATTCCGAGCTTAATGGTTCGAACGCCGCTGTCTCTTCAGACCTGTTTGAAGATCCAGGGGCACCAGTTTGACGACTACTTGGGTGTAGTTTTCTCCCACGCCGCTGCTGCTCTAATATTCTAAGCTGCTTCAAAATTGAGGCAATTATGGCGCTTATTGCCGTCCATTCCTTTTCTCCTTTAAGCATGCAGTTTACTACCGAAGATGGTGAAAAGTTTTCGCCCACCATAGAATACGTGGTAAACATCTTCATCAACACCATCTCCGCAATCGTCGCAGTAGGGGTCGACATCGTGCTTAAACTTGTATAAATATGACTTGAAGCACCCGTGCCCGCTTAGAAATTGGCATAGGGAAAAATCTACTTCACCATGTTTTCTTTTTATCCAAGTATCAAGTCTTTGGATACATCTATGTGTCCAGCGCCCTTTCGATGCATTATCCCAGTGGTTTTGCAAACAGCTATATAGCTCTCCCTTGCCAGCTTTCTTTCGCTTTCTTTTGTTGGGCGTGGACCAGCCCAGAGTTCAGCCGCTTCTTTGGCCAGTAGATAAACGGGTGGCATGCTGGAGATGACAAGAGCTGCCT
Source organism: Philophylla caesio (assembly GCA_963971545.1). Taxonomy (NCBI): domain Eukaryota; kingdom Metazoa; phylum Arthropoda; class Insecta; order Diptera; family Tephritidae; genus Philophylla; species Philophylla caesio. The sequence continues at coordinate 113,855,264 of OZ020604.1, read as the reverse complement.
CGTCTGACACCGTTCTAAAAGCATACTCTAAGGGCGCACAGGCGGTACGTTGAATTTAATCCCCGACAAAAAGAAGGACATTCCATTGCGCTTGCCCAGATGGGGCTCCATATAGGATTTGGCTAGTTACAACGCTGGCTAGAAGTCGCTGCCGCTTCTGCTTAGGCCCTCGAGTGTTCAGCATTATTCTCGATAAAGCCGTGACTGTTGCCGTTGCTTTGTTCCTTGCATATTCCAAATGTGCTTTGAAGGTCAACCTCTTGTCTAGAATCACTCCTAGGTATTTAATGGAGGACTTGGTATTCACTATATGGCCGCCAACATTTACAACCACTTCTTCCGGCTTTTTCCTACTAGAAATAACCATTGCTTCTGTCTTATGTTCTGCAAGACGCAGACCGGACGCTTTTAGCCATTCTTTTATTATGCTGACTGATATATCCGCCTTAACTTTTATGTCATTGAGATGCTTTGCGGTGACTACTATCGCGATATCGTCCGCAAAACCAGTTATGCTTGAACCTTCGGGCAATTTTACTCACAGAACTCCATCATGCATGATATTCCAAAGCATTGGGCCTAGAACGGATCCCTGTGGGACGCCACCGGTGACCTCCGTGTGTTTTCTGCCCTCTTCCGTTTCGTACAGTAGCATACGATTACTAAAGTAACTGCGAACTAATCTGCGAAGATAGTAAGAAACACCAATATGTTCTAGTCTGTCGAGAATTTTTGCCCAGCTAGCGGTGTTAAAGGCGTTTTTGACGTCAAGCGTTACGACAAGGCTATACTCTTTCTCTCCTCCTAGCCATCGGGTGCCACTAATTGTCTCTCTTGCTATGTCAACCACTCTTGGTACGGCATCAATTGTAGATTTCCCCTTTCTAAAGCTAAACTGGTTTGCCGAGATACCTTCCCTTTCTTGAACTTCAAGCTCTAATCGCTTTGAGATCATGTGCTCCAGGACTTTGCCTGCTGAGTCTTGCAAGCATATAGGCCTAAGACTAGAAGGATCATCTAGTGGTTTACCAGGCTTAGGGATTAAGATCAATTTCTGTATTTTCCAGACTTGTGGGAAAACACCTTCTTTAAAACATAAGTTGTACAGTTTTACAAACTCTGGCATAAGATAGCGCATCGCGTGTTTAAGAGCCTTGTTTGGTACCTCATCGGGCGCTGGAGCGTTTTTATCTTCTAGTTTATTAACGGCCAGTAAAACCTCATCCGATTGAAAGGGCTCGAAAGAGCACTGTACCCCCAATTCATATTCGAAACTAAGCGCCGTTGGCGAGGAAACAAAGTATCAACAGCCACTTTCAAATCCCTTGCGCTTCTCGGCGACATAACATTGCTTTTTAGCTTTTTGGTAACAATTTTGTATGCTGTGCCCCAGGGGTTTCGATCTGCGTCGTCGCATAAATCCCGAAAACTTCTTCGCTTGCTGCATTTGATAGCTTTTTTAAAATCGTCGCGTGCACTTTTATAGGCTTCTCTGTATTGAGGGAAGCAAGGGTTGCCCCTTGCGCGTTGGATAGCTTCCTTAACTCTCCGATCTCATATGTCCACCAATAAGCGGGTTTCTGATGTCCTTTTAAGACTTTTCTAGCCATTGATGCGTCACATGCGGTACTTATATCGGCCATGATCTCTTTGGCCCTACTATTTGCGGATCCATTGTATTGACGAGATGGCAGCATTGCAATGAATAGGTCCGGGTCAAGAGTGCGCTCTTTCCAACCTCGAGCTATGCTGGTTTGTTGGAATTTGTTTGAGGTACTTCTGTTTCTATTAATCGTGCAGGTAATTGCATAATGATCGCTTTGTGTAAAGCGAGAACTTATTTTCCAGTTCACTGATCTGTATAAAGTGGCGCTTGCGAAGGTCAGGTCGATTATTGACCCAAACCCGTTTCGACTAAAGGTATGTTCGGTGCCGGTGTTTAGAAGTGCGACATCGAGGCTTGCCAGGGCCTCTAAAAGTGCTCTACCCTTGGGACGTGTGCTCGGGCAGCCCCACTCTTACGCCCAAGCATATAAGAACATTTGTTCTGCCTCTTGCATCGATGGAGAGCTTTCCGACAATCTGTTCAAATACTTGCACAGTGGTGCTAGGGAGTATATAGCAATTATAGATGTATAGATCTCTTATAGTTACTTGGACCCACAAAGCCAGTTTCAGATACGACATCGTACATCAAGAGGTCTCCTTTGGCAGTTTTCCTAATCTTGCGGACGTTTTCACCTAGGTCCCTCAGTCTCTCGTCACTTTTGACAAGTTTGAGGATTTCCGCATACGAGCACTCCCCGGAGGACTTGATTACGATTGCGTCCGGACGAGGGGCTTTTTTCCTTTGGCGCTTTACGTTCAATACTGTAGTCCACGCAGCTTCTTGAGTTGCGGTCCACGCTGCTTCCCCAGTGGCTGACAGTTGTTCGATGCAGTGGTATCACCTCCGTTGTTTGGTCTACCCCGCTTTCCTTGCGTGACCTCCTTGGGTGGCGATGCTGTCTGCGTAGCTTTTGATGAGAAGCTAGCTCTCTTTGACCCTGCATCGCTATTTTCGATTTCCTCAAAAAGTTTACAAATACTTGTCAGCATGCTCTTCATCTGCTGGTTTACGTGCCGTTGACTGTCCATCATCCTTCTCATTTCGCTTAATTTTCCGCCCATCATGCGGACAGCTTCTTTGTACCTGTTGCCAGAGAACACGAACGGTTGAATACTGCGTGGCTCTTCTGTACTCGTATTGTTCATCGGTGACGCTGGTGAGGACATGATCTCCACCAAGCCATCAGCTTGAACGAGGACTTCTCTTTCGCTTTGCGGTCCCTTAGGTAAGGGCGCACTACGCACTTGAGAACGCTGGGTCCTGCCGCTTTTTTTGAAAGGGCTTCCGGAGCTATAGCCTTGGTTTTTGTTGACTTCTGACATGTTCCTTGCTGCCAGAAATCAGAATTAATTTAGTTTATTTAGGGTATTATCATATTATAAATGTTATATTTCGTTTATATTTATTTAATTTAATTTTTTATTTATCTATTATTAATGTGGTTTATTAAACTTTATATATATTTATATTTATTATTATTTTATATTTATTTATTTATTTTATTTATTTAATTTTTTGAGTTTTATTTATATTATTATAGATGTAAATAAATATATATTCTTATTTCAGTTTAGTTTGTACAGTGTTGATTGAATATTTTCATATTATTATTTATTATTATTTATAAATCTTTATTATTTAATTTATTTGAGTTATGTATATTTATATTATTATAGATGTAAATGTTTATTCTTATTTCAGTTTAGTTTGTACAATGTTTATTGAATATTTTTATATTATTATTATTATTAATCTTCATTTATATATTTAATTGTTTGTTTTTATTTTATTATAGATATTTTTTAGTATTATTATTATTTAAGTTTAATTATTTACTTTATATTGTTTTATTTGATTTATATTATTATTGATTGCTTTTTTTTACTTGCGATTTTTATTTGTACATATTTAAGCAATGAAGCTATAAAAGTGTAAAGTGTGCACCCCACGTAAGACCACTTTGATGGGTTCGGGACTACACTAAGTGTGGTCACTTAATGCAGTCAGATTTGCAAAGCAGATCTGTTCCCACTTTCGGGAGAGAAGATCAGCTGCTGATGGCAGGGTTAGCTACAATCGCGCGACTTTATTCTATCTCCCTCGCTTGTATTATATGTAAATACTTACATATGTATGCAGGAGCTTACAATCTTAAATTTGCTTCTGCGGCCACCGACAGTGATTTTGACCTCACTCGTACTCAACCTTTTTATTTAGCCTAGTATAGGAAATATTTATGTTTTGTTGGGGCTGTTTGTTAATTATATAATTTTTTGCTTCTTTAATTAAACTGAACTAATATTTTTATTTACGTATTTATTGGGAGCTTTTGTGCCTCATATGCAATCTTTATTTTATTTATATATGTACTTGATCAAAATGAAATAATATTTAAATATTTCTAAATACTTTTGTATATTTTTTTATTAAAGTATAATATTTTTATATAACATTATGTTTATTGAAACACTATAGGTAACTAATGTAGTGCATTAATAACATTTTCTATTTTAAACTAACTCATTTTTTATTTTACATCATTGGCAACTTTAAACAAGTAAGAAAAGCCAAATTCGGGCGAAACCGATTTTTATATACCCACGCGATGTAGTTTTGTATGGAAGGTGCCCATAATTTCATAAAAACCCCGTTTCTTTGTTTTAAATCGCAGCTAGTATTAAACTTTACCCAATTTCTTCCAATAAATACTGAACAACTTTTTTGCATTTTTCAAAATTTCCGTTATATGGAAGTTGGGCGTGGTTATTGTCCGATTTCAAAAATATTTAACGAAGATAACAGCGATGTTGAGAAAAATTTGTTCAATAAATTTTGTGACTATACCTTCCACTGTTATTGAGATACAGACATTTTTTCCTAAGTGGACGAGTGGCCCATTTTTCAATATTACCAATTCCAAATACCGAATTTCACTCAATTGGTTTTAATAGATTTCGAAAAAAGGAAGTTTTTGCAAAACTCTAAAAGAAATTACCGAACACAGAAAAATATCAAATAGGGGAAGGAGGGGAGGGGCAACGGTATACGGGGCAAAACCGCATAGAAATTATTTTAAATCTGATTTTAAACGCGGAATTTTCAGTAAGTTGTTTCTCAGTTGAGTACATGTTATTTCCGAGCTATTAAGAGAGAAACCACACATCGACATTCCTGACAAACGTTCTTACTAATTTTTTGAATTTTTAATGCAAGTATGTAGTAGCTTAGTTAAGTAATTGACAAATTACCTGTTCGTACTACCGCATTGTAGCCCGCTTCCTTACCTTCAATTTCAATATTCCACTTACGTAGACAGAATGCGCTAATGATTTGTTGTTGCAAAATTTGGATTTTTACATGTTTATTTTATGTATTGTGTTTCTTTATTTAGTTTTATTTTGTACGCAGATGAGTAACGGACGAAGACAAAATTTGTGAAACAAAAAATCTAAAATAGAGTCAAGAAAACTTTTAAAATTGTAAACCAAGTAATAATAAATGTTTTACTGAACTAGCATATGTCTATTTATGAAATTTTTAATTTGAGGTAGTGAGTTGGTGTACTGCTTCGCATCCAAAAGGCAATGAAATAGCGAGTTGAACACATTACCACTTAACTTTTAAAGTACAACGAAGGAGTAATTTGTACAAATTTCCCTTTCGAGTGCAATTTACACTGAAGCAGAAAGTTGTACATAATACCACTTCGTTCACAATATACAATGAAACGGCAAGTTCGGCTTATGAACACTTGCATTGCAAAAGATAATGAAGCGACAATTGTCCTTATGAATTCTTCATTGGAAGATGTAAGCTAAGTGGTATGAATATTCCAAGAAAACTTAGTCCAGAAGTCAATATTTTAGGAACTTTTTTCTTTGTTCGCTGGGCCCATTACAGCGTTCAAGTTTCGGTAGTAGGCAAGGCATTGTTACTGCGCGCGCGTGGATGTGCGGCGCCCTTGCACTAAGTGCTGAAGTGTTTATGGCTTGGACATCGCTGGTCAATGCATAGAGAATACGCATATTCTAAACTGCACCGTTTTTGTGTGCTCTCCCACGACCACTAAGTTACCATTACTGTGCTTAGACATTACAGTGAGTGAACAACGGTGACTAGGCGGCTTTTCCGAAATGGCACCGGTGTATATTTTGGAAATAAAAAATATAAATGCAAAACGACTTTAGTGTTTGTGTATATATTTTGATATGTGGATTTATTGCGCGCTTATTAAGTTTTTAATTATGTACAAAAATATGTGGTTATATTACCTGTTGTGGTGGCTGAGACACGAGTTGATGCTGATGCTGATGCTCCGGTTGTTTTTAACAGAATATACGCGCAAAAAGTAAAAACTGTTTTCCTAAAACCCGCGGGACACTTATTTCACCGTTTTTAGGGGAAAACCGCCCGAATGGTTTTATCCGCGTATACACATTCATGCCGTTCACTCTGCACACGCACGTGTGTGTGAGACTACAGTAAGATACTTTGCGCATGCATGTGTATGTGAGTGCTACTTGACATTAGGGTGATACACCCTTTCTAGAGAAAGCGATTTAGCTTGGAGGCCTAAACATACCGGCCCCCTTGCTATCAGCAACATCTGTCTTCTGACCCAACCACCACACCATTTTACATGGAATGAACTTAATTTAACAATATAAGATCTTTAAGTTTTTTCCACAGTTTGAAAAGAAAACTTTAAAGAAAATTAATCTCCATAATCCTCCAGTCCTTGGGCGTACCTAGCTGTTGGGAGGAATAAATTGTTTGTTAGTAAAACACACGTGATTTGACATTTCTTTGCACATTTTTTATTATTAATTCATAATATATAGTATATAGTATTTTGGTTTGTCAGATGTGGGATGAGTCCGATAATATCCACATAAAGATGGTACTCTGGGCAACAAGCGGGCCAAAGGAACCAGGTAAGATGCCTGGTAGCATGACCTTTTGGTACACGTCCGCGCCGAGTACCAAGCGATTTCATTGAAGCACCCCTTTCAGAGCTCTTAAATGAGTTTAAAGACTATTTAACTAACAATAAGATGTTAACCCAACAAAATATACGCGAGGTGTTGCTAAAGCTCATACAAATCGAGGATTGGGACATCATGCGCGAATATTCGAGCCTGGTGCAGCGCAATGTCATTTTACGCAAATATGAGAATGACTACATTATTAAGCCTAAGACACCAAAGCATATACGTTTCGAGAACATAGTTTTACCCTTTGACGAAGTTATTGTCTTGCCCTCCGACGAGGGAAATATTATACCAAACACATTGGAAGATTTAATGAACAAAATGGAGCAACTGGTTGAGCAGCCCGGTGGTCACAAGTGTTCATGGTCCTCCTGCGCCGAGAACCTATTGAACCAGTCCCACTTTCGAAGCTATAACTACATCACAGCAAGTAGCAGCGTTTTTAATACAGTCCACTTCATCCAACAGGATTTCCAACTGCGTTTTACGACATATCGTCAACCACAATTACGATTTGGTACAGCAGACATCTTGCCGCAACTCAACTTGCCACAACTTGCCACAATCAACATCATCACTTATTGGTCACGAGTTAAACTTGCCACAATCAACAGCATCATTAATTAGTCACCAGTTAAACTACGCTAAAGGTACGTGGTTGACATTTCTTGCACACATATACACATAGGTTTTTATTTTTGCGTAAAACAATAATTCGCTTAAAATTCAGTGCGTATAATTAAAACAATATTTCCTCGAGTGATTTGTGGAGGTAGTCAGTGCTCCAAATATATTATTTTTCTGGATCAAGCGAGTGACACAGTTTCACTCTGCACACATACATACGCCTTTTTACAAAAAGGCTCACTAGTGTTGTTAGTGTAGCCTTTAAACCAAATTGAGGTCAAACACGATTAGTTAGTTTTCCGAAATTTAAATAATTTTCAATTTGCAAAGCACGTTTTGTTTATTAACACATTTATCGGCTTTCATTACTTTTTTCTTTGATCGTGTTTTTTATTACTTTTCAACTTTCAATTTGCCAAATCATTGCACTAGCAGCACTACACTTGTATGAAGTATTCATAACCTCATTGTTTCAACACACTGTTTCGGTTTATAGCACATTTTGATATCACTGATCCGTCGGAGAATTCCACTTTCACAAAATCACTGCGAGCACTAATTTACACAAATTTCGATCGATATTCAGTCCATACTCGTACATATTGGCGAAAGTTGGGTGGCGAGTGTCTTTAAAGATAGACTTAGAGTTTGCATTAATAAACATACACATACATATAATATAAGAATATAAATATACATATACATATTTTGCATTAAAAATAAAATCAAGTCTGTGCTTGTGCATATACATATGTATATTTAAATTCTGGTGTTACAATTTTCTGGATTGGAGGCTTGTTACGTTTTTTTGTTGCAAAGATATTTTCGGAAGACTTTCCTTTTCCTTCTTGAGGTTTCCTTTGTTGTTTTGTCACAACCATGGAATCATTTGTTCGTATGGCCGAAGCTGTAATCGAATTCGAATCAGATTACAGCAACACGCCAGTTTCAGAACAAAATAAACACGGGCTTGCTATACAGCAAGACGAATTAAAGGCTATGTGGGACAAAACAAAGGTAGCATACGATATGCTCAGCAACTCAGATGGGTTAACTAAAGAGGACATTAGGGCCATTAGGAAAAAACATAAAGTCAGCTTCGGTAGTTATGTTAAATGCATGTCCGCAATGGCTACTCAATTGGAAGTGCTTGCAGACGAAAAGAAAGACATTAAAGAGCAGTCAGTTCGTGAGCACAATATACATCTCCCTCACTGTGATACAGAAGTGTTTAAAGGCGACTATCTTTCTTGGCCAACATTCCGAGATATGTTTACGGCTATTTATATTCTCAATAAGCGCCTTACACCTGTTGAAAAACTGTTCCATTTAAACAATAAAACGCAGGGAGAAGCTAAAGATATTGTGAGAAAGTGTCCACTTACAAATGAAGGTTTCACTACAGCGTGGAAAAACTTAAGATATGAAAATAAACGTATCTTAGTAAATTCCCAACTCAAGATACTTTTCAGCCTTGATACGGTTTATAGTGAGTGCGGTAGCTCAATCAAGAAATTGCAGCGGGACATCAACAATTGCATCTCGTCCCTAAAGAGTCATCAAATTGACATTTCAAATTGGGATGCAATAATAACTTATCTTTGTTCGACTAAATTGCCAGAGAGCACATTGGCATTGTGGGAGCAGACAATAGAGAACAAAACTGAGATATCAAAATGGGAGGATATGGATAGATTTCTTTCCAATAGGTTTCAGACTTTGGAAACCGTCTCCGGCTTAAAGGGTGTTCAACATCCTCGAACATCAAAGCCACAGTTCTCAAAATTCCCGTCTGAACCTCCACAAAAAAGACTTGGCGTTTTCCAGGCCAGTGTAGCAAAAGTTACTTGCCAATTGTGCAAATGCAATGAGCACAAATTACAAAACTGCCCACGGTTTCGTAAACTAACGACGACCGATCGAATTGCAATTTTAAAAAATAATAACAGTTGCTTGAACTGCCTCTCTTTAGGACATACGGTCTCACGGTGTACAAGCTCATTTAATTGCAGCACTTGCCACCTGAGACATCATACGCTCCTGTATATGAAGCTTTTCAGCCAAAAGCAACTGGCCAATCGCCAATATCGAGTCCCGAAGTTGATGCTCCATCCACCTCTTCTCAGGCTCGTATTAGACACAATTCTGCAAGGACAAATAAAAATTCGGTTAATAACTTCAACTGTTTCGCCTACACGAATAAAGGAGTTTTACTCGGAACAGCTCGCGTTAATATATTTTACAATGGTACTGAGTTTTCTGCAAGAGCCTTAATTGATTCTGGTTCTGAGTGTTCTTTTATAACACAAGGCCTCAAACGCAGAATCGATTTGCCCACAATAAGGCTGAATGCCCAAGTATCAGGCATAAATAACACCATTTCAGCGCAGGTAACAGAAGCCTGCCTTATTCAACTGCGGTCACCCATTGACCCTTTAATCAATATCCACACCACAGCTTTGGTGTTACCGCAACTTACAGGGAATCTTCCAACATACAGGATAGATGCCTTGACTAAACAAGCGTTCCCGGATCTAGTATTGGCCGACAAGAGATTCTTCGTTAACGAGCAAGTTGACCTTGTCCTAGGTGGCGACATTTACGCTCAAATAATATTACACGGAATAAGAAAGAATGTCCTGGGAACTCTCCTCGCCCAGGGAACTGTATTCGGTTGGATAATAACCGGCCAAACCGACTCGGCTACTCCAAACAATAAATGTGTATCATTTTTTAATGAAGTCTCATTAGACAAGCGCCTTAAATCCTTTTGGGAGCTGGAAGAAGTTTCTAAAGACAGGATATATAACGAAGATGAGATTTATTGCGAAAAACTCTATAAAAGCACTAAAAAAAAAAAAAACAAAAAAAAAACATTAACTTCTTCGGAAGTATGCATAACATTCGTCGTTAAGCAATAACGCAACTCGATTTCTTCGGCTTGGGTTTCGGTGGTGATTCTGAGCGAGTGAACATGTATCTACTAGGCGTTCAATATTCTGTATAACCAATTGTTGGTCTAGCGTTGATTTGTGGGCTATACGCAGACGCAACATTAGTAGGTCTTATATTTTCCGAGCGGCGAAAATGTTCACCGGCGTAAATTTGTGAACTTTGTGTAGCACGAACATTACTTGTACCAGCGCTAAATACACTACTCTGAGGTGTCACATGCTCTATGAAGCTATTTGGCCCGCTGCCGTAGGTTTGTGGACTTCGAGTTCGAGTCCTATTTGCACTAGTCGATGGTGACTCTATATGGCCACTCACTTCACGAGTACTCCTTCCATTGATACTCAACTAATTCAAAGATTTATAGCCAGAATTGACATTTGTTGCTGCTGTTGCAGGCAACTGATTTTTCGTTAAATTCTCTGCTATTGCATTTTTAGTGGCAATATTCCTTGCTGCTTCAATTGTTTGTTTGAACGTTGTCAATTTATTTTGCTGTTGATTTAAGCGCTTTCTAATGTGTTCAAAATCTTGGTCAACAATGCTTGAGGAGCAATGTGAGTGGTTGATTACTTCAAAATCATGCGGCTTAGAATGCTGCTGCTGCTGTCGGTGCTGTTGTTGTGGCACACGTGGTAGCGCTTCCAAGAGGTTGTCTATTTGGGATTTACCATTCGTGGTATTGTTAATGTTGTTAGTGGTGCACGTTTTGTCGGTTAAATAGAGGTCCTTGTATAGTGAAAAAGTTTGGCGTTGTTTTTCAGTGGATTTAGGCTTTGCGGTTTTGAATGTTTGGCTCTTAATACTTTTGAGTGCATCACCATCAGATGTTGAACTCTTGTTCGCCTGTGCGGCACCATCATTTTTCTTGCCCTTATTTTTCCATTTATTTTTATTAGTACGATTTATTGGGCCACTATTAGTGTTATTTCCGTTATTGTTATCATTGCTAACGTTAAGTTTTTCAATAGATTTGGCCAACCGCTGTATATGGTCATTGCCAGTTGCGCCTTTTTGTGCGGAACTAGCGCTGTTTACATCATCATCATAGTATGCAGCACCAACCAAAGTTTTATGCTCTTGACACTGTTCAAAGATATGCTTAAATTCTTCGTTCATGCTTAAAGTTTTTGGATTGCCAATAAGTATGAGTAGAGACTTAGCGCGTGATAGGGTCACATTTAAACGCTTTGAATTCTCCAGAAATCCCAATGTCTTTGAGAATGAGCGTACAAATGAAACAATTATAATATTTTTCTCTTTGCCTTGGAAGGATTCAACAGCGCCAGTCTCGACCTGATACCAATTGCGTATATTCAATTCTTCCTGTATACGCATGTACTGTTTCTTATATGGCGATATAATACCGATATCACTTTGGGTTATCTTGTGGTCTTTGATGCCGAAGTAAAGCAGATCCCGTACATAGTCCATTACGGTGGTTATCTCTAGCAAATTATATCGACTTTTTGAATTATTCTCACGTTGTTCGGGACCAAAAACAGAATGGAAAATTATTGGATACTCAGCATTTGGTGATCGATACCAATTGCGACACATTTGTTGAACAGCTGAATTGACCTCCGCCTTCAACAGCCCATCATAGTACATATCACTATAGAGGCTAACTATTTTCGGATGCGAACGAAAATTTCGACATAAACGCATTTGTATTTGCTGATTGTAGTTGCCAGCGGCATCGACGCGATAGCAATCGCGTTCGAGCAGACGTTCCATGAACGAATTTTCCAAGCCCATTTTGGCAGCACGTTGAGAATTCAATACTGGACCCAATTGCAAGTGATCGCCGGAAATCACTAGACTAGCGCGTAAACTAAGCGTTGCCATAATGCCCACCAAGGTTTCAGCTTCGGTTGAAGCGGCTGCCTCATCAACGAACACATGCGTGAATACGCCACTACCATCATTCTCTTGTCCAAATTTTCCCGTCGCCAAGCGCCCAACAATGCTCAATGTACACACAATAATACGATATGAATGCAACACCTTGATGTCAGGCAAAAAATGCTCCGCATACAAATTCGAATACTCCAACAGCAATTCGTTAATGTTCTCCGAACGATTCTCATATGAGCGTGAATAGATGCGTGTTATCGTTTGGGTTTCATTCATCGGTGCCAATATCTTGCAGAGTCGTAGCGCAATCTCATCGCAGGCGCCATTCGAACCGGCTGTGATGAGTATGCGCGACTGCGGTTGGAGCGTAAAAATTTGTAAAATGGCCTCAACTAGTGTTGTTGTTTTGCCAGTGCCTGGTGGTCCGAATATAATGTATGGCGCTGTTTTCTCCACCATATTATTCACCACACACTGTACCGCCAACAGTTGTTCGGGATTACTGTAGATGCTCTTGTTAAATAAATCCAATCTCAGTACAGGCAATTCCCGCATCATAACACTCTCAGGAAAGAGAAATGTCTGCAATATTTTTGGCGGCATAGCTACCAACTGTTCTAATGCGCGATATTGATAACGCAAAACCATACGCGATGGCCGAAAAAGTATGGTATAGGTTTTATTATCCGGTATTTTTTTATCACATTTAAAAGTTACGCGTCCATATGAAATGCATTCAACTTGGCCAATATATTTTTTGGTCTTTTTCTGATCCGAACACTTGTGACCACCGGGCTGCTCAACCAGTTGGTCCATTTTGTTCATTAAATCTTCCAATGTGTTTGGTATAATATTTCCCTCGTCGGAGGGCAAGACAATAACTTCGTCAAAGGGTAAAACTATGTTCTCGAAACGTATATGCTTTGGTGTCTTAGGCTTAATAATGTAGTCATTCTCATATTTGCGTAAAATGACATTGCGCTGCACCAGGCTCGAATATTCGCGCATGATGTCCCAATCCTCGATTTGTATGAGCTTTAGCAACACCTCGCGTATATTTTGTTGGGTTAACATCTTATTGTTAGTTAAATAGTCTTTAAACTCATTTGAGAGCTCTGAAAGGGGTGCTTCAATGAAATCGGTTTGTAAGGCGCGGCGAATTTTTTCTGGTGGCATATATAGCGAAAGTTTAAACAGTGGTTTAAATTTCGTTTTATTCGGCAAACGGCAAGGATTGATACTGAAATGAACCACCGGAAACTCTTCAACGCGACAAAAATGATGCTGCTCGACATAACGCTTCTGCTTGTTGCTCAAGTCATAGAATACCACAACAATTGGCTGCACGACGCCCTTACGAAACATATGACTATCAACGAAGAAGTGATCTTTACATTCCGCACCCAGAGAATATGGTACGCGCGTGTTGTGCACATAGTAGAAAGTGCGAGATTGTACAATAACCAGTTTTTCAATGACAATATTTGGACGGTGCGATTTTAAATTAAAACGAAAATAATGCGAATTCTTGCATACATTATAGGAGAGTTTTAAGATCGGTGAATCGCGCTTAACAAAATCTTTAAGCAACTTAAAATCCGACTCATCACCATGATCTTCTAGATGTTCCTCAATATCAGTCGGCGAGATGAAATTCAATTGACATATGTAGCAGCCCATATTGGTGAGTTGAAAATTAAATTCGCGTTCCTGCTGCAGGCTACCCTCATAAAGCAGATCGTAAGTTGGCGCATTATCTTCAACTTGCTGTGAATCTATTAGCGCTGGATCACCATTTAATGCTGTTTTATCTGTCTCACCATTTGCCATATACTCAGTCGCTTCGCCATTTTTACGCTTTACATCGAGCTCTTCTATTTTCTTATTGATATATTGAAATAGAGATGAGTTCTTTATGCGAAAGAAATCGCAACCGCGTTTCGTATTGATCAGGTAATTCGAGCCAGAGAGTAAGGTGCCGACATCGCATGTGCCGCATGCATCCATAAAACGCTGACGCATTTCATTTCCCTCACTTTGAAGATATTTTGAGAATCTTAACCGTAAAACACCTTTCTGCGCTAACCAATCAGTCCGCAATCCAAAAACCATATTCCGGTACTCTTCGAATAGAAATTTTCCGATCAATTCGATTTCCCATTCTTCAGCTTTATTAGATTTTTGCGTTTTATCCGTTACTGCTCCTTTACTGCTAACATTTTCGCTCTTATTTACGATATTGGTTAATCCCGGTAATATGATTTGTCCTTCGTTCATTTTGTTAATATGACCACTTGTTGCTCTTCTCACAAAATAAATACGAATACCTACAACTTTAACAAAATCACAAAGAAATTTCCAACACAAACACGAAATTACAGTTCGATCAGTTCAACTCTCATTTATGCAATGACTTGCTGCTACAAATGCTTCTATACATTTTACTGTTGTTCTTTGTCGTCTAGCTTATATGTAATCGCTGTGTTGGCAGTAATGGCGGAGGATTCCCCGAATTAGCAAAATGCTTTGTTAAACTTATTAAAAATTAAGATATTGTTATCACTCCACACAAATACATATGTATGTTTGTTTGTTTGTTTTGCTTTGCTTTATCATTTCATACATACATACATACATAAAGCAAAAAATTTTGACACAACAAAAACGGCTTATAGAATAAAAAAAACACGTTACAAAAAGCAATTACATATTCTATGTTTGAAGACCTTTTTTGACCTTCGATAACTTTTAGTGTTCTTTTTAAATTCAGCTAATATCTTTAGCAGCTGAATACTTTAAAGAAATATTTTTATCCAAATTATTAAACCCTTCTTGTATTTTGACTTTATGCCACATACATACAAACGTATATTGGTATAAGCTACTATCTGTTATGCATTTTACATAATTGAGTTTGTTTATTTTTGTGTTCGGTGTGCGTAATGACTTGTCATTGCTTATGTGTGTATGTAAAGTTTGCGCTTTTTATGCGTATACGTAATATACCACTCATTAATTATGTTTTGTAGATGAAAAAATATGTACTTTATGCGTTTTCAAATTCCGGTTCTTTCTATAGTCACTTATGTATGCATAATGGTTATTAAGACGAAACCTACATCTCGCAATTTGAGGATTACTTTTATCTCGATTTAGTACTTTTTCCTACGGTAGATTAGTTAATCAATGTAGATTTGTCGTTTCAACAATCAAATATCTCACTTTAATACACATGTGCATGCATGCATGCACACATCACTCATTTACTTTGACAGTGCCATAAAAACCCAAACGGAAATAGCCTTAAAGCTTTTACGTTGCGTATAATTATACACATATACCTATGTACATTTACTCCCTTGGTAGATGTTAATGCATCCCATTGGTAATCAGCTATGAAATTCTATACAACGTATGTACATATGTACATACATATGTACATATATTGTTATGTGAATGGCCAGTGGATGGAAAGTACGATTTCTACACTATTCGCGATACCAGATGTGGCATATTATAGGGATTACGAAGTGGAATGATTAAAATTTATGGGTTCGATTCCTATAATATTTGCTATTCTTGAGGTGAAATCCCATAAGGGTTAAGAAGTGGAGTGATGGAAATTTTTTATGGCTGTTTTGGAAGTGGGATTGGGAAAGTGAGTTAGGGCGATAAGTGATGACCTACTGGGAGGTTGCCTCGTTCTCGTTGCCATCTCTGTAGGGCGGAAGTAGCACTAATTTTGCAATTGGTCGGGTGATTGTGCCCTTTTCGGTCAGTACCTCTGCTACTCTTACTATGTTGTCGGAGCCTGGGTGTGGTTTTATGATTCGTCCAAGTCTCCATTCATTCGGAGGTAGATTGTCCTCTTTTATGACAACAAAATCTCCTACCTGCAAGTTGTCTTGTGGATGCTTCCATTTGATGCGCTTTTGCATCTCTACTAGATACTCTGCCTTCCATCTTTTACAAAAACCTTGATGCGGGGCTTTGAGCTTTTGCCATCGGTTTATTATGGATGCAGGGTTCTCATTAATATCTGGTTCTGGTGGAGCTAATAAGTGCCCGCCAACTAAGAAGTGGCCTGGGGTAAGCGGCTCCAGGTCAGATGGGTTATTAGAAGAGGGACTGATTGGACGAGAGTTGAGACAAGACTCAACTCTACATAAAAGAGTCATAAATTCTTCGAAGGTGTATTTGTAATTCGATGCTATCTTCTTAAAATGTCTCTTAAAACTTTTCACTCCCGCCTCCCAGAGTCCGCCCATGTGTGGCGCTGCAGCGGGGATGAAATGCCACGAAGTCAATTAATGCGCGTACCTAGACAAGGTGCTGTTACGTGCTTCAATCATGAAAGCTTTAGCTTCGGATCGTAAAGATCGAGAGGCTCCGACAAAATTAGTGCCGTTGTCGGAATACATATTTTGTGGGCAGCCTCGTCTGGCTGTAAACCGGGCAAAGGCTGCCAGGAACGAGGCTGTACTCAGCTCAGTAGTGGCTTCAAGGTGTATGGCTTTCGTTACGAAGCACACAAATAATCAGACATAACCTTTAGAGATTCGACATTCTCTCCCGCGATAGCTTTTGATGTCAAATGGTCCTGCGAAATCTACTCCGCTGTTTGCAAATGCCCGAGAATAGGTGCTGCGTTCCTGGGGCAGGATTCCCATAAGCTGAGTTTGGGTCCGTTTTTTGTGAATGGTGCAGATCTTGCAGTTGTGGATGACTGAGCGTATCATATTCTTTACCCTCGGAATCCAGTATTGGGTACGGATGATGCGCAACATCAGCTGGTTTTCTCCGTGCAAAGATACTTTGTGGATAAACTGGACGATGAGACGGGACAACCTGCAGTTATATGGCAGTATAATGGGATGGCGCTCATTGTAGGCCAAATCCAGAGACGCCCCTAGACGACCACCAGCCCTTATAACTTTCGATTCATCAATGAATGGGTTTAGGGGCAGAATTTCGCTTTTTCCGTTGATCGATCCACCTGATCTAAGACTCTTATACTCTTCACCAAAGTGTTGTCTTTGGGAAAGCTGTATCAAGCGTTGAGTCGTTGCTTTAATTTCATTTGCTGAGATTAGGCAAGACTTTGCTTGGAAAGACGATTTCGTTTTTGAGTGAGGTCTTTGGCAAAATCTCGTAATATACGAGATAACCCGCAAAGCCCTCGGTAAATCTGAAAATTGATCAAGTAGGTTGCTGAAATTCTGTTTATCTATTGTAACTGCATGTGCTTGAACCCTTTTTTCTTCAATTTGCGTCTTGTAGTCTGAGTTTTGTGTGGGCCAATTGGAGCTTATTCTTGTAGCCAAGAAGGGCCTTGTCACCACAAACAATTGTTGACTAGTTCATATGCTGGAAGTCCTCTGCTTGCCAAGTCGGCTGGGTTTGATGCTAAGTCCACATGTGACCAGTTTTTAGTTCCAACTTTTTCCACGATTATTGTTATTCTATGGGCGACGAAAGTCGACCACGAGCAAGGTGGCTTACGTATACATGCGAGAACGATTGTGGAGTCTGTCCACAGGTGTACCTTGAAATGTCCCAAGTCAAGACTTTCTGTCACAGATTCAATGATTTCTGCTAACAGCACGGCGCCGCAAAGTTCCAATCGTGGTAACGAGATAGTCTTGACCGGAGCTACCCTAGTTTTTGCTAGTAGTAGATTTACTTTGACTTTTGACTGGAGCCTAACACGCAGATATACTGCCGCACCATACGCTTTTTCTGATGCGTAACAGAAACCGTGCAATTCTACTTCATTCATTGGGGAATAGTGTACCCAACGAGGTATTCGAATGTTATTAATTTCTTGATATTGATTTATGAAACTGTTCCATCGATCGAGAGTGGTCGGGGTTACTGTTTCATCCCAGTCAGTTTTTTCAAGCCAAATATGCTGCATCAGCATTTTGGCAACAATTATGATAGGAGCGAGCCAGTCTAGCGGATCGAATAATTTGGCGATGGCCGAGAGGATCGTTCGTTTTGTAACGGTGGTGCCCCCTTCCAATGGCCTCGTCATAAAGTAAAATAAGTCCGTGCGGGCATTCCATCGTATGCCCAGAGCCTTCACTGCGCTCGTTTCTTCGAATTCCAAAAAATCTTCAGAAAGTAGATCGATTTTTGGAATATCTTTTAGGAGATCTTCACAATTGGCAGTCCATTTCCGTAATGGAAAACCGGCTGACTGCAATACGTGATTTATTTCATTTCTGGCTTTTATTGCAGAGTCGATATTATGTCCTCCTGCCAGTACATCGTCAACGTACATGTACTTTTTTAAAATGTTAGAGGCTATGGGAAAGGAGCTTTCTGTATCATCAGCGAGTTGTAAAAGTGTCCTTATCGCGAGGTAAGGAGCACAATTTATACCGAAAGTAACAGTCCTCAGCTCGTAAAGACTGATTGGTTCGGTTGACTTTGCGCGAAAAACTATGCGCTGATACTTCGTATATTTGTCATGTACCAGTATTTGGCGGTACATCTTCTCTATGTCGGTATTGAAAACGTATTTGTATAATCTCCAACGCAGTATTATAATAGGAAGATCTGCCTGTAGCACTGGTCCTGGCAGGAGCACATCGTTGAGGCTTATGCCATTAGCCGTTGGACTTGAGGCATTGAAGACCACCCGGACTTTCGTTGAGCTGCTCTCTGCCTTGATGACAGCATGATGCGGCAGGAAGTAATGATCGGAGGAATCTGCAGGTATAATTTGATTCACTTTTGCCATATGTCCCAAAGACTCGTATTCCGTTAACACCCTATTATATTCCTTTTGCAGATCTGGATTCTTGACAAGCCGCGTCTCATTCCGATAGAATTGCGAGCAGGCCCTTTTTAGTAATGGTCCCAGGCAGGTATTTACTAGGAAATCCTGTTTAAAGGGTAAGGCCACTATATACTTTCCAGAATCGTTTCTTAGGGTCGTAGTTTTGTATAGCGTCTCACAATATTTATCCTCTTCGCTTTGGCTTCGGCTTTTCGGTAAGTCCTCTACTTCCCAGAAAGAGGTGAGTTGCTTATCCAGTGCAACTTCACTGAAATATGAGGCTATATTTTTAGTTGGACTTGTTATGGCCGTGCGGCCTGTTAATATCCAACCGAACACTGTTTCCTGAGCGAGAAATGTACTAAGTACATTTTTCTTCAGACCGCTTAAAATAATTTCGGGATAAATGTCTCCCCCAAGCACAAGGTCCACTGGTTCATTAACAAAGAACCTTTTATCCGCCAAAACTAAGTCTGGAAAAGCTTGTTGAGTTAAGGCGCTAATTGGTGTAGTTGGGAGATTTCCAGTTAGTTGTGCTAATACCAGCACAGTGGCATTTAATCGAAAGTGTGGGTCAACTGGTGACCGCAACTCTATTTTGCATGCTTCTCTAACCTGCGCAGATACAGAGTTTGCGATGCCTGACACTTGGGCATGCATTCTTGTTGATAGCAGGTTGATTCTTCGTTTGAGTCTTTCTGTTATGAATGAACATTCTGACCCAGAATCAATAAGAGCGCGTGCTGAAAAAACTGTGCCGTTCAGGTATATATGTACGCGAGCTGTTCCCAGCAATACGCCTGTATTTGTCTTTGCATGGCATGACTGTATATTTGGGTTGTCGCCAGGTTTTGCTTTTGAAGAATCTCGCCATGCTAGAGCTTGCTTAGATGTTGACGGCATATCGTCTGAAGGGCTCGTAGGCGTTCGGCGAGACGGTGCTTTTGGCTGAATTGTCTGTAAATGAAGGAGCGTGTTATGTCGCGAGTGACATGTATTGCAATTAAATGCGCTAGTGCATCTTGACACCGTATGTCCAAAGCTTAGACAATTCAAGCAATCGTTGTTCTTCTTCAAGAATTCGATTCTGTCAGCTGGTGTCAGCCTTAGAAATCGTGAACAGCTGCGTAATTTGTGCTCATTGGATTTGCACATTTTACATGTGGAAGTGGTCATGCTTGACTGGTAGGCGCCAAGTCGTTTAGTAGGGACATCAGCCGGCTGTCGTTGTATTTGAGACCTTGGTGCTCTGACAACTTTAGAATCTTTTAGCCCTGTTAAGGTTTCTAATGTTTGAAACCTATTTGAAAGGAACCGGTCCATTTCTTCCCACTTCGGTATATCATTTTTGTGGTCTATGGTCTGTTCCCATAGATCCAGCGTACTTTCGGGTAATTTCGTTGAGCAAAGGTAAATTACAATTGCATCCCAATTCGAAATGTCAATCTGGTGACTGGATAGGGACGAAAGGCAATTATTAATATCTCGCTGCAACCGTTTAATCGAGCTACCACACTCATTTTCTATCGAATGTAAATTAAAAAGTAATTTCAGTTGTGTATTTACGAGTATACGTTTATTTTCGTATCTCTCATACAGATTTTTCCAGGCAGTTTGGAAGCCTTCATTGGTGAGTGGACACTTTCTCACGATATCTTTGGCCTCTCCTTGAGTCTTATGGTTGAGGTGAAATAGTTTCTCAACCGGAGTCAGGCGCTTGTTCAGGATGTATATGGCCGTGAACATATCACGGAAAGACGGTCACGACTCATAATCTCCTTTGAACACGTCCGTATCACACGGAGGAAGGTGGATATTGTGTTCGCGTACCAGAAGAGAGAGGAGATCTTTTTCATCCTTTTCTGTTTTTTCAAGCGCCTCCAATTGAGAGGCTATTGCAGACATACATTTTATATAGCTGGCAAAGGAAGTTTTGTATTTCTTCCGAATTGCCTGATTGTCTGCTTTGGACAACCCCTCCGCATTACTCAGATTGTCGTGTCCAAGTTTTGTCTTCTCCCAGAGAGCTTTTAACTCCTCTTGCTGAATGGCAAGACCATGTTTGTTTCGATCTGAGGCGGATGTGCTGCTAAAATCTGCGTCGAATTCAATTATCGATTCTGCTAGACGTATGAATGCTTCCATTTTTCAAAAAATAACTATTAGCTAGTCTGGAAGCTTTATTAAATTGTATGAGAAGTTATTATTTATGTAGCGAACTTTCAAAACCAAAATCGACACAAGCCTGTCAACGAAGCGGATATTCGATATCGCTTGTATATTTCGTAGAAATGAACCAACAAATTTAGAAGATATCAGGTTGTTTATATTTATAATATACTTTCAACTCTTTATTTAAATTGTTTATTTTAATGTACTTATGTATATTGTTTTCTTGCAGAGTATGTGTACAATTTTTTAAGAAGTGCTCGCCACCCAACTATGTTAACAAATACGTGTATCGGTACTATAAATGTCGTGGAATATAAAAACGTAGTATGTTGATAGTGTACTGTGCAACGTATCAACGTGAAAAAACGGCGTTTAAAATACAATAATATGTCACGCGTTTGTATACTGTGCAACGAATAAATTCTTCGAGTTTATGCAACTTTAAATACAAAAATGTTGCCTAAAACAGTGTGTGTGTGCAAAGTGGCAATGTGATGTGCAACGTTTGAATATAATATGCAGCGTGTCTTCAAACCGAAGTGTCAATCGAGTGTGCAACGCATCAAAGTGAAAAGAAAAAATTTAGAACGCACACGTTGATATACGAGTTTGTGTGTTTTAAAAAATAAAAAACTCTAATTATGTGTGTGTATAAAAGTGCGTAAGCGTAAATGCTAATTGGTTGAACAAACAACCAAAAGACAAAAAAAATAGGTTATGTACCTTATTAATGTGCAGTGTCATAAAAAGAAAAAAAAAAATGCATTCGCTTTGCAATGAAGTGGTCACTTGGATAAAAAAATGTGTATTTATTAAAAAGGAGGAATTGTTCCCAAATAAAAATGTGGAGTGAATTTACAAAAAAAGGTTATGTACACTCGTATATCCACTGTGCTGTAGTGATGCGTTGCACTGTGATTATTGGCACTAGTATTGCACAATTAATTTAGTAAAATAAAATGCACCAATTATGTGTTTCTAACGCACTCGCGATACGTTGCACGCGCATATGCTCACTTTTTAACAATTTTGTTTTTATGTTTGTATTCGAATAAATGAATCAAAGGTGCTATTGAAGTGATAACCACGTACCTTGTTCAATGTAGATGATGACAAAATAATGTGGCAATTAAGAAAACTTTGTGTGCTAGTGCCCTGTGGCAGGTGGTGTGGCAAGTGTTGTCTTGTGGTAGATCAAAGTGATGGTGTTGTGTTGTGAACAAATCCAAAGGGTGAATCGTTGATCGTGATGATTTTGTGTTTTTTGAACAATGTTGGTGTTGTGGCGATTAGCTTTTGCGCAAACGATGTACTTTAGTAATTTTTGTGGACTGTATTTCGGTGATAAAAAGCTGGTTGATCTTTCTTGATTGAAGTATAAAAATTTCAGTTCTTCTCGGCGAAGAAAGGACCATGAACAACGGTGACTAGGCGGCTTTTCCGAAATGGCACCGGTGTATATTTTGGAAATAAAAAATATAAATGCAAAACGACTTTAGTGTTTGTGTATATATTTTGATATGTGGATTTATTGTGCGCTTAATAAGTTTTTAATTGTGTACAAAAATATGTGGTTATATTACCTGTTGTGGTGGCTGAGACACGAGTTGATGCTGATGCTGATGCTCCGGTTGTTTTTAACAGAATATACGCGCAAAAAGTAAAAGCTGTTTTCCTAAAACCCGCGGGACAATTATTTCACCGTTTTTAGGGGAAAACCGCCCGAATGGTTTTATCCGCGTATACACATGCATGCGCACACACATTCATGCCGTTCACTCTGCACACGCACGTGTGTGTGAGACTACAGTAAGATACTTTGCGCATGCATGTGTATGTGAGTGCTACTTGACATTAGGGTGGTACACCCTTTCTAGAGAAAGCGATTTAGCTTGGAGGCCTAAACAGTGAGTATAGATAGATATACATAACTCCCGCGCAGAAACTTATTTCCCATCTTTAATGACCAGTTATACATGCAATAAAGCAATGAATTTCTGTCCGCGCATCTCATGCGGTATATTTTTAAATTTTCTAATTCTCTAACGCTATACACTTGCCCCAGAAATATGTATATGATCACAAGAATGATAGAGAAAAAGATTGCTCCTTTCCAAAATGCGTGACGTAACCATAGTGAGTGAGCGAAAGAGAGGGTAAAGAAGAGGTAATGGGCATTTTTGCATACTCAAATCGAATCGGGCCAGTTTTTCTGTGTTGGTTTATACTCAGTTCAAACTAAGTTTGGTTAAAGTCAGTTTTATTTTAAACTTAGATTTAACTGTTGTAACCAAAACAAAGTAGTCCGTAAACAGCTGATAGGTTAGACTAAGTTTAACCTTACAATATAGGCCGTCTAAACTTAGTTTAAAACCCGTTTTAAGTAGAGTGAAAAACTGCCTACTGAGCTTACACTCAGCTTAAACTGCAAACAGAGTTAAACTTGCACTGAAAAACTGCATCTTAGTAAATGAGCGACATTTTTATACATACATATGTATTTTTAGGTTTTGAGGAGTTAAACGAATTTTTATATTAAATGAAAGTATTTGTGGCAACGCTGCCACTATCTTGACGTCAATCAACTGTCAAATCAGAAAATTTTAAGTAAAAGTTTTGTGGCGTTATAGTCGCTGCTAGTAAATCCCTCACTCAACAGTCGCCGACCGTTTCACTATCTAACAATGCCTGCGTTGCTGATGCTGTTGTTGCTGCTCCTCCCTCTTACGATCAAACTGCTGCATTTACAGTACCTCGCGCTCTAACCACTGCTGGGGATTCTGCTGACAATGACGCCGATGACGCCGTTATCTGTGGACCTGCTGCTTCTTCTCTTAAACATAAGAGAAAACAACGCAATACCGTTGTTGGTTCAAATGTCAACTCCGAACTCGAAGTTGCGGTAACAGCAGAAAATTTCATATCATACACAGCCAAACATGCAAACATTGACCGAAAACACATCTCTTGTTATCAATTAATCAGGATAGATGCACCAAGCCATTCGTTGAAGAGGGTAAATTTTAAGCTTGGAATCTCTTCATCTATGTGTGGTAAATTGCTCACTCTAGACTTATGGCCAGCTAGCGTAAATGTGCGGCCGTTTCGTTTTTTTCCACGAACAATGTCAGCAGAATAGAAAGGTTTGACATTAGATACATTATCATGTACAACTGCTGATATTAATGCTCCCACCAACAAATATACGGTATTTTATCACAATGTAAGTAGAATGCGAACAAAATCTGCTCAGTTTCGTCGTGATATGTGCTCTCACGACAACGACGTTGTTGCTTTTTCGGAAACTTGGCTACATGAGCATATATATTCATCTGAATTTTTCGACGGAAACTATCTTGTATACCGTCTGGATCGCTGTCCAATTTCCACTGGCCTTGAAAGAGGAGGTGGGGAATTATTAGCCGTTAAAGCAGGATTGTGTAGCAGTAATGTATCTTTGAATTTGTATAATAACCTTATAGAACAAATTTGTGTTAAGGTAAAATTCGCATTAAATTATTCCATTTTCTTTTTGTTATCCTACATTACTCCTAAAAGTACTTACAATATTTATAAGAAGCATCTAAATAATCAAATACTAGATTTAGCTTTTATTTCTGCTGAATTGAATTCATCTTGCCCACAATGGCCTTCACCTATTGTTCATATGAGCCACCCTGTGGCGAATGTCGTGGAGAAGAAGAAGAAAATTTGAAAACAAACAGCGCATTCGATAACGTTTGTGAGACCGACCGGACATATTTTCCGAGCGAGGAGATCTTTTTCATCCTTTTCTGTTTTTTCAAGCGCCTCCAATTGAGAGGCTATTGCAGACATACATTTTATATAGCTGGCAAAGGAAGTTTTGTATTTCTTCCGAATTGCCTGATTGTCTGCTTTGGACAACCCCTCCGCATTACTCAGATTGTCGTGTCCAAGTTTTGTCTTCTCCCAGAGAGCTTTTAACTCCTCTTGCTGAATGGCAAGACCATGTTTGTTTCGATCTGAGGCGGGTGTGCTGCTAAAATCTGCGTCGAATTCAATTATCGATTCTGCTAGACGTATGAATGCTTCCATTTTTCAAAAAATAACTATTAGCTAGTCTGGAAGCTTTATTAAATTGTATGAGAAGTTATTATTTATGTAGCGAACTTTCAAAACCAAAATCGACACAAGCCTGTCAACGAAGCGGATATTCGATATCGCTTGTATATTTCGTAGAAATGAACCAACAAATTTAGAAGATATCAGGTTGTTTATATTTATAATATACTTTCAACTCTTTATTTAAATTGTTTATTTTAATGTACTTATGTATATTGTTTTCTTGCAGAGTATGTGTACAATTTTTTAAGAAGTGCTCGCCACCCAACTATGTTAACAAATACGTGTATCGGTACTATAAATGTCGTGGAATATAAAAACGTAGTATGTTGATAGTGTACTGTGCAACGTATCAACGTGAAAAAACGGCGTTTAAAATACAATAATATGTCACGCGTTTGTATACTGTGCAACGAATAAATTCTTCGAGTTTATGCAACTTTAAATACAAAAATGTTGCCTAAAACAGTGTGTGTGTGCAAAGTGGCAATGTGATGTGCAACGTTTGAATATAATATGCAGCGTGTCTTCAAACCGAAGTGTCAATCGAGTGTGCAACGCATCAAAGTGAAAAGAAAAAATTTAGAACGCACACGTTGATATACGAGTTTGTGTGTTTTAAAAAATAAAAAACTCTAATTATGTGTGTGTATAAAAGTGCGTAAGCGTAAATGCTAATTGGTTGAACAAACAACCAAAAGACAAAAAAAAATAGGTTATGTACCTTATTAATGTGCAGTGTCATAAAAAGAAAAAAAAAAAATGCATTCGCTTTGCAATGAAGTGGTCACTTGGATAAAAAAATGTGTATTTATTAAAAAGGAGGAATTGTTCCCAAATAAAAATGTGGAGTGAATTTACAAAAAAAGGTTATGTACACTCGTATATCCACTGTGCTGTAGTGATGTGATGCGTTGCACTGTGATTATTGGCACTAGTATTGCACAATTAATTTAGTAAAATAAAATGCACCAATTATGTGTTTCTAACGCACTCGCGATACGTTGCACGCGCATATGCTCACTTTTTAACAATTTTGTTTTTATGTTTGTATTCGAATAAATGAATCAAAGGTGCTATTGAAGTGATAACCACGTACCTTGTTCAATGTAGATGATGACAAAATAATGTGGCAATTAAGAAAACTTTGTGTGCTAGTGCCCTGTGGCAGGTGGTGTGGCAAGTGTTGTCTTGTGGTAGATCAAAGTGATGGTGTTGTGTTGTGAACAAATCCAAAGGGTGAATCGTTGATCGTGATGATTTTGTGTTTTTTGAACAATGTTGGTGTTGTGGCGATTAGCTTTTGCGCAAACGATGTACTTTAGTAATTTTTGTGGACTGTATTTCGGTGATAAAAAGCTGGTTGATCTTTCTTGATTGAAGTATAAAAATTTCAGTTCTTCTCGGCGAAGAAAGGACCATGAACAACGGTGACTAGGCGGCTTTTCCGAAATGGCACCGGTGTATATTTTGGAAATAAAAAATATAAATGCAAAACGACTTTAGTGTTTGTGTATATATTTTGATATGTGGATTTATTGTGCGCTTAATAAGTTTTTAATTGTGTACAAAAATATGTGGTTATATTACCTGTTGTGGTGGCTGAGACACGAGTTGATGCTGATGCTGATGCTCCGGTTGTTTTTAACAGAATATACGCGCAAAAAGTAAAAGCTGTTTTCCTAAAACCCGCGGGACAATTATTTCACCGTTTTTAGGGGAAAACCGCCCGAATGGTTTTATCCGCGTATACACATGCATGCGCACACACATTCATGCCGTTCACTCTGCACACGCACGTGTGTGTGAGACTACAGTAAGATACTTTGCGCATGCATGTGTATGTGAGTGCTACTTGACATTAGGGTGGTACACCCTTTCTAGAGAAAGCGATTTAGCTTGGAGGCCTAAACAGTGAGTATAGATAGATATACATAACTCCCGCGCAGAAACTTATTTCCCATCTTTAATGACCAGTTATACATGCAATAAAGCAATGAATTTCTGTCCGCGCATCTCATGCGGTATATTTTTAAATTTTCTAATTCTCTAACGCTATACACTTGCCCCAGAAATATGTATATGATCACAAGAATGATAGAGAAAAAGATTGCTCCTTTCCAAAATGCGTGACGTAACCATAGTGAGTGAGCGAAAGAGAGGGTAAAGAAGAGGTAATGGGCATTTTTGCATACTCAAATCGAATCGGGCCAGTTTTTCTGTGTTGGTTTATACTCAGTTCAAACTAAGTTTGGTTAAAGTCAGTTTTATTTTAAACTTAGATTTAACTGTTGTAACCAAAACAAAGTAGTCCGTAAACAGCTGATAGGTTAGACTAAGTTTAACCTTACAATATAGGCCGTCTAAACTTAGTTTAAAACCCGTTTTAAGTAGAGTGAAAAACTGCCTACTGAGCTTACACTCAGCTTAAACTGCAAACAGAGTTAAACTTGCACTGAAAAACTGCATCTTAGTAAATGAGCGACATTTTTATACATACATATGTATTTTTAGGTTTTGAGGAGTTAAACGAATTTTTATATTAAATGAAAGTATTTGTGGCAACGCTGCCACTATCTTGACGTCAATCAACTGTCAAATCAGAAAATTGTAAGTAAAAGTTTTGTGGCGTTATAGTCGCTGCTAGTAAATCCCTCACTCAACAGTCGCCGACCGTTTCACTATCTAACAATGCCTGCGTTGCTGATGCTGTTGTTGCTGCTCCTCCCTCTTACGATCAAACTGCTGCATTTACAGTACCTCGCGCTCTAACCACTGCTGGGGATTCTGCTGACAATGACGCCGATGACGCCGTTATCTGTGGACCTGCTGCTTCTTCTCTTAAACATAAGAGAAAACAACGCAATACCGTTGTTGGTTCAAATGTCAACTCCGAACTCGAAGTTGCGGTAACAGCAGAAAATTTCATATCATACACAGCCAAACATGCAAACATTGACCGAAAACACATCTCTTGTTATCAATTAATCAGGATAGATGCACCAAGCCATTCGTTGGAGAGGGTAAATTTTAAGCTTGGAATCTCTTCATCTATGTGTGGTAAATTGCTCACTCTAGACTTATGGCCAGCTA
Organism: Philophylla caesio; assembly: GCA_963971545.1. NCBI lineage: Eukaryota > Metazoa > Arthropoda > Insecta > Diptera > Tephritidae > Philophylla > Philophylla caesio. The sequence continues at coordinate 113,827,072 of OZ020604.1, read as the reverse complement.
GCGTAAATGTGCGGCCGTTTCGTTTTTTTCCACGAACAATGTCAGCAGAATAGAAAGGTTTGACATTAGATACATTATCATGTACAACTGCTGATATTAATGCTCCCACCAACAAATATACGGTATTTTATCACAATGTAAGTAGAATGCGAACAAAATCTGCTCAGTTTCGTCGTGATATGTGCTCTCACGACAACGACGTTGTTGCTTTTTCGGAAACTTGGCTACATGAGCATATATATTCATCTGAATTTTTCGACGGAAACTATCTTGTATACCGTCTGGATCGCTGTCCAATTTCCACTGGCCTTGAAAGAGGAGGTGGGGAATTATTAGCCGTTAAAGCAGGATTGTGTAGCAGTAATGTATCTTTGAATTTGTATAATAACCTTATAGAACAAATTTGTGTTAAGGTAAAATTCGCATTAAATTATTCCATTTTCTTTTTGTTATCCTACATTACTCCTAAAAGTACTTACAATATTTATAAGAAGCATCTAAATAATCAAATACTAGATTTAGCTTTTATTTCTGCTGAATTGAATTCATCTTGCCCACAATGGCCTTCACCTATTGTTCATATGAGCCACCCTGTGGCGAATGTCGTGGAGAAGAAGAAGAAAATTTGAAAACAAACAGCGCATTCGATAACGTTTGTGAGACCGACCGGACATATTTTCCGAGCGACCCTCCATTTTAGTGTGAAATAAAGTTTAATTTACTTTAAACCCCCTTTTTATTTTCATTTTAATTAAAAGGAAAACGCCGTGACTTTGGTGAGTGACGCCCCCTACCAGTGTATTTGTGAAGTGGTGGTAAATTTAAAGACCTATTTTAAGTAATTGCCATGGTATTGGCACTTTTAATAGATTTTGAGTTGTATTAATTTGATAAACTTCCGTCGAATATTTCATCAAAACGTAATTACTATAAAGCGGATATTGTAAAGATAAGAAATCACATTGAAAGCACAGATTGGTCCTTTTTGAACTCTTTCGATGATCCGACCATGTCTTATGGTATTTTATGGACAAACTGTTATTTGCCATCTCTTGCTTCGTCCCCGTTCACAGTTTAAAATTAAATAATAAACCTCCGTGGTTTGTCACCTAAAAAACATAAAAAATAAAGCATACAAGAAATTTAGAAAAACAAATAATGCAATTGATCGAGACAACTTACTCCGTTTAAAAAAAGAGTTTACTAATCTGCATAAATACTTATTCAAGCTGTATATGTTTAAAGTTGAATCAGATTTAAGAATTAATCCCTCCAGCTTTTGGCATTATATAAACAATAGATGGAAAACTAACGGCTTTCCTACATGGCTAATTTATGACGGCATTGTATCGGACACTATATTTTATTCGTGTAAACTGTTTGCCAAATTTTTTCAAAAGGTCTACGAAAAGTACGACTCGATGGGTGACTTTAACTTTCCACCTCAGAATCGCCTGACAATTTCACCATAACTACAAATGATCTTGAACATGCAATTTCAGAACTGAATAATAGCTCATCAACTGATCATGAAGGATTCTGCTCATTTTTTTCCAACTATTCTCCTCTAAATAACTACATATACATATACATATACAACCATATTCAATAGTGGCAACCAAAACAGTGCACATACATAAATATAAAAACACTACAAAAAACACAAAATAGAACGGGCGCGAAATTAAAAAAAAAAAAAAACAATTACAAATAAAAATACATACATATATATTTGCGGGCGCGAACAAAAATTAATTTAACAATATAAAAAAAAGTGGACACGGGCATCAAGAGCTGAACGACGTGGGAGGAGGAAATATAACCCTTACAAAAAGCACTTTTCGGCAGTAGCAGCTACACACATAAAATACAAAACCCAAACCCCTTTGAAGCGCTACAAAGTGAGTTGTATCTATTTCAATTTTATCTCAAAATTGCATACACATAACATACATAACAAACAAAAATAGTTTCCTTTGCTTAGATTTTGTGTTCCCTCAAATACCCCAAACATATTATTCAAGCATTGTCTTGCAAAATAAATTCCGGCAATACCCCTTTTGCTAAAACAAGTAAAAGCAGGATTGTAATAATAACACCGACGCAAAGGAAATCGAATTTAATAAAAAGTGCAAGTAATTCAAGTTCCCGCGCTTACTGCACGCATTAAAGTATATACATACATACATACATTCATACAAAATATTGCCTTAAATATTCCAGCACTTTGAATCCAAAACATAAAAATATATATTTACGTACATATATACATATACTCGCATTAAATTTCGCGCTCTGTGCATACCGGTTTTTAATACATATTTACATTGCTCTTACGGCAGTTTTCTTACTCGCCCCTTATACCGGTAACAAAAAATAATAATTTACATATTTACATACAGTACTTTTACTGTGCTCTCTTCTCACACATACACATACCTACATTCCAACTTTTATTTTATACCCCATACGGCATTCCATACATAAAGTAAGGCAGAGCAAAATACGTGCGCGGAAAAAGACATTGAAAACAAAACATAAAATAAAGGGTATACACCTTTAACAAAATAAATAAAAAATTTATTTAAATTCTCAAATTTATTAAAAAAAAAAAACGGAAATAAATAAAAATAAAGTTTCCAGAATTAACTCCGATACACACTCACACTCAAATTATTAAATGCAATCTGATAAGTCAAAACCCAAATCTTCCAGGTTTTGCAAATTCCAAAAATGTGTGACGAAGAAAAAGCCCTAGGCACCCCCGCCGAAGCTACACGCTCAAAACAAGGGGCAAGACCAAAGAAAGCCAAAGATGTCTCGGCTACAAAATTTATTACAGAGAGTGACAGTTTAATTCGATACTGTACACGATTCTCCTCTGCCCCCATACAAGACAATTCGGAATCGGAATGATTTCCGATCAGCTTAAACTAATACAACCAGTGGCGGCACCTACTCCGCCCCAGAGAGTAGAGAGACAAAATGCACAAGATGATACCCCAAACATCTACCTCAAAGTACCAGCTTGTGACACAGAAATATTTAATGGCGGCTACGACCAGTGGCCATCATTTCGGGATATGTTTACGGCAGTATACATAAACCACCCAAGTTATCACAAGCACAAAAATTGTACCACCTCAGGTACAAAACAAAAGGCGAAGCCGGATCAATTGTGAAAAAATTCCAATTGAGTGACGAAAATTTCAATTTAGCGTGGGAAGCATTGAAATCCCGCTACGAAAATGAAAGGGTCCTGGCCGATAACCAAGGGACCATTTTAATGAATCTCCCTAAGATTCAGAAAGAAACTTTTGAAGAGTTTCTTAAATTACAAACAACCGTCACAAACTGCCTATCGGTTCTAAAGACGCAAGACATCCCAGTCGAAGCGTGGGACGCAATATTAGTAAATATTTGTGCCGCAACACTGCCAGCCGCAACACTGCGCTTATGGAAACAATCCCTAGTTTCCCGGAAAAAATGCCCAACATGGCAACAAATGAGCGATTTTCTTACAACCCAATATGAAATCGCAGAGAGAGTTAAGCCGTCCCAAACAGACAATGATTTCAAAATGAATTTCTCAAAACCCCAATACAAAAATAATAATCAACATAACAGAAGCTTCAGCAAACCACAATCGTTCGTATCAGAGCAAAAGAAAAGTTGGTTATGCGATCTCTGTAATGCCAGCCACTCATTAAGAAGCTGCCCAAACTTCAAAAAAATGTCAGTTCAAGACAGAAATAATCATGTCAGAGAAAAGAAACTCTGTATAAATTGCCTCTCGTATTCCCATACGACAAATACCTGTGAAAGCACATTCAACTGCGTATATTGTCAAAAAAGACACAACTCGATGCTTCATGTTAATAATTTCCCAAATATGAAGCAAAATAATACAAGAAGAACTACGGGACTTGTTGCAACAGCAACCAACTCAAACCCCGACACCCCAAATCCCGAAAATAGGGATAAACACCCCTGCTGCTCTAAAGCATCAAATGTACAAGCGCTTCATTCCGAAAATGAAAGCCAAATACTTTTACCCACAGCGATAAGCTACATCGAACATCGAGGAGAAATTTTCAAATTAAGAGCATTAATTGATCAAGGATCACAAAGATCATTTATATCATCAAAAGCTCAAAATCGCCTCAAACTGCCAATTAAAAACTCCAACTTCCAAATATCGGGTATGGGTGGAAGAGTTATCCAAAACTCAAATAAAATTTGTTCACTAACCCTAATATCACCCAAAGCGGACATAAGAATACAGGCTCAAGCCATAGTTCTACCGCAACTCACATACATGCTTCCAAGTTACGAAGTAAATAAAAGACATTGGGAAAAATGCTCCCACCTCACGTTAGCTGATCCCAATTGTCACACCCCATCTAAAATCGATTTCCTAATTGGCAGTGATTTAATACCACAAATTATTGTCGAAGGTATGGAAAACATTTCAAATACTCTATTAGCCCGGAATACCATATTTGGATGGATTCTAAGTGGCCAAGTCCCAGAAAAAATTTGCGCGTTTGCTACTCGTGTTGAAGTTATTTCAAATGAATATTTAAATACACAATTAAAAAAAATCTGGGAGATAGAAGAACTCCCCCCAACTACCCAAATCAAACCAGAAGATCGGACTTGCGAAGACTTCTATAAAGCCACGACAACTCGAAACAAAGATGGTCGTTATATCGTTCGGTTACCATTTAAACCAGATCATTCAGACACTCTCGCCTTAGGCCACTCCCGGTCCTCAGCTATCCAACAATTTTTAAGTATGGAAAAAAATCTCATGAAAAAAGGCGATCTTAAATCACAATACGATAGTGTCTTGGAAGAATACTTTGATCTCAATCATATGGAAGAAACCACTTCTTATGAAAAAATTCATAAAGGTAAATACCTCTCATTTTACCTCCCCCATCACGCGGTATTAAGACCTGATAAATTAACCACAAAGTTACGAGTAGTATTCAATGCCTCGAAATGCACAAGTTCAGGCAACTCTCTAAATGACGTTCTCTATACAGGGCCAACATTACAACCCAATCTCATGCTGTTAATACTAAATTGGCGCATGTTCAAATATGTGTTCAATGGCGATGTAGAGAAAATGTACAGGCAAATCCTATTACACGAGGATGACCAAGAGTTCCAGAGAATAGTCTTCCGCAAGTCAAGTGATAGTCCCATCCGCGACTTCAAATTAAAAACAGTAACATTCGGAATAAATTGCGCACCCTATTTTGCCATTCGAACACTTCACGAATTGGCAAAAGATACCGAAAAATCCCAACCTCTGGCAACCACAGTATTAAAACAACATACTTACGTGGACGATATTCTGTCAGGAAGCCATAGTTTATCGATAGCTTGTGAATCACTAAACCATATTTTGAAAAATATTAAAAAAGAGGACATGTTAGACACTGACTTCCTTAAATTCGAAAAGGCAAGTACAACAAAAACGCTGGGCATACAATGGAATGCGATAGCAGATGAATTCTCGTACACTCTCGAGTCAATATCTGCGTTATCCGCCATAACCAAGCGACAAATTCTCTCCTCGGTGGCAAAACTTTTCGACCCCGCAGGATGGCTCTCGCCAATAATGATACAAGCAAAAATCCTCATACAAGAACTATGGTTAGACGGTACCGATTGGGACGAACAAGTCAAACCTCTACGTTTGATAAAATGGCATCAATTCGGCGAACGGCCACGAACAGCGCCGTTTGAGATGCGGTCTGTGCGCTCAACGGCACTTCCTGCGTCACTGCCCCATATTTAGGGGCATGCCACCTCTACAGCGGCAGCAAGTAGCCCGGGCCCAAGGGCATTGCCTAATTGCATGGCGCTCACTCACACGACGCAAGAGTGCACGTCACTAAGTTTGTGCCAAATATGCCACAGACCGCATCACACCCTCTTCCATCGCCTACCCAGGCGCACCGAGGTCACCGCACCAAATCGTCGGCGTCCACCGCAGCCACCACATCGACGCCAACAGCAGCCACCGCTACATCCACCGCCAGCAGCGACCAGATGAAGGCCGACCGCCTGGCCCCAACCAGTTATAAGCAGCCGTCGTCAGCGTTCCACAGGCCTAAGCGACGTGGTAGAGGTGTTGCAACAGCTGCAGCGATTGCTAGGGGGGCCGGGATGTTCACATGAGCCACCCTGTGGCGAATGTCGTGGAGAAGAAGAAGAAAATTTGAAAACAAACAGCGCATTCGATAACGTTTGTGAGACCGACCGGACATATTTTCCGAGCGACCCCCCATTTTAGTGTGAAATAAAGTTTAATTTACTTTAAACCCCCTTTTTATTTTCATTTTAATTAAAAGGAAAACGCCGTGACTTTGGTGAGTGACGCCCCCTACCAGTGTATTTGTGAAGTGGTGGTAAATTTAAAGACCTATTTTAAGTAATTGCCATGGTATTGGCACTTTTAATAGATTTTGAGTTGTATTAATTTGATAAACTTCCGTCGAATATTTCATCAAAACGTAATTACTATAAAGCGGATATTGTAAAGATAAGAAATCACATTGAAAGCACAGATTGGTCCTTTTTGAACTCTTTCGATGATCCGACCATGTCTTATGGTATTTTATGGACAAACTGTTATTTGCCATCTCTTGCTTCGTCCCCGTTCACAGTTTAAAATTAAATAATAAACCTCCGTGGTTTGTCACCTAAAAAACATAAAAAATAAAGCATACAAGAAATTTAGAAAAACAAATAATGCAATTGATCGAGACAACTTACTCCGTTTAAAAAAAGAGTTTACTAATCTGCATAAATACTTATTCAAGCTGTATATGTTTAAAGTTGAATCAGATTTAAGAATTAATCCCTCCAGCTTTTGGCATTATATAAACAATAGATGGAAAACTAACGGCTTTCCTACATGGCTAATTTATGACGGCATTGTATCGGACACTATATTTTATTCGTGTAAACTGTTTGCCAAATTTTTTCAAAAGGTCTACGAAAAGTACGACTCGATGGGTGACTTTAACTTTCCACCTCAGAATCGCCTGACAATTTCACCATAACTACAAATGATCTTGAACATGCAATTTCAGAACTGAATAATAGCTCATCAACTGGTCATGAAGGATTCTGCTCATTTTTTTTCCAACTATTCTCCTCTTCTCTTGCCACACCAATTGCAACGCTCATTAATAAGTGCCTAACCAAATCGATATTTTTAGATGCTTGGAAAGTATGCTCAATCACACCAATCCTTAAATCAGGTAGCCGTGATGAGGAGTGCAATTATCGACCAATCGTTAAACAAAGCACAATATCAAACGTATTTGATTCCATCGTTAAGGTAAAACTATTAAATAGAATCAACGATCACATTTGCGAAAACCAACATGGCTTTGTACCATTACGATCAACTTGTACTAATTTAGCGTTGCTCACTAATAATATCAACAACGCCTTTGTAAATCAAGCACAACTACACGTCGCTTATACAGATTACTCAAAGGCATTCGACAAAGTGGACCATTATATTCTCATTTAGAAGCTTAGCGATTACGGTATAAAAGGAACACTTTTAAAATGTTTAATGTTAGCTTATGATGTCAAGTTATTTATAAAAATCCAATATATATGTAAGCGACTGCCTTAATCTTCAACAGGATCTTAGAAGGTTTCACGAATGGTGTACACTAAACTACCTTTATTTAAATATTGAAAAATTCTGCGTTGTTTCATATAAGAAAAAGCTTAACTCTATAGCCTTTGATTACTACTTGAATGATCTTAAGCTCACCCGCAAGGAAGAAATTAGGGACTTGGGCGTAATTTTCGATTCAGGACCAACGTTTTCTAAACATGTAGACTACATTGTTGCGAACGCGTTTTCCATGATCGGATTTCTTCGTCGCAATACCGAAGATTTTTCTGATCCCTTGACTCTAAAGGCACTCTACGTCTCTTTAATTCGAAACCGCCTAGATTATTGTTCATTGATTTGGAACCCATTCTATCAGTCCTATGTAAGCAAAATCGAAAGAGTCCAAAAAGTGCTTACCAAAAATGCATTATATAAACTGCCCTGGCCTAATGGTTTCCCGAAATATTTAGGTAGACGCAAATTGCTCGGCCTGCAAAGTCTTGAAGACAGGCGTATCTATTTTTATTATTATTCGTGTACAATCTAATACACTCAAACATAAATTGTAATGAATTACTAAAATTGATAAACTTTCATACTAATCACCACGATTTGAGACGGGTACGTTTATTCGAAGACAAAGGCCATAAAACAAACTATGCCTTCAATGGACCAATGGTAAGCTGCATTCAGTTCTGCAACAATTATACTAAACTAGATTTTAGTCTTAATTTATAAAACTTTAAGCAACAATTGTTTGCCATATTTAATTGATTATCCTTTGTATATCATTTATATAGTCCGTAAGATGCATCGGTAGACTGAAATAAATAAATAAAATACGTGTGAAGTGTGTTTGCACAATTGTGCTTTGAAATGCCGAGCTCTAATGGAAATACAAACCAATCCCATGACACATGATATTACAGTTTAACATATTACAGTAAAACGTCTCCTAACGGACACCTCTATTAGACATACATCTCCCTTGGGCGGACATTTTTTCTTATACCAAGTTTTAAGTACAAATTTTGGAACAACTTACTCTCTCTTAAGCGGACTATCTCTTGGACGGACGCGGACAGTTATTTTTCAAGAAATTGACACAAAAGCCTCTAATAAGCGGACACGGATCTCTTATCAACAGACATTAATGCCCAAATTCAGTAATCAGTCTCGGTGTCTTATAAAGAGAAAAGTCACAATTTTAGACCAGTTGGCATTCATTAGTTTCAAAATAAAGCCTCTAGTCTCAAAAATGGGACCTGGTCACCTAAAATTAAAATAAAAATAAAAGAAAAAACGTGAAAGCGAAGAAAAGCAAAAATCTCGGGTATAAGATTTTCATCACAAATCAAAACAAAAGCTCTGTTAAGCGGACGCGAACTCCTCATTAGTGTTGCCGTTTTAATACAAATATATGCAATTGAATATATTTTAACCTTAAATATTGCGGGCTACTACTTATTTTGGCTCAGTACAAATTTTCATATGAATTGAAATCTATATTTCTATAAAATATATTTAGAATAAGTTATTATTCATAATTATTATTAACTTGTTTGAAAAATAGAGGATATCTTGTCATCCAAAAATGCCGCTTTACCCAAAGGTTTCATATTAAACTGAGCAACCATTTCGACTTGTCGCGTCATTCCATTGTTGTAAAATTGCAATGTATATGTTTGATAAATTATTAACACAGAATTAGGTGCAATTGTTTGCAATATTTTCCCAGCAAAAAAAATCTACTGGCAAGTATTCTTGTTATAACTAAGGTATTTCTATTAAGAAACAACATTCATTGATATATACGATTTTTCAGTTTTATTTAAATAACCGAAAATTCGTAGTGAATTACTTTCCTTCTTTTTTATTGCTCCTTATGTATTTAAGTACAATATTTCTTTTATAATAAGACAAATATAAATATATTCTTATTTTACTGTTTTTATTTTACTTGTAGAATTGTTAGGTTTTTTAAATACAGTCGAATTTCCAAGTACACACCCTTTTTTGAGCGGATGTTTTTGATAATTGTTTATTTAAAAAATTAAATACGAGTACAGTAGAATTTCCAAGTACAGACACTTTTTTAGTAATTTAACTAAAATGTAAGGAAAACTTTTCATATGTACTGTAGGAATTTATTCAAAAAGTTATAAAGGCCAAAATAAAATAAATGTGTGTGAGACATTGCTTACTTATACGAGTATACATAAATACTTCCTGTGCAGGTTTGTTTGCATAGAAAAATCGGGCTCCTTCTTTTTCTATGTAATTTGAATGCGTTGTATTTTATTTATTCAGTAATTTTATAAATTTAGAATTAGGTATGACTTTTATGTTAGATTGTAAATGTTGTCTAGGTTGTATGGTCACTGCGATTACTTTTATTCAACTGCCTGATACTCAGCCTGCAATGAAGGTGCGTGTGTTCTGACTGCGCAATAAACTCGAGTTTGTTGTTTTGAGCTGAAAAACTTGTGATACTCGAACTATCGATAGTTTTCGATGCTTTCGAAAACAACTAAATTACAATCGGTAGTACAATCGAATTTTCATAATAAATTAACTGTCCGATTCTGTGTTCTTTATGAATGATCAAACATTTACATATATTTAATATTGAAAATTTATAAGCCTTTATGTGTTCTAATCAGGAATAAAATTCATTTGTATTTGGTTAATTGTAAAAATGACAAATGTTATTGACAAATTATAAACCTTATAATGTTTTTATATGCTTACAAATTTATCAAGAACACGGAATCGGGCAGGAAATCTTATCTTTAAAGCCCTGTATTAATTACAGAGGTTGGAAGCAAAACATATATGGTAAGTATAAAAGATTTTTTCACTTAGTTAACACTTTATATATCAATTTTTTGTAGCACGCGAAGGTTAACTAAATTTTAAACCACCACTAAACGATGTGATCTCGGTGATAAAATAATAATTTAATTAATTAATTTTAAATACTACCTTTTTTTTATTTTTAGACAATATTATAGCCCAAGAAATTTAAGTTCACAGAAGTGCTTGTTTCAAATACTGACAAAATACCACCGATTTTTGACAATTTTGTTAATTTGGTGACAGTGTTAAGAATTTTCTTAAATACAATGAATGTTAACAATTTATTTTGACTTCTAAACCACGTATATTGTAATATTCTTCAAAAGTAAATACTTCTATTAAAATAGCCAGTGACAAGACTATCGATAAGTAATCAAACCCATCATAAGTTCTTACGTTTTTAAGTGGAAACTATCGATACTGTAGATCAGCAGTGCCCAAAACTTTCAATTGGAAGTGCGCGATTTATAGATGTGTACAGATACATTTCTTTACTACCTACATAAGTGCCACTGAGAAAACATAAATATGTATGTTTAGATATAAGTTTTGTTTTCTTCTTTTTCTTGTCCGACAGGGTGAATTGATGATATTTGTTGGAATGGTTTTCCGTCATCCCTTGTCAAGTGTAGTTTTGAGACAAACCGGTGTCAGCGTTGTGCCATCTTCAGTGTCAATGTTCGTCCGAAACCGGTTTGTCTCCAAACCACACTTGACAAGGGATGACGGAAAATCGTTCTAACAAATATCAACGAGTATAATGTCGTTAACCGCGGAAGCCATAAACAATTAGGTTACTCAGATCACTACAGCTGTAGCGGATCAGCTCGAACAGCACGCAGGTGCAAACTAATTTGAGTTTAAATTTTTCTCCACCACAAGTTTTGCAGGGCGAGGACATAGAAATAGGTACAACTATCCAATGCGGTATTGGACTGCGTGGATGCGTGAAGACTGTACCCGAGTTTTCCGGTGAGTCAGTCCGATATCTTGATATAGGCTCAAATAGGTATTGTCAAGCTATATATATAGCTTATGATGTCAAGTTATTTATAAAAATCCAATATATAAGCGAATGCCTTAATCTTCAACAGGATCTTAGAAGGTTTCAGGAATGGTGTACACTAAACTACCTTTATTTAAATATTGAAAAATGCTGCGATGTTTCTTATAAGAAAAAGCTTAACTCTATAGCCTTTGATTACTACTTGAATGATCTTAAGCTCACCCGCAAGGAAGAAATTAGGGACTTGGGCGTAATTTTCGATTCAGGACCAACGTTTTCTAAACATGTAGACTACATTGTTGCGAACGCGTTTTCCATGATCGGATTTCTTCGTCGCAATACCGAAGATTTTTCTGATCCCTTGACTCTAAAGGCACTCTACGTCTCTTTAATTCGAAACCGCCTAGATTATTGTTCATTGATTTGGAACCCATTCTATCAGTCCTATGTAAGCAAAATCAAAAGAGTCCAAAAAGTGCTTACCAAAAATGCATTATATAAACTGCCCTGGCCTAGTGGTTTCCCTAAATATTTAGGCAGACGCAAATTGCTCGGCCAGCAAAGTCTTGAAGACAGGCGTATCTATTTTTATTATTATTCGTGCACAATCTAATACACTCAAACATAAATTGTAATGAATTACTAAAATTGATAAACTTTCATACTAATCACCACGATTTGAGACGGGTACGTTTATTCGAAGACAAAGGCCATAAAACAAACTATGCCTTCAATGGACCAATGGTAAGATGCATTCAGTTCTGCAACAATTATACTAACCTAGATTTTAGTCTTAATTTATAAAACTTTAAGCAACAATTGTTTGCCATATTTAATTGATTATCCTTTGTATATCATTTATATAGTCTGTAAGATGCATCGGTAGACTGAAATAAATAAATAAAATACGTGTGAAGTGTGTTTGCACAATTGTGCTTTCAAATGCCGAGCTCTAATGGAAATACAAACCAATCCCATGACACATGATATTACAGTTTAACATATTACAGTAAAACGTCTCCTAACGGACACCTCTATTAGACATACATCTCCCTTGGGCGGACATTTTTTCTTATACCAAGTTTTAAGTACAAATTTTGGAACAACTTACTCTCTCTTAAGCGGACTATCTCTTGGACGGACGCGGACAGTTATTTTTCAAGAAATTAACACAAAAGCCTCTAATAAGCGGACACGGATCTCTTATCAACAGACATTAATGCCCAAATTCAGTAATGAGTCTCAGTGTCTTATAAAGAGAAAAGTCACAATTTTAGACCAGTTGGCATTTATTAGTTTCAAAATAAAGCCTCTAGTCTCAAAAATGGGACCTGGTCACCTAAAATTAAAATAAAAATAAAAGAAAAAACGTGAAAGCGAAGAAAAGCAAAAATCTCGGGTATAAGATTTCCATCACAAATCAAAACAAAAGCTCTGTTAAGCGGACGCGAACTCCTCATTAGTGTTGCCGTTTTAATACAAATATATGCAATTGAATATATTTTAACCTTAAATATTGCGGGCAACTACTTATTTTGGCTCAGTACAAATTTTCATATGAATTGAAATCTATATTTCTATAAAATATATTTAGAATAAGTTATTATTCATAATTATTATAACTTGTTTGAAAAATAGAGGATATCTTGTCATCCAAAAATGCCGCTTTACCCAAAGGTTTCATATTAAACTGAGCAACCATTTCGACTTGTCGCGTCATTCCATTGTTGTAAAATTGCAATGTATATGTTTGATAAATTATTAACACAGAATTAGGTGCAATTGTTTGCAATATTTTCCCCGCAAAAAAAATCTACTGGCAAGTATTCTTGTTATTACTAAGGTATTTCTATTAAGAAACAACATTCATTGATATATACGATTTTTCAGTTTTATTTAAATAACCGAAAATTCGTACTGAATTACTTTCCTTCTTTTTTATTGCTCCTTATGTATTTAAGTACAATATTTCTTTTATAATAAGACAAATATAAATATATTCTTATTTTACTGTTTTTATTTTACTTGTAGAATTGTTAGGTTTTTTAAATACAGTCGAATTTCCAAGTACACACCCTTTTTTGAGCGGATGTTTTTGATAATTGTTTATTTAAAAAATTAAATACGAGTACAGTAGAATTTCCAAGTACAGACACTTTTTTAGTAATTTAACTAAAATGTAAGGAAAACTTTTCATATGTACTGTAGGAATTTATTCAAAAAGTTATAAAGGCCAAAATAAAATAAATGTGTGTGAGACATTGCTTACTTATACGAGTATATGTACATAAATACTTCCTGTGCAGGTTTGTTTGCATAGACAAATCGGGCTCCTTCTTTTTCTATGTAATTTGAATGCGTTGTATTTTATTTATTCAGTAATTTTATAAATTCAAAATTAGGTATGACTTTTATGTTAGATTGTAAATGTTGTCTAGGTTGTGTGGTCACTGCGATTACTTTTATTCAACTGCCTGATACTCAGCCTGCAATGAAGGTGCGTGTGTTCTGACTGCGCAATAAACTCGAGTTTGTTGTTTTGAGCTGAAAAACTTGTGATACTCGAACTATCGATAGTTTTCGATGCTTTCGAAAACAACTAAATTACAATCGGTAGTACAATCGAATTTTCATAATAAATTAACTGTCCGATTCTGTGTTCTTTATGAATGATCAAACATTTACATATATTTAATATTGAAAATTTATAAGCCTTTATGTGTTCTAATCAGGAATAAAATTCATTTGTATTTGGTTAATTGTAAAAATGACAAATGTTATTGACAAATTATAAACCTTATAATGTTTTTATATGCTTACAAATTTATCAAGAACACGGAATCGGGCAGGAAATCTTATCTTTAAAGCCCTGTATTAATTACAGAGGTTGGAAGCAAAACATATATGGTAAGTATAAAAGATTTTTTCACTTAGTTAACACTTTATATATCAATTTTTTGTAGCACGCGAAGGTTAACTAAATTTTAAACCACCACTAAACGATGTGATCTCGGTGATAAAATAATAATTTAATTAATTAATTTTAAATACTACCTTTTTTTTATTTTTAGACAATATTATAGCCCAAGAAATTTAAGTTCACAGAAGTGCTTGTTTCAAATACTGACAAAATACCACCGATTTTTGACAATTTTGTTAATTTGGTGACAGTGTTAAGAATTTTCTTAAATACAATGAATGTTAACAATTTATTTTGACTTCTAAACCACGTATATTGTAATATTCTTCAAAAGTAAATACTTCTATTAAAATAGCCAGTGACAAGACTATCGATAAGTAATCAAACCCATCATAAGTTCTTACGTTTTTAAGTGGAAACTATCGATACTGTAGATCAGCAGTGCCCAAAACTTTCAATTGGAAGTGCGCGATTTATAGATGTGTACAGATACATTTCTTTACTACCTACATAAGTGCCACTGAGAAAACATAAATATGTATGTTTAGATATAAGTTTTGTTTTCTTCTTTTTCTTGTCCGACAGGGTGAATTGATGATATTTGTTGGAATGGTTTTCCGTCATCCCTTGTCAAGTGTAGTTTTGAGACAAACCGGTTTCAGCGTTGTGCCATCTTCAGTGTCAATGTTCGTCCGAAACCGGTTTGTCTCCAAACCACACTTGACAAGGGATGACGGAAAATCGTTCTAACAAATATCAACGAGTATAATGTCGTTAACCGCGGAAGCCATAAACAATTAGGTTACTCAGATCACTACAGCTGTACCGGATCAGCTCGAACAGCACGCAGGTGCAAACTAATTTGAGTTTAAATTTTTCTCCACCACAAGTTTTGCAGGGCGAGGACATAGAAATAGGTACAACTATCCAATGCGGTATTGGACTGCGTGGATGCGTGAAGACTGTACCCGAGTTTTCCGGTGAGTCAGTCCGATATCTTGATATAGGCTCAAATAGGTATTGTCAAGCTATATATATAGCTTATGATGTCAAGTTATTTATAAAAATCCAATATATAAGCGAATGCCTTAATCTTCAACAGGATCTTAGAAGGTTTCAGGAATGGTGTACACTAAACTACCTTTATTTAAATATTGAAAAATGCTGCGATGTTTCTTATAAGAAAAAGCTTAACTCTATAGCCTTTGATTACTACTTGAATGATCTTAAGCTCACCCGCAAGGAAGAAATTAGGGACTTGGGCGTAATTTTCGATTCAGGACCAACGTTTTCTAAACATGTAGACTACATTGTTGCGAACGCGTTTTCCATGATCGGATTTCTTCGTCGCAATACCGAAGATTTTTCTGATCCCTTGACTCTAAAGGCACTCTACGTCTCTTTAATTCGAAACCGCCTAGATTATTGTTCATTGATTTGGAACCCATTCTATCAGTCCTATGTAAGCAAAATCAAAAGAGTCCAAAAAGTGCTTACCAAAAATGCATTATATAAACTGCCCTGGCCTAGTGGTTTCCCTAAATATTTAGGCAGACGCAAATTGCTCGGCCAGCAAAGTCTTGAAGACAGGCGTATCTATTTTTATTATTATTCGTGCACAATCTAATACACTCAAACATAAATTGTAATGAATTACTAAAATTGATAAACTTTCATACTAATCACCACGATTTGAGACGGGTACGTTTATTCGAAGACAAAGGCCATAAAACAAACTATGCCTTCAATGGACCAATGGTAAGATGCATTCAGTTCTGCAACAATTATACTAACCTAGATTTTAGTCTTAATTTATAAAACTTTAAGCAACAATTGTTTGCCATATTTAATTGATTATCCTTTGTATATCATTTATATAGTCTGTAAGATGCATCGGTAGACTGAAATAAATAAATAAAATACGTGTGATGTGTGTTTGCACAATTGTGCTTTCAAATGCCGAGCTCTAATGGAAATACAAACCAATCCCATGACACATGATATTACAGTTTAACATATTACAGTAAAACGTCTCCTAACGGACACCTCTATTAGACATACATCTCCCTTGGGCGGACATTTTTTCTTATACCAAGTTTTAAGTACAAATTTTGGAACAACTTACTCTCTCTTAAGCGGACTATCTCTTGGACGGACGCGGACAGTTATTTTTCAAGAAATTAACACAAAAGCCTCTAATAAGCGGACACGGATCTCTTATCAACAGACATTAATGCCCAAATTCAGTAATCAGTCTCAGTGTCTTATAAAGAGAAAAGTCACAATTTTAGACCAGTTGGCATTTATTAGTTTCAAAATAAAGCCTCTAGTCTCAAAAATGGGACCTGGTCACCTAAAATTAAAATAAAAATAAAAGAAAAAACGTGAAAGCGAAGAAAAGCAAAAATCTCGGGTATAAGATTTCCATCACAAATCAAAACAAAAGCTCTGTTAAGCGGACGCGAACTCCTCATTAGTGTTGCCGTTTTAATACAAATATATGCAATTGAATATATTTTAACCTTAAATATTGCGGGCTACTACTTATTTTGGCTCAGTACAAATTTTCATATGAATTGAAATCTATATTTCTATAAAATATATTTAGAATAAGTTATTATTCATAATTATTATAACTTGTTTGAAAAATAGAGGATATCTTGTCATCCAAAAATGCCGCTTTACCCAAAGGTTTCATATTAAACTGAGCAACCATTTCGACTTGTCGCGTCATTCCATTGTTGTAAAATTGCAATGTATATGTTTGATAAATTATTAACACAGAATTAGGTGCAATTGTTTGCAATATTTTCCCAGCAAAAAAAATCTACTGGCAAGTATTCTTGTTATAACTAAGGTATTTCTATTAAGAAACAACATTCATTGATATATACGATTTTTCAGTTTTATTTAAATAACCGAAAATTCGTACTGAATTACTTTCCTTCTTTTTTATTGCTCCTTATGTATTTAAGTACAATATTTCTTTTATAATAAGACAAATATAAATATATTCTTATTTTACTGTTTTTATTTTACTTGTAGAATTGTTAGGTTTTTTAAATACAGTCGAATTTCCAAGTACACACCCTTTTTTGAGCGGATGTTTTTGATAATTGTTTATTTAAAAAATTAAATACGAGTACAGTAGAATTTCCAAGTACAGACACTTTTTTAGTAATTTAACTAAAATGTAAGGAAAACTTTTCATATGTACTGTAGGAATTTATTCAAAAAGTTATAAAGGCCAAAATAAAATAAATGTGTGTGAGACATTGCTTACTTATACGAGTATATGTACATAAATACTTCCTGTGCAGGTTTGTTTGCATAGAAAAATCGGGCTCCTTCTTTTTCAATGTAATTTGAATGCGTTGTATTTTATTTATTCAGTAATTTTATAAATTCAAAATTAGGTATGACTTTTATGTTAGATTGTAAATGTTGTCTAGGTTGTGTGGTCACTGCGATTACTTTTATTCAACTGCCTGATACTCAGCCTGCAATGAAGGTGCGTGTGTTCTGACTGCGCAATAAACTCGAGTTTGTTGTTTTGAGCTGAAAAACTTGTGATACTCGAACTATCGATAGTTTTCGATGCTTTCGAAAACAACTAAATTACAATCGGTAGTACAATCGAATTTTCATAATAAATTAACTGTCCGATTCTGTGTTCTTTATGAATGATCAAACATTTACATATATTTAATATTGAAAATTTATAAGCCTTTATGTGTTCTAATCAGGAATAAAATTCATTTGTATTTGGTTAATTGTAAAAATGACAAATGTTATTGACAAATTATAAACCTTATAATGTTTTTATATGCTTACAAATTTATCAAGAACACGGAATCGGGCAGGAAATCTTATCTTTAAAGCCCTGTATTAATTACAGAGGTTGGAAGCAAAACATATATGGTAAGTATAAAAGATTTTTTCACTTAGTTAACACTTTATATATCAATTTTTTGTAGCACGCGAAGGTTAACTAAATTTTAAACCACCACTAAACGATGTGATCTCGGTGATAAAATACAAATTTAATTTTAAATACTACCTTTTTTTTATTTTTAGACAATATTATAGCCCAAGAAATTTAAGTTCACAGAAGTGCTTGTTTCAAATACTGACAAAATACCACCGATTTTTGACAATTTTGTTAATTTGATGACAGTGTTAAGAATTTTCTTAAATACAATGAATCGGACGAACATTGACACTGAAGATGGCACAACGCTGAAACCGGTTTGTCTCCAAACTACACTTGACAAGGGATGACGGAAAACCATTCCAAAAAATATCAACGAGTATAATGTCGTTAACCGCGGAAGCCATAAACAATTAGGTTACTCAGATCACTACAGCTGTAGCGGATCAGCTCGAACAGCACGCAGGTGCAAACTAATTTGAGTTTAAATTTTTCTCCACCACAAGTTTTGCAGGGCGAGGACATAGAAATAGGTACAACTATCCAATGCGGTATTGGACTGTACCCGAGTTTTCCGGTGAGTCAGTCCGATATCTTGATATAGGCTCAAATAGGTATTGTCAAGCTATATATATAGCTTAGGATGTCAAGTTATTTATAAAAATCCAATATATAAGCGACTGCCTTAATCTTCAACAGGATCTTAGAAGGTTTCAGGAATGGTGTACACTAAACTACCTTTATTTAAATATTGAAAAATGCTGCGTTGTTTCTTATAAGAAAAAGCTTAACTCTATAGCCTTTGATTACTACTTGAATGATCTTAAGCTCACCCGCAAGGAAGAAATTAGGGACTTGGGCGTAATTTTCGATTCAGGACCAACGTTTTCTAAACATGTAGACTACATTGTTGCGAACGCGTTTTCCATGATCGGATTTCTTCGTCGCAATACCGAAGATTTTTCTGATCCCTTGACTCTAAAGGCACTCTACGTCTCTTTAATTCGAAACCGCCTAGATTATTGTTCATTGATTTGGAACCCATTCTATCAGTCCTATGTAAGCAAAATCGAAAGAGTCCAAAAAGTGCTTACCAAAAATGCATTATATAAACTGCCCTGGCCTAATGGTTTCCCTAAATATTTAGGCAGACGCAAATTGCTCGGCCTGCAAAGTCTTGAAGACAGGCGTATCTATTTTTATTATTATTCGTGTACAATCTAATACACTCAAACATAAATTGTAATGAATTACTAAAACTGATAAACTTTCATACTAATCACCACGATTTGAGACGGGTACGTTTATTCGAAGACAAAGGCCATAAAACAAACTTTGCCTTCAATGGACCAATGGTAAGATGCATTCAGTTCTGCAACAATTATACTAACCTAGATTTTAGTCTTAATTTATAAAACTTTAAGCAACAATTGTTTGCCATATTTAATTGATTATCCTTTGTATATCATTTATATAGTCTGTAAGATGCATCGGTAGACTGAAATAAATAAATAAAATACGTGTGAAGTGTGTTTGCACAATTGTGCTTTGAAATGCCGAGCTCTAATGGAAATACAAACCAATCCCATGACACATGATATTACAGTTTAACATATTACAGTAAAACGTCTCCTAACGGACACCTCTATTAGACATACATCTCCCTTGGGCGGACATTTTTTCTTATACCAAGTTTTAAGTACAAATTTTGGAACAACTTACTCTCTCTTAAGCGGACTTTCTCTTGGACGAACGCGGACAGTTATTTTTCAAGAAATTGACACAAAAGCCTCTAATAAGCGGACACGGATCTCTTATCAACAGACATTAATGCCCAAATTCAGTAATCAGTCTCAGTGTCTTATAAAGAGAAAAGTCACAATTTTAGACCAGTTGGCATTCATTAGTTTCAAAATAAAGCCTCTAGTCTCAAAAATGGGACCTGGTCACCTAAAATTAAAATAAAAATAAAAGAAAAAACGTGAAAGCGAAGAAAAGCAAAAATCTCGGGTATAAGATTTTCATCACAAATCAAAACAAAAGCTCTGTTAAGCGGACGCGAACTCCTCATTAGTGTTGCCGTTTTAATACAAATATATGCAATTGGATATATTTTAACCTTAAATATTGCGGGCTACTACTTATTTTGGCTCAGTACAAACTTTCATATGAATTGAAATCTATATTTCTATAAAATATATTTAGAATAAGTTATTATTCATAATTATTATTAACTTGTTTGAAAAATAGAGGATATCTTGTCATCCAAAAATGCCGCTTTACCCAAAGGTTTCATATTAAACTGAGCAACCATTTCGACTTGTCGCGTCATTCCATTGTTGTAAAATTGCAATGTATATGTTTGATAAATTATTAACACAGAATTAGGTGCAATTGTTTGCAATATTTTCCCAGCAAAAAAAAATCTACTGGCAAGTATTCTTGTTATAACTAAGGTATTTCTATTAAGAAACAACATTCATTGATATAAGTATACGATTTTTCAGTTTTATTTAAATAACCGAAAATTCGTACTGAATTACTTTCCTTCTTTTTTATTGCTCCTTATGTATTTAAGTACAATATTTCTTTTATAATAAGACAAATATAAATTTAATCTTATTTTACTGTTTTTATTTTACTTGTAGAATTGATAGATTTTTTAAATACAGTTGAATTTCCAAGTATATACCCTTTTTTGAGCGGATGTTTTTGATAATTGTTTATTTAAAAAATTAAATACGAGTACAGTAGAATTTCCAAGTACAGACACTTTTTTAGTAATTTAACTAAAATGTAAGGAAAACTTTTCATATATACTGTAGGAATTTATTCAAAAAGTTATAAATGCCAAAATAAAATAAATGTGTGTGAGACATTGCTTACTTATACGAGTATACATAAATACTTCCTGTGCAGGTTTGTTTGCATAGAAAAATCGGGCTCCTTCTTTTTCTATGTAATTTGAATGCGTTGTATTTTATTTATTCAGTAATTTTATAAATTCAGAATTAGGTATGACTTTTATGTTAGATTGTAAATGTTGTCTAGGTTGTGTGGTCACTGCGATTACTTTTATTCAACTGCCTGATACTCAGCCTGCAATGAAGGTGCGTGTGTTCTGACTGCGCAATAAACTCGAGTTTTTTGTTTTGAGCTGAAAAACTTGTGATACTCGAACTATCGATAGTTTTCGATGCTTTCGAAAACAACTAAATTACAATCGGTAGTACAATCGAATTTTCATAATAAATTAACTGTCCGATTCTGTGTTCTTTATGAATGATCAAACATTTACATATATTTAATATTGAAAATTTATAAGCCTTTATGTGTTCTAATCAGGAATAAAATTCATTTGTATTTGGTTAATTGTAAAAATGACAAATGTTATTGACAAATTATAAACCTTATAATGTTTTTATATGCTTACAAATTTATCAAGAACACGGAATCGGGCAGGAAATCTTATCTTTAAAGCCCTGTATTAATTACAGAGGTTGGAAGCAAAACATATATGGTAAGTATAAAAGATTTTTTCACTTAGTTAACACTTTATATATCAATTTTTTGTAGCACGCGAAGGTTAACTAAATTTTAAACCACCACTAAACGATGTGATCTCGGTGATAAAATAATAATTTAATTTTAAATACTACCTTTTTTTTATTTTTAGACAATATTATAGCCCAAGAAATTTAAGTTCACAGAAGTGCTTGTTTCAAATACTGACAAAATACCACCGATTTTTGACAATTTTGTTAATTTGATGACAGTGTTAAGAATTTTCTTAAATACAATGAATCGGACGAACATTGACACTGAAGATGGCACAACGCTGAAACCGGTTTGTCTCCAAACTACACTTGACAAGGGATGACGGAAAACCATTCCAAAAAATATCAACGAGTATAATGTCGTTAACCGCGGAAGCCATAAACAATTAGGTTACTCAGATCACTACAGCTGTAGCGGATCAGCTCGAACAGCACGCAGGTGCAAACTAATTTGAGTTTAAATTTTTCTCCACCACAAGTTTTGCAGGGCGAGGACATAGAAATAGGTACAACTATCCAATGCGGTATTGGACTGTACCCGAGTTTTCCGGTGAGTCAGTCCGATATCTTGATATAGGCTCAAATAGGTATTGTCAAGCTATATATATAGCTTATGATTTCAAGTTATTTACAAAAATCCAATATATAAGCGACTGCCTTAATCTTCAACAGGATCTTAGAAGGTTTCAGGAATGGTGTACACTAAACTACCTTTATTTAAATATTGAAAAATGCTGCGTTGTTTCTTATAAGAAAAAGCTTAACTCTATAGCCTTTGATTACTACTTGAATGATCTTAAGCTCACCCGCAAGGAAGAAATTAGGGACTTGGGCGTAATTTTCGATTCAGGACCAACGTTTTCTAAACATGTAGACTACATTGTTGCGAACGCGTTTTCCATAATCGGATTTCTTCGTCGCAATACCGAAGATTTTTCTGATCCCTTGACTCTAAAGGCACTCTACGTCTCTTTAATTCGAAACCGCCTAGATTATTGTTCATTGATTTGGAACCCATTCTATCAGTCCTATGTAAGCAAAATCGAAAGAGTCCAAAAAGTGCTTACCAAAAATGCATTATATAAACTGCCCTGGCCTAATGGTTTCCCTAAATATTTAGGCAGACGCAAATTGCTCGGCCTGCAAAGTCTTGAAGACAGGCGTATCTATTTTTATTATTATTCGTGTACAATCTAATACACTCAAACATAAATTGTAATGAATTACTAAAACTGATAAACTTTCATACTAATCACCACGATTTGAGACGGGTACGTTTATTCGAAGACAAAGGCCATAAAACAAACTTTGCCTTCAATGGACCAATGGTAAGATGCATTCAGTTCTGCAACAATTATACTAACCTAGATTTTAGTCTTAATTTATAAAACTTTAAGCAACATTTGTTTGCCATATTTAATTGATTATCCTTTGTATATCATTTATATAGTCTGTAAGATGCATCGGTAGACTGAAATAAATAAATAAAATACGTGTGAAGTGTGTTTGCACAATTGTGCTTTGAAATGCCGAGCTCTAATGGAAATACAAACCAATCCCATGACACATGATATTACAGTTTAACATATTACAGTAAATCGTCTCCTAACGGACACCTCTATTAGACATACATCTCCCTTGGGCGGACATTTTTTCTTATACCAAGTTTTAAGTACAAATTTTGGAACAACTTACTCTCTCTTAAGCGGACTTTCTCTTGGACGAACGCGGACAGTTATTTTTCAAGAAATTGACACAAAAGCCTCTAATAAGCGGACACGGATCTCTTATCAACAGACATTAATGCCCAAATTCAGTAATCAGTCTCAGTGTCTTATAAAGAGAAAAGTCACAATTTTAGACCAGTTGGCATTTATTAGTTTCAAAATAAAGCCTCTAGTCTCAAAAATGGGACCTGGTCACCTAAAATTAAAATAAAAATAAAAGCAAAAACGTGAAAGCGAAGAAAAGCAAAAATCTCGGGTATAAGATTTTCATCACAAATGAAAACAAAAGCTCTGTTAAGCGGACGCGAACTCCTCATTAGTGTTGCCGTTTTAATACAAATATATGCAATTTAATATATTTTAACCTTAAATATTGCGGGCTACTACTTATTTTGGCTCAGTACAAATTTTCATATGAATTGAAATCTATATTTCTATAAAATATATTTAGAATAAGTTATTATTCATAATTATTATTAACTTGTTTGAAAAATAGAGGATATCTTGTCATCCAAAAATGCCGCTTTACCCAAAGGTTTCATATTAAACTGAGCAACCATTTCGACTTGTCGCGTCATTCCATTGTTGTAAAATTGCAATGTATATGTTTGATAAATTATTAACACAGAATTAAGTACAATTGTTTGCAATATTTTCCCAGCAAAAAAAATCTACTGGCAAGTATTCTTGTTATAACTAAGGTATTTCTATTAAGAAACAACATTCATTGATATAAGTATACGATTTTTCAGTTTTATTTAAATAACCGAAAATTCGTACTGAATTACTTTCCTTCTTTTTTATTGCTCCTTATGTATTTAAGTACAATATTTCTTTTATAATAAGACAAATATAAATATATTCTTATTTTACTGTTTTTATTTTACTTGTAGAATTGTTAGGTTTTTTAAATACAGTCGAATTTCCAAGTACACACCCTTTTTTGAGCGGATGTTTTTGATAATTGTTTATTTAAAAAATTAAATACGAGTACAGTAGAATTTCCAAGTACAGACACTTTTTTAGTAATTTAACTAAAATGTAAGGAAAACTTTTCATATATACTGTAGGAATTTATTCAAAAAGTTATAAATGCCAAAATAAAATAAATGTGTGTGAGACATTGCTTACTTATACGAGTATACATACATACTTCCTGTGCAGGTTTGTTTGCATAGAAAAATCGGGCTCCTTCTTTTTCTATGTAATTTGAATGCGTTGTATTTTATTTATTCAGTAAGTTTATAAATTCAGAATTAGGTATGACTTTTATGTTAGATTGTAAATGTTGTCTAGGTTGTGTGGTCACTGCGATTACTTTTATTCAACTGCCTGATACTCAGCCTGCAATGAAGGTGCGTGTGTTCTGACTGCGCAATAAACTCGAGTTTTTTGTTTTGAGCTGAAAAACTTGTGATACTCGAACTATCGATAGTTTTCGATGCTTTCGAAAACAACTAAATTACAATCGGTAGTACAATCGAATTTTCATAATAAATTAACTGTCCGATTCTGTGTTCTTTATGAATGATCAAACATTTACATATATTTAATATTGAAAATTTATAAGCCTTTATGTGTTCTAATCAGGAATAAAATTCATTTGTATTTGGTTAATTGTAAAAATGACAAATGTTATTGACAAATTATAAACCTTATAATGTTTTTATATGCTTACAAATTTATCAAGAACACGGAATCGGGCAGGAAATCTTATATTTAAAGCCCTGTTTTAATTACAGAGGTTGGAAGCAAAACATATATGGTAAGTATAAAAGATTTTTTCACTTAGTTAACACTTTATATATCAATTTTTTGTAGCACGCGAAGGTTAACTAAATTTTAAACCACCACTAAACGATGTGATCTCGGTGATAAAATAATAATTTAATTTTAAATACTACCTTTTTTTTATTTTTAGACAATATTATAGCCCAAGAAATTTAAGTTCACAGAAGTGCTTGTTTCAAATACTGACAAAATACCACCGATTTTTGACAATTTTGTTAATTTGATGACAGTGTTAAGAATTTTCTTAAATACAATGAATCGGACGAACATTGACACTGAAGATGGCACAACGCTGAAACCGGTTTGTCTCCAAACTACACTTGACAAGGGATGACGGAAAACCATTCCAAAAAATATCAACGAGTATAATGTCGTTAACCGCGGAAGCCATAAACAATTAGGTTACTCAGATCACTACAGCTGTAGCGGATCAGCTCGAACAGCACGCAGGTGCAAACTAATTTGAGTTTAAATTTTTCTCCACCACAAGTTTTGCAGGGCGAGGACATAGAAATAGGTACAACTATCCAATGCGGTATTGGACTGTACCCGAGTTTTCCGGTGTGTCAGTCCGATATCTTGATATAGGCTCAAATAGGTATTGTCAAGCTATATATATAGCTTATGATGTCAAGTTATTTATAAAAATCCAATATATAAGCGACTGCCTTAATCTTCAACAGGATCTTAGAAGGTTTCAGGAATGGTGTACACTAAACTACCTTTATTTAAATATTGAAAAATGCTGCGTTGTTTCTTATAAGAAAAAGCTTAACTCTATAGCCTTTGATTACTACTTGAATGATCTTAAGCTCACCCGCAAGGAAGAAATTAGGGACTTGGGCGTAATTTTCGATTCAGGACCAACGTTTTCTAAACATGTAGACTACATTGTTGCGAACGCGTTTTCCATGATCGGATTTCTTCGTCGCAATACCGAAGATTTTTCTGATCCCTTGACTCTAAAGGCACTCTACGTCTCTTTAATTCGAAACCGCCTAGATTATTGTTCATTGATTTGGAACCCATTCTATCAGTCCTATGTAAGCAAAATCGAAAGAGTCCAAAAAGTGCTTACCAAAAATGCATTATATAAACTGCCCTGGCCTAATGGTTTCCCTAAATATTTAGGCAGACGCAAATTGCTCGGCCTGCAAAGTCTTGAAGACAGGCGTATCTATTTTTATTATTATTCGTGTACAATCTAATACACTCAAACATAAATTGTAATGAATTACTAAAACTGATAAACTTTCATACTAATCACCACGATTTGAGACGGGTACGTTTATTCGAAGACAAAGGCCATAAAACAAACTTTGCCTTCAATGGACCAATGGTAAGATGCATTCAGTTCTGCAACAATTATACTAACCTAGATTTTAGTCTTAATTTATAAAACTTTAAGCAACATTTGTTTGCCATATTTAATTGATTATCCTTTGTATATCATTTATATAGTCTGTAAGATGCATCGGTAGACTGAAATAAATAAATAAAATACGTGTGAAGTGTGTTTGCACAATTGTGCTTTGAAATGCCGAGCTCTAATGGAAATACAAACCAATCCCATGACACATGATATTACAGTTTAACATATTACAGTAAAACGTCTCCTAACGGACACCTCTATTAGACATACATCTCCCTTGGGCGGACATTTTTTCTTATACCAAGTTTTAAGTACAAATTTTGGAACAACTTACTCTCTCTTAAGCGGACTTTCTCTTGGACGAACGCGGACAGTTATTTTTCAAGAAATTGACACAAAAGCCTCTAATAAGCGGACACGGATCTCTTATCAACAGACATTAATGCCCAAATTCAGTAATCAGTCTCAGTGTCTTATAAAGAGAAAAGTCACAATTTTAGACCAGTTGGCATTCATTAGTTTCAAAATAAAGCCTCTAGTCTCAAAAATGGGACCTGGTCACCTAAAATTAAAATAAAAATAAAAGAAAAAACGTGAAAGCGAAGAAAAGCAAAAATCTCGGGTATAAGATTTTCATCACAAATCAAAACAAAAGCTCTGTTAAGCGGACGCGAACTCCTCATTAGTGTTGCCGTTTTAATACAAATATATGCAATTGGATATATTTTAACCTTAAATATTGCGGGCTACTACTTATTTTGGCTCAGTACAAACTTTCATATGAATTGAAATCTATATTTCTATAAAATATATTTAGAATAAGTTATTATTCATAATTATTATTAACTTGTTTGAAAAATAGAGGATATCTTGTCATCCAAAAATGCCGCTTTACCCAAAGGTTTCATATTAAACTGAGCAACCATTTCTACTTGTCGCGTCATTCCATTGTTGTAAAATTGCAATGTATATGTTTGATAAATTATTAACACAGAATTAAGTACAATTGTTTGCAATATTTTCCCAGCAAAAAAAATCTACTGGCAAGTATTCTTGTTATAACTAAGGTATTTCTATTAAGAAACAACATTCATTGATATAAGTATACGATTTTTCAGTTTTATTTAAATAACCGAAAATTCGTACTGAATTACTTTCCTTCTTTTTTATTGCTCCTTATGTATTTAAGTACAATATTTCTTTTATAATAAGACAAATATAAATATATTCTTATTTTACTGTTTTTATTTTACTTGTAGAATTGTTAGGTTTTTTAAATACAGTCGAATTTCCAAGTACACACCCTTTTTTGAGCGGATGTTTTTGATAATTGTTTATTTAAAAAATTAAATACGAGTACAGTAGAATTTCCAAGTACAGACACTTTTTTAGTAATTTAACTAAAATGTAAGGAAAACCTTTCATATATACTGTAGGAATTTATTCAAAAAGTTATAAATGCCAAAATAAAATAAATGTGTGTGAGACATTGCTTACTTATACGAGTATACCATAAATACTTCCTGTGCAGGTTTGTTTGCATAGAAAAATCGGGCTCCTTCTTTTTCTATGTAATTTGAATGCGTTGTATTTTATTTATTCAGTAAGTTTATAAATTCAGAATTAGGTATGACTTTTATGTTAGATTGTAAATGTTGTCTAGGTTGTGTGGTCACTGCGATTACTTTTATTCAACTGCCTGATACTCAGCCTGCAATGAAGGTGCGTGTGTTCTGACTGCGCAATAAACTCGAGTTTTTTGTTTTGAGCTGAAAAACTTGTGATACTCGAACTATCGATAGTTTTCGATGCTTTCGAAAACAACTAAATTACAATCGGTAGTACAATCGAATTTTCATAATAAATTAACTGTCCGATTCTGTGTTCTTTATGAATGATCAAACATTTACATATATTTAATATTGAAAATTTATAAGCCTTTATGTGTTCTAATCAGGAATAAAATTCATTTGTATTTGGTTAATTGTAAAAATGACAAATGTTATTGACAAATTATAAACCTTATAATGTTTTTATATGCTTACAAATTTATCAAGAACACGGAATCGGGCAGGAAATCTTATCTTTAAAGCCCTGTATTAATTACAGAGGTTGGAAGCAAAACATATATGGTAAGTATAAAAGATTTTTTCACTTAGTTAACACTTTATATATCAATTTTTTGTAGCACGCGAAGGTTAACTAAATTTTAAACCACCACTAAACGATGTGATCTCGGTGATAAAATAATAATTTAATTTTAAATACTACCTTTTTTTATTTTTAGACAATATTATAGCCCAAGAAATTTAAGTTCACAGAAGTGCTTGTTTCAAATACTGACAAAATACCACCGATTTTTGACAATTTTGTTAATTTGATGACAGTGTTAAGAATTTTCTTAAATACAATGAATGTTCACAATTTATTTTGACTTCTAAACCACGTATATTGTAATATTCTTCAAAAGTAAATACTTCTATTAAAATAGCGAGTGACAATTGCAAGACTATCGATAAGTAATCAAACCCTTCATAAGTTCTTACGTTTTTAAGTGGAAACTATCGATACTGTAGATTAGCAGTGCCCAAAACTTTCAAATGGAAGTGCGCGAGTTATAGATGTGTACAGATACATTTCTTTACTATTTACATAAGTGCAACTGAGAAAACATAAATATTTATGTTTAGATATAAGTAAAAAAAAAAATTATATCAGGAGTAAAATGTATTGTTTTCTTCTTTTTCTTGTCCGACAGGGTGAATAGATATTTCTATGTCCTCGCCCTGCAAAACTTGTGGTGGAGAAAAATTTAAACTCAAATTAGTTTGCACCTGCGTGCTGTTCGAGCTGATCCGCTACAGCTGTAGTGATCTGAGTAACCTAATTGTTTATGGCTTCCGCGGTTAACGACATTATACTCGTTGATATTTGTTGGAACGATTTTCCGTCATCCCTTGTCAAGTGTGGTTTGGAGACAAACCGGTTTCGGACGAACATTGACACTGAAGATGGCACAACGCTGAAACCGGTTTGTCTCCAAACTACACTTGACAAGGGATGACGGAAAACCATTCCAACAAATATCAACGAGTATAATGTCGTTAACCGCGGAAGCCATAAACAATTAGGTTACTCAGATCACTACAGCTGTAGCGGATCAGCAGGTGCAAACTAATTTGAGTTTATATTTTTCTCCACCACAAGTTTTGCAGGGCGAGGACATAGAAATAGGTACAACTATCCAATGCGGTATTGGACTGCGTGGATGCGTGAAGACTGTACCCGAGTTTTCCGGTGAGTCAGTCCGATATCTTGATATATGCTCAAATAGGTATTGTCAAGCTATATATATAGCTTATGATGTCAAGTTATTTATAAAAATCCAATATATAAGCGACTGCCTTAATCTTCAACAGGATCTTAGAAGGTTTCAGGAATGGTGTACACTAAACTACCTTTATTTAAATATTGAAAAATGCTGCGTTGATTCTTATAAGAAAAAGCTTAACTCTATAGCCTTTGATTACTACTTGAATGATCTTAAGCTCACCCGCAAGGAAGAAATTAGGGACTTGGGCGTAATTTTCGATTCAGGACCAACGTTTTCTAAACATGTAGACTACATTGTTGCGAACGCGTTTTCCATGATCGGATTTCTTCTTCGCAATACCGAAGATTTTTCTGATCCCTTGACTCTAAAGGCACTCTACGTCTCTTTAATTCGAAACCGCCTAGATTATTGTTCATTGATTTGGAACCCATTCTATCAGTCCTATGTAAGCAAAATCAAAAGAGTCCAAAAAGTGCTTACCAAAAATGCATTATATAAACTGCCCTGGCCTAGTGGTTTCCCTAAATATTTAGGCAGACGCAAATTGCTCGGCCAGCAAAGTCTTGAAGACAGGCGTATCTATTTTTATTATTATTCGTGCACAATCTAATACACTCAAACATAAATTGTAATGAATTACTAAAACTGATAAACTTTCATACTAATCACCACGATTTGAGACGGGTACGTTTATTCGAAGACAAAGGCCATAAAACAAACTTTGCCTTCAATGGACCAATGGTAAGATGCATTCAGTTCTGCAACAATTATACTAACCTAGATTTTAGTCTTAATTTATAAAACTTTAAGCAACATTTGTTTGCCATATTTAATTGATTATCCTTTGTATATAATTTATATAGTCTGTAAGATGCATCGGTAGACTGAAATAAATAAATAAAATACGTGTGAAGTGTGTTTGCACAATTGTGCTTTGAAATGCCGAGCTCTAATGGAAATACAAACCAATCCCATGACACATGATATTACAGTTTAACATATTACAGTAAAACGTCTCCTAACGGACACCTCTATTAGACATACATCTCCCTTGGGCGGACATTTTTTCTTATACCAAGTTTTAAGTACAAATTTTGGAACAACTTACTCTCTCTTAAGCGGACTTTCTCTTGGACGAACGCGGACAGTTATTTTTCAAGAAATTGACACAAAAGCCTCTAATAAGCGGACACGGATCTCTTATCAACAGACATTAATGCCCAAATTCAGTAATCAGTCTCAGTGTCTTATAAAGAGAAAAGTCACAATTTTAGACCAGTTGGCATTCATTAGTTTCAAAATAAAGCCTCTAGTCTCAAAAATGGGACCTGGTCACCTAAAATTAAAATAAAAATAAAATAAAAAACGTGAAAGCGAAGAAAAGCAAAAATCTCGGGTATAAGATTTTCATCACAAATCAAAACAAAAGCTCTGTTAAGCGGACGCGAACTCCTCATTAGTGTTGCCGTTTTAATACAAATATATGCAATTGGATATATTTTAACCTTAAATATTGCGGGCTACTACTTATTTTGGCTCAGTACAAACTTTCATATGAATTGAAATCTATATTTCTATAAAATATATTTAGAATAAGTTATTATTCATAATTATTATTAACTTGTTTGAAAAATAGAGGATATCTTGTCATCCAAAAATGCCGCTTTACCCAAAGGTTTCATATTAAACTGAGCAACCATTTCTACTTGTCGCGTCATTCCATTGTTGTAAAATTGCAATGTATATGTTTGATAAATTATTAACACAGAATTAAGTACAATTGTTTGCAATATTTTCCCAGCAAAAAAAATCTACTGGCAAGTATTCTTGTTATAACTAAGGTATTTCTATTAAGAAACAACATTCATTGATATAAGTATACGATTTTTCAGTTTTATTTAAATAACCGAAAATTCGTACTGAATTACTTTCCTTCTTTTTTATTGCTCCTTATGTATTTAAGTACAATATTTCTTTTATAATAAGACAAATATAAATATATTCTTATTTTACTGTTTTTATTTTACTTGTAGAATTGTTAGGTTTTTTAAATACAGTCGAATTTCCAAGTACACACCCTTTTTTGAGCGGATGTTTTTGATAATTGTTTATTTAAAAAATTAAATACGAGTACAGTAGAATTTCCAAGTACAGACACTTTTTTAGTAATTTAACTAAAATGTAAGGAAAACTTTTCATATATACTGTAGGAATTTATTCAAAAAGTTATAAATGCCAAAATAAAATAAGGCCCGTTTACTCAATGTCTGATTAAGCGCTTAATCAGAACATAATCAGAGGTTGACTAAAAAAGCGTTTACTCAATGTCCGGTTAGCGCCAATCCGTCAGATAACATCCGGTAAAAGTTACCAGAGGATGGACCGCTGATTTACTGCTAACCAGAACAAAAAATGACAGCTGACAGCATGTAAATATTAAGTAAATAATTTTTGTGTAATAATAAAGTGAAAGTGGTTTGAAATAATGGAATCAGTAACATATCTTTCTAATATTTCAGTTCTATGTAGGCGACGTTTTCTAAAACCGCGTGTTTATGGCATAAGACATAATTTTTTTGAAATATACGATGATGATACCTTCATTTGTAGATTTCGGTTGTCCAAAAACAGTGCATTATACATTTTAAATAAAATCCAAAAACAAATTCAGAATCGTACTGAAAGGTTTGTTAAAAATGTACAAATTCACACCTTTACTAATTGATTTCATTTTCAGAAATCGTGCCCTAAGCCCTGCGGAAATGTTATTGTTGGCGTTACGCTTCTACGCATCAGGGAGTTTTTTTGGTTACTGTTGCTGACTTCTGTGGAGTTACTGTAGCCACTGCAAGCCGGGTAGTTAAAAAAGTGCCTTATGCTATAGCACGACTTTCTACGGATTTCATAAAAATGCCTAAGACCAGAAATGAAATTGAAAACGTGAATCGTTCATTGTATGGAATAGCAAAATTTCCAAAAGTTGTGGGATGTATTGACTGCACTCACGTTCGAATACAATCGCCTGGTGGGGAAAATGGTGAGATTTATAGAAATCGCAAAGGGTACTTTTCCTTTAATGTGCAAGCAGTCTGCAACGCGAATTTAGAAATCACAGACCTTGTATGCAGATGGCCTGGTTCTGCACATGACAGCAACATTTTCAACAACAGTCGCATAAAGCACAGATTAGAGCAGAATGAGTTCAAAGATTGTTTTATATTGGGCGACAGTGGCTATGGTGTTAGTAAATATATGATGACACCACTATTACATCCTAACACTGCTGCTGAACGGCTATATAATGAATCGCAAATTCGTACTAGGAACTGCGTAGAAAGGTGTTTCGGTGTGTGGAAGCGCCGGTTTCCAGTTCTTTCCATTGGAATAAGAGTTTCGCTAGTCACGACTATGGCAATTGTTGTCGCTTGTGGAGTTTTACATAATATCGCTCGGCTGAACAAAGATGCAGAACCGCCTGTGGAAGAAATTGAAAATTTGTGCGAACCCACAGAAAATGCATTGGACGAGGTTGAATACACACCTGAAACGCAGGGAGTTGATTTTATGAGAGCTAGTCTAATAACGGATTATTTTGCACGGTTTGTTTACAAATATGCTTATGAAGTCAGTGATAAAGTCAATATCTCTTTTATTTCAGGTTATAATCAAAAGTATGTTGATCCATGGAAACGAGGGGTGATATGTTCCCCATTGCACATTTTTATTACTTAGGCATTTATCATCTTAATTTATTTATCTAATTTTTGTATGTACTAACACTTTTATTAGCAGTGTATACACATATGTATGTATATAAATATATGTACATATGTATATATATGTATGTATATATATCTGTGGTCACAAGCGATAATCGCCTAAGTTCTGCGTTTAAGCATATACATATATATATATGTGTATACATATGAATAAAACAATAGGTGTATCAATTTCTAAACAATATAATTTTATTAATTTCAATTCAATTTCAGTCTTCTATATTTTAAAAACTTATACCTATAGGAACTTCATTACGTTAAATAAAAATAACACAAATATATGAAGATTGCAGGTGTACTACGTACCAATACATATACATTTGGTTCTTGCTAAAGACATAAATAAATATTAAAAAAGAAATATGTATATATACGCCCATTTCAGTATGCATGCACGTACATACATACTTACATACATATATGTGCATACATTTACCAACCTTGATATTCATAGACGTACAAATGGTTACATATATGCCTATATATGTATATGTATAAGGCTAATACTAAATTCGTATATGTATGTATGTACGTGTGTACGTGCATGCATACTGAAATGGACGTAGATATACATATGTATTTTATTGTAAAAATATATAAAGCATTAATATGAAGTCTTGGTTGCTTCTATTTGCAGTTGCGAAAGCTTTAGTTTCATTTCCACTTCTTTCATTTCCAAAGCGTGTTTTTCCTTAGCACACTTTATTTCCAAGAAGTGTTTTTCCCTAGCCCACTGATGCCTGTCAGCTGCTCTCCTGTTTTCTTCTTCCCAAAAAAATTGTTGGGTATCTACTTTTTCTCTTCCTTTCTTCTCTCCATTCGCTGCCAATTGCACAGATCTTTTCTGCTTAAGAAGGGTTGGGGTCCATTTGCTCCAATTATTTGCGGTACTCTTAAAAAAATTATTTTTTATTAAGGAAAATGTATGAGATATATTATTACGATTTCGACTGCTTCAGCCGCTTCTGCTACCAGTTCCTCGGAGCAACTGAGCATGGATTCATCCAGGTGCTCCTCAACTGGATTAACCTCAAATGTAATGGCTAAAAAACATCATTTAAAAACCAATACAAATAATAATAATAATAATAAACTCTCTTACCATCACTATCAAATTCATTCGATAGCCCCGTTCCAGAGTCACCCATCAGGGCAGCTAGTCTGTCCGTGTTCGAGTCCGAGCACCTCATGAACGTACCACCACCCGTCCTGTATAACTCCTTCCGCTCCTCGGCCAAATTTCGCCTTGTTTTACGTTTCATATTTTCATATTTTTCCCGAAGATTCTTCGGGCCCCTCTTTATGGCCATCTGTGCCTCAAACTCCTCATCAATTAAGTCCCAGGTTTTTCTCTTTTCCTCCCAGGAAACCGCATCCGTCTTCTTATTTTCCAGCGTGCTGGCGTGCTGCTCGGCTAATCGTATTAGCAAACTCTCCTCAGCGCTGGAGAAGTTTGGTAGCCGATTTTTCTTTTTATCCGCCATAGTATAAAATTAATTAAAATAGTATCTTGAAATAAAACGCTTTATTTTTTTATTACATGCAATGTAATTGAAAAGTGTAAACAAAAATCAGCTGTCGCGTACTTTTTGTGCATTCACAATGCATATTTTGTGAACTTTTTTCATAAAATATTCACAATGATCGAACTTACCGGAGGTCAGCTAACCAGACTTTGGTGTAAACGAAATTGTCATTCCACCATGTTGTATGGTTAAGCAACCATTGGTTAAAAGTTATAGTAACCAGACATTGAGTAAACGGGCCTAAATGTGTGTGAGACATTGCTTACTTATACGAGTATACATAAATACTTCCTGTGCAGGTTTGTTTGCATAGAAAAATCGGGCTCCTTCTTTTTCTATGTAATTTGAATGCGTTGTATTTTATTTATTCAGTAAGTTTATAAATTCAGAATTAGGTATGACTTTTATGTTAGATTGTAAATGTTGTCTAGGTTGTGTGGTCACTGCGATTACTTTTATTCAACTGCCTGATACTCAGCCTGCAATGAAGGTGCGTGTGTTCTGACTGCGCAATAAACTCGAGTTTTTTGTTTTGAGCTGAAAAACTTGTGATACTCGAACTATCGATAGTTTTCGATGCTTTCGAAAACAACTAAATTACAATCGGTAGTACAATCGAATTTTCATAATAAATTAACTGTCCGATTCTGTGTTCTTTATGAATGATCAAACATTTACATATATTTAATATTGAAAATTTATAAGCCTTTATGTGTTCTAATCAGGAATAA
Organism: Philophylla caesio; assembly: GCA_963971545.1. Classification (NCBI taxonomy): domain Eukaryota; kingdom Metazoa; phylum Arthropoda; class Insecta; order Diptera; family Tephritidae; genus Philophylla; species Philophylla caesio. The sequence continues at coordinate 113,790,882 of OZ020604.1, read as the reverse complement.
AATTCATTTGTATTTGGTTAATTGTAAAAATGACAAATGTTATTGACAAATTATAAACCTTATAATGTTTTTATATGCTTACAAATTTATCAAGAACACGGAATCGGGCAGGAAATCTTATCTTTAAAGCCCTGTATTAATTACAGAGGTTGGAAGCAAAACATATATGGTAAGTATAAAAGATTTTTTCACTTAGTTAACACTTTATATATCAATTTTTTGTAGCACGCGAAGGTTAACTAAATTTTAAACCACCACTAAACGATGTGATCTCGGTGATAAAATAATAATTTAATTTTAAATACTACCTTTTTTTTATTTTTAGACAATATTATAGCCCAAGAAATTTAAGTTCACAGAAGTGCTTGTTTCAAATACTGACAAAATACCACCGATTTTTGACAATTTTGTTAATTTGATGACAGTGTTAAGAATTTTCTTAAATACAATGAATGTTCACAATTTATTTTGACTTCTAAACCACGTATATTGTAATATTCTTCAAAAGTAAATACTTCTATTAAAATAGCGAGTGACAATTGCAAGACTATCGATAAGTAATCAAACCCTTCATAAGTTCTTACGTTTTTAAGTGGAAACTATCGATACTGTAGATTAGCAGTGCCCAAAACTTTCAAATGGAAGTGCGCGAGTTATAGATGTGTACAGATACATTTCTTTACTATTTACATAAGTGCAACTGAGAAAACATAAATATTTATGTTTAGATATAAGTAAAAAAAAAATTATATCAGGAGTAAAATGTATTGTTTTCTTCTTTTTCTTGTCCGACAGGGTGAATAGATATTTCTATGTCCTCGCCCTCCAAAACTTGTGGTGGAGAAAAATTTAAACTCAAATTAGTTTGCACCTGCGTGCTGTTCGAGCTGATCCGCTACAGCTGTAGTGATCTGAGTAACCTAATTGTTTATGGCTTCCGCGGTTAAAGACATTATACTCGTTGATATTTGTTGGAACGATTTTCCGTCATCCCTTGTCAAGTGTGGTTTGGAGACAAACCGGTTTCGGACGAACATTGACACTGAAGATGGCACAACGCTGAAACCGGTTTGTATCCAAACTACACTTGACAAGGGATGACGGAAAACCATTCCAACAAATATCAACGAGTATAATGTCGTTAACCGTGGAAGCCATAAACAATTAGGTTACTCAGATCACTACAGCTGTAGCGGATCAGCAGGTGCAAACTAATTTGAGTTTAAATTTTTCTCCACCACAAGTTTTGCAGGGCGAGGACATAGAAATAGGTACAACTATCCAATGCGGTATTGGACTGCGTGGATGCGTGAAGACTGTACCCGAGTTTTCCGGTGAGTCAGTCCGATATCTTGATATAGGCTCAAATAGGTATTGTCAAGCTATATATATAGCTTATGATGTCAAGTTATTTATAAAAATCCAATATATAAGCGACTGCCTTAATCTTCAACAGGATCTTAGAAGGTTTCAGGAATGGTGTACACTAAACTACCTTTATTTAAATATTGAAAAATGCTGCGTTGATTCTTATAAGAAAAAGCTTAACTCTATAGCCTTTGATTACTACTTGAATGATCTTAAGCTCACCCGCAAGGAAGAAATTAGGGACTTGGGCGTAATTTTCGATTCAGGACCAACGTTTTCTAAACATGTAGACTACATTGTTGCGAACGCGTTTTCCATGATCGGATTTCTTCTTCGCAATACCGAAGATTTTTCTGATCCCTTGACTCTAAAGGCACTCTACGTCTCTTTAATTCGAAACCGCCTAGATTATTGTTCATTGATTTGGAACCCATTCTATCAGTCCTATGTAAGCAAAATCAAAAGAGTCCAAAAAGTGCTTACCAAAAATGCATTATATAAACTGCCCTGGCCTAGTGGTTTCCCTAAATATTTAGGCAGACGCAAATTGCTCGGCCAGCAAAGTCTTGAAGACAGGCGTATCTATTTTTATTATTATTCGTGCACAATCTAATACACTCAAACATAAATTGTAATGAATTACTAAAATTGATAAACTTTCATACTAATCACCACGATTTGAGACGGGTACGTTTATTCGAAGACAAAGGCCATAAAACAAACTTTGCCTTCAATGGACCAATGGTAAGATGCATTCAGTTCTGCAACAATTATACTAACCTAGATTTTAGTCTTAATTTATAAAACTTTAAGCAACAATTGTTTGCCATATTTAATTGATTATCCTTTGTATATCATTTATATAGTATGTAAGATGCATCGGTAGACTGAAATAAATAAATAAAATACGTGTGAAGTGTGTTTGCACAATGGTGCTTTGAAATGCCGAGCTCTAATGGAAATACAAACCAATCCCATGACACATGATATTACAGTTTAACATATTACAGTAAAACGTCTCCTAACGGACACCTCTATTAGACATACATCTCCCTTGGGCGGACAATTTTTCTTATACCAAGTTTTAAGTACAAATTTTGGAACAACTTACTCTCTCTTAAGCGGACTATCTCTTGGACGGACGCGGACAGTTATTTTTCAAGAAATTGACACAAAAGCCTCTAATAAGCGGACACGGATCTCTTATCAACAGACATTAATGCCCAAATTCAGTAATCAGTCTCAGTGTCTTATAAAGAGAAAAGTCACAATTTTAGACCAGTTGGCATTTATTAGTTTCAAAATAAAGCCTCTAGTCTCAAAAATGGGACCTGGTCACCTAAAATTAAAATAAAAATAAAAGAAAAAACGTGAAAGCGAAGAAAAGCAAAAATCTCGGGTATAAGATTTTCATCACAAATCAAAACAAAAGCTCTGTTAAGCGGACGCGAACTCCTCATTAGTGTTGCCGTTTTAATACAAATATATGCAATTTAATATATTTTAACCTTAAATATTGCGGGCTACTACTTATTTTGGCTCAGTACAAATTTTCATATGAATTGAAATCTATATTTCTATAAAATATATTTAGAATAAGTTATTATTCATAATTATTATAACTTGTTTGAAAAATAGAGGATATCTTGTCATCCAAAAATGCCGCTTTACCCAAAGGTTTCATATTAAACTGAGCAACCATTTCGACTTGTCGCGTCATTCCATTGTTGTAAAATTGCAATGTATATGTTTGATAAATTATTAACACAGAATTAAGTACAATTGTTTGCAATATTTTCCCAGCAAAAAAAATCTACTGGCAAGTATTCTTGTTATAACTAAGGTATTTCTATTAAGAAACAACATTCATTGATATAAGTATACGATTTTTCAGTTTTATTTAAATAACCGAAAATTCGTACTGAATTACTTTCCTTCTTTTTTATTGCTCCTTATGTATTTAAGTACAATATTTCTTTTATAATAAGACAAATATAAATATATTCTTATTTTACTGTTTTTATTTTACTTGTAGAATTGTTAGGTTTTTTAAATACAGTCGAATTTCCAAGTACACACCCTTTTTTGAGCGGATGTTTTTGATAATTGTTTATTTAAAAAATTAAATACGAGTACAGTAGAATTTCCAAGTACAGACACTTTTTTTTAGTAATTTAACTAAAATGTAAGGAAAACTTTTCATATATACTGTAGGAATTTATTCAAAAAGTTATAAATGCCAAAATAAAATAAATGTGTGTGAGACATTGCTTACTTATACGAGTATACATAAATACTTCCTGTGCAGGTTTGTTAGCATAGAAAAATCGGGCTCCTTCTTTTTCTATGTAATTTGAATGCGTTGTATTTTATTTATTCAGTAATTTTATAAATTCAGAATTAGGTATGACTTTTATGTTAGATTGTAAATGTTGTCTAGGTTGTGTGGTCACTGCGATTACTTTTATTCAACTGCCTGATACTCAGCCTGCAATGAAGGTGCGTGTGTTCTGACTGCGCAATAAACTCGAGTTTGTTGTTTTGAGCTGAAAAACTTGTGATACTCGAACTATCGATAGTTTTCGATGCTTTCGAAAACAACTAAATTACAATCGGTAGTACAATCGAATTTTCATAATAAATTAACTGTCCGATTCTGTGTTCTTTATTAATGATCAAACATTTACATATATTTAATATTGAAAATTTATAAGCCTTTATGTGTTCTAATCAGGAATAAAATTCATTTGTATTTGGTTAATTGTAAAAATGACAAATGTTATTGACAAATTATAAACCTTATAATGTTTTTATATGCTTACAAATTTATCAAGAACACGGAATCGGGCAGGAAATCTTATCTTTAAAGCCCTGTATTAATTACAGAGGTTGGAAGCAAAACATATATGGTAAGTATAAAAGATTTTTTCACTTAGTTAACACTTTATATATCAATTTTTTGTAGCACGCGAAGGTTAACTAAATTTTAAACCACCACTAAACGATGTGATCTCGGTGATAAAATAATAATTTAATTTTAAATACTACCTTTTTTTATTTTTAGACAATATTATAGCCCAAGAAATTTAAGTTCACAGAAGTGCTTGTTTCAAATACTGACAAAATACCACCGATTTTTGACAATTTTGTTAATTTGATGACAGTGTTAAGAATTTTCTTAAATACAATGAATGTTCACAATTTATTTTGACTTCTAAACCACGTATAATGTAATATTCTTCAAAAGTAAATACTTCTATTAAAATAGCGAGTGACAATTGCAAGACTATCGATAAGTAATCAAACCCATCATAAGTTCTTACGTTTTTAAGTGGAAACTATCGATACTGTAGATTAGCAGTGCCCAAAACTTTCAAATGGAAGTGCGCGAGTTATAGATGTGTACAGATACATTTCTTTACTACTTACATACATAAGTGCAACTGAGAAAACATAAATATTTATGTTTAGATATAAGTAAAAAAAAAAATTATATCAGGAGTAAAATGTATTGTTTTCTTCTTTTTCTTGTCCGACAGGGTGAATAGATATTTCTATGTCCTCGCCCTGCAAAACTTGTGGTGGAGAAAAATTTAAACTCAAATTAGTTTGCACCTGCGTGCTGTTCGAGCTGATCCGCTACAGCTTGTTTATGGCTTCCGCGGTTAACGACATTATACTCGTTGATATTTGTTGGAACGATTTTCCGTCATCCCTTGCCAAGTGTGGTTTGGAGACAAACCGGTTTCGGACGAACATTGACACTGAAGATGGCACAACGCTGAAACCGGTTTGTCTCCAAACTACACTTGACAAGGGATGACGGAAAACCATTCCAACAAATATCAACGAGTATAATGTCGTTAACCGCGGAAGCCATAAACAATTAGGTTACTCAGATCACTACAGCTGTATCGGATCAGCTCGAACAGCACGCAGGTGCAAACTAATTTGAGTTTAAATTTTTCTCCACCACAAGTTTTGCAGGGCGAGGACATAGAAATAGGTACAACTATCCAATGCGGTATTGGACTGCGTGGATGCGTGAAGACTGTACCCGAGTTTTCCGGTGAGTCAGTCCGATATCTTGATATAGGCGCAAATAGGTATTGTCAAGCTATATATATAGCTTATGATGTCAAGTTATTTATAAAAATCCAATATTTAAGCGACTGCCTTAATCTTCAACAGGATCTTAGAAGGTTTCAGGAATGGTGTACACTAAACTACCTTTATTTAAATATTGAAAAATGCTGCGTTGTTTCTTATAAGAAAAAGCTTAACTCTATAGCCTTTGATTACTACTTGAATGATCTTAAGCTCACCCGCAAGGAAGAAATTAGGGACTTGGGCGTAATTTTCGATTCAGGACCAACGTTTTCTAAACATGTAGACTACATTGTTGCGAACGCGTTTTCCATGATCGGATTTCTTCTTCGCAATACCGAAGATTTTTCTGATCCCTTGACTCTAAAGGCACTCTACGTCTCTTTAATTCGAAACCGCCTAGATTATTGTTCATTGATTTGGAACCCATTCTATCAGTCCTATGTAAGCAAAATCAAAAGAGTCCAAAAAGTGCTTACCAAAAATGCATTATATAAACTGCCCTGGCCTAGTGGTTTCCCTAAATATTTAGGCAGACGCAAATTGCTCGGCCAGCAAAGTCTTGAAGACAGGCGTATCTATTTTTATTATTATTCGTGCACAATCTAATACACTCAAACATAAATTGTAATGAATTACTAAAACTGATAAACTTTCATACTAATCACCACGATTTGAGACGGGTACGTTTATTCGAAGACAAAGGCCATAAAACAAACTTTGCCTTCAATGGACCAATGGTAAGATGCATTCAGTTCTGCAACAATTATACTAACCTAGATTTTAGTCTTAATTTATAAAACTTTAAGCAACATTTGTTTGCCATATTTAATTGATTATCCTTTGTATATCATTTATATAGTCTGTAAGATGCATCGGTAGACTGAAATAAATAAATAAAATACGTGTGAAGTGTGTTTGCACAATTGTGCTTTGAAATGCCGAGCTCTAATGGAAATACAAACCAATCCCATGACACATGATATTACAGTTTAACATATTACAGTAAAACGTCTCCTAACGGACACCTCTATTAGACATACATCTCCCTTGGGCGAACATTTTTTCTTATACCAAGTTTTAAGTACAAATTTTGGAACAACTTACTCTCTCTTAAGCGGACTATCTCTTGGACGGACGTTATTTTTCAAGAAATTGACACAAAAGCCTCTAATAAGCGGACACGGATCTCTTATCAACAGACATTAATGCCCAAATTCAGTAATCAGTCTCAGTGTCTTATAAAGAGAAAAGTCACAATTTTAGACCAGTTGGCATTCATTTGTTTCAAAATAAAGCCTCTAGTCTCAAAAATGGGACCTGGTCACCTAAAATTAAAATAAAAATAAAAGAAAAAACGTGAAAGCGAAGAAAAGCAAAAATCTCGGGTATAAGATTTTCATCACAAATCAAAACAAAAGCTCTGTTAAGCGGACGCGAACTCCTCATTAGTGTTGCCGTTTTAATACAAATATATGCAATTGAATATATTTTAACCTTAAATATTGCGGGCTACTACTTATTTTGGCTCAGTACAAATTTTCATATGAATTGAAATCTATATTTCTATAAAATATATTTAGAATAAGTTATTATTCATAATTATTATTAACTTGTTTGAAAAATAGAGGATATCTTGTCATCCAAAAATGCCGCTTTACCCAAAGGTTTCATATTAAACTGAGCAACCATTTCGACTTGTCGCGTCATTCCATTGTTGTAAAATTGCAATGTATATGTTTGATAAATTATTAACACAGAATTAGGTGCAATTGTTTGCAATATTTTCCCAGCAAAAAAAATCTACTGGCAAGTATTCTTGTTATAACTAAGGTATTTCTATTAAGAAACAACATTCATTGATATATACGATTTTTCAGTTTTATTTAAATAACCGAAAATTCGTACTGAATTACTTTCCTTCTTTTTTATTGCTCCTTATGTATTTAAGTACAATATTTCTTTTATAATAAGACAAATATAAATATATTCTTATTTTACTGTTTTTATTTTACTTGTAGAATTGTTAGGTTTTTTAAATACAGTCGAATTTCCAAGTACACACCCTTTTTTGAGCGGATGTTTTTGATAATTGTTTATTTAAAAAATTAAATACGAGTACAGTAGAATTTCCAAGTACAGACACTTTTTTAGTAATTTAACTAAAATGTAAGGAAAACTTTTCATATATACTGTAGGAATTTATTCAAAAAGTTATAAATGCCAAAATAAAATAAATGTGTGTGAGACATTGCTTACTTATACGAGTATACATAAATACTTCCTGTGCAGGTTTGTTTGCATAGAAAAATCGGGCTCCTTCTTTTTCTATGTAATTTGAATGCGTTGTATTTTATTTATTCAGTAATTTTATAAATTCAGAATTAGGTATGACTTTTATGTTAGATTGTAAATGTTGTCTAGGTTGTGTGGTCACTGCGATTACTTTTATTCAACTGCCTGATACTCAGCCTGCAATGAAGGTGCGTGTGTTCTGACTGCGCAATAAACTCGAGTTTGTTGTTTTGAGCTGAAAAACTTGTGATACTCGAACTATCGATAGTTTTCGATGCTTTCGAAAACAACTAAATTACAATCGGTAGTACAATCGAATTTTCATAATAAATTAACTGTCCGATTCTGTGTTCTTTATGAATGATCAAACATTTACATATATTTAATATTGAAAATTTATAAGCCTTTATGTGTTCTAATCAGGAATAAAATTCATTTGTATTTGGTTAATTGTAAAAATGACAAATGTTATTGACAAATTATAAACCTTCTAATGTTTTTATATGCTTACAAATTTATCAAGAACACGGAATCGGGCAGGAAATCTTATCTTTAAAGCCCTGTATTAATTACAGAGGTTGGAAGCAAAACATATATGGTAAGTATAAAAGATTTTTTCACTTAGTTAACACTTTATATATCAATTTTTTGTAGCACGCGAAGGTTAACTAAATTTTAAACCACCACTAAACGATGTGATCTCGGTGATAAAATAATAATTTAATTTTAAATACTACCTTTTTTATTTTTAGACAATATTATAGCCCAAGAAATTTAAGTTCACAGAAGTGCTTGTTTCAAATACTGACAAAATACCACCGATTTTTGACAATTTTGTTAATTTGATGACAGTCTTAAGAATTTTCTTAAATACAATGAATGTTCACAATTTATTTTGACTTCTAAGCCACGTATATTGTAATATTCTTCAAAAGTAAATACTTCTATTAAAATAGCGAGTGACAATTGCAAGACTATCGATAAGTAATCAAACCCATCATAAGTTCTTACGTTTTTAAGTGGAAACTATCGATACTGTAGATTAGCAGTGCCCAAAACTTTCAAATGGAAGTGCGCGAGTTATAGATGTGTACAGATACATTTCTTTACTACTTACATAAGTGCAACTGAGAAAACATAAATATTTATGTTTAGATATAAGTAAAAAAAAAAATTATATCTGGAGTAAAATGTATTGTTTTCTTCTTTTTCTTGTCCGACAGGGTGAATAGATATATCTATGTCCTCGCCCTGCAAAACTTGTGGTGGAGAAAAATTTAAACTCAAATTAGTTTGCACCTGCGTGCTGTTCGAGCTGATCCGCTACAGCTGTAGTGATCTGAGTAACCTAATTGTTTATGGCTTCCGCGGTTAACGACATTATACTCGTTGATATTTGTTGGAACGATTTTCCGTCATCCCTTGTCAAGTGTGGTTTGGAGACAAACCGGTTTCGGACGAACATTGACACTGAAGATGGCACAACGCTGAAACCGGTTTGTCTCCAAACTACACTTGACAAGGGATGACGGAAAACCATTCCAACAAATATCAACGAGTATAATGTCGTTAACCGCGGAAGCCATAAACAATTAGGTTACTCAGATCACTACAGCTGTACCGGATCAGCAGGTGCAAACTAATTTGAGTTTAAATTTTTCTCCACCACAAGTTTTGCAGGGCGAGGACATAGAAATAGGTACAACTATCCAATGCGGTATTGGACTGCGGGATGCGTGAAGACTGTACCCGAGTTTTCCGGTGAGTCAGTCCGATATCTTGATATAGGCTCAAATAGGTATTGTCAAGCTATATATATAGCTTATGATGTCAAGTTATTTATAAAAATCCAATATATAAGCGACTGCCTTAATCTTCAACAGGATCTTAGAAGGTTTCAGGAATGGTGTACACTAAACTACCTTTATTTAAATATTGAAAAATGCTGCGTTGTTTCTTATAAGAAAAAGCTTAACTCTATAGCCTTTGATTACTACTATATTATAAACTGCCCTGGCCTAGTGGTTTCCCTAAATATTTAGGCAGACGCAAATTGCTCGGCCAGCAAAGTCTTGAAGACAGGCGTATCTATTTTTATTATTATTCGTGCACAATCTAATACACTCAAACATAAATTGTAATGAATTACTAAAATTGATAAACTTTCATACTAATCACCACGATTTGAGACGGGTACGTTTATTCGAAGACAAAGGCCATAAAACAAACTATGCCTTCAATGGACCAATGGTAAGATGCATTCAGTTCTGCAACAATTATACTAACCTAGATTTTAGTCTTAATTTATAAAACTTTAAGCAACAATTGTTTGCCATATTTAATTGATTATTCTTTGTATATCATTTATATAGTCTGTAAGATGCATCGGTAGACTGAAATAAATAAATAAAATACGTGTGAAGTGTGTTTGCACAATTGTGCTTTGAAATGCCGAGCTCTAATGGAAATACAAACCAATCCCATGACACATGATATTACAGTTTAACATATTACAGTAAAACGTCTCCTAACGGACAGCTCTATTAGACATACATCTCCCTTGGGCGGAAATTTTTTCTTATACCAAGTTTTAAGTACAAATTTTGGAAAAACTCACTCTCTTAAGCGGACTATCTCTTGGACGGACGCGGACAGTTATTTTTCAAGAAATTGACACAAAAGCCTCTAATAAGCGGACACGGATCTCTTATCAACAGACATTAATGCCCAAATTCAGTAATCAGTCTCAGTGTCTTATAAAGAGAAAAGTCACAATTTTAGACCAGTTGGCATTTATTAGTTTCAAAATAAAGCCTCTAGTCTCAAAAATGGGACCTGGTCACCTAAAATTAAAATAAAAATAAAAGAAAAAACGTGAAAGCGAAGAAAAGCAAAAATCTCGGGTATAAGATTTTCATCACAAATCAAAACAAAAGCTCTGTTAAGCGGACGCGAACTCCTCATTAGTGTTGCCGTTTTAATACAAATATATGCAATTGAATATATTTTAACCTTAAATATTGCGGGCTACTACTTATTTTGGCTCAGTACAAATTTTCATATGAATTGAAATCTATATTTCTATAAAATATATTTAGAATAAGTTATTATTCATAATTATTATTAACTTGTTTGAAAAATGGAGGATATCTTGTCATCCAAAAATGCCGCTTTACCCAAAGGTTTCATATTAAACTGAGCAACCATTTCGACTTGTCGCGTCATTCCATTGTTGTAAAATTGCAATGTATATGTTTGATAAATTATTAACACAGAATTAAGTACAATTGTTTGCAATATTTTCCCAACAAAAAAAATCTACTGGCAAGTATTCTTGTTATAACTAAGGTATTTCTATTAAGAAACAACATTCATTGATATAAGTATACGATTTTTCAGTTTTATTTAAATAACCGAAAATTCGTACTGAATTACTTTCCTTCTTTTTTATTGCTCCTTATGTATTTAAGTACAATATTTCTTTTATAATAAGACAAATATAAATATATTCTTATTTTACTGTTTTTATTTTACTTGTAGAATTGTTAGGTTTTTAAATACAGTCGAATTTCCAAGTACACACCCTTTTTTGAGCGGATGTTTTTGATAATTGTTTATTTAAAAAATTAAATACGAGTACAGTAGAATTTCCAAGTACAGACACTTTTTTAGTAATTTAACTAAAATGTAAGGAAAACTTTTCATATATACTGTAGGAATTTATTCAAAAAGTTATAAATGCCAAAATAAAATAAATGTGTGTGAGACATTGCTTACTTATACGAGTATACATAAATACTTCCTGTGCAGGTTTGTTTGCATAGAAAAATCGGGCTCCTTCTTTTTCTATGTAATTTGAATGCGTTGTATTTTATTTATTCAGTAAGTTTATAAATTCAGAATTAGGTATGACTTTTATGTTAGATTGTAAATGTTGTCTAGGTTGTGTGGTCACTGCGATTACTTTTATTCAACTGCCTGATACTCAGCCTGCAATGAAGGTGCGTGTGTTCTGACTGCGCAATAAACTCGAGTTTTTTGTTTTGAGCTGAAAAACTTGTGATACTCGAACTATCGATAGTTTTCGATGCTTTCGAAAACAACTAAATTACAATCGGTAGTACAATCGAATTTTCATAATAAATTAACTGTCCGATTCTGTGTTCTTTATGAATGATCAAACATTTACATATATTTAATATTGAAAATTTATAAGCCTTTATGTGTTCTAATCAGGAATAAAATTCATTTGTATTTGGTTAATTGTAAAAATGACAAATGTTATTGACAAATTATAAACCTTCTAATGTTTTTATATGCTTACAAATTTATCAAGAACACGGAATCGGGCAGGAAATCTTATCTTTAAAGCCCTGTATTAATTACAGAGGTTGGAAGCAAAACATATATGGTAAGTATAAAAGATTTTTTCACTTAGTTAACACTTTATATATCAATTTTTTGTAGCACGCGAAGGTTAACTAAATTTTAAACCACCACTAAACGATGTGATCTCGGTGATAAAATAATAATTTAATTTTAAATACTACCTTTTTTTTATTTTTAGACAATATTATAGCCCAAGAAATTTAAGTTCACAGAAGTGCTTGTTTCAAATACTGACAAAATACCACCGATTTTTGACAATTTTGTTAATTTGATGACAGTGTTAAGAATTTTCTTAAATACAATGAATGTTCACAATTTATTTTGACTTCTAAACCACGTATATTGTAATATTCTTCAAAAGTAAATACTTCTATTAAAATAGCGAGTGACAATTGCAAGACTATCGATAAGTAATCAAACCCTTCATAAGTTCTTACGTTTTTAAGTGGAAACTATCGATACTGTAGATTAGCAGTGAACAAAACTTTCAAATGGAAGTGCGCGAGTTATAGATGTGTACAGATACATTTCTTTACTACCTACATAAGTGCAACTGAGAAAACATAAATATGTATGTTTAGATATAAGTTTTGTTTTCTTCTTTTTCTTGTCCGACAGGGTGAATTGATGATATTTGTTGGAATGGTTTTCCGTCATCCCTTGTCAAGTGTAGTTTTGAGACAAACCGGTTTCAGCGTTGTGCCATCTTCAGTGTCAATGTTCGTCCGAAACCGGTTTGTCTCCAAACCACACTTGACAAGGGATGACGGAAAATCGTTCTAACAAATATCAACGAGTATAATGTCGTTAACCGCGGAAGCCATAAACAATTAGGTTACTCAGATCACTACAGCTGTAGCGGATCAGCTCGAACAGCACGCAGGTGCAAACTAATTTGAGTTTAAATTTTTCTCCACCACAAGTTTTGCAGGGCGAGGACATAGAAATAGGTACAACTATCCAATGCGGTATTGGACTGCGTGGATGCGTGAAGACTGTACCCGAGTTTTCCGGTGAGTCAGTCCGATATCTTGATATAGGCTCAAATAGGTATTGTCAAGCTATATATATAGCTTATGATGTCAAGTTATTTATAAAAATCCAATATATAAGCGACTGCCTTAATCTTCAACAGGATCTTAGAAGGTTTCAGGAATGGTGTACACTAAACTACCTTTATTTAAATATTGAAAAATGCTGCGTTGTTTCTTATAAGAAAAAGCTTAACTCTATAGCCTTTGATTACTACTTGAATGATCTTAAGCTCACCCGCAAGGAAGAAATTAGGGACTTGGGCGTAATTTTCGATTCAGGACCAACGTTTTCTAAACATGTAGACTACATTGTTGCGAACGCGTTTTCCATGATCGGATTTTTCTTCGCAATACCGAAGATTTTTCTGATCCCTTGACTCTAAAGGCACTCTACGTCTCTTTAATTCGAAACCGCCTAGATTATTGTTCATTGATTTGGAACCCATTCTATCAGTCCTATGTAAGCAAAATCAAAAGAGTCCAAAAAGTGCTTACCAAAAATGCATTATATAAACTGCCCTGGCCTAGTGGTTTCCCTAAATATTTAGGCAGACGCAAATTGCTCGGCCAGCAAAGTCTTGAAGACAGGCGTATCTATTTTTATTATTATTCGTGTACAAAATACATATATAATTTCCCGTGTAGCAAGAACGTGATCGTCGGCAGAAAGTGAATGCACGATAATGTCGTCAAGGTATACTAGGGCAGTGTCCCATTACAAGCCGGCGAACACTCCGTCCATTGAACGCTCGAATGTAGCTGGGGCATTGCAAAGCCCAAATGGCATCACGTTGAACTGACATAGCCCCTCTCCGCAAGTGAAAGCAGTTTTAGACTTTGAATCGGGATGCATTTCAACCTGCCAGTATCCACTTTGCAAATCCATAGTCAAGAACCACTGAGATCCGTTCAGAGTTGACAAGATATCGTCCATACGTGGTAAGGGGTACGAATCTTTCTGGGTCACGTAATTCAGCCGCCTGTAGTATACACAAAATCGCACTGAGCCATTTTTTTTCTCACGAGGACGACTGGCGATGACCAAGGACTAGACGATTTTTCAATTACGCCTTTTGACGCCATTTCAGCTACCAAATCCGCCACTACTCCTCGCTTGGCTAAAGGCTCTCGTCGTGCTGCTTGCCGAATAGGAACTGCATTACCCGTATTTATTGAATGTTTTACAGTATTTGTTCGCCCAAAGTCGCTGGAATGACTCGCAAAAATATTATTGAATTCAGATAATAACTTACAAAACGATTCTCGTGCAGGAAGGGGCAAGTCCTCTGGTAAAACAAATACGTCCGAGTCTTGAGTAACGCCATCTTCATCCTTTGCAGCGATAATCTCTACTTCCGACGCTTTACCAATAACTGTTTCGGTTGGAAGTTTCACCGTTGATGAATTCGTATTTATTAATCTCACCGGCCAACCTTGTTGCTTCGAGCCTGCTAAAGTACGCCCGATGAAAACGCCATCAGGTAGTTTACTTTCATCTGTTGGTTGCGGAATTATTAACTCCACGGCCTGGTACGTTAACAAAACTGTCGGAGCGGGCTGGGAGGCACACTTCTGTCTGCAAAACAACATTTTATTCTTCCTTTAACGACGGTTTGATCAAATGTATCGAGTGATCATGGATTTCCAGCCGAAAGTCACGAAGATTAGCGGTTGCTTTCTGCGCCGATAAGAAGTCTAACCCTAATATCGCTAGCGTATGTGCATCGACTACCAAGAAAGTTTGGCGAAAGCTACTCGTTCCCAGCATAAATTGTTATTCAACTTTTCCTTTAGAGAAAAACTCTACATCTCCTGCTGCGCGAAGCCGGAAACACACCGGCCGAATTTTGCTTTTTTGAGGAACCATATACGATGGTACAAGAGACACAGCCGCTCCAGTGTCGACAATAAAAGCTATTTGCAAACCGTTAAGCGATGCGTACACAGCGAGACCATCGTTAATTATTTTAACACAATGAGGTGATGCAGGTTTTTCTTTTATCTGTCTAGCTTTCTGGTTGTTAATTTTAGGTGGGGCTTTTAGTTTTCGCTTCGTCGATTTTCGCCCCTCATAATCGACGAGTTTGCGTTTTCCGGCCGCTCCACAATGGGACAGAATGCGTTTTTTTGGCATAAACTCTAAAAACTTACTCAGTGCCTTGAAATTCGGTACAGATACTAAACAACGCATATAAATATGAAAAATTAACCCGATGACACACCCCCTACCCCCAAAAGAGGCAACTCCCTTATGGAATCAAAGCTTAAATTCAAAAAAAATACATTAATAATTGGTTGATTTTGTTTTAACTTCATTCCAAATCTTCATTTACATCTAAATCAATTGAATAATCATTAAACATATCCAAATCTGCCATTTCGTCATCATCAGAGAGTCTATCTTCATCTTCATCAATTGGTGCTTCTGGTGTAATTGCAATTTCCGGAGCTTCCAAAAGCGCCACCACTTCTTGCGGGAGCATTTTTTTAATTTGTTTGTTTTCTCTTTTGTTGATGTGCAAATTTGATATAAGAGGATCTGAGGAATCCATAGCTCTATGAATTAACGTCGGACAAATTATATGCTCTGCTACTTTTTCTGGCATGTGCATTTCTATCCTTCTTATAGAACTTATTTCGAGCCTCTGCCGCATTTTCTCCAAGACAACCGACAGGTACTACTGAAGCTCTTATTATCTCGTAACCATGGACTAATATTTTGTGGACGGTTACTGACATAGGAAACCAAGAGTACTTTTCCATATATAGTAAAGCAGTTTTACTGCAAAAAATTTCGAATTTTTCAGCATTGATCTGGTATTCGCATGAAATTGAAATTAATATAAAATATAAATTCTTCAAAATTTCAATGTCAAACTCCAGAATTGATGCAAAGGTCTCAGTATTTGTAAATTCTCTCCTCGCCGTATTTCCATCATTTGTGCTTCCACAGCGATTCTGTTTTGGTTTATCAACATGTAGCCCCATTTCTTCCCACAATTGTTTTTGAATTTTCTGTTTTCTAATTTTCATATTAAGTTTATCTATTGCATCCCTAACCTGCCACTTTTTTATGTCAATTCTATATGAGATCTTTAATACGAATTCTAGGAATCTAATCCACGCATGCAAAGGACTTACACCATATTGAAGTGCTCCAGGTTTTTTCTTGAAAACGCTGGATTTCAAATCCTTCGTTGCTAAAAAGTCTTTTGGTTTTGCACCACATACTGGGCAACACTGATTGGAATTTGTACCAGTTAATATATTTAACACCTTACCATCTATTAACGTCATATGCAGATCATAGCTTACAGTCATGTGTTCACCATTAAGGTTGTATTCAAGAGGTGTCAAACTCTTAATTTGTGAATCCAAATTTGCTTTTTCAGCTAATATTTGATTTTTAGTTTCTTTGCTGAATTCGATTTTAATTGGCCTGCAAAATCTTACGGATTATGGAGTTCGATTATACCAAATTACTCTGTCTGAAGAATCAATTAATTTTAGTGGTATTTAAGTTGTTACAAATAAAGATTCATCCAACGATTCTGGTGCATCTCCTTCAAATTTCTGTTTGTACATGCTCTGTCCTGTTGTTCCATCGAATCCATAGCTAGCAATTCATTTCATTTCATCGATATTTGCAATCTGATTTATAACATCTTCCTGCATTAAAATAATACGCCCAGCCGTGTGGTCAAGTATGTTTTGCAAGCTAACTTCCGCATTAGTTTCCGAAACAGTTATGCCAATTGGTCAGCATTTTAATTTCGCCTCATACACAGTATGATAGCTTGGATATATGTTGCAATGTCGATTTTTATTTAACAATCTAATGTTAATGTACTGCTGTTTACTAAACGAATTTTCCAATAAGAAAGTTAACGCTTCATCAGGAGTGAGTTGAAGTGGTTCAATGAAGCGAAGTTTTTTCCTAATTACACTTACTCTTGAAGATGATGATAGGCATTCCTTTAAAACATACGCCGTGTCGCCTTTACTTGATTTTTTTGCTGAAACTGCAGCAGCACGAATAAGTAGTTGGGTGTTGTGCTCCCGCTCTGTTGATAATTCAAAGGCCAATTTACGTTTCAAACGTTGACCTGCTTCATCATATTTTAAATGTGGACGTCCTAGCTTGCTGGCAGAAGCCCTCTTACAATCTTTGTTTTCAACTACCAATATCATTTTCGACGCAAGCCATTCAGAATGTTTTTCTTTGAATCTGCTCAACAGTCTGTTGCAATTTGGTAAATGTTTTCTAATAAAGCTACAAAAATTTACAACTTTCTTTTTCATTTCTTTGTTTTTGACTTCTTTTAACGTGTCTCTATTAATTTTTTAATAAATGTAGTTCGAAATACTGTCATCTTTTCGATCATTTGACTCCCATATTTGCAGCAATTCTTCATGGGAGAATTCATATTTTCCTTAAAAAATCCAATTTTCGAAAAAACGAGCAAAAATGAGCAAATAATTTGTATGACACATTTAAGAAGACATAATCACAATACATTTGGAACAGGTTTTGAGCAGAAGGCAGCGGAAGCCAAGAAGTTCTACTTCACGGAAAACATATATTTGATAATTTCTATGGAAGTAAACAGTACCACAAAACATAAAGTATGAATACACAATAGACAAATATACACACATTTTCTTTTTACAATATGCATTTACATACCTTGTTGATTGATTTCCATGATTTAAAAATAAAGTTTTTAGTTCACTTAAAATTTCACAGCCGATTTACTTGCAAGCTTTAAATTACATGTATCAAAACATAAACAAGCAGTTACAATCAGCTGACATTGAAAGCGCGCCAAAAATGTAGGGATGCCAACAGGCTGTTTTATTGTTACTTTTATATATATATGGATAATCTACGAATAGAAAAATAACTTATTTTACAGGAATAGATATATACAAATTTTGACTTTATGCCAAAAAAAACGCAATCTGTCCCATTGTGCATTGGTAAAACCTGAGGATGTTATCTTACCACCACTACACTTAAAGCTGGGATACATGAAACAATTTGTAAATAAATTGGATGTTAATAGCGAAGCTTTTCTTTATCTTAAAACTGTCTTCCCAAAATTAAATGAAGCTAAAATAAAAGCCGGTATTTATTACTTTGTTTTCATACGTACTTGCTTTTTTATTTTTTTAAATATGTGTATATAGGTATTTTCATTGGACCTCAAATTCGCAAATTTATGAACAAGTTAAGCTGTGTTGAGAAACGTGCATGGAAGAGTTTCGTAGCGCTATGTGATAATTTCCTTGGGAACAACAGAAGCGACGACTACATCACGGTTGTAAACGAATTTTTAAGTGCATATGGTGAAATGGGTTGCAACATGTCGATAAAAGTTCATTTCTTGCATTCGCATTTGGACTTCTTCCCACATAATCTAGGACAGTTCAGAGATGAACAAGGCGAACACTTCCACCAAGAAATGGCTACGATCGAAAAACGTTTCGAAGGAAAAAACAAAATAAATATGATGGCAGAATATTGCTGGTCAGTACAACGCGAAACTGATGATGCTGACCTAAGGAAAAAACGGTCAAAATAGCACTTTTGATCTATATATTTTCATTTCATTAAAATTTATTAGTAAATTAAGTTCGTTGTAAATTTTTGCAAAAATTTCGTTCTTATAAAAATAAAAAAAAAACTCATTTTCATTTAATAATATTTATTAGTAAATTAAGTTCGTTGTAAATTTTTGCAAAAATTTCGTTCTTATAAAAAGTAAAATAACTCAGTCTCTTTTTGGCCGATTTTTTAAAAGAAACATTCGTTGAACTCGGTATTAAACGCAATCAAAACTCATTTTGTGTTTTTATAAAATAGTGTGTGAAAATATCGCCAAGGTCAAAAAAAAAAAAAAAAAGAAGAAAAAGGGTGGCAAAATTTTAGTTTGTTGTGCAAAAACAAGTAAATTTCTTCAGCTTTATTAAAACGTCTATATATCTTTCAAAAGGTATGAGTTTCTTCTTTCATAAGCCGTTCTTAGAATGATTCGATCCAATTTTAATAAGAGCTCAAATAAAGCCTCATTTACAGTTGCCAAAAATAAAAGTAAAAGACAATGTGCATTTTGTCGTAATAATGGTCACTAAATATTTACAGGCAATTCTTTTACTGCTTTGCCAATAAACAAGCGTTTTGAGTTAATTAAGAAGGAAAAAAGTTGCATTAATTGTCTTGAGAAAGGTCATTCGGTACCAAGCTGTTCCAAATCGCATTGCAGAGTTTGCCAGCGACCTCATCACACTCTTCTGCATTAATATGAGGTGACGTCACATCAATGTAATCCAGGTAGGATTGATAGCAATGTGATATTGCAAACATTGTCTTCCTCTGCCGCTGCTACGCCAGCACCCGCACTTTACGGAAATAAACGCTCCTCTTATCACGTATCGAGCATTAACGACGTTGTTGTTTTGGCTACTGCCCTTGTCAAAATTAAAGACCGCAGCGGAAAGGACCACTTAGTAAGGGCTCTTCTAGACTCAGGTTCACAATTGAATTTTATAAGTGAAGAATCTCCAACTCAAGAGGGAATTTAAAAATCGAAATTTATCAGGCATTGGACAAGTTAATACGAGTTTAAGGCACAAGGTTAATACAACCGTGAAATCGAGAATCAATAGTTATCAATTACAAGCAGAATTTTGGGTCATTAAATCAATTTCGAATTACCAACCAGGGCCCTATTGCACCAACCACTTAGCACTTTTCACTTTGCAAATTTTTCATAACAGGATTTTTTGAAAAGTAAAGTTGATATGTGTTGCACTTTAAACTTATCAATGCGCTTATCAACTTGTCAAAACTGACGAGCTCTTTGGATAAGTTGATTTGATAGGCGTTGCACCAACAATTTCTTTTACTTTGCAAATAGAGAAAACTGTTCCAAACATGTGCTAAGCGCTCTCAATGAGAAGAGGAGCAAAGCAATGTACGTTTCAATAATAATTCTCAGTGTCTCTTTTGCTATTGAGAGTGTTATGTCGCGTGCACAAAACAAAGCCAATAAATTGGCCGTTTTACAAGTTATAAAGGGAAAAAAAGTAAGTTTATTTTGATTATCATATGTAGAATGTATACATGAATATGCAATAAATATATTTTTTTATATTTAAGGATTATTTATAATGCAACTTGCAAAACGCAAAAGCAAGATGGTTGGACTGCAGTTCTAAAGACGGCACAATCGCTCGGATTAGCTGCTTCTAATCGCGAATGGACTTATGCCAGAGATAATTTATTTGGCCTTTGGAAGAGCCGAACTTTGGTAATTTTGTTAAAATGTGTTATTTTCAAAGAATTTTTGGTCGATTCTAGGAACAGCAATGAAATAAAAGCAAGTGAGTGAAATTTGTTTAAATGTACAAACGGTATGTTGCCAGCTAAAGCAACAAAATTGCAAGAGTATTTTCGCAGTTTTGTTGTTTACACCGTTATTCGCGGCGACGATTAAATTATTGTTATTCGTTAGATTTTTTGCTGCAGCTAATATTTATTTTCAATAAGAATCAATTCTTACTTTGTGTACATGTTTTTTGTTTTTTTTAATCATTAGTTAGTTATAATTTAAAAATTCGCTTCATTTTAGGCGAAAAGGGACAATGCCAAGAGGACAGGCACTGCGGGTGGCAAAAACGTATTGCTGGATGAAGTCGACAACTGCATACTTGACATTTTGGGTAATGAGTCGACAGTTGTTCAGGGTCTCGGCCAGCCCGAAAGCGATGGAGTGTCCTCCAATTTGGACAATATATTGGAACAAATCCAACCAGAAAGGACGAGAACAACCAACAGGAAAAGAACATATAATTTACGAGATAGACATGAGGGGTTGAAGCTTGAACTCTTAGAAACTGAAATCTACAAAAATAAGCTAAAAATATTGTCATTAGAAAAAATGTTAGGTTTGAAACGATCGAAATTCACAGCGAATTTGGAGAAGGAGTCAATGAATGAAAATGAGAAAACTCCTTCATTAAGTCCGCTTTTGACGTTTTAATAATAATTTTTAGTATACTATATGTATATTAGTTGAATTATTATTTTTTTTTCTTTGTTTTTTCGGAAAATTTAATAATAAAAGAATTTAAGTTTAAAATATATATATATATAAATCGAAATAAAATAGAAAATGTGTACAAATTAAAGTTTCGTAAAGTTCATAACCGGTAAACTCGTGGGTAGGGCAGTCATTTGTAATAAAGTTTCTTAAAAATAACAAACTAATCACTAAACCAATTTAGCAGATTTCGGAGCCTTTCACAATTGTTTAGTGACTCCGTGTTCTGAAAGGATTCTTCTGAAGAGTCATTTTCATTTGCTCCATCCACGATTCCTTCGTCATAATCCACATCATTTTGTGCATCTATTTGACAAATGTTGTGGAAAATGCAGCACATTATTATTATCTTCGCTGCTTCTTCTGGCTGCAACCGTAAATGGTTCAAGCAAGGAAACTTTTCTTTAAGGATACCTGTAAAAATAACTTGGCTATAAAAATCTTAAAAAGCATATGCCTAAAAGTCATACCGAAACAATTTTCAATAATCCTCCTTGTTTTTTTATGCGCTCTGTTAAAAAGTTGCTCTTGTGGCGACGTCGGATTGTTGCGCAAAGGAGGAATTAGCCAATCCAGTAACGGATAAGCACTATCTCCTAAAATTACGGCATTAGGGAATGGACGGAATCCGTTTTCAAATCTGCCGAACAACTCAGAATTACGTAAAACTCTGGCATCGTGCACACTCCCTGGCCAATTACAATTTATGAAAATTAGGTCCACAAACCATCATTGCATTAATCGCATGATTTCCATGCCGATTCACAAATTGTTCCTCGTTAACGCTAGGCGCGTCTATATCAATCATCGTTCCGTCAATGCACCCGGCGACTTGCGGAAATCCACCAATATTAAAAAACTTTGTGGCGATATTTTGATTTTCTGGTATTTGCCACTCGATATATAACTCTGCACACCGTTGATTTGTGAACCCCATGCATTTGCGCAATTCCATGATATTGGCCACCATTACCTAACCAGTGCAGAGTGGTTAATAATTGCTGCAGGGGGTTTAAGCACATATTACGCTTACTAGTGTATTGCAGATGCGCTCCTATTTTTAACAAAATCTTTTCAATTTGGCTACGAGTTAGCCTAAAATTTTCTACCACGCCAATATCCATATTGTAATTGATTCTTTCCTTTGTAACACGCGAATTGTGCGAATGTTCGTCTTCAAAAATATTAAAAAGTTCGAATCGAAGCATTTTGTTATTGGTTTTTTTTACTCTTAATATTTCACGAAGCATGAAGCACGTGCTCGAGTGCTTAAGCACCGATTAATCGTTCAAACTAAACTTATCATTGTTATGATAGGTGAAATTATTTTTAGCAAAACAATGCAAAACTTAGAAAATTGAGAGAAGAGAAGTGATAAGTAAAAGTTGTTGGTGCAACGAAATGCTTACAAAATTTGTTAATTTGCAAAACTTATTCCTTTTCCGCCAAGCTCTTTTCACTTTGCATTTCAACTTTTGGTGCAACGCTTATCAATAGCATTGAGTGACATTTTACTTAGCAATACCCAATTGAGTGACTCTCACTTATCAAGTTGGTGCAACAAAAAACTTTGCGAAGTTTTGATAATTTGCTAAAATGCTAATGATAAGTGGTTGGTGCAATAGGGCCCTGAAGTTAATTTCCAATTTAGTACTTGGCATGCTCCAGAGAATATTGAGCTTGCCGACCCTCAATTTAATAAGCGTCAAAGAGTCGATCTGCTTGTTGGGGCTGACATATTCTTTGAATTATTATCGGTGGGTCAAATAAAATTAGAAGAATCATTACCCACCCTTCAAAAGACTCTGCTTGATTGGATAGTGTCAGGTTGTTTCAAACAAAATAATGACATTGAAAATGGAGCATGTAATTTGACAAATAAAAGTAGCGAAGTGGCACTAGTCTCGTTGGATGAGACTGTGAAAAAATGCTGGGAAATCGCGGAAAGCCCAGGCGTATCTAAGAAAATTTGTAAAGAATTTAATGATTGTGAAGCTCATTTCGTAACAAACACGAAATTACTTCCAAGTGGTCGTTTCGAGGTTCGCCTCCCATTCAAGAGGGACCCATCAGAACTTGGTTCATCTTATGAAGTAGCAAAACACCCATATTTATCTCTTGAGCGTATACTTTCGAAGACACCTGACGTTCGGTTAATGTACAATGAGTTTATGGTAGCATATTTGTCGCTAGGCCACATGTCGCAAGTTACAAACGTAATACCAACAGGCTCACAATATTTTATACCCTACCAAGTCGTAGTAAAATAAGATAGCTTACCGACAGAACTGAGAGTCGTATTTGACGCTTCTTCAAAGTCTTCTACGCACATGTCTCTAAATGAGATGCTGATGGCCGGGCCCACTATTCAACCAGAGCTCTACACTACGCTGTTGAAATTTCGTTGTCATAAATTCGCCATCACAGCTGACATTACAAAAATGTATAGACAAGTGCAGGTACATGAAGAAGACAGAAAGTACCAATTACTTTTGTGGCGTGAAACGCCGAATATGCCAATACAAACATATAAACATAATACGGTGACATATGGCACATTGCCAGCATTATTTCTGGCTATTCGATGTCTGAATGGACTCGGAAACATAAATCGAAATACCATGCCTACTAGTTCAAGGGTAATCCAAGAAGATTTTTATGTCGATGATTTGTTGTCAGGTGGTGAAACATTGGACGAGCTTAAGATAATACAAACCGAGGTAGAGAAATGTTCCGACTTAGCTGGTTTCAAGTTGACGAAAGGTATTCTAATCACGACTTTCTTAAAAATAACACAGTGCTACAAAAAAGAATGAAGTCGAAATACCTGGGAAGTGATGTTATTTTCCTTGTAGGTCTTATCGAGTAGAACGAGAATCCAATTTTGGAATTTGTCAAACACCTGCAAAATCTCGACTTAACCTTAAAAAACCGATTTTTCGTGCTTTTGCGCACTTCTTAGCCCATATCTTAGCTAATTAACCGATTTTCATTCTAAGAAAGAAGAAACTCAGACCTTTTGAAAGATATATAGACGTCTTAATAAAGCTGAAGAAATTTACTTGTTTTTGCACAACAAACTTAAATTTTGCCACCCTTTTTCTTCTTTTTTTGACTTTGGCGATATTTTCACACACTATTTTATAAAAACACAAAATGAGTTTTGATTAGATTCAAAGAGTTCAACGAATGTTTCCTTTAAAAAATCGGCCAAAAAGTGACTCAGTTATTTTACTTTTTATAAGAACGAAATTTTTGCAAAAATTTGCTTCTGTTGTTCCCAAGGAAATTATCACTTAATTTTTGAGTTTTTACTCAATTTTGAAGTCTTCATAAATTTCCGTTATGCTGAAGTGCACGTGTTGTTTATCTTTTGTTGTGTTTGCTGTTAAATTGGATAAAAATCGTGGTAAAGTAAAACTAAAATGTGCGACACGCGTAATAATTTTTGCTACATTTGTGGCTTTTTTACGGATACAAGTCATCGGCGTGATTTTAAAAATAATATTGGTGTTGTAAAAATATATAACAAGATTTTCTGAAGGTTTTATAGTGCGAGTCGCTGGTACGAGCCATAATTTATTTGTGAATATTGCTGCACAACATTAAAAAAATTTAAAGTTCAACAACCAATTAATTTGCCATTTTCTGTGCCTATGACTTGGCATCATCACGCATATCATAAACAAGACGATTGCTATTTTTGCAAAACAAACGTTTCAGGTCACGATTTTAAATCGCGGAAAAACGTAAAGTATGCGAATGTTGTTACGGTTACAAAACCAAAATACTTAAATGCCGAAGTGCCTACAAAAAGTGAGTCAATTGGTGCTGCTGAAACATATTTAGTATAGGAAGAATTCCTTCATTGTAAATCAAAATCAACGGAAAGGCATTTGGTTTCAAATTCTGTTTTCGCCGATCTCGTGCGTGATTTGCATTTATCGAAACGAGAATCTGAAGTCCACGGTTCGCGACTAAAGCAGTGGAATTTAGTGGAAAAATATTTTCAAATAACATCGGGTAGAAAAAGCGACCGCACTTTGATACTTAGAGAAAGTTTTAAAACTGATGGCAATGACTGTGGTCTAGTACATTGTGTAAGTGTACCCAAATTATTTTCGGCTTTAAATTATAATTATAATGCAGATGAATGGCGACTTTTCATTGATGGATCGTGTAAAAGTATGTAACCTAAAAAAAAAAATACATTCGTGTTCCCTTAATGAAGTATGTAATGTCACCCTTAGGTTTAAAAGCTGTGTTATTTCACAATGAAAATCTCTTACCATCAGTTCAATCGCATGTGGGGTTAACAAGAAAGAAACGTATGAAATGATGGAAAAAATTGTACGGTTGATCGACTATGCCACGCATAAATGGAAAGTCATCGCTGACTTAAGTGTTGACAATTTTATTTGGCATGCAAGGTGGATACACAAAATATCCTTGCTACCTTTGTGAATGGGATAGTCGGGCATCCAATCGCTATGATCGCAAAGCATGGCCATCTCGAGAGTCACATCAGATAGGTAAGAAAAACGTTTTAAGCCTCCCATTGGTAAAATCTGAGGATGTTATCTTACCACCACTATACTTAATGCTGGAATACATGAAACAATTTGTAAAGAAATTGGATGTTAATAGCGAAGCTTTTCTTCATCTTAAAACTGTTTTCCCAACATTAAATGAAGCTAAAATAAAAGCCGGTATTTATTACTTTGTTTTCATACGTACTTGTTTTTTTATTTTTTTTTTTAAATATGTGTATATATTTCTTTTTAAATATGTGTATATAGGTATTTTCATTGGACCTCAAATTCGCAAAATTATGAGCGACGTTACCTTTATGAACAAGTTAAGCTGTGTTGAGAAACGTGCATGGAAGAGTTTCGTAGCGCTATGTGATAATTTCCTTGGGAACAACAGAAGCGACGACTACATCACGGTTGTAAACGAATTTTTAAGTGCATATGGTGAAATGCGTTGCAACATGTCGATAAAAGTTCATTTCTTGCATTTGCATTTGGACTTCTTCCCACATAATCTAGGACAGTTCAGTGATGAACAAGGCGAACACTTCCACCAAGAAATGGCTACGATCGAAAAACGTTTCGAAGGAAAAAAAAAAATAAATATGATGGCAGAATATTGCTGGTCAGGACAACGCGAAACTGACGATGCTGACCTAAGGAAAAAACGGCCATAAAAGCACTTTTGATCTATATATTTTCATTTAATAATATTTATTAGTAAATTAAGTTCGTTGTAAATTTTTGCAAAAATTTCGTTCTTATAAAAAGTAAAATAACTCAGTCTCTTTTTGGCCGATTTTTTAAAAGAAACATTCGTTGAACTCAGTATAAAACGTACTCTTTGAATCTAATCAAAACTCATTTTGTGTTTTTATAAAATAGTGTGTGAAAATATCGCCAAATTCAAAAAAAGAAGAAAAAGGGTAGCAAAATTTAAGTTTGTTGTGCAAAAACAAGTAAATTTCTTCAGCTTTATTAAAACGTCTATATATCTTTCAAAAGGTCTGAGTTTCTTCCTCTTAAACCGTTCTTAGAATGAACACGGAACGAGTGCTCCAAGCATTTTATTCGTCGTTGTCTGTCACTAGAGGTGAACGAAGACCACTCAATTAGATCGCATTGCAGAGTTTGCCAGCGACCTCATCACACTCTTCTGCATTAATATGAGGTGACGTCACATCAATGTAATCCAGGTAGGATTGATAGCAATGTGATATTGCAAACATTGTCTTCCTCTGCCGCTGCTACGCCAGCACCCGCACATTACGGAAATAAACGCTCCTCTTATCACGTATCGAGCATTAACGACGTTGTGGTTTTGGCTACTGCCCTTGTCAAAATTAAAGATCGCAGCGGAAAGGACCACTTAGTAAGGGCTCTTCTAGACTCAGGTTCACAATTGAATTTTATAAGTGAAGAATCTCCAACTCAAGAGGGAATTTAAAAATCGAAATTTATCAGGCATTGGACAAGTTAATACGAGTTTAAGGCACAAGGTTAATACAACCGTGAAATCGAGAATCAATAGTTATCAATTACAAGCAGAATTTTGGGTCATTAAATCAATTTCGAATTACCAACCTGAAGTTAATTTCCAATTTAGTACTTGGCATGCTCCAGAGAATATTGAGCTTGCCGACCCTCAATTTAATAAGCGTCAAAGAGTCGATCTGCTTGTTGGGGCTGACATATTCTTTGAATTATTATCGGTGGATCAAATAAAGTTAGAAGAATCATTACCCACCCTTCAAAAGACTCTGCTTGATTGGATAGTGTCAGGTTGTTTCAAACAAAATAATGACATTGAAAATAGAGCATGTAATTTGACAAATAAAAGTAGCGAAGTGGCACTAGTCTCGTTGGATGAGACTGTGAAAAAGTGCTGGGAAATCGAGGAAAGCCCAGGCGTATCTAAGAAAACTTGCAAAGAATTTATTGATGGTGAAGCTCATTTCGTAACAAATACGAAATTACTTCCAAGTGGTCGTTTCGAGGTTCGCCTCCCATTCAAGAGGGACCCATCAGAACTTGGTTCATCTTATGAAGTAGCAAAACACCGATATTTATCTCTTGAGCGTATACTTTCGAAGACACCTGACGTTCGTTTAATGTACAATGAATTTATGGTAGCATATTTGTCGCTAGGCCACATGTCGCAAGTTACAAACGTAATACCAACTGGCTCACATTATTTTATACCCTACCAAGTCGTAGTAAAATAAGATAGCTTACCGACAAAACTGAGAGTCGTATTTGACGCTTCTTCAAAGTCTTCTACGCACATGTCTCTAAATGAGATGCTGATGGCCGGGCCCACTGTTCAACCAGAGCTCTACACTACGCTGTTGAAATTTCGTTGTCATAAATTCGCCATCACAGCTGACATTACCAAAATGTATAGACAAGTGCAGGTACATGAAGAAGACAGAAAGTACCAATTACTTTTGTGGCGTGAAACGCCGAATATGCCAATACAAACATATAAACATAATACGGTGACATATGGCACATTGCCAGCATTATTTCTGGCTATTCGATGTCTGAATGGACTCGGAAACATAAATCGAAATACCATGCCTACTAGTTCAAGGGTAATCCAAGAAGATTTGTATGTCTATGATTTGTTGTCAGGTGGTGAAACATTGGACGAGCTTAAGATAATACAAACCGAGGTAGAGAAATGTTCCGACTTAGCTGGTTTCAAGTTGACGAAAG
Source organism: Philophylla caesio (assembly GCA_963971545.1). Lineage (NCBI taxonomy): Eukaryota > Metazoa > Arthropoda > Insecta > Diptera > Tephritidae > Philophylla > Philophylla caesio. Next base: position 113,762,334 of record OZ020604.1, on the reverse strand, counting down.
GTATTCTAATCAGGACTTTCTTAAAAATAACACAGTGCTACAAAAAAGAATGAAGTCGAAATACCTGGGAAGTGATGTTATTTTCCTTGTAGGTCTTATCGAGTAGAACGAGAATCCAATTTTGGAATTTGTCAAACACCTGCAAAATCTCGACTTAACCTTAAAAAACCGATTTTTCGTCCTTTTGCGCACTTCTTAGCCCTTATATTAGCTAATTAACCGATTTTCATTCTAAGAAAGAAGAAACTCAGACCTTTTGAAAGATATATAGACGTCTTAATAAAGCTGAAGAAATTTACTTGTTTTTGCACAACAAACTTAAATTTTGCCACCCTTTTTCTTCTTTTTTTGACTTTGGCGATATTTTCACACACTATTTTATAAAAACACAAAATGAGTTTTGATTAGATTCAAAGAGTTCAACGAATGTTTCCTTTAAAAAATCGGCCAAAAACTGACTCAGTTATTTTACTTTTTATAAGAACTAAATTTTTGCAAAAATTTGCTTCTGTTGTTCCCAAGGAAATTATCACTTAATTTTTGAGTTTTTACTCAATTTTGAAGTCTTCATAAATTTCCGTTATGCTGAAGTGCATGTGTTGTTTATCTTTTGTTGTGTTTGCTGTTAAATTGGATAAAAATTGTTGTAAAGTAAAACTAAAATGTGCGACACGCGTAATAATTTTTGCTACATTTGTGGCTTTTTTACGGATACAAGTCATCGGCGTGATTTTAAAAATAATATTGGTGTTGTAAAAATATATAACAAGATTTTCTGAAGGTTTTATAGTGCGAGTCGCTGGTACGAGCCAGAATTTATTTGTAAATATTGCTGCACAACATTAAAAAAATTTAAAGTTCAACAACCAATTACTTTGCCATTTTCTGTGCCTATGACTTGGCATCATCACGCATATCATAAACAAGACGATTGCTATTTTTGCAAAACAAACGTTTCAGGTCACGATTTTAAATCGCGGAAAAACGTAAAGTATGCGAATGTTGTTACGGTTACAAAACCAAAATACTTAAATGCCGAAGTGCCTACAAAAAGTGAGTCAATTGATGCTGCTGAAACATATTTAGTATAGGAAGAATTCCTTCATTGTAAATCAAAATCAACGGAAAGGCATTTGGTTTCAAATTCTGTTTTCGCCGATCTCGTGCGTGATTTGCATTTATCGAAACGAGAATCTGAAGTCCACGGTTCACGACTAAAGCAGTGGAATTTAGTGGAAAAATATTTTCAAATAACATCGGGTAGAAAAAGCGACCGCACTTTGATACTTAGAGAAAGTTTTAAAACTGATGACAATGACTGTGATCTAGTACATTGTGTAAGTGTACCCAAATTATTTTCGGCTTTAAATTATAATTATAATGCAGATGAATGGCGACTTTTCATTGATGGATCGTGTAAAAGTATGTACCCTAAAAAAAAAAAATACATTCGTGTTCCCTTAATGAAGTATGTAATGTCACCCTTAGGTTTAAAAGCTGTGTTATTTCATAATGAAAATCGCTTACCATCAGTTCAATCGCGTATGGGGTTAACAAGAAAGAAACGTATGAAATGATGGAAAAAATTGTACGGTTGATCGACTATGCCACGCATAAATGGAAAGTCATCGCTGACTTAAGTGTTGACACTTTTATTTGGCATGCAAGGTGGATACACAAAATATCCTTGCTACCTTTGTGAATGGGATAGTCGGGCATCCAATCGCTATGATCGCAAAGCATGGCCATCTCGAGAGTCACATCAGATAGGTAAGAAAAACGTTTTAAGCCTCCCATTGGTAAAATCTGAGGATGTTATCTTACCACCACTATACTTAATGCTGGGATACATGAAACAATTTGTAAAGAAATTGGATGTTAATAGCGAAGCTTTTCTTCATCTTAAAACTGTTTTCCCAAAATTAAATGAAGCTAAAATAAAAGCCGGTATTTATTACTTTGTTTTCATACGAACTTGTTTTTTTTTATTTTTTTTTAAATATGTGTATATATTTTTTTTAAATATGTGTATATAGGTATTTTCATTGGACCTCAAATTCGCAAAATTATGAGCGACGTTACCTTTATGAACAAGTTAAGCTGTGTTGAGAAACGTGCATGGAAGAGTTTCGTAGCGCTATGTGATAATTTCCTTGGGAACAACAGAAGCGACGACTACATCACGGTTGTAAACGAATTTTTAAGTGCATATGGTGAAATGGGTTGCAACATGTCGATAAAAGTTCATTTCTTGCATTCGCATTTGGACTTCTTCCCACATAATCTAGGACAGTTCAGAGATGAACAAGGCGAACACTTCCACCAAGAAATGGCTACGATCGAAAAACGTTTCGAAGGAAAAAACAAAATAAATATGATGGCAGAATATTGCTGGTCAGTACAACGCGAAACTGACGATGCTGACCTAAGGAAAAAACGGCCATAAAAGCACTTTTGATCTATATATTTTCATTTAATAATATTTATTGGTAAATTAAGTTCGTTGTAAATTTTTGCAAAAATTTCGTTCTTATAAAAAGTAAAATAACTCAGTCTCTTTTTGGCCGATTTTTTAAAAGAAACATTCGTTGAACTCAGTATAAAACGTACTCTTTAAATCTAATCAAAACTCAATGTGTGAAAATATCGCCAAAGTCAAAAAAAGAAGAAAAAGGGTAGCAAAATTTAAGTTTGTTGTGCAAAAACAAGTAAATTTCTTCAGCTTTATTAAAACGTCTATATATCTTTCAAAAGGTCTGAGTTTCTTCCTCTTAAACCGTTCTTAGAATGAACACGGAACGAGTGCTCCAAGCATTTTATTCGTCGTTGTCTGTCACTAGAAGTGAACGAAGACCACTCAATTAGATCGCATTGCAGAGTTTGCCAGCGACCTCATCACACTCTTCTGCATTAATATGAGGTGACGTCACATCAATGTAATCCAGGTAGGATTGATAGCAATGTGATATTGCAAACACCCGCACATTACGGAAATAAACGCTCCTCTTATCACGTATCGAGCATTAACGACGTTGTGGTTTTGGCTACTGCCCTTGTCAAAATTAAAGATCGCAGCGGAAAGGACCACTAAGTAAGGGCTCTTCTAGACTCAGGTTCACAATTGAATTTTATAAGTGAAGAATCTCCAACTCAAGAGGAAATTTAAAAATCGAAATTTATCAGGCATTGGACAAGTAATACGAGTTTAAAGCACAAGGTTAATACAACCGTGAAATCGAGAATCAATAGTTATCAATTACAAGCAGAATTTTGGGTCATTAAATCAATTTCGAATTACCAACCTGAAGTTAATTTCCAATTTAGTACTTGGCATGCTCCAGAGAATATTGAGCTTGCCGACCCTCAATTTAATAAGCGTCAAAGAGTCGATCTGCTTGTTGGGGCTGACATATTCTTTGAATTATTATCGGTGGGTCAAATAAAATTAGAAGAATCATTACCCACCCTTCAAAAGACTCTGCTTGATTGGATAGTGTCAGGTTGTTTCAAACAAAATAATGACATTGAAAATGGAGCATGTAATTTGACAAATAAAAGTAGCGAAGTGGCACTAGTCTCGTTGGATGAGACTGTGAAAAAATGCTGGGAAATCGAGGAAAGCCCAGGCGTATCTAAGAAAACTTGCAAAGAATTTATTGATGGTGAAGCTCATTTCGTAACAAATACGAAATTACTTCCAAGTGGTCGTTTCGAGGTTCGCCTCCCATTCAAGAGGGACCCATCAGATCTTGGTTCATCTTATGAAGTAGCAAAACACCGATATTTATCTCTTGAGCGTATACTTTCGAAGACACCTGACGTTCGGTTAATGTACAATGAGTTTATGGTAGCATATTTGTCGCTAGGCCACATGTCGCAAGTTACAAACGTAATACCAACTGGCTCACATTATTTTATACCCTACCAAGTCGTAGTAAAATAAGATAGCTTACCGACAAAACTGAGAGTCGTATTTGACGCTTCTTCAAAGTCTTCTACGCACATGTCTCTAAATGAGATGCTGATGGCCGGGCCCACTGTTCAACCAGAGCTCTACACTACGCTGTTGAAATTTCGTTGTCATAAATACGCCATCACAGCTGACATTACCAAAATGTATAGACAAGTGCAGGTACATGAAGAAGACAGAAAGTACCAATTACTTTTGTGGCGTGAAACGCCGAATATGCCAATACAAACATATAAACATAATACGGTGACATATGGCACATTGCCAGCATTATTTCTGGCTATTCGATGTCTGAATGGACTCGGAAATATAAATCGAAATACCAGCCTACTAGTTCAAGGGTAATCCAAGAAGATTTTTATGTCTATGATTTGTTGTCAGGTGGTGAAACATTGGACGAGCTTAAGATAATACAAACCGAGGTAGAGAAATGTTCCGACTTAGCTGGTTTCAAGTTGACGAAAGGTATTCTAATCACGACTTTCTTAAAAATAACACAGTGCTACAAAAAAGAATGAAGTCGAAATACCTGGGAAGTGATGTTATTTTCCTTGTAGGTCTTGTCGAGTAGAACGAGAATCCAATTTTGGAATTTGTCAAACACCTGCAAAATCTCGACTTAACCTTAAAAAACCGATTTTTCGTCCTTTTGCGCACTTCTTAGCCCTTATATTAGCTAATTAACCGATTTTCATTCTAAGAAAGAAGAAACTCAGACCTTTTGAAAGATATATAGACGTCTTAATAAAGCTGAAGAAATTTACTTGTTTTTGCACAACAAACTTAAATTTTGCCACCCTTTTTCTTCTTTTTTTGACTTTGGCGATATTTTCACACACTATTTTATAAAAACACAAAATGAGTTTTGATTAGATTCAAAGAGTTCAACGAATGTTTCCTTTAAAAAATCGGCCAAAAACTGACTCAGTTATTTTACTTTTTATAAGAACGAAATTTTTGCAAAAATTTGCTTCTGTTGTTCCCAAGGAAATTATCACTTAATTTTTGAGTTTTTACTCAGTTTTGAAGTCTTCATAAATTTCCGTTATGCTGAAGTGCACGTGTTGTTTGTCTTTTGTTGTGTTTGCTGTTAAATTGGATAAAAATCGTGGTAAAGTAAAACTAAAATGTGCGACACGCGTAATAATTTTTGCTACATTTGTGGCTTTTTTACGGATAGAAGTCATCGGCGTGATTTTAAAAATAATATTGGTGTTGTAAAAATATATAAAAAAATTTTCTGAAGGTTTTATAGTGCGAGTCGCTGGTACGAGCCAGAATTTATTTGTGAATATTGCTGCACAACATTAAAAAAATTTAAAGTTCAACAACCAATTACTTTGCCATTTTCTGTGCCTATGACTTGGCATCATCACGCATATCATAAACAAGACGATTGCTATTTTTGCAAAACAAACGTTTCAGGTCACGATTTTAAATCGCGGAAAAACGTAAAGTATGCGAATGTTGTTACGGTTACAAAACCAAAATACTTAAATGCCGAGGTGCCTACAAAAAGTGAGTCAATTGATGCTGCTGAAACATATTTAGTATAGGAAGAATTCCTTCATTGTAAATCAAAATCAACGGAAAGGCATTTGGTTTCAAATTCTGTTTTCGCCGATCTCGTGCGTGATTTGCATTTATCGAAAGGAGAGTCTGAAGTCCACGGTTCACGACTAAAGCAGTGGAATTTAGTGGAAAAATATTTTCAAATAACATCGGGTAGAAAAAGCGACCGCACTTTGATACTTAGAGAAAGTTTTAAAACTGATGGCAATGACTGTGATCTAGTACATTGTGTAAGTTGTACAGTCGTACTTCAGACATTTCCACCCGCAATACGATTTTTTTATTATATTCTTTCATTATTTAATGTATTAAATAATCACCCTGTACTCGATGAACGGAAAAAAAATAATGACAGTAGTGGTATTTATGGCGCTGCTGCGCCATAAATCAAACTAGTCGTGACATCTGTCAAAAGCCACTAGTGTCAAACCACTTCCGTTTAGCTTTGCCGATCCTTTCCAATCCAGCCGCCGTCGAGTAAAGAAGTGTTTAATAAATCTGCATACATAAAGCGTTAAATCTTCTTAAAGTCAGAATTTCTTTTGTTGTGTAAATAAATCCATCTTCTACTACTATTTTGTGTTTCGAGTGCCATAAGGCCATATCCAGATTTTCGTAGGAGAAGAAAATATTTTCCGGTAAGAAATTCTAAGCTTAATTAAACTATATACGAGTATATATATATATAATTGTCTTGTGATAATTTGTCCCTGTAGGTTCACTGTAAAGGAACATTGAAGTAAAAAGCATTGAGCTAGAATTAAACTTGCACTACTTGCACCTCAACTACAATAACGCCAGGAGAAGAAATCACGGCAATTCGACCGTCCCATGTGGTAACCCACGTGGGGCGAAACATTAAAAATATATAGCCAAAAGAAAAATGCTAATGCTAACATAATATTCGAGCTAAAATTTAGTTGAAGAAAAAAAAAAAGAAAAAAAAACAAAAAGGAGAAATCTTAAAGTAAATACAAATTAAAAAGGAACGAGAAGTTGTCAGAGAATTTTTAGGCAGACGCATGCGAATGCGTACATATATAATATATGTATATATATATATATGTATATATAAATTTTTTTTTGTATATATGATCGTATTAGTTAAATTAATGAATGAACTCCGAAAAACTCCTTTAGTTTAATATTGCTATTTATGTATATAGGTATACAAATATAAGTGGAACAAAAAAAAAAAAAAACATATATGTATATATGCAGGTTAGAATAATCATATAAATAAATAACTTTATAATGTTTTGCTGAATCCCGTGTGCGTATTTTGTTCGAAACTCATGCGATTTGCGTTGGTTGGATTTTTACAGTCTTTGAATTAAGATTCGGAGGCATCACTAAAATTTGGGGCTTTATTTCTACCGAAAAAGCCATGGTTGGGCGGGCAAGGGACAGCAATAAAAATAAAGCTGCTGTCATGCAGGTTTGAGGATGAAGGCATAGGAGCCGTGAAGCATATACGTACATACGTTTACTCGTGTGTATAGGAATTCATAATAGCTATTTAGGAATTCAGTAGGTTGTATGGTTCATATAGTGTGCAATTTCTTTATTTATTTCGTTTATCTTCCCACCTTTTTAGTCTTTGAAGTTACGTTTAGTAACCCACGCAACTGAAGCTGCGGGCCATTGCCAGTGCACACTGATAAGATACTACTAGGACTATCCAGAAAAAGTGGTGTAAAGGCAAATTCAAAGGGGAAGTTCATAACAGAAATAAAATGGCGCCCAACGTGGGGCCCGAAATTCGAATGTGAAGTATTTGTAAATGCTTTCGAAAAGAAACTAGTGGGTCTCAATTCCGTCCGAATTGTCGGTCTGATTTTTTCTTAGTTTTTGTTTGTTTGGATACCTGGAAATTCAGAGCACTAGGACAGCTATATGCTTTAGTATCTGACCATGTATTTAATGATTAATTAATTTTTTTTTGATTTGTTGTCGTTGTATTAGTATCAGCTTTGGAACAGCTTTTCATGAGAGATATATGCTTATCATAATTGACCACTGGTAGGAATGCAATAAAAGCAATAAATCGTAGTGTGAATTATACACAAACTTCGAGTTGAAGCATAAATTGGTTTTTTGGAACTTTTGTATACTCAAGCTACATGCTAGTGTGCTTACCAGAGATTTAATTTATGTTTTCGAAAATTGAAGTCTCTGGAAAAATAAAGCGACCATAAACTAAAACTGTTTTCTAAATGGCTGTAGAAAAAAATGAATAGATAGGAAGGCTCAAGAATCTTTGGAAGTTTAAGGATATTTTAGTCCTTTAACCAGATTTCGAGTTGATACTGGCCAATCTGTGTTTTCATCTTCTCGCACCGCCAACCAAGTCCATGACGAGTAGAACAAAATATAATACCGTATTTTGAAGTTTTAACCAATACAATTTTTGTTGTGGTTTTTTTTTTCTCGGTTATTTCACGCTAATATTTTTTTTTGAAGATTATTATTGAATTTATTAGTTTTAATTAATATAAACTCATTGAGGATAATGTCTGTACGCCGAAGCATTGACAACTTGCCATTGCAAGTAAACTTATGTACGATTTGTCGGGGTATTTATTCCGAAGCTGATGACGTTCTAAGAACTGCTTGTGCACATCGATTCCATCGAGCTTGTCTCTTGGATTGGCTAAACAGCAATTCAAGTTGTCCCCAGTGTAGAACTAGATGTAACAGCAAGGATTTCTCCCGGAGCGGCCCTCGAACCAGATCCCAGCCGACACCAATCAACAATGAAGGACGTACGAACATGAATTTACAATCTCAAAGAAATTTACAACAAGAGAACTTAGACATTCCAGGAGCGGCAAGTGTGCCTTTGGAAGAGCAGACGGTAAGCCAAGGCCGAACAGCCAGCTCAAAGGAAAGTAACGACGATGAAGAAACGCGGTTACGTAACATGGTTAGCGCTGTAATTTCGGCAAGACAGGCAGCAGTGTTTGAAGATCTTAATGAACGCGTAGCACAAATTGTGGAGCAAAGGCTAGAAGAAACTTTGACCAATGTTTTAGGAAGATTAAACCTTAACACAGGTCCGAACGATGCCCCCCAAGCTCAAGTATCACAAACTGTAGCTGCAAACGCACCGCCAATTAATACTCCTCTTAGATTTAATATAAATTCTGAAAACTCAACACCAATTTGGGCTCGCGATAATTTTAATAATCAAGATAATTTTCCCAGACAGATAGACCAATTCAGATTCAGTAACATTTCTAGCGTTCCGAACACAGGCAGAATAGCCCAGCTTATAGCCAATTGGGACATAAAGTTTGATGGTTCTCCAAACCTGTCGGTAGAAAACTTCCTTTACCGAATAGAATCGCAAGTAATAGATACGTTAGGTGGAAACTTTAACTTAGTGTGCGAACACGTTCAAAGCCTATTCATCAAGGATGCTAAGGACTGGTATTGGCGTTACCGTCGGTCAGTCGAACGAGTGACATGGCCAACACTGTGTCAAGCACTTCGAACACACTTTCAAGAACACAAAACTGATACAGAAATAAAAGAATTAATTCGAGCTAGAAAACAAGGACTTAGCGAAAGTTTTGACGATTTTCGAAATGCAATTCTGAAGTTGGCAGAGGGCTTACAAATCCCTTTACCTGAATTAGAGCTCGTGGAAATCCTTCAAAGGAATTTACGACCTCGCATTCGTCAACAACTATTGTATGTAACCGTATCCTCACTCGCAGAATTGCGTAAATTGTGTTTAAAAGGTGAAAATCTAATAAACGATATTGCAAAATCAAACTCGCCCACAGGACCTACACAAAATCAGCGTCAGTTACCCCGTCGTCATATAAATGAACTTTTTGATGGTAAAAATCCCGTTGATGAATTAGACGAAGCAGTTGAGATCGATGGAATAAGCAAAAACTCAAACAGGACAAACTTAGTGTGTTGGAATTGTCAGGCGGAAGGCCACCGATATTTCGATTGTCTCGCAGAAAGAAAAATATTTTGCTACGGCTGCGGTTTTCCGGGAATCTATAAGCCCAATTGCACTAAATGCCATTCGGAAAACTTACTAAAGAGCGAGGTTCTCAGCCAGAATCCTCGCTACGACACAAAACGGAAGACATAGAAAAAATACTCATACGCCACGACGCACATAATACCCAAAATACCCGAAGTCCGCTTTTAACAAATATAGTACCCTATGATGTTCGTCTAAATAATTACAACAAAATACGTTCAAGAATTTTTGATAACGAAAATGATAGAAATCATTTCACTCAGAGCCGTTCTTCTAATCGAATAAAACACTTTTGGAAAAACGTGATGTCAAACAGGAAAACTGTAAGCAAGTTTATTTATTCAATTAAAAAAAAGTCTAACGATATACGACCATACGCGGAAGTTGAAATTTTTGGTGAAAACTATTTAGGACTTCTTGATAGCGGAGCGCAGGTTTCGTGTCTAGGGAGCTCATTGGCAGATAGAATAAGCCAGAAAAGGGAACCGCGGCAACACACAACTTCCATTTATACAGCCGATGGAAATAATCAAATTGTATTTGGTATCATTGAACTAGATGTAAAATTTAAAAACGAATGTAAGAAAATAAATTTCTATATTATTCCGAGCATCACCCAAAAGGTAATTTTAGCAGTAGATTTTTGGGGAAAATTCCAAATCGCCCCAAATGTTATACTGGAGATCAGTAGTGTTTCTAAAGAGTATTGTGGTGGTGAAGAAACCATTGCCTTAACTAATCAGCAGAAGCGTCAGCTTAATTTTGTTATAAACCTTTTTCCAAATTCCGAAAAGGAAGGATTAGGAAAAACTCGTTTAATCGAACATATCATTGAGCTTGAGCCTAATTCGCGCCCTATCAAGCAGAGGTGGTTTCCGATATCACCAGCTGTAGAAAAGGTAGTTCATAGCGAAATCGACGAAATGCTGGAGTTGGGAGTAATTGAAGAAGCCCCTAATAGCCCTTGGTCTAGCCCGGTAGTTTTGGTTAAAAAGAGCAACAAAGTTCGCCTTTGCTTAGATTCGCGTAAAGTCAATAGTCTAACTATTAAAGATGCATACCCACTTCCACATTTAGAAGGAATCCTTAGCAGATTGCCAAAAGCAGAGTTCATTAGCTCACTCGATCTTCGTCGAGCATTCTGGCAGATTCCACTAGCTGAAAACTCCGAAGATTATAATGACAGACAATGGTAAACAATTCAAATCCCTCAGTTCAATAATCTTTTAACTGGCAAAGGAATACGGCACATATATACGGCATTATATAGCCCCCAAGCGAACGCAAGCGAACGCGTGAATCGCTCTATATTACAAGGAATCAGAGCATACCTCAAGACGGATCAGACGTTATGTGACAGAGACCTTCCTAGTATCGCTGAAGCACTACGAAGTGCATATCATCAGTCAATCGGATGTACTCCTTATTCCGCCCTGTTTGGACAACAGATGGTGAGCCATGGAAAATACTATCAACTACTCAGACAACTCCAATCGCTCGATGAGAACATTTTAGACAGAGCTGATAGGCTGCAACGCATAAGGGAGTCTGCCATGAAAAATATATCCAAAGCATTTGAAATGTCGGCAAGGCGATATAACCTTCGTAGCTCGAACAAGGAATTTTCAGTGGGTGACAGTGTTTTCCGCAGAAATTTTGTTTTGAGCGATGCATCAAAAAGATTCTGCTCTAAATTGGCACCGAAATTCATTAAATCCAAAGTAATATCTATCAAAGGAAACTGTATGTACGAATTAGAAGATGCAGATAACAAGCATCGCGGCATATATCATCGTAAAGATATACAGTAAAGTACGTAAATCATAACGAACGAGACCGCACCAACACTTTAGGTGGGGGGGTGTGTACAGTCGTACTTCAAACATTTCCACCCGCAATACGATTTTTTTTATTATATTCTTTCATTATTTAATGTATTAAATAATCACCCTGTACTCGATGAACGGAAAAAAAATAATGACAGTAGTGGTATTTATGGCGCTGCTGCGCCATAAATCAAACTAGTCGTGACATCTGTCAAAAGCCACTAGTGTCAAACCACTTCCGTTTAGCTTTGCCGATCCTTTCCAATCCAGCCGCCGTCGAGTAAAGAAGTGTTTAATAAATCTGCATACATAAAGCGTTAAATCTTCTTAAAGTCAGAATTTTTTTTGTTGTGTAAATAAATCCATCTTCTACTACTATTTTGTGTTTCGAGTGCCATAAGGCCATATCCAGATTTTCGTAGGAGAAGAAAATATTTTCCGGTAAGAAATTTTAAGCTTAATTAAACTATATACGAGTATATATATACATATATATATATACATATAAATAATTGTCTTGTGATAATTTGTCCCTGTAGGTTCACTGTAAAGGAACATTGAAGTAAAAAGCATTGAGCTAGAATTAAACTTGCACTACTTGCACCTCAACTACAATAACGCCAGGAGAAGAAATCACGGCAATTCGACCGTCCCATGTGGTAACCCACGTGGGGCGAAACATTAGAAATATATAGCCAAAAGAAAAATGCTAATGCTAACATAATATTCGAGCTAAAATTTAGTTGAAGAAAAAAAAAAGAAAAAAAAAAACAAAAAAACAAAAAAAAGAAAAAAAAAAAAACAAAAAAAAAAGGAAAGAAAATTAATGAGTTCTTAATAATTTAATTTCATACTTAATTACAAGATGGTCACCTTAATTTAATATTCTTTGTAAGACTCATTGAGTAAAACTTTTTTTTTCTTATTGGAAAGAGACCCATGTAATTGTTAAACGTAAAAATAGGTTAAGTATGTATATACAAATATACGAATGCAGCTGCGTACATATGTGCATCCATAACTAGTATGTGCGTAAATATGTTCGCTATGAGACCTAAACAAAGATCCCAACAATGGGAATTCGCGTAAACGGGCTCATGCAGACCAACAAAATTGTTGTTTGTTAGTAATGTTTGCATTAGCTCTAGATATACATACAAGTAAATATTGTTAAAGAAAAAAAAAAGAAAAAAAAAGGAAACCCAAATCGGAGTGAGTGAAATAATGACAATAACAATATAAAACAATTTTCTCTTTGCAAAGAACAAGCAAGGAAACAGACAGATCAACAAGATCAGCTGAGTCCAGGAGCAGCAACTACGTTTCGGAGGCCTCTTAAGCGGAACACTGCGTTACCAATAAATATGTATGTATATCATTTTCATTTCCTTATTATTGTTGTTGTCATATTACTCACGGCCTTGGTGAGCATTAAAGCAAACCAAAAAAAAAAAAAAAAAAAAAAAAAGGAGAAATCTTAAAGTAAATACAAATTAAAAAGGAACGAGAAGTTGTCAGAGAATTTTTAGGCAGACGCATGCGAATGCGTACATATATAATATATGTATATATATATATGTATATATAAATTTTTTTTTGTATATATGATCGTATTAGTTAAATTAATGAATGAACTCCGAAAAACTCCTTTAGTTTAATATTGCTATTTATGTATATAGGTATACAAATATAAGTGGAACAAAAAAAAAAAAAAACATATATGTATATATGCAGGTTAGAATAATCATATAAATAAATAACTTTATAATGTTTTGCTGAATCCCGTATGCGTATTTTGTTCGAAACTCATGCGATTTGCGTTGGTTGGATTTTTACAGCCTTTGAATTAAGATTCGGAGGCATCACTAAAATTTGGGGCTTTATTTCTACCGAAAAAGCCATGGTTGGGCGGGCAAGGGACAGCAATAAAAATAAAGCTGCTGTCATGCAGGTTTGAGGATGAAGGCAGAGGAGCCGTGAAGCATATACGTACATACGTTTACTCGTGTGTATAGGAATTCATAATAGCTATTTAGGAATTCAGTAGGTTGTATGGTTCATATAGTGTGCAATTTCTTTATTTATTTCGTTTATCTTCCCACCTTTTTAGTCTTTGAAGTTACGTTTAGTAACCCACGCAACTGAAGCTGCGGGCCATTGCCAGTGCACACGCCGTAACTGATAAGATACTACTAGGACTATCCAGAAAAAGTGGTGTAAAGGCAAATTCAAAGGGGAAGTTCATAAAAAAGTGTACCCAAATTATTTTCGGCTTTAAATTATAATTATAATGCAGATGAATGGCGACTTTTCATTGATGGATCGTGTAAAAGTATGTACCCTAAAAAAAAAAAATACATTCGTGTTCCCTTAATGAAGTATGTAATGTCACCCTTAGGTTTAAAAGCTGTGTTATTTCACAATGAAAATCTCTTACCATCAGTTCAATCGCGTATGGGGTTACCAAGAAAGAAACGTATGAAATGATGGAAAAAATTGTACGGTTGATCGACTATGCCACACATAAATGGAAAGTCATCGCTGACTTAAGTGTTGACAATTTTATTTGGCATGCAAGGTGGCTACACAAAATATCCTTGCTACCTTTGTGAATGGGATAGTCGGGCATCCAATCGCTATGATCGCAAAGCATGGCCATCTCGAGAGTCACATCAGATAGGTAAGAAAAACGTTTTAAGCCTCCCATTGGTAAAATCTGAGGATGTTATCTTACCACCACTATACTTAATGCTGGGATACATGAAACAATTTGTAAAGAAATTGGATGTTAATAGCGAAGCTTTTCTTCATCTTAAAACTGTTTTCCCAAAATTAAATGAAGCTAAAATAAAAGCCGGTATTTATTACTTTGTTTTCATACCTACTTGTTTTTTTATTTTTTTTTTAAATATGTGTATATATTTTTTTTTAAATATGTGTATATAGGTATTTTCATTGGACCTCAAATTCGCAAAATTATGAGCGACGTTACCTTTATGAACAAGTTAAGCTGTGTTGAGAAACGTGCATGGAAGAGTTTCGTAGCGATATGTGATAATTTCCTTGGGAACAACAGAAGCGACGACTACATCACGGTTGTAAATGAATTTTTAAGTGCATATGGTGAAATGGGTTGCAACATGTCGATAAAAGTTCATTTCTTGCATTCGCATTTGGACTTCTTCCCACATAATCTAGGACAGTTCAGTGATGAACAAGGCGAACACTTCCACCAAGAAATGGCTACGATCGAAAAACGTTTCGAAGGAAAAAACAAAATAAATATGATGGCAGAATATTGCTGGTCAGTACAACGCGAAACTGACGATGCTGACCTAAAGAAAAAACGGCCATAAAAGCACTTTTGATCTATATATTTTCATTTAATAATATTTATTAGTAAATTAAGTTCGTTTTAAATTTTTGCAAAAATTTCGTTCTTTTAAAAAGTAAAATAATTCAGTCTTTTTTGGCCGATTTTTTAAATGAAACATTCGTTGAACTCAGTATAAAACGTACTCTTTGAATCTAATCAAAACTCAACTTGTGTTTTTATAAAATAGTGTGTGAAAATATCGCCAAAGTCAAAAAAAGAAGAAAAAGGGTGGCAAAATTTAAGTTTGTTGTGCAAAAACAAGTAAATTTTTTCAGCTTTATTAAAACGTCTATATATCCTTCAAAAGGTCTGAGTTTCTTCCTCTTAAACCGTTTTTAGAATGAACACGGAACGAGTGCTCCAAGCATTTTATTCGTCGTTCTCAGTCAGTAGAAGTGAACGAAGACCACTCAATTAGATCGCATTGCAGAGTTTGCCAGCGACCTCATCACACTCTTCTGCATTAATATGAGGTGACGTCACATCAATGTAATCCAGGTAGGATTGATAGCAATGTGATATTGCAAACATTGTCTTCCTCTGCCGCTGCTACGCCAGCACCCGCACATTACGGAAATAAACGCTCCTCTTATCACGTATCGAGCATTAACGACGTTGTGGTTTTGGCTACTGCCCTTGTCAAAATTAAAGATCGCAGCGGAAAGGACCACTTAGTAAGGGCTCTTCTAGACTCAGGTTCACAATTGAATTTTATAAGTGAAGAATCTCCAACTCAAGAGGGAATTTAAAAATCGAAATTTATCAGGCATTGGACAAGTTAATACGAGTTTAAGGCACAAGGTTAATACAACCGTGAAATCGAGAATCAATAGTTATCAATTACAAGCAGAATTTTGGGTCATTAAATCAATTTCGAATTACCAACCTGAAGTTAATTTCCAATTTAGTACTTGGCATGCTCCAGAGAATATTGAGCCTGCCGACCCTCAATTTAATAAGCGTCAAAGAGTCGATCTGCTTGTTGGGGCTGACATATTCTTTGAATTATTATCGGTGGGTCAAATAAAATTAGAAGAATCATTACCCACCCTTCAAAAGACTCTGCTTGATTGGATAGTGTCAGGTTGTTTCAAACAAAATAATGACATTGAAAATGGAGCATGTAATTTGACAAATAAAAGTAGCGAAGTGGCACTAGTCTCGTTGGATGAGACTGTGAAAAAATGCTGGGAAATCGAGGAAAGCCCAGGCGTATCTAAGAAAATTTGCAAAGAATTTAATGATTGTGAAGCTCATTTCGTAACAAACACGAAATTACTTCCAAGTGGTCGTTTCGAGGTTCGCCTCCCATTCAAGAGGGACCCATCAGAACTTGGTTCATCTTATGAAGTAGCAAAACACCTATATTTATCTCTTGAGCGTATACTTTCGAAGACACCTGACGTTCGGTTAATGTACAATGAGTTTATGGTAGCATATTTGTCGCTAGGCCACATGTCGCAAGTTACAAACGTAATACCAACTGGCTCACATTATTTTATACCCTACCAAGTCGTAGTAAAATAAGATAGCTTACCGACAAAACTGAGAGTCGTATTTGACGCTTCTTCAAAGTCTTCTACGCACATGTCTCTAAATGAGATGCTGATGGCCGGGCCCACTATTCAACCAGAGCTCTTCACTACGCTGTTGAAACTTCGTTGTCATAAATTCGCCATCACAGCTGACATTACAAAAATGTATAGACAAATGCAGGTACATGAGGGAGACAGAAAGTACCAATTAATTTTGTGGCGTGAAACGCGGAATATGCCAATACAAACATATAAACATAATACGGTGACATATGGCACATTACCAGCATTATTTCTGGCTATTCGATGTCTGAATGGACTCGGAAACATAAATCGAAATACCATGCCTACTAGTTCAAGGGTAATCCAAGAAGATTTTTATGTCGATGATTTGTTGTCAGGTGGTGAAACATTGGACGAGCTTAAGATAATACAAACCGAGGTAGAGAAATGTTCCGACTTAGCTGGTTTCAAGTTGACGAAAGGTATTCTAATCACGACTTTCTTAAAAATAACACAGTGCTACAAAAAAGAATGAAGTCGAAATACCTGGGAAGTGATGTTGTTTTCCTTGTAGGTCTTATCGAGTAGAACGAGAATCCAATTTTGGAATTTGTCAAACACCTCCAAAATCTCGACTTAACCTTAAAAAACCGATTTTTCGTGCTTTTGCGCACTTCTTAGCCCATATCTAAGCTAATTAACCGATTTTCATTCTAAGAAAGAAGAAACTCATACCTTTTGAAAGATATATAGACGTCTTAATAAAGCTGAAGAAATTTACTTGTTTTTGCACAACAAACTTAAATTTTGCCACCCTTTTTCTTCTTTTTTTGACTTTGGCGATATTTTCACACACTATTTTATAAAAACACAAAATGAGTTTTGATTAGATTGAAAGAGTTCAACGAATGTTTCCTTTAAAAAATCGGCCAAAAAGTGACAGAGTTATTATACTTTTTATACGAACGAAATTTTTGCAAAAATTTGCTTCTGTTGTTCCCAAGGAAATTATCCCTTAATTTTCTAAATTTTACTCCTTTATGAAGCCTTCATAAATTTCCGTTATACTGAAGTCCACGTGTTGTTTATCTTTTGTTGTGTTTGCTGTTAAATTGGATAAAAATCGTGGTAAAGTAAAACTCAAATGTGCGACAAGCGTAATAATTTTTGCTACATTTGTGGCTTTTTTACGTATACAAGTCATCGGCGTGATTTTAAAAATAATATTGGTGTTGTAAAAATATATAACAAGATTTTCTGAAGGTTTTATAGTGCGAGTCGCTGGTACGAGCCAGAATTTATTTGTGAATATTGCTGCACAACATTAAAAAAATTTAAAGTTCAACAACCAATTACTTTGCCATTTTCTGTGCCTATGACTTGGCATCATCACGCATATCATAAACAAGACGATTGCTATTTTTGCAAAACAAACGATTCAGGTCACGATTTTAAATCGCGGAAAAACGTAAAGTATGCGAAGTTTGTTACGGTTACAAAACCAAAATACTTAAATGCCGAAGTGCCTACAAAAAGTGAGTCAATTGCTGCTGCTGAAACATATTTAGTATAGGAAGAATTCCTTCATTGTAAATCAAAATCAACGGAAAGGCATTTGGTTTCAAATTCTGTTTTCGCCGATCTCGTGCGTGATTTGCATTTATCGAAACGAGAATCTGAAGTCCACGGTTCGCGACTAAAGCAGTGGAATTTAGTGGAAAAATATTTTCAAATAACATCGGGTAGAAAAAGCGACCGCACTTTAGAGAAAGTTTTAAAACTGATGGCAATGACTGTGATCTAGTACATTGTGTAAGTGTACCCAAATTATTTTCGGCTTTAAATTATAATTATAACGCAGATGAATGGCGACTTTTCATGATGGATCGTGTAAAAGTATGTACCCTAAAAAAAAAAATACATTCGTGTTCCCTTAATGAAGTATGTAATGTCACCCTTAGGTTTAAAAGCTGTGTTATTTCACAATGAAAATCTCTTACTATCAGTTCAATCGCGTATGGGGTTAACAAGAAAGAAACGTATGAAATGATGGAAAAAATTGTACGGTTGATCGACTATGCCACGCATAAATGGAAAGGCATCGCTGACTTAAGTGTTGACAATTTTATTTTTCATGCAAGGTGGCTACACAAAATATCCTTGCTACCTTTGTGAATGGGATAGTCGGGCATCCAATCGCTATGATCGCAAAGCATGGCCATCTCGAGAGTCACATCAGATAGGTAAGAAAAACGTTTTAAGCCTCCCATTGGTAAAATCTGAGGATGTTATCTTACCACCACTATACTTAATGCTGGAATACATGAAACAATTTGTAAATAAATTGGATGTTAATAGCGAAGCTTTTCTTCATCTTAAAACTGTTTTCCCAAAATTAAATGAAGCTAAAATAAAAGCCGGTATTTATTACTTTGTTTTCATACCTACTTGTTTTTTTATTTTTTTTTTAAATATGTGTATATATTTTTTTTTAAATATGTGTATATAGGTATTTTCATTGGACCTCAAATTCGCAAAATTATGAGCGACGTTACCTTTATGAACAAGTTAAGCTGTGTTGAGAAACGTGGAAGAGTTTCGTAGCGCTATGTGATAATTACCTTGGAAACAACAGAAGCGAAGACTACATCACGGTTGTAAACGAATTTTTAAGTGCATATGGTGAAATGGGTTGCAACATGTCGATAAAAGTTCATTTCTTGCATTCGCATTTGGACTTCTTCCCACATAATCTAGGACAGTTCAGTGATGAACAAGGCGAACACTTCCACCAAGAAATGGCTACGATCGAAAAACGTTTCGAAGGAAAAAACAAAATAAATATGATGGCAGAATATTGCTGGTCAGTACAACGCGAAACTGACGATGCTGACCTAAAGAAAAAACGGCCATAAAAGCACTTTTGATCTATATATTTTCATTTAATAATATTTATTAGTAAATTAAGTTCGTTGTAAATTTTTGCAAAAATTTCGTTCTTATAAAAAGTAAAATAACTCAGTCTCTTTTTGGCCGATTTTTTAAAAGAAACATTCGTTGAACTCAGTATAAAACGTACTCTTTGAATCTAATCAAAACTCATTTTGTGTTTTTATAAAATAGTGTGTGAAAATATCGCCAAATTCAAAAAAAGAAGAAAAAGGGTAGCAAAATTTAAGTTTGTTGTGCAAAAACAAGTAAATTTCTTCAGCTTTATTAAAACGTCTATATATCTTTCAAAAGGTCTGAGTTTCTTCCTCTTAAACCGTTCTTAGAATGAACACGGAACGAGTGCTCCAAGCATTTTATTCGTCGTTGTCTGTCACTAGAAGTGAACGAAGACCACTCAATTAGATCCGGTTCCAGCGACCAAAGAAAGAATATTCGATCCAATTTTAATAAGAGCTCAAATAAAGCCTCATTTATAGTTGCCAAAAATAAAAGTAAAAGTCAATGTGCATATTGTTTTAATAATGGTCACTAATTATTTACAGGCAATTCTTTTACTGCTTTGCCAATAAACAAGCGTTTTGAGTTAATTAAGAAGGAAGGAAGTTGCATTAATTGTCTTGAGAAAGGTCATTCGGTACCAAACTGTTCCAATTCGCATTGCAGAGTTTGCCAGCGACCTCATCACACTCTTCTGCATTAATATGAGATGACGTCACATCAATGTAATCCAGGTAGGATTGATAGCAATGATATTGCAAACATTGTCTTCCTCTGCCGCTGCCGGTGCTACGCCAGCACCCGCACATTACGGAAATAAACGCTTCTCTCATCACGTATCGAGCATTAACGACGTTGTTGTTTTGGCTACTGCCCTTGTCAAAATTAAAGATCGCAGCGGAAAGGACCACTTAGTAAGGGCTCTTCTAGACTCAGGTTCACAATTGAATTTTATAAGTGAAGAATCTCCAACCCAAGAGGAAATTTAAAAATCGAAATTTATCAGGCATTGGACAAGTTAATACGAGTTTAACGCACAAGGTTAATTACAAGCAGAATTTTGGGTCATTAAATCAATTTCGAATTACCAACCTGAAGTTAATATCCAATTTAGTACTTGGCATGCTCCAGAGAATATTGAGCTTGCCGACCCTCAATTTAATAAGCGTCAAAGACTCGATCTGCTTGTTGGGGCTGACATATTCTTTGAATTATTATCGGTGGGTCAAATAAAATTAGAAGAATCATTACCCACCCTTCAAAAGACTCTGCTTGATTGGATAGTGTCAGGTTGTTTCAAACAAAAAATTCTTTGAATTATTATGGTTTCAAGTTGACGAAATGGTATTATAATCACGACTTTCCTAAAACTAAAATGTGCGACAAGCGTAATAAGTTTTGCTACATTTGTGGCTTATTTACGGATACAAGTCATCGGCGTGATTTTAAAAATAATATTGGTGTTGTAAAAATATATAACAAGATTTTCTGATAAGGAAAAAACGGTCAAAAAAGCACTTTTGATCTATATATTTTCATTTAATAATATTTATTAGTAAATAAATTAATCTTATAATGCAGGCCTCACAGCTATTAATGTTGTTACTCCGCCAGAATCTCTTGTTGTTGATAGTTTTCTTAGCATAAACCTTAAGCAAGTTAATGGAATTTTTAATCAGTTAAACAGATTATTAGATCGTATCTTCGTAACTGATAACATTAACTACAGCATTTCAAAATGTATTTCTCCATTATCAGATGCTGGTATACATCATGTGCCCTTAGATATTAAGTTAATGTTTTTTGAGTTTTTACCACTGTCGATTAGTGACGTAACTGCTTTTGATTACGCATCCTGTGATTTTCCAAATTTAAACGATTCTCTCTTAGAATTTAATTGGGATGAATTATTATCTAACTTGGATACTCACAGCTGTTTTTCTTCGTTTAAGACACTGATGCATGAATTTTGCACTAATTATATTCCTTTAAAAAAGAAGCGATGTTATCACTCTCCTTGGCATAGTAAGCAATTAAAAAAACTAAAGAATCTCAAAAACAAGTACCTCAAGAAATTCAAGGTAACTAATAACCACGCACTCTTTGTAAAATTCCAAAATTTTCAGAAGGAATTTAAGTCATTGGATAACCTGCTTTACAAAAATTATATCAATCGCACTGAGCGGAACATCAAAGCTAATCCGAAGTCGTTTTAGAAGTTCGTAAAGTCAAAAAAGTCGTGCTCTAGTGTACCTACCGCGGTGTGTCTGGATAAAAAA
The DNA here is from genome assembly GCA_963971545.1 of Philophylla caesio. Taxonomy (NCBI): domain Eukaryota; kingdom Metazoa; phylum Arthropoda; class Insecta; order Diptera; family Tephritidae; genus Philophylla; species Philophylla caesio. The sequence goes on along the minus strand of OZ020604.1, from coordinate 113,740,818 downwards.
GTTGCTAGTACACCTGCCGAAGCAGCTAATCTATTAGCTGAATTCTTTATGTCAAATTACGTTTCCGACGAGGAGGAGTCTCCGGACTTTTCTTCGGAGATTTCTTCAATTCTAAACATTGGCTTGTTACTTTTTTCAGCCGAAGATATTACCATGGGGTTGGTTTCCCTGAAGCCTTCGACTCAAACAGACTCTGACGGGCTATCAGCTAGCTTGCTGAAGATCTGTCCGGCATTAGCAATTCCTCTTCAGTTATTTTTATTTTTCTGTGTTGAGAAACGTGGAAGAGTTTCGTAGCGTTATGTGATAATTACCTTGGAAACAACAGAAGCGAAGACTACATCACGGTTGTAAACAAATTTTTAAGTGCATATGGTGAAATGGGTTGCAACATGTCGATAAAAGTTCATTTCTTGCATTCGCATTTGGACTTCTTCCCACATAATCTAGGACAGTTCAGTGATGAACAAGGCGAACACTTCCACCAAGAAATGGCTACGATCGAAAAACGTTTCGAAGGAAAAAACAAAATAAATATGATGGCAGAATATTGCTGGTCAGTACAACGCGAAACTGACGATGCTGACCTAAAGAAAAAACGGCCATAAAAGCACTTTTGATCTATATATTTTCATTTAATAATATTTATTAGTAAATTAAGTTCGTTGTAAATTTTTGCAAAAATTTCGTTCTTATAAAAAGTAAAATAACTCAGTCTCTTTTTGGCCGATTTTTTAAAAGAAACATTCGTTGAACTCAGTATAAAACGTACTCTTTGAATCTAATCAAAACTCATTTTGTGTTTTTATAAAATAGTGTGTGAAAATATCGCCAAATTCAAAAAAAGAAGAAAAAGGGTAGCAAAATTTAAGTTTGTTGTGCAAAAACAAGTAAATTTCTTCAGCTTTATTAAAACGTCTATATATCTTTCAAAAGGTCTGAGTTTCTTCCTCTTAAACCGTTCTTAGAATGAACACGGAACGAGTGCTCCAAGCATTTTATTCGTCGTTGTCTGTCACTAGAAGTGAACGAAGACCACTCAATTAGATCCGGTTCCAGCGACCAAAGAAAGAATATTCGATCCAATTTTAATAAGAGCTCAAATAAAGCCTCATTTATAGTTGCCAAAAATAAAAGTAAAAGTCAATGTGCATATTGTTTTAATAATGGTCACTAATTATTTACAGGCAATTCTTTTACTGCTTTGCCAATAAACAAGCGTTTTGAGTTAATTAAGAAGGAAGGAAGTTGCATTAATTGTCTTGAGAAAGGTCATTCGGTACCAAGCTGTTCCAATTCGCATTGCAGAGTTTGCCAGCGACCTCATCACACTCTTCTGCATTAATATGAGATGACGTCACATCAATGTAATCCAGGTAGGATTGATAGCAATGATATTGCAAACATTGTCTTCCTCTGCCGCTGCCGGTGCTACGCCAGCACCCGCACATTACGGAAATAAACGCTTCTCTCATCACGTATCGAGCATTAACGACGTTGTTGTTTTGGCTACTGCCCTTGTCAAAATTAAAGATCGCAGCGGAAAGGACCACTTAGTAAGGGCTCTTCTAGACTCAGGTTCACAATTGAATTTTATAAGTGAAGAATCTCCAACCCAAGAGGAAATTTAAAAATCGAAATTTATCAGGCATTGGACAAGTTAATACGAGTTTAACGCACAAGGTTAATTACAAGCAGAATTTTGGGTCATTAAATCAATTTCGAATTACCAACCTGAAGTTAATATCCAATTTAGTACTTGGCATGCTCCAGAGAATATTGAGCTTGCCGACCCTCAATTTAATAAGCGTCAAAGACTCGATCTGCTTGTTGGGGCTGACATATTCTTTGAATTATTATCGGTGGGTCAAATAAAATTAGAAGAATCATTACCCACCCTTCAAAAGACTCTGCTTGATTGGATAGTGTCAGGTTGTTTCAAACAAAAAATTCTTTGAATTATTATGGTTTGAAGTTGACGAAATGGTATTATAATCACGACTTTCCTAAAACTAAAATGTGCGACAAGCGTAATAAGTTTTGCTACATTTGTGGCTTATTTACGGATACAAGTCATCGGCGTGATTTTAAAAATAATATTGGTGTTGTAAAAATATATAACAAGATTTTCTGATAAGGAAAAAACGGTCAAAAAAGCACTTTTGATCTATATATTTTCATTTAATAATATTTATTAGTAAATAAATTAATCTTATAATGCAGGCCTCACAGCTATTAATGTTGTTACTCCGCCAGAATCTCTTGTTATTGATAGTTTTCTTAGCATAAACCTTAAGCAAGTTAATGGAATTTTTAATCAGTTAAACAGATTATTAGATCGTATCTTCGTAACTGATAACATTAACTACAGCATTTCAAAATGTATTTCTCCATTATCAGATGCTGGTATACATCATGTGCCCTTAGATATTAAGTTAATGTTTTTTGAGTTTTTACCACTGTCGATTAGTGACGTAACTGCTTTTGATTACGCATCCTGTGATTTTCCAAATTTAAACGATTCTCTCTTAGAATTTAATTGGGATGAATTATTATCTAACTTGGATACTCACAGCTGTTTTTCTTCGTTTAAGACACTGATGCATGAATTTTGCACTAATTATATTCCTTTAAAAAAGAAGCGATGTTATCACTCTCCTTGGCATAGTAAGCAATTAAAAAAACTAAAGAATCTCAAAAACAAGTACCTCAAGAAATTCAAGGTAACTAATAACCACGCACTCTTTGTAAAATTCCAAAATTTTCAGAAGGAATTTAAGTCATTGGATAACCTGCTTTACAAAAATTATATCAATCGCACTGAGCGGAACATCAAAGCTAATCCGAAGTCGTTTTAGAAGTTCGTAAAGTCAAAAAAGTCGTGCTCTAGTGTACCTACCGCGGTGTGTCTGGATAAAAAAGTTGCTAGTACACCTGCCGAAGCAGCTAATCTATTAGCTGAATTCTTTATGTCAAATTACGTTTCCGACGAGGAGGAGTCTCCGGACTTTTCTTCGGAGATTTCTTCAATTCTAAACATTGGCTTGTTACTTTTTTCAGCCGAAGATATTACCATGGGGTTGGTTTCCCTGAAGCCTTCGACTCAAACAGACTCTGACGGGCTATCAGCTAGCTTGCTGAAGATCTGTCCGGCATTAGCAATTCCTCTTCAGTTATTTTTATTTTTCTGTGTTGAGAAACGTGGAAGAGTTTCGTAGCGCTATGTGATAATTACCTTGGAAACAACAGAAGCGAAGACTACATCACGGTTGTAAACGAATTTTTAAGTGCATATGGTGAAATGGGTTGCAACATGTCGATAAAAGTTCATTTCTTGCATTCGCATTTGGACTTCTTCCCACATAATCTAGGACAGTTCAGTGATGAACAAGGCGAACACTTCCACCAAGAAATGGCTACGATCGAAAAACGTTTCGAAGGAAAAAACAAAATAAATATGATGGCAGAATATTGCTGGTCAGTACAACGCGAAACTGACGATGCTGACCTAAAGAAAAAACGGCCATAAAAGCACTTTTGATCTATATATTTTCATTTAATAATATTTATTAGTAAATTAAGTTCGTTGTAAATTTTTGCAAAAATTTCGTTCTTATAAAAAGTAAAATAACTCAGTCTCTTTTTGGCCGATTTTTTAAAAGAAACATTCGTTGAACTCAGTATAAAACGTACTCTTTGAATCTAATCAAAACTCATTTTGTGTTTTTATAAAATAGTGTGTGAAAATATCGCCAAATTCAAAAAAAGAAGAAAAAGGGTAGCAAAATTTAAGTTTGTTGTGCAAAAACAAGTAAATTTCTTCAGCTTTATTAAAACGTCTATATATCTTTCAAAAGGTCTGAGTTTCTTCCTCTTAAACCGTTCTTAGAATGAACACGGAACGAGTGCTCCAAGCATTTTATTCGTCGTTGTCTGTCACTAGAAGTGAACGAAGACCACTCAATTAGATCCGGTTCCAGCGACCAAAGAAAGAATATTCGATCCAATTTTAATAAGAGCTCAAATAAAGCCTCATTTATAGTTGCCAAAAATAAAAGTAAAAGTCAATGTGCATATTGTTTTAATAATGGTCACTAATTATTTACAGGCAATTCTTTTACTGCTTTGCCAATAAACAAGCGTTTTGAGTTAATTAAGAAGGAAGGAAGTTGCATTAATTGTCTTGAGAAAGGTCATTCGGTACCAAGCTGTTCCAATTCGCATTGCAGAGTTTGCCAGCGACCTCATCACACTCTTCTGCATTAATATGAGATGACGTCACATCAATGTAATCCAGGTAGGATTGATAGCAATGATATTGCAAACATTGTCTTCCTCTGCCGCTGCCGGTGCTACGCCAGCACCCGCACATTACGGAAATAAACGCTTCTCTCATCACGTATCGAGCATTAACGACGTTGTTGTTTTGGCTACTGCCCTTGTCAAAATTAAAGATCGCAGCGGAAAAGACCACTTAGTAAGGGCTCTTCTAGACTCAGGTTCACAATTGAATTTTATAAGTGAAGAATCTCCAACCCAAGAGGAAATTTAAAAATCGAAATTTATCAGGCATTGGACAAGTTAATACGAGTTTAACGCACAAGGTTAATTACAAGCAGAATTTTGGGTCATTAAATCAATTTCGAATTACCAACCTGAAGTTAATATCCAATTTAGTACTTGGCATGCTCCAGAGAATATTGAGCTTGCCGACCCTCAATTTAATAAGCGTCAAAGACTCGATCTGCTTGTTGGGGCTGACATATTCTTTGAATTATTATCGGTGGGTCAAATAAAATTAGAAGAATCATTACCCACCCTTCAAAAGACTCTGCTTGATTGGATAGTGTCAGGTTGTTTCAAACAAAAAATTCTTTGAATTATTATGGTTTCAAGTTGACGAAATGGTATTATAATCACGACTTTACTAAAACTAAAATGTGCGACAAGCGTAATAAGTTTTGCTACATTTGTGGCTTATTTACGGATACAAGTCATCGGCGTGATTTTAAAAATAATATTGGTGTTGTAAAAATATATAACAAGATTTTCTGATAAGGAAAAAACGGTCAAAAAAGCACTTTTGATCTATATATTTTCATTTAATAATATTTATTAGTAAATAAATTAATCTTATAATGCAGGCCTCACAGCTATTAATGTTGTTACTCCGCCAGAATCTCTTGTTATTGATAGTTTTCTTAGCATAAACCTTAAGCAAGTTAATGTAATTTTTAATCAGTTAAACAGATTATTAGATCGTATCTTCGTAACTGATAACATTAACTACAGCATTTCAAAATGTATTTCTCCATTATCAGATGCTGGTATACATCATGTGCCCTTAGATATTAAGTTAATGTTTTTTGAGTTTTTACCACTGTCGATTAGTGACGTAACTGCTTTTGATTACGCATCCTGTGATTTTCCAAATTTAAACGATTCTCTCTTAGAATTTAATTGGGATGAATTATTATCTAACTTGGATACTCACAGCTGTTTTTCTTCGTTTAAGACACTGATGCATGAATTTTGCACTAATTATATTCCTTTAAAAAAGAAGCGATGTTATCACTCTCCTTGGCATAGTAAGCAATTAAAAAAACTAAAGAGTCTCAAAAACAAGTACCTCAAGAAATTCAAGGTAACTAATAACCACGCACTCTTTGTAAAATTCCAAAATTTTCAGAAGGAATTTAAGTCATTGGATAACCTGCTTTACAAAAATTATATCAATCGCACTGAGCGGAACATCAAAGCTAATCCGAAGTCGTTTTAGAGGTTCGTAAAGTCAAAAAAGTCGTGCTCTAGTGTACCTACCGCGGTGTGTCTGGATAAAAAAGATTCTAATAGACAACTGCCGAAGCAGCTAATCTATTAGCTGAATTCTTTATGTCAAGGACTACAAGTCGATTGTATATATGCAGACTTCTCTAAGGCGTTTGATAGTGTATCGCATAGCGTTCTTACAAATAAGTAAGCTTGCTTGGGATTTCACTTCACCTTTCTGCAATGGCTTAAATCTTATCTGTCGGATAGATGTTGCGTGGTGTCAATCGAAGGTGTTTTGTCGAACCACTTTGTTGCCGCTTCAGGTGTTCCCCAAGGGAGCATCTTGGGGCCACTACTCTTTGTTCTTTTTATCAACGACATCAGCAGTTGCTTTTCTTCTTCAAAGTTTTTGCTCTATGCTGATGATTTAAAAACATTTTCAACTGTGCAGGATTCAGTGGATGCTCAGAGGCTTCAAGGAGATCTGAACAATCTTCATCGTTGGTGCATTAAGTCGCGTCTCTCCGTGAATATTAAAAAATGTTTTCATATATCATTCTCGAGGCGACATAACGTTTCTAGAACATCATACACCATTGCTAGTTATGTACTACAAAATGTTACGGAGTTTAAGGATCTCGGAGTTATATTCGACTCAAAACTTTCTTTCCATAATCATATTACTTTTATTCTTATAAAAGCATACTCAGTTCTGGGTTTCATTCGTCGCAATACATCCGAATTTTCCGATCCATATACCTTTAAACTATTATTTACAGCTCTTGTCCGGTCACTCTTAGAGTATGCCGTTCTAATTTGGAGACCTTATGACCAATTTTCGATAACCAGAATTGAGCGTGTTCAAAAAATCTTTCTTAAGCAAGCTTTACGTTCCCTACGATTTGAGGCTCCTGTTCCTTCCTATGCTTCGCGGCTTATGCTAATTAACCTGGAGCCCCTAAAAAAATAGGAGGACAGTCCTTTCACTTTCGTTCACTTTCAATATTATTAATGGCATCACTGATTGCCCTGTTTTACTTGAGCGGATTAGCTTTAATGTTCCACAAAGAAGTCTTCGCAATTTTTTCCCTTTTTACGTAGAGAACTTTAAGACTAACTTTGCAAGTAACGCCCCAATAGCTCGTGCACGGGGCGGAATTTAATGCATTATCTAATTCGAGCGTACTTGATTTCGCTTTATCTAGAAAAAATTTTGTGAAAACTCTAGGTTCAATAGCTTAGCATGGTATTGATATTAATTGCTAGTATTATATTAGCCAAATTTGGCCACTCTATATTATTTTTCTTAGTCTGTACGGTACTTTGTACTGTAGATTAATAACTTAAATAAATAAATAAATTAAGTTCGTTGTAAATTTTTGCAAAAATTTCGTTCTTATAAAAAGTAAAATAACTCAGTCTGTTTTCGGCCGATTTTTTAAAGGAAACATTCGTTGAACTCAGTATTAATTATTTGAATCTAATCAAAACTAGTTTTGTGTTTTTATAAAATAGTGTGTGAAAATATCGCCAAATTCAAAAAAAGAAGAAAAAGGGTAGCAAAATTTAAGTTTGTTGTGCAAAAACAAGTAAATTTCTTCAGCTTTATTAAGACGTCTATATACCTTTCAAAAGGTTTGATTTTGTTCTTTCTTAAACCGTTCTTAGAATGAACACGGAACGAGTGCTCCAAGCATTTAATTCGTCGTTGTCAGTCACTAGAAGTGAACGAAGACCACTCAATTAGATCCGGTTCCAGCGACCAAAGAAAGAATATTCGATCCAATTTTAATAAGAGCTCAAATAAAGCCTCATTTACTTACTTACTTAATTGGCGCAACAACCGTCTAAGCGATTTTGGCCGAGGTCAACAAAGCACGCCAGCTGTCCCTATCTTTTGCTAACTGGCGCCAATTGGAAATCCCAAGTATAGCCAAGTCTTTTTTCACTTGGTCTTTCCAACGAGGAGCTCTTCCTTTTCCTCTGCTACCACTCGCGGGTACCGCGTCAAAAACCTTCAGGTCTGGAGCTATTTCATCCATTCGTGCGACGTGGCCTAGCCAGCGGAGCCGCTGGTTCTTAATCCGCTGCACTATATCTACGTCATTGTACAGCTCGTACAGCTCATCGTTCCATCGTACACGGTATTCGCCGTCGCAAAGACGCAAAGGTCCATAAATCTTTCAAAGAATCTTTCTCTCGAACACTCCAAGAGCTCTCTCATCTGATGTTGTCATCGTCCATGCTTCTGCGCGATACAATAGGACGGGCATGATGAGACACTTATAGAGTATGGTTTTTGTCCGTCGAGAGAGGACTTAACTGTGCAATTGCCTACTCAGTCCGAAGTAGCACTTGTTGGCAAGAGAGATTCTGCGTTGGATTTCAAGGCTGACGCTGTTATTGGTGTTAATGCTGGTTCCTAAGTAAACGAAGTCCTCTACTTTTTCGAAGTTATAACTGTCAACAGTGATGTTTGATCCCAGTCGTGAATGTGCCGACTGTCTATTTGATGACAGGAGATACTTCGTCTTGCCCTCGTTCACCTCCAGACCCATTCGCTTCGCTTCTCTATCCAGTTTGGAGAAGGCAGAATTAACTGCGCGGTTGTTAAGCCGATGATGTCAATGTCATCGGCGTACGCCAGCAATTGCACACTCTTATACAAGATGGTACCTGACCGATTTAGTTCGGCGGCTCGAATTATTTTCTCCAGCATCAGGTTAAAGAAATCGCCCGAAGTAGAGTCACCCTGTCTGAAACCTCGTTTGGTATCAAACGGCTCGGAGAGGTCCTTCCCGATTCTGACGGAGCTGGTGGTGTTGCTCAACGTCATTTTACATAGCCGTATAAGTGTTGCGGGGATACCAAATTCAGACATTTCGGCATATAGGAAACTTCTTGTCGTGCTGTCGAAGGCGGCTTTGAAGTCGACAAAAAGATGGTGTGTGTCGATTCTTCTTTCTCGGGTCTTTTCCAAGATCTGGCGTATTGTGAATATCTGGTCGGTGGTAGATTTACCAGGTCTAAAGCCACACTGATAAGGTCCAATCAGTTCATTGACGGTGGGCTTAAGTTATTCACACAATACACTCGACAGAACCTTATATGCGATGTTAAGAAGACTAATCCCGCGATAGTTGGCGCAAACTGCAGGATCACCCTTTTTGTGGATTGGGCAGAGCACACTTAAGTTCCAATCAGTAGGCATGCGTTCTTCCGACCATATTCTAGAGATGAGCTCATGCACGCACTTAACCAGCTCCTCTCCACCGTACTTAAATAACTCAGGTGGTAACCCATCGGCCCCGGAGGCTTTGTTGTCCTTCAGACGTGCTATCGATTTCCGAATTTCGTCACAGTCGGGTGATGGTACATCGCGTCCATCATCATTGATTGGGGATTCGGGTTCAACATCTCCAGGGTTGCAGTTGCTTCCATTAAGCAGTGTGGAAAAGTGCTCCCTCCATAATTTAAGTATGCTGTGGACATCAGTCACCAGGTAGCCGTTTTCATTCTGACAGGAATTCGCTCCGGTCTTAAAACCTTCTGTAAGCCGTCGAACTTCGGGCGCTTTTCCTGTCAGCCAGCATCTCAAGCTCTTCGCACTCACGCATTTCGGCCTCTCTCTTTTTCTCACGAAAAACGCGTCTTGCTTCCTTCTTCAGCTCACGATAACGCTCCCGCCCGATCGCAGTGTCTCACTGTAGGCAGCGTCTTTACGTTCCGTAGCGGCGCGACATTCCTCGTCATACCAGTTGTTCTTTCGGGCTCACTGAAATCTGATGGATTCTTCAGCGGCGGTATTTAGACAGCGAGAAATATGGTTCCACTGCTCGGAAATGTCGTTCTGTTGGTTATTGCTCTCAGAGAGCAGGAGTGCAAGTCGAGTGCGAAGTGGGTAGCTGTCTGTTGCGATTGCAGCTTTCCGACGTCGAGCTTTCCTTGTGTCCATTTGCGCGCGCTTTTTGCTGCACAGAGGCGCGTGGGGATCTTAGCTGCCACAAGAAAATGATCCGAGTCGATGTTGGCTCCTCGGTTCGTGCGCACATTTAGGACACTGGAAGCATGCCTTCCGTCTATCACAACGTGGTCGATTTGGTTTCGTGTCTTACCACCTGGAGACAGCCACGTAGCCTGGTGAATCTTCTTATGCTGGAACCTGGTACTACAGACTACCATGTTTCGGGCCCCGGCGAAGTCGATCAGTCTCAATCCGTTATCGGACGTTTCGTCGTGGAGACTGAATTTTCCAACTGTGGAACCAAAGATGCCCTCTTGCCCACCTTGGCATTGAAGTCGCCAAGCACGATTTTTATATCGTGGTGGGGGCACCGCTCATACGTGCGGCCAAGGAGATCGTAGAAGCGATCTTTAGTCCCATCGTCCTTCTCTTCCGTCGGGGCGTGGGCGCAAATTAGGGTGATGTTGGCGGAGTGAACGACAGTACTTTACGGCGCAGTCTCTTTTGCACCACAAATCCAAAACCAAATTTGCGCTCCTTTACATGGCAGCTGTAGTAGATGTCGCAAGGGCCTATCACTTGTTCCCCTTGCCCCGTCCATCGCATCTCTTGGATGGCGGTGATGTCAGCCTTTGCTCTGCTGAGGACATCAACCAGCCGGGCAGAGGCATCTTCCAAATTAAGGGTTCGGACATTCCAGGTGCATGCCCTCAAATCATTGTCCTTTCAACGTTTGCTGTGGTCGTCATCAAAAAGCCTTATTTACAGTTGCCAAAAATACTAGTAAAAGTCAATGTGCATTTTGTTGTTATAATGGTCACTAAATTTTTACAGGCAATTCTTTTACTGCTTTGCCAATAAACAAGCGATTTGAGTTAATTAAGAAGGAAGGAAGTTGCATTAATTGTCTTGAGAAAGGTCATTCGGTACCAAGCTGTTCCAAATCGCATTGCAGAGTTTCCCAGCGACCTCATCACACTATTCTGCATAAATATGAGGTGACGTCACATCAATGTAATCCAGGTAGGATTGATAGCAATGTGACATTGCAAACATTGTCTTCCTCTTCCGCTACTACGCCAGCACCCGCACATTACGGAAATAAACGCTCCTCTCATCACGTATCGAGCATTAACGACGTTGTGGTTTTGGCTACTGCCCTTGTCAAAATTAAAGATCGCAGCGGAAAGGACCACTTAGTAAGGGCTCTTCTAGACTCAGAATCACAATTGAATTTTATAAGTGAAGAATCTCCAACTCAAGAGGGAATTGAAAAATCGAAATTTATCAGGCGGGATGCCAAAATTTATTTACAATTAGACCGACCAGCAAACTGGGCTTTTTGCAAGGAAAGGTTGAAACAGCACTTCAAGTCGTCAAAGGACCAAATGCAGCTGACAAGGGAGATTTCATCGCTTAGAGTAAGCAGTATTAAGGATTTAAGTATTAAGGTAAAAAATGTTATTAATGATATTTCCGAATTTTGTGCATTTGACGATAATGGTGTGGTTATGCGGGAAATTTTTTCCGGTATACTGATTCAAAGAATCAAACAATTAGTTTCGGGAACATTGGTATATCCATTAGAAATAAAATTTCTCTTGTGGATACTGACGTCATTGTGCATGAATTTATAAGTATGGATAAAGGCAATTTGAATAATTTTATTTTAATAAAAAGTACTAACGCTAAAAATTATTCAGCAAATAATATTAATAAATTTAAAAATCAATTTCACAACGATTCAAATAGTACTCAGATGACACAAAAAAATTGTGCTAGCAATTTAAGAAATCAGAATAATAATAGTAGATTTTCAAGTCAGGGTTCATTTCCTAATAATAATGGTAATATTGCCAATTTTACCAATCAAGCTTCATTTTTTAATCCAATAAATAATCAGTGTCAAAATCCTGGCAGTTCAAATATGAGACGTAGTAATAATTACACTAGCAAAACACAGCAAACAAGGCAATCAAATGTTGCAATGTATAAAGATACAGTAAGTCATACTGAATATGAAGCAATTAACAATCCAGAAGACATTTTTATTTTAAACTAGCCTCGGACCTTACAAAAATATTTTTAAAAATTACTCTGTTTGATAAACTATGGATAGCATTAATAGATACAGGATCGACGTTAAGTATACTCAAAGAAAGTAGTTTTATGAGGTTTAATTACTTTTATTGGACAATACAATTGGTGCCCTAAAATAAAAATTTAACATTGACATAAAATTCATAGTAAAGTACGTAGACGACATTTTGGCTGTTATAAATAAAAAAGACGCAAACATAATTCTTAACACGCTTAATGACTACTACCCTAATCTTCAATTCACTATGGAAGCAGAGACAAACGCCCGCATACCTTTTCTTGACGTTATGATCCATAGAGACAATGGCAACATTCTACTTAACTGGTATGCAAAACCAACCTCATCTGGGCGCCTAATCAATTATTTGTCTTCACAGCCACTTAAGTATAAGATCAAGACAGAATATAAAGAAAATAAACAAAATACTGTCGAGCAATAACTACCCGCAACACCTAATACACAGTTTAATAGAACAAAAAACAGCAAATTTAAAACAAAAACAAATCCAAGCGCAAACAACGACAGCATCAAACGATACAATACGATATCTCAGTGTAACATACATCCCAAAATTGCACAAAAAACTGGATCTCAACAAACACACCAACACAAGACTAGCATCCAAAGAAAACTGCACTCTATCCCCTATTTTCACACAAACAAAAACGCCAATAAATATCCACCAACAAAACAACGTGGTATACGAAATAACATGTAAAGGGAAACCAAACGAAAAATAAAACAAAGTTTACATAGGGACAGCTGAGCGAGCGCTAGGAGTTCGTCTAGCAGAGCACGAAGCCGACATTAATATAAAGAAAAAAAGACGAGATACACGATCGAAAGTTTACGAATATTACAAAAAAGGGAGAAAACAATAAACAAGAAGGAGGATACAGACGATATCGCGGCTGCTTATATGCTTTGTCTCTAAAATATAATAACATAAAAAATTAGTATGACGAAAGTACCACACAAGATTGTATCAATGCTTTAGTTTTCTAAGTATATACAAAATGTTTAATGTTTTTGATGTTCAATGTGTTTAATAATTCTATTTGATTTTATTTTATTTTTAATTTTTGTTGTGTTCAACTATTTAAGATCTGTGTCAAATGTCCTAAACTACATGTAAGTGACTAAATGTTTTTTACTTGTATTGTTAACACACACATATATGTATATATATATTTATTTAACTCTTTGTTTTGTTTGTTAGTTTTTATGTTCATATGTTCGAATAAAGAAATCACCCCTGACGATGCTAAGGTAGTTAGCGAAACGTCGGGTAAAAAGTGAATAAATAGTTTTTTCTTGCACAAAAGAAATTAGATCGAATAGCCTAAATTAACAATAACAACAAATACATTAAATAACTCGATCAAATAAGCTCAAAAATTTTAAATACAATTAATGGCGTGGTCAGTAATCCAAATAAAAAGGTAATTACTCCATGCCCAAAAGAATTTAATGTTCCACAAAATGCTAGAATGAAGTGCACTATGTTCCAGTTTAATAAACCATTTGATTTAATATTAGGTATGGACTGGATAGTTAAAAATGTAAAAAAATTTATGTAGAAAATTTAGAGCTAAAGCTTAATAATAAGCTTAAAAATTTTAAATACAATTAATGGCGTGGTCAGTAATCCAAATAAAAAGGTATTACTCCATGCCCAAAAGAATTTAATGTTCCACAAAATGCTAGAATGAAGTGGACTATGTTCCAGTTTAATAAACCATTTGATTTAATATTATGTATGGACTGGAAAGTTAAAAATGTAAAAAAATTGATGTAGAAAATTTAGAGCTAAAGCTTAATAATAATATACGTCTTCCGTTTCTAACGAAAATAATGCAGAATTATGGGGAAGTTATGGAAGTTAGTGAAGAACAACAAATATATTTAAGTCACCTAAATAGTCAAGAAAAATAAGTGATCAGTAATCTTTTGAAAAAATTTAGTAAATTAATATATAAAGAGGGTGATAGTTTAACTAATACAAATTCAGTTGTTCACGAAATTAAAACTATAAATTATCAACAAATAAATTCAAGAGTATGCAGATTACCACCAAAACACGAGGAAGAAGTTAGGAAACAGATAAATTATATGAAAAGGCAAGGTATCATAAGAAAGAGCAAAAGTAAATACAGCTCACCAATTATCGTTGTACCTAAAAAAGAAGATAAATCAGCTATTCAAAAATATAGAATTGTAGTGGATTATAGGGGACTAAACCAAATTACTATTGATGACAAATATCCTTTGCCTAACATCGATAGCATTTTAGATAAGTTGGGTAAAGCGCAATATTTCAGCACGTTGGATTTAGCAAAAGGTTACCACCAGATATTAATGGCAGAAAAAGATATTGAAAAAACAGCATTTGTAGCACCATCTGGTTTGTACGAATATGTAAGAATGCCGTTTAGTCTTAAAAATGTTCCTCCGACATTTCAAACACTAATACATGATAATAAATAGTGGCCGCTGTGGTCGAGTTGGTAGCGGTGCGTGCTATAACTTGATATGCCGGTGAGTTCGAGGTTCGAATCTCAGTCAGGGCAAGCAAAAACTTTATAATAGAAAACGTTTTTTCTAATAGCGGTCACCCCTCGGCAGACAATGGCAAACCTCCGAGGGTATTTCTGCCATGAAAAAGCTTCTCATTAAAATACATCTGCCGTTCGGAGTCGGCACAAAACTATAGGTCCCTCCATATGTGGTATAATATAAAGACGCACACCACAAATGGTAGGAGAAGCTCGGCCAAACACTGAGCTATATAGTGTACGCGCCAAAATTATATTATATATTATAATAAATTAAGTACTGAGAGAATATATTAATAAAATCTGTGTGGTATATCTTGACGACATCCTTATATTTTGCACTTCGCTGGAAGAACATGAAATTTCTTTAAAGAAAATTGATTTCAAATTACAAGAGCATAACTTAAAAATTCAGCCTGAAAAGTGTAGCTTTCTTAAAAAAGAAACTCCTTTTTTGGGTCATATTTTGACAGCAAATGGAATTAAACCCAATCCTAATAAAATCGAAGTTATACTAAAGCAACTAAAGGGGTTTCTTGGTATAAATGGATACTATCGCAACTTCATTAAGGATTGTTCTAAGATTGCCTATCCCATGATTAAAAAAGGATTACAAAATTAATGTAAATGACCCACAATATATTGCAAGTTTCGAAAATCTAAAAACATTAATATCTTTTCACCCAATTTTAAAATATCCGGAATATGAAAAGGAATTTGTAATAACAACTGATGCTAGTGATTATGCCATTGGAGCCGTTTTATCGCAACAACGACATCCGGTATGTTATATATCAAGGACACTTAATAATCATGAGCAGAAATACAGTAAAACAGACAAAGAATTTTTAGCAATTATATGAAGAAATACTTCACAAACAAATAGCATTATATCATTACAATGAATCTATGCACAGTGGTATAAATGAGACATACCATACATTAAAAAACAAAATTTATTTTCCAAAATTAAAGGAACAAATACAACTTATTATAAACAATTGTGAAAAATGTCAGCAGATAAAGTATGCTAGGAAACCTATTAAACCTTTCATTTACTGAAACGCCATTAGCAAAAATCAAATTATTCATATAGATATATTTAATTTAAAAAAATTAGCATTTGTTACATTTATTAATAAACTAACAAAATTTGCTTCAGCTTATAATATTACAGACCGAAATTGGCGTTCGAAGAAAACGATTATAGTTGGGCAAATTGCCAAGTTCGGTAAGCCAAAAAAGGTAATCATGGATAACGAATTTAGGGCTGAACAACTTATTGATTATTTAAAAAAAGAAGGTATTGAGGTTCATTTAACGAAATCCAATAATCATACTGGTAATGCGGACATTGAGAGGTTACACTCAACCCTGTTAGAAAAGCTAACGGGTATTGACACAAGCCTCTCAACCGAAATGAGAATACAACTTGCCATATGTAACTATAACACTGTGGAACATTTTTGGAATTATTGTCTGGGGGGTGAGAAATTCCAAGTCAGGGTGATGGTACTAGGTCAGTATAGTAAAACCCTCAAAGGGTTTGGCGTTCGTATGTGTCAGTTTTTTTTTATGACCTTTTAATTGTTTCCTTATCTTGATGTTTTTTCGCTTAGTTGTAACATTTTGGCAAAAACGTAGTTTAACATAACTCGAGAACCACTTGTCCGATTTTGATGAAACAAATTTAGAAAAATTAAGAATTACAATTTCTATTTGTTTTTATTTGTTTTTATTCAAAAAAGTGTCATTTATCGCCTTTTTTATAAATTTTCCCCAATAACTCCAGACTTCTGGCCATAAACTACTAAAAAAATAAAGTAAACATTTTTATAATTTCTTTTTTATAACTTTCCTTCTTTAATTTTACTTTCGCTGACTCTCGGGTAAATTAGTTTCAAAAACAAGAAAACTTCATCTCTTTTGGCGACAGTTTTGATAAAATTCTTAACAATTCCAAGTTTAATATGCAGTGGAGGCAGCAATATCTTCTCCTTCGGCACTAGAGGCTCACGAATAATATTGGCCGTTTCAACCTGCTGTGCTCTCTGAGTTTCCATCCGTAGCATGCATATTGGTCACCGGAAAATCGTGTGTCCCAATCGCACAAAAAGCACATATATTTTATATAGCCGCTTTGAAGACCGCAAAGCATTGCTATAACTTTTAAATCGCAGCATATGCGCCACATATGTTTGGCGTAGTTAACCATTTTTTAAATATTTTCCAGTGCATCATATGTTTCTTTCGTTTCTGTACTATAGGCGATTGGAACTGAAGGTGTTTTATTGGTCTTATGCAGTAAAACCGCCTTCAAGCTGAGTTTTGAACTGTCAATAAATAATCTCCAGTCATCTGCTTCATATTTTATTTCCATTGCGTTCATCAATTTTCCTACATCCGGGCAATATGCAGAAGTTTTTTTATCATTCACAAGGAATAAACTTTGGAGTGTTGCCTGACGACTTCGATAAGCTGTGACTTTCACACCGGGTGCCAACAAATTGTTTGATTTCAAAATGGAAGCCAGCTCTTCCGATTTATGCTGTGTTAATTCCAACTTGGCAACAATTGAATCAAGCTTATTTTGATTTATTAAAATTGGCTCATTGGATACTGATGGCTCATATGGGGGATCATCACGTGCATGATATGTCGGAGCAGTCGTAAAAGAGAAAATATCTGGGCTAGAAGCTTTTGGCACAGGAATGTGGTCCGAATGAGGCAATGGTGTTGCGGCACTTGCAACACCAACGTAATTATACGATTTTCTTATCCTTTTTGCGGCTCCTTTATTCGCACATGCATAGCAATTCAATGGATTGTGACCTTCGCCAGGATTAGTCCAAGTCATTGGGATACCGAATGGCATACTTTCACGTCTTCTATTTTTCCAATCCATTAGACGGCTGTAGCAGCTTTTACACACTATATTTGGTACCCAATTTTCGTTCACTAAACATTTTGGTTGAAGTACATCTCGTATGTTTGAACAAAATCAGTACTAAAATTTCCCCTTTTTTTATGTGTTGAGACATATTGACCACAGCAGTAGCAAAAGCTCTTTATATCTGGCTTGCACAGTTCCACATTTTGTTCTCTTTTGTTCACTTTTAACACGTTGGCTGCCAAAGCCTTTTTAGAATTTTTATCGTTCAGTAGCAATGTAATTTAACAATTTTGGTCACCTGAGGCCAACAACTTATTTTTGTTCTTTTTTGTTTCTTAGTGCCTAAAAATAAGTTTTGACTACTCGCGAATTTATTTTGGTCCCTAATTTTGCAGTTATAACGGTTTTTTTGTGTCGCACATTTTCGTGCGACATGGCCTGGGAGAACATAAAACATGTTGTGGGGCCACGTCGCACGAAAATGAGCAACAGTAATTTTGTGTAGTTTTTGCGTTGTGTTTGACTTTTTTGTTTTATTTTATGCATTTCAATTTTAGAATAGTTTATAGAATGACGCGAAGAAATGTAAAAGATAACGAGATTACAGATATATTGCAAGATGAGATAACTTCGGACAGCGATGACGACGATGGAGATTTTTCAAGAGACGATTCTGAAATTGATATTAATAGGCTACCAAATGATGACCCCATACGCCACCACTCTCAGAAGAGGTGTTAAGTGGTACCGCAAAGTGGCTTTTGAACTGTTACTTGGAATGTCTGTCGTAAATGCCTTTATAATATATAAAAAGGCTACAAACAAACAAATTTCAATAACCAAGTTTCGGCAGGAGATTTCAAATGGTTTGTTGGATTTCATGTCTCCAGAACCCTTAACAAAAGGAAAACATTTTATAGAAAAAAGAAAGGACGATAACGGAAAAACAATAAGGCGTATTATGTTATGCCATGTCAAAAAAATCTACTGATAGGGTAACAGCCAGAAAGAGCTTAAAAAGGACCACCACCTACTGCCCAATATGCCCCAATAAACCACAACTATGTGTAGAATGTTTTCCTAAATATTTCCACCAGAAGAATTAATTTTGATGAATTTACATTTTAGTTGCATTATTTTTGCACTGATCTCCATTAACAAATTGAATTTTTAATTTTAAGTTTATTGTTTTTCTACTGATCTCCAAAATGAATTTCTAATTTTAAGTTTATTGTTTTTCTACTGATCTTCATTTGAATTTACATACATATATATATTTATATTTTTTTTGCTTATAAATCAATTGATTTTTAAAAGAATGAATAAAAAGACAAACTAAAATTTCCAATTTTTTTATTACCCAAAAAAATACCATTAAAAATACACAGCGGCCATGGGAAATACACCAAAATGTTCACCGCAGGCCAGAGAATCCAAATTCCATGTAAAATTCCATAATAAAATGTACAAAAATGTGCGACGTGGCCTAAGGGTAACATTTAAGTGTCGCACGAAAATGTGCGACTTGGCCTCAGGGTAACATTTAGGTGTCGCACGAAAATGTGCGACGTGGCCTCAGCGTAACATTTAGGTGTCGCATAAAAACATGCGACGTGGCAGCCAACGTGTTAAAAAATTTGAGAAAAATTACTTTTACTGTTCGCGTTCGTCGGCACTTGTTGAATGACAAAAATCACAGAACCAGTGTGAGAAAGAGAAGAAGTATAATGACAATGCATGTTTTATGTGAACATTACAGAACCAGTGTTGCAGGATTTTTTATGAATTTAAAAAAAAAAAATTTAAATTTTTAGGAAAAAAATACTTTTTTCCCTTCATACATTCATTTTTAAGTTCGAAAGTGTTGCACATATAGGAAAACGGTATAGAAAGAGATTAGAGAAACTGTAATTCTTAATTTTTCTAAATTTGTTTCATCAAAATCGGACAAGTGGTTCTCGAGTTATGTTAAACTACGTTTTTGCCAAAATGTTACAACTAAGCGAAAAAACATCAAGATAAGGAAAAAATTTAAAAGGTCATAAAAAAAAACTGACACATACGAACGCCAAACCCTTTGAGGGTTTTACTATACTGACCTAGTACCATCACCCTGACTTGGAATTTCTCACCCCCCAGATTAGCTGTTTTACTGTGTAATGGCCGGTACCATTCCACAATTAAATACACCCTAAGAACGGCTCAAAATAACATTGATCCAAAAACGTTGCATGACAATATAAATAAAGTAAAACAAAAAGTAATAGACAAGAGAAATAAAACTAGAGAAAATTACCAAGAAAGTAGAGAAATAGGTCCAATTAAAAACTATAAATGAGTAAGACACAAAAATGAACCCTATGTCAGAATAAATCCACTAACTAATGTTCACTTATCTAACATAAAAAGACCTTTAAAATGTTCAAAAAATAAAAATCGGGAAGATAATAACAATTATAAATTTGATAAAAATTCAAGCACAATGGCAATAGCAGGCGATATGGATACGTAAACATAAGAATAAACAAAAACCACATCCATACAAATAAATAAATATACTTAGCTTTTTACGTGAAATACATTCGCTTATTCTACCCATCATCATTATCAGTCAAATATTAGTTTAATCAAAGTACCTATGATGTTTTTTTTTTTTTTACGATATTGAGACTATAATTAATTATAGTACAATATATATATATAATTAAAAGCTATGGCTACCAAGACCTTAAGCTTACTTTTAGTATAAAGCTATTATTATATATGTTATGATTACAATGTACATATGTACATATATGTATGTATATTTATGAGTGTATGTATGTGTGGGAAATTATGTTTGGGTGGTGTTTTCATTCTCTTTTTTATATTTCGTTGTATATGTTAGAGTATTTCAGGTAGTTTATTAGTTTTGTTAGGTTCTGTATCGTGGGGTTCTTCAAAAGTTCAGTGGGGGAAAAGTCAGCGAGTGATAGTCGGTGGGCTGCAAAATGCGAGCAATCGTCTTAAATGTGGGGCACTGTTGATTGATGGCTGTTGCAATATTTACAGATGTTACTAACGGTTTTGTCTATTAGATGCTGATGAGTTAACCTTGTGTGCCCTAGTCGCAGTCTTAGGGTGAGTTTTAGGAATTCGTATATTGATTTCGAATTTTGGCTTAAGTTGTTATACCAGGGTGTTAAATGATTATTTGATGAGTGATTTTGTTCAAAGTAGGATTTTAAGTGGTTTTTGATATCTGAAAAGAGAAGGTTACGAGAGGTTATAAGCGGTGCCATTGTTGCTTTTTTTGCTGCTAGATCGGTTATTTCATTTCCAGATATTTAGACGTGGCCTGGAATCCAGAAATTTTGACGACTTCGTTATTTTCGACAATACTATAACTGGTAATGTTATTAATTCTGGAGCCATCTGTAAATAAGATGTGAAAGTCTTTTAGTTTTCCCACCAATTCAGAGTATCTTTGCCTATATATTTCCGGAGATGTTGAATTTTTTTGAGGTTGCTGAGTGTTGTATCTACTGCAGAAAATGTATGTTTCCAATGTGGTATTGGAGAATTTTTTGGGTTGGGCAGTTCAATTGAATATCGAATTGGTGCGCGAAACTTTTGATTTTATCTAGACTGGATGAGATTCTGTTTGTTTTGGTTTTTAATAGGAGTGTGGGGAGAAGGGAATGGTCGTTGATAATCAGTGATATAGCAAGTTTGGATGTTGTTAAATCGCGGTAATTGTTTAGAGGTTGTATGCTGGCTTCGTTTAGTATATTGATGACAGGAGTGGTTCGGTATGCGCCAAGTGCTATCCTAGCGCTAGAGTTGATGATGGTATTTAATTTATTGGTAATGGATTTAGGTGAATACGCATATGAGTATATTCCATATTGTAGTTTAGATAGTATTAGTGATTTTACTGCGGATACTATCGACATTGTGTTACAATTGTGTTTCCGGTTTGCCAACCATTTTATTATATCAAGTCGTTTTAATAGAACCGATAAGAGGTTTTCAATGTTGCTATTTCATCTATAATTTTTGTTAAAAATGATGCCCAAGATCTTAAGGTTGTCGACAGTGCTGATGTTAATGTTGTTGCAGGTCACATTAGCTACACAATGGTGCTTTCTAAATATGTGTATGTGTTTGCATTTGTGCTGCGAGAGTTGGGCTCACGAGTATTCACACCAGTTCGAGATGTCATTGTGAAGTTCATTGAGATTCAGGGTGTGGCTTTTGTTTTAGTTCTTTTTTGATATGATGATGAAGTCATCAGCGTAGGCGAGAAAATCTAGCTCTTTATGCAATGACATTATGTGACATAATTTGTTGTAAGCTATCAAGAATAGTATGACCGACAGTAGAGAGCCTTGTGGGATACCGTTCGCTAACGGATATTATATGTTATATATTTGGTTTACTTTTTGTCTTCATTTATATTAAATAAAAATAAATGTACATGCTTACATAAATAATCCACATAGATAGTAAATTAAGTAAAAAAAAAATATATATTGAAAAACAAAAGCAAATACCTATGTACATACTATATAAAAGAAAGAGAGCCATTAGCTGTAAGCATAGTAGGTAAAATATCATCCGATGTACCATAGTTGTAATGCACAATAACAAAGAACAACGTACCAAGAAGAACGTAAACAAAATATGCAACAACAATTGCATGCGGACCGTAAGGTCGCCTGATTAAACTAACGTTTCATTATTCACTTGTAAAAGTGGCGTGATACTCTGGCTATCATAGCGGCCTTGCATATTTGTTTACGCAGTAGTATAAATAAGAGAAAATTTATACAATAAGTTTTAGTTTAAGATTTTGATGTCATGAATAAAGACATTAATTGATTTATCACATCTCGCGGTTTTGTCTATTCTTTAACCCTCCTTCAAACACATATTCTGAAACCTTCGAACAAACACATATGCCTGGCCAGACCCCTATACGTTTTGATGCATTTTTATGGCAAAAAGGGTAACGTAACTTTGAATTTCTAAGTATGTTTGTATATTATTTTGGTCTTTAGACTAAATGTAAAATAATTTTATTTTTTATTCATTTTGTGCAGCGACCACAAATAACGGTTATGGACGAAAATTTGATTGAAAAAATCAACATGAAGGATTATTGGGAAATATATAATGTAGTATATCGAAAAAAACGTCTTTTAAAGATCTATCCATTCGTTTAATGATTCCAAATTTTATGATTTTTATATTTTTAATTAAATTTAAGAATTATTTCATAAGTTTTATGTTTGTTCGCATAATAATACTTACTTTTTGAGTTTTATTTTTCTCTCATCAATAACACTTATGAAATCAGTTATTATTATTCGGTCAAGAAATAAAACTTACGTGATGAGTTTTATTTTTCTATTGTAAATTAAAACTCACATTGTTAGTTTTATTTATTGTTCAAAAATAATTGTTATTTTGTAAGTTTAACTACTCACTGACTTGTTAAAACAATTACAAAATATAATTATGAATATGAACCAAATCGATTCAAAATGTTTTATGAATGAATGAATCGTATTGATATTACTTACATACATACGTACATACATATGAAACCATTTAACAAACATAATTCGAAGCATATGCGTTGACGATGCGTTGTTTTCTTCTATTGCTCTAATTTTACAGCTAAGCGAATATTAATATACAGGGTGTACCGTCGGAATTCCTTTTAAGTACAAAGTATTTATTAGAAAAACAAAACTTTTGTAAATTTCTTTTGCTTTTTTTAGTTATTGCACATTAACATTCCCAAAATAAATAAAAAAAATCACATTTTTATCGCTTTTTCAAGAACTTTAATACAATGGTGTACATGCATACATACTTATATGTATAACTACAGTAATAAGAAATATCAACTTAAATCGAAAATCAAACTTTCGACAAAAGCACTTAGAATATCTATTTACAATAGTTTAATCAATATAAATACATAGTTGTATTAATAAATCCTTTAGAGGGTTTATGAAAGTATGCTATACGTATTTTGTTAGTAATAAAATATGACAGTAGATTAGGCTTAATTCTCTCTTCAGGAATTTTCGTGCTTATTCCTTTACATCACAAATATGTATTTTATTGTGTTCCTAAATTGGATAATCGAAAAGTAAAATTGATCTAACCAGATGTTGAAAGGTCGTTTTCAGCTTTAAAACTTATTTTAGGCGATCTACGGTATAACTTATCGTCTAAAGCGTTACAAAACTTGATGTTTTTAAAAGTTAACAAAAATTAAAAACTAAGTTTTTCATGATTCATATTCATAATTATATTTTTTTTTATTGTTTTAACAGGTTAGTAAGTGCTAAGTAAAACTTACAAAATAACAATTATTTTTTAACAATAAATGAATCTTACAATGTGAGTTTTAATTTACAACAGAAAAATAAAACTAGTTTCATAAGTGTTATTAATGAGAGAAAAATAAAACTCAAAAAGTAAGTATTATTATGCGAGCAAACATAAAACTTATGAAATAATACTTAAATTTGATGTAAAACTTAAAAATTATAACATAAGGATTAAATAATGATTTGTTCGATATCGGTTATAACTGTTACGGTCCCTGATTTTGTGGAATGCATGAAAAACATGCATATTCAACTTTAGAATGTTGTTGGCACACAGGATTAATGCATTTGGTGCGGTAAAAACGAGTCTATCTACGCAGCTTTTCGTCTTGCGTGACACAAATTTTTCAATCTTTTCTTGAACTCAGTGTACTTGGGCCCCTTAGTTGGTTAGGCATCATGTTGCTGGGAATATTCAATGGCCTTCCAAAGAAAGATTCAATGACCGAAAGGGTTCACTGTAGTCCCAAAATATGGTTGTTGTTCATGCGATTTTCAGTATTAGCAAGCACCAATTGTTTACTCAGCGTGTTCAAGAACAATCGTCGCTTCTCTTTTCTGGTTCCTTCTACATAAATTTTCTTTGACTATGATGTAAGCGGCTAATCCCATGACGTCTATCATGTTGCAAAAAAACGCTAATGGCCAACGTCTGGTTAGCCGTTTTGTGGAGTAATGCATTACCATTGGTCCATTGTAAAATAATATAGCTTCCAGTTTTTTTGCTACGCATTCTACTTTCTTGGTGTAGTGCACAGTGCATAGATGTACTGCTTTGTTTTTCTTTGGAACGTAGCTGCACAGTGATATAAGGTTATCATAGAAACAGAACACAAATGAAAGCATTGGCCGTTTTCTGTCTATTTTCACTTCTTTGGGAAGACACCTTTTGTTGAATCTAATGGTGCCAACGTATGTTTGAAAGAAGTTATCAGCAATAATAGTTCTGCCGCTGTTGGTGTATTGATTAGCCAAACTTATGAGCACATTTTCACCTTGGTTTGTCTCTCGTTGTTCTCCCTCTTTACCAGTGTACAGTTTTCCTTGCAACGGATATTTGGTTTTCGCATCGCATGCTCACCATACTTTTATGCCATACTTTGCGGGCTTTGATGGGATGTATTGCGTGAACTTTGTGCGCCCATGGCTGCTCATCGATGGTTTCACTTTCGTATGGTTCAAAATAACTGGCAAGATTGTTATTCAAGAAGTTCCATATGTCGCGAATGGGAGCAGCTTTGTCGGTTTGTTGCCGAAATGCGCGCGTACGACTATCGTCAAATCGAATACAGCGCATCAAAGTAACAAATCGTCTATATGACATGGCTGCACGGAATATTGGAAGTGCATCAGTTTGCCACATCAATCTTGACAGCTGCGTAGTATTATAACTGACATCAAAAGCCAATAGTATCCCAATTAAAGCGTCAAGCTCAACACTTGTCATATCAACACATACTCGTGGTGTGCAGTTTCCATGTTCTGCGTTCCATTTGCGTGTAACTTTTTCTCCATATAGATTTGTTTGTGTTACGATGATGACTGTAATATTCGGTGAAAAGAAAAGCTTGAACATCTCAAGCGGATTGATCAGGTTTGTTTTTGGTCCACCTCTGAAACGCATGATGTCGTGCTGGCGGAATCTCACTGTAACGGGTTCAGCTGTACTCCACTTGGTACCATCTTTTCCAAGCAAAATACCGTCTGCAGCTTGAGTTGGTGCATTCTTACTTTCTTCTTCGGATTCTTCATCGCTGTAGAATATTTTATTTGCTTCAATTTCCAATTCATATTCAATGTCCGAGGCGTCATCTTCGGGTACAAAATCTGTGTTTTCACCGCTTTGGTCTTCAAATAAATCTAGTTCTTCGTCTGCTTCTTTGTGAAATCACGCTGTAACGCTGAGGATAGTTGTTGTTGGAAACTATCATTAAGCCTGCCTGTACGCAAGCGCGTATTGTACACAAATTCTAAATCCGCTGCCATAATAATAGTAATAATTTCACTTTAATTTTCGCACAAAAAATTTATATTTCGGACTGTCGATTTTGTATGTTCAGCATTCAATAAAAAACTAGCTGAACTCAAAACCAAAATCACAAACGAAAGAAAGAAATAAGAGAAAAATGAACACAGAAACTACCTGGAAGTAAACATTAGCATTGAATTCACAGAAAAACAACCCAAAATATAAAAAAAACAAGTTTGACAACAAAATACTTGGAAACAACAATCTGCATTGTATCTGCAGAAAAATAACCCAAAATGTGTATAATAATAATTTATTTCCTACAAATTATATAGGGGTCTGGCCAGGCATATGTATTTGTTCGAGGGGGGACTTTTTTCTTTTGCAGTTTTCGTCGTGTTGGAACTACCGTTTTGAATTTTTTTTTTTACAGATATACATTAAAATTTTATAAATGCTTCTCTGCTCACTCATACAGTTGTGTAGGAGTAATAAATTCATTTTGCGTTCCGGATTGTAAGCAAAAACTTCTTGCTATTCGCTTCAAAGTTCCTCCGACGCCATCGCAGGCTGTTGCAAAACTTGCCATTAACACACGAAAGTTACCTTGTTTTTGTATTGCTGTGTTCACTCCGTTCGCCCATTTGGCAACTCTTACCACTTTCGTCAAAAAGCTCTGCTCACAACTTCGAATTTTCTGAAGTTCGTGAGAGAACCGATGATGGTTCTTCTCTTAGCGATCCTTATAGACGATAGACGGTGGTGAGTTGAGTTCCTGCAAAGATTTTAATAAAACATTTTCTAACACAATTTGTATGCTTTTTATTTTCACGCCCTTTGGAAACCAGCCCTAAAATCTCCCCGAGCTCATCATTTGGTCCTTCGAGCCGGATTTCCACAGGCGGTAAATTTTTAAACATACAGACACGGAACATAATTTGGCGAAATACATAAAGGCACATACATACATACCTACATAAAACTTACAACAATCAAACACACAAACAACAGGTAACATTGTAAATTAAAAATAAAGGTGCAATCAACATATTTGATTTGCATTTATAAGCGGTGAAAAATTAAATCTGAGCAAAGTAGAGCCTAAAACATATTTTTAGTGCTTTGCTTTTGCATATACAAAAATATTAAGGTAGCAAAGACTATTCTTTGTTAGTGTACTTCGATAAGTACAATACCTTAAATTATATTTCTCATATATTAAAAATAAGCCGCTCCTTTTTATTTACATACCTAGATATGTACATACATAGCTGTACATAATATATACATACACATATACCCCACATAAAAACTTAAATTTATTTTATATGTTCATACAAATTTGTTTTTTCTCGTCTTTGCGCCAAATTAAATTTTATATATTTAACTAAACTGCATATTTGCACTCTCCTATAGAGTGCTGCAGTACAAAAAAAAACATATTTACATATATACATACATACATATTTACTAGGCTACAAGCGGTAGCTGGTAAATTAAAATAAGAGAAAAGGCGAGAGAATTAGTTTTCCCCGCTACCGAAATTACTCTTAACTCTATTAAAAAAATTTTCAAGAGTTTCTCTCGCGCCCCTTTTTTTTGCATTAAATTTGCGCTCACCATATATGAAATATATACATACATATTTATATGTCCGTGCATATAAATTATATTGTCGCTACAATTAGCGAATATTAAATAGCAATACATATAACATACATATGTATGTATATGCGTGTACGCGAGTGAAAATAAGTGTGTAAAAGCAATAAAAAAAAAAAAAAAAAAAAAAAAAAAAAGCAGTGGTGAGTGCAGCAGAATACTAGTGCATAAGAAAAGCAGCGCAGCAGAGTAACAGAGCAGCAGAGTACCAAAGCAGCGGAGTAGCAGAATAGCATAGTGGGAGAAGCACAACAACCACAGGCATACTCCCACCAAAGGTAAAATAGCGAACATACGTACGACAGTGGGCAGGCACTGATAAAAAAGTGCATACATTAAAATATTTTAAGAATACATTTTTTTGTGGTGTTTTTTTTTGTGCGTATACATATATATTTAATTGTAATCAATAATAAATACAGCAAATAAAATTATTGTCAAGTGCATTTTGATGTGTTTGCTCTAGCCAACTCTGAAAGTTGCGCTTATATACCAGGAAGTGCATGTACATATGCAAGTGCATATATATGTTTGTAACTGGTGCGTTTGTAACTAAGCATTGGCACAGCGTTTGAAAGGAAGTAAAATAAGTGAATATTAAATAAAAGTTTAATTTTACAAATAAATCGAATTTTTTAATTTTGATTTTTTTTGTGATTTTTTAATATTCAATTCGATGCGTGATAAATAAATTTAGAATATTTTTGTTTGAAAACAAATTTAATTCGCGGCATAAATTCAATAAATTTAAGCGATAACAATTTCAATATTCATTCAAAATTAAAATTTGCGAGTGTTCCAAATTTTCAAAAGAATTTTCCGAATTTTACATTTGACAAATACTGTGCTGCAACCTCGCAATTTCAGTCAGCATCAAGTAAATACTTTATTAAATATTTTTATAAAGATTTTTGGTTATCGATCATATATCGATACAACTACATACAAGTATTTAATTTTATTTTCCAAGTTTAAAAATAATTTCATTGTGCCTTTGCAGTGGTGAAATATTAACATTTATATTTTACATTTTTGTTTTATTTCGCCAAATTTTGTTGAATATAATTTATATTGAGCAACATTTTTGTTATATTTTTACACTTGCTTTGCGTGTCAAGTCGATCATTTATCGAACATTTTGACAATTTATTAAAGTTTCTGGAACTTAATTTACATTTTAAATATTTCTGTGGGGATTCCGATCATTTGTTGATCTATTTATTCACGTTTGAATAAACAATCGCTAGTCGATTTTCGCAATACAATTTTAATTAATTGATTTAACATTTTAAATAATTTCTTCGATTTTGCTTTGCCATTTAACAACTTTTCAATTCTTCTGAAATTATAATGGCATTGACAAATAAATTTTATCAAGCAGCAGATGCGCTTTTGGAATTTGAAGCAAACATTTCGCCTACAGTCGCAAATCAAAGTACTTTCTCCCTTGAAATTCAGCAAGAGGAGTTAAATTCACTTTGGGCTGAAGTAAAGGCTGACTATAAAAATTGTTTGTCTGAAATAAATTCAGCGGGTAATGAGAATGCAGTTGAATCTATCAAGCTCAAATACTCACACTGCTATCAAGCATATGTTTGTTGCGGAGCTATGATGGGTGAACAAATTCATAACCTGACGACGTTCAACCAAAATACAAATTCAACGATAATTCAACCTGAACGGTTGGTTGAAACGCCAGTGCTGCCTAGTCTCCACCTGCCCCCATGCGATACCGAAATATTTTATGGTGACTATTAAAAATGGCCCTCATTGAGGGACATGTTCACCGCTATTTATCGAAATAACGCGCGATTATCTCCGGTGGAAAAACTTTTCCACCTTAATCAAAAATCCCGAGATGAGGCGAGGGAAATAGTTCAAAAGGCCCCCCTCACTAATGAAGAGTTTGCGTTAGCTTGGGCGAACTTAAGTGATAGGTATGAAAATAAAAGAATTTTAATAAACTCGCAATTAAAAATATTATTCAATCTGCCACATATCCCCTCAGAGTCTGGGACAGCGCTAAAGAAAATGCAGCGTGAAATTAATAGTTGCATTTCAGCACTACAACTTCAGGGCATAAGCGTTGAACATTGGGATGCAATTTTCACATATTTGTGTTCAACCAGGCTCCCAGAAAATAAGCTTGCTCTATGGGAACAGACTCTAAAAACAAAAACGGAGATTCCAAAGTGGGTGGACTTAGATGCATTTCGGACCAACAGGTTCCAAACTCTTGAAACAGTTTCCGATCTCAAGGGGAATTCTAACGTCCACCTCAAACATAGTATGGCAGCAAACAATACTCGGCCAAATAACTTCAGGCCGTATAATAATATACAAAATAAGAGAATAAATACCCATCATGTAAAGACAAATAATATAAGATGCAAAGTTTGTTCTTCTCAGGCTCATATACTACAGACTTGCCAAAAGTTTTTAGAAATGAGCCCGAATGCAAGGCTTTCTGCCGTCAGAAAGTATCACCTCTGCATTAACTGCCTATCAGATGCGCATGAAATAAACGACTGCAAGAGTAGTTTTACATGTGCAAAATGCAGAAAACGGCATCATACCATGCTCCATAGAGATCAAAGTGAGGAACCTTCTACCTCAAGTTCTCAACAGAACAGTCTCATACGGCGTCCATAAAAGCTAATACTTCAAATTGTCCTGTTGACAAAAATAGAAGTATGCTACTTGGGACTGCTATGGTGACCATTTGTCATCAAAATAACACACATACTGTCAGAGCCTTGATAGACTGAAGGCACATTTGTCTCTGAACGCTTACAAAAGCGCCTGAAGTTGCCAAGTAAAAGTATATCTGCACAAGTATTGGATCTAAACGAAGCCATATCTGGAAAAGTTCAAAAGGTCTGTACCTTTAGTATTGGCTCCCCACGTAATAAAGATTTCCGCATAAAAGGAGATGCCTTAGTACTTCCAAAGATGACGGGTTCGCTGCCATCGCATTCGATCAGTGAAGCAATCTTAAAAACGCTTCCTGATTTGCCATTGGCAGATAATAACTTCTTTAAAAGTCAACCAATTGACTTGTTAATCGGTGGTGATCTTTATCCAAAAATCATTATGAATGGAGTAAAGACAAATATCCTTGGCTCACTGATTGCTCAACGTACGGTGTTTGGATGGATTTTAACCGGACCCGTACCAAGTGGAAGGAACCTTAAACCAACAAATTATCTCACTTATTATTATTTCAATGAGGTCTCATTAGATCAACAACTCACAAAATTTTGGGAGTTGGAAGAAATACCAAAGACCAAGCTTCTAACGGTCGAAGAAGAACAGTGCGAACGACTCTACACAGATACCACCTTTCGAAATAATGAGGGAAGTTATGTAGTTTCGCTCCCGTTCAAACTCTTACCTCCAAGTGCACATATAGGCGCCTCTCGCCATATCGCTTTGAGACAATTTCTCAGAAGTGAAACGTCTTTGTGCAAAAAACCCCTAATAAAGGAGGAATATAATAAGGTACTTCGAGAATATGCTGATTTGGGTCATATGCATGAAGTCCAACATATTAAAGGTGAAGAGTCTTCGAACTCTTCCTACCTTCCACACCATGCTGTGCATAAACCAGACAGCACTACTTCAAAACTGAAAGTGGTTTTCAACGGTTCTTGTCCCACATCTAATGGAGTGAGCCTGAATGATGTTCTTCACACTGGTCCCGCTCTCCGATTTGGCTATTTTGGTTGTTAAGTGGCGATTATTTAAATATGTTTTTAATGCCGATATCGAGAAAATGTAACGGCAAATAATCGTGAACCCGCAGCACACCGCATATCAAAGAATCCTCTTTAGAGGTTCTTTGGACGGGGAGATCAAGGACTTTCAGTTGGACAGAGTCACCTTCGGTCTTAATTGTGCCCCTTATCTGGCAATCCGCACCTTGTTGCAACTCGCCAAGGACTCCAAATTGAATTACCCCTTAGCATCGGAAATCCTCAGCTCTAGTACATATGTAGATGTTATATTAGCTGGTGCACATGATGTACCCGAAGCAGTAAAATCACGAGATCAGCTTATTGAGGCCTTAAACTCGGCAGGTTTCCCACTCAGAAAGTGGACTTCAAACAACAAAGAAATTCTGTCAGGCCTGCCGAGCAACCACTTGCTAGCTTCTGACTTTATGGAATTACACAACTCTAGCGAAGCTAAGACTTAAGGTATCCGATGGAATGCTAAAACGGATCAGCTCTATTTTATGGCAAAATGTTTGGACAAAAAAGATTCGTTTACGAAACGAGAAGTTTTGTCCACGATTGCCAAGCTGTTCGATCCCGCAGGTTGGTTAAGCCCAATAACCATAGTAGCAAATATGCTAATGCAACAAATCTGGTTGGAACAAACAAGTTGGGATGAGAAGTTAAATCCAAAGACTCTCGGTGAATGGCAGACGTTTTTGGATAACTGCCCCCTTATTAATTTTATAAAAATCCCCAGATGGGTTAGTTGTGACGCCTCAGAAAAGGCGTACGGGGCTGCTATATATATTCGTGTTCAGGACACTAGTTTGAATGTTCAAACTCATTTGCTTCTCGCAAAAACAAAAGTTGCTCCTGTCAAAACCATTTCTATACCCAGACTAGAGCTAAGTGGAGCTGTTCTCCTCGCGAAAATGGCAGATTTTCTCCTGCCAAAAATGGGTATAGAAAGCCAAGGGTTGTACTTCTGGACCGATTCCACAATTGTTCTCGCGTGGCTTAGAAAACCACCTTGTTCGTAGTCTACATTTGTAGCCAACCGCGTTTCCAAAATTTCGGAAAGCACAATGATCGAGAATTGGAATCATGTAAGTTCTGAGGATAACCCGGCAGACCTCGCTAGTCGTGGTCTTTCTCCTCAAGAGTTAGGAGAGAGTCATCTTTGGTGGCATGGTCCCAAATGGCTTAACCTCTGCCAAGAAATCTGGCCAATCTCTCAGCCCAAGGATTTTGAAACCACACTCGAATCTAAAGTTATTCGAGTTCATACAGCGTCAGTTCTTCCATTTGAAGATATCCTCGCACGCTTTTCCAGCTTTCCAAGGGCCATTTGAGTCATTGCTCGAATCTTCAGGTTCTTTAAGCGGGTTCATCCTGCATACAAAGAACTCTCGAATTATTCTTCCATCACTCCTGGTGAGGTTCAATTCGTTCAATCAAGGCTTATCCAAATCTCCCAAAGAGCGCATTATGCCTCTGAATATTCGAAGTTAGAAAATAACAAGCCTGTGGGGAAAAAGTCGACGATACTATCGTTGACCCCATATATTGACGGCAGTGGACTTCTAAGAGTCGGTGGAAGACTGAATAATGCCCCTTCAATGAGCTTTGATGAAAGGCACCCAATAATATTGCCGTATAATTGCCATTTCTCTAAACTAATGGTAAACTTCATTCATTTGGTCTTGATCCACGGTGGCAACCAGCTAGTCTTGCGTCTTTTACGCATGCGATATTGGCTGGTAAAAGCAAAAAACCTCATTATGTCTACTATACACAACTGCAAAATATGTGTTTTGTATAAAAAACGGGAACAAACGCAGCTAATGGCTGCTCTCCCGGCGTCTAGAACGCAAATTTCGAGACCATGTAAAACAACTGGTGTCGATTTCACAGGCCCATTTGATGTAAAAAACTTTACAGGTCGAGCTTGTTTAATAACAAAGGGCTATGTGTGTGTCTTTGTTTGCTTTTCTACAAAAGCCATACAGCTTGAAGCCACAAGTGACCTTTCAACTGGCTCGTTCATGACAGCTCTCACACGATTTGTCTCTCGCCGTGATTGTCCCAACCATATATATTCAGACAATGGCACAAACTTTGTTGGCGCCTCAAGAGAAATCAAACGAGACGTAAAGGCATTCCTAAAAATTTGGCCTGAAGCCATCTCCAGTAACCATAGTTTTGCAGAAATCAATTGGCATTTCATTCCTGCAGGGGCTCCTCATATGGGAGGTTTATGGGAAGCAGGAGTAAAAAGCTTCAAAGCCCACTTTCGGAAAAGCACGGGTTCGATGAAATACACTTTCGAAGAGCTTTCCACTCTATTAGCTAGAATTGAAGCGTGTTAAAGTTCTCGTCCCATAAGCCCAATGTCTGAAAATATTAATGACTTTGCACCCATTACACCAGGACACTTTCTGGTAGGTGCACCTATTCTTGCAAACGCCGAGCCAGAAATCAATGATAACCCTATATCATTGGTCAACAGATGGCAAAAATTTAAAGCTATGAACCATATGTTCTGTAGAAGATGGAAATCTGAATATTTGTCAGAACTCCAAAGGCAATATAAGTGGAAGTATCCACAGAAAAACCTAGCTGTTAGCGACTTGGTAATTATTCGCGAGGAAAATATACCTCCAAATGAGTGGAGATTAGGTAGGGTAGTAAAAACTCATCCCGGAGCTGATACTAAAGAACGAATAGTCGACGTTCAAACCCAACGAGGCATAATTCGTAGACCAGTAGTCAAACTAGTTGTTTTACCAAACGAAACTCACTAAATGTAAATATTCTAAACTAATGTTATTTTCTCATTTAGAAAAATGTCTCAAGTCGATTGTGGTCTCTGCAAAGCTAATCACCCTCTACGCTTGTGCACCGAGTTTCGCCGAATGACTCCCGAACTCCGGTTGAGAACGGCGCTAATGTATCGCTATTGCAGCAACTGTCTCGCTGCAACTCATACAATAAGCGAATGTGACAGTGTGATCCGGTGCAAACGATGCGAAAAGGCTCACCACACGATGCTGCGTACTGACGTAGTCGATGACGTTATAGATGAAGACGAAGTTGAGCTTTCCTGGGCACAACAGATGGATCTAGAGGACGAGCTGTTAGCAGAAATCGAAGCTGAAAAGCAGAAAGAAGCACCGCCTACTATGACGACTGATGACGCACTCGCACACCCATTATGACCACCGCTCAATAGGACGCTGCCAACTTCTCGACAACCTCAGCGCATATCACTTGCTCATGATCGAGCCAGACTCGACTCGTCTCGTCGACTTAAGCGAGCTGGTAACTTCAGATCGGACTGGCGGCATGGAAACGACCGACTGAGACTCGATTCGTCTCAGCGGCGTAGCCCGGACCGAACGGGACTCGACTCGTCCCGTCGGCCACCCCAGCCGAAAAGAAGGCGCGGTCAAGGTGCTCGTCGAAGAAGAAATGCGTGAACTATAATTGAGCAGCGAGCCGCAGCCCTTCCTTGTCAGTAAATGTTGGCGCTATCATCAACGGCTTTAGTGAAAATACGTGCTGCGGATCGTTTTTCCGTGGTTCGTGCGGTGCTTAATCCAGCGAGTCCGGCGACCAGCATCTCTGATGAAACCGTGGCAAGACTTCGGCTCCGTACTCAAAGACGTGGCGGCGGTCGAGTGTGCGATATCACGCTACGCAGCAATTTTGGCGCACAGGATGAAATATCAGTCTGCGCGACGGTTGAACACATCCTCCCGACGCCGACTCCACTGCGGTCATTAGCGCAACACACAGTGGGAGTTTTCAAAAATTTGAGGCTAGCCGACCCATCGTTTTATAAGGCATCACCGATCCAAATGGTACTTGGAGCAGACCTTTAGCAGGTCAATTGGTCGCCCAAAATACGCTGCTGGGATTTGTAATCTCTGGCGTCACCCAGTAACAAACTGCAGCCGATTAGTCTTAAAGAAAATGAATTGTTATTTATGAATTTGAATTTTAATCAAAATTGTTATATATACATAAGTTGCAAATGAAAATAATATATGAATTGTAAATGGTAATATGCGCTTTTCGCAGTAATACTGCAAGGCGGGCGGAATGTTCACTCCGTTCGCCCATTTGGCAACTCTTACCACTTTCGTCAAAAAGCTCTGCTCACAACTTCGAATTTTCTGAAGTTCGTGAGAGAACCGATGATGGTTCTTCTCTTAGCGATCCTCATAGACGATAGACGGTGGTAAGTTGAGTTCCTGCAAAGATTTTAATAAAACATTTTCTAACACAATTTGTATGCTTTTTATTTTCACGCCCTTTGGAAACCAGCCCTAAAATCTCCCCGAGCTCATCAGCTGAGGTACCCCAACAGAGAAATGTATATATTTGTCTGTATTGTTTATTACATGTTTCTTTGATGGGGCAATTACCATGACATAGACTTTTGAATTTATGTATGTATGATTTTTTTTAGAATTTTATCTTTTTTCGTTGTTCAATTTACTATTTAAATTCCTTATATCTCATCATCTATAAAACAATATATATTACCTTATATTATTTTAATGCACGTTATCTTATTCTAATAAATAGATGGACCGGAAATATCAATCAGGATCAGTTACGAAAGAATCATAAAATAATTCAGTGCTATGAAAGCAAGGAAGCAAGTACCTTAAATTTGTTATTGAAATTTGTAGACAAAAATTGAATATGATTTTAGAAATAAAAATATATGACATATATGTATTATAAAGACTGACAATCTCACAAAATCTAAGGCCCCCGTAGTTTTTTGCTCCGGGTCCCAGAATCCTACTGTGCGCCCATGACTTTCATGAATGGACAAATTGTAAGAGAGCCATTGTATGTTATAGTAGGGTGTTTGTGTACCTTCTACAACAGCTTGTTGTTCTTTTCCAGCTCTGCATGACGTCATGCCTGTTGTATATGCTGTTGGCTAGTGGCTATGTGCGCCCGCTATACAACATCTTGTTTTTCTTTTCCAGCTGCATACCGCATGGCTGTTGTATATGTGTTTGTGTGTGTATGTGTTGTCGGTGGCTGTTGGCTAGTCGCTGTGTGCGCCCGCTGTCCACAGTCCCCCGGTTGACACCATGTATTTTGATCATAAAGAGAAATTTGCCTTTTTTTCATGTTTAGTAT
This sequence comes from Philophylla caesio, assembly GCA_963971545.1. Classification (NCBI taxonomy): domain Eukaryota; kingdom Metazoa; phylum Arthropoda; class Insecta; order Diptera; family Tephritidae; genus Philophylla; species Philophylla caesio. The sequence continues at coordinate 113,704,628 of OZ020604.1, read as the reverse complement.
GGTTTAATACTGAAATTGTAAAACCCCTATTTACAGATGATCTTACAATTATGGTAAAAGATGATACAATAAAAATAATAAATACAGATTATGATTGATAAAAAAGTTTTTATTAATATTATTTTTATTACATTGTTGGTGGTATTAGTTAAGTGTGGTATATTTATCATCTATTCGGCAAAAAGCTTTACATTTTTTACAACTCGTTAAGTGCTGGTGTACATTATAATATAATTTAATATTTGTTCATTTTTCTGTTGGCCTAGTAAATGTTAATATTTTAGAATTTTTATTGAGCTCAAGGCCAGTTTATGGAAGATTTTTTGTGAAAAAACAACAACAGCTTTTAATGGTTGAAGTTATAGTACTATTTCGGAAATCACCACATTTCCTCATCAGACTTCTTTTTGATTATTAAATTAAATTATTTTTAATTTAATTTTCATAACCACTTCTCTCAGGCTTTGAACCCGGGAGCTCGAAGTTGCAGAGCCAATACGCTACCTATTGTGCTACGCTAGCCGAGTTCGCTGTTGTGTTTATTTCATCTTCCTTAAACAAACCAACTACAAACAAGAGCAACTGATCTGCCGCTATTTAACTTGTTTGTGTGGTTGTTGTTTGTGTTTTTGTTTGCAAATTCTGTATAATGTGTTTTTTACATTATATTCTAATGCATTTTTAAGGCGTGCTCATCCTTGTATACAATGGTTGTTCATTTTTCTGTTGGCCTAGTAAATGTTAATATTTTAGAATTTAAACTGGCCTTGAGCTCAATAAAAAACCGATTTTTCGTGCTTTTGCGCACTTCTTAGCCCATATCATAGCTAATTAGCCGATTTTCATTCTAAGAACGGTTTAAAAAAGAAGAAACTCAGACCTTTTGAATGATATATAGAGGTCTTAATAAAGCTGAAGAAATTTACTTGTTTTTGCACAACAAACTTAAATTTTGCTACCCTTTTTCTTTTTTTTTTTGACTTTGGCGATATTTTCACACGATTCGTCTCAGCGGCGTAGCCCGGACCGAACGGGACTCGACTCGTCCCGTCGGCCACCCCAGCCGAAAAGAAGGCGCGGTCAAGGTGCTCGTCGAAGAAGAAATGCGTGAACTATAATTGAGCAGCGAGCCGCAGCCCTTCCTTGTCAGCAAATGTTGGCGCTATCATCAACGGCTTTAGTGAAAATACGTGCTGCGGATCGTTTTTCCGTGGTTCGTGCGGTGCTTAATCCAGCGAGTCCGGCGACCAGCATCTCTGATGAAACCGTGGCAAGACTTCGGCTCCGTACTCAAAGACGTGGCGGCGGTCGAGTGTGCGATATCACGCTACGCAGCAATTTTGGCGCACAGGATGAAATATCAGTCTGCGCGACGGTTGAACACATCCTCCCGACGCCGACTCCACTGCGGTCATTAGCGCAACACACAGTGGGAGTTTTCAAAAATTTGAGGCTAGCCGACCCATCGTTTTATAAGGCATCACCGATCCAAATGGTACTTGGAGCAGACCTTTAGCAGGTCAATTGGTCGCCCAAAATACGCTGCTGGGATTTGTAATCTCTGGCGTCACCCAGTAACAAACTGCAGCCGATTAGTCTTAAAGAAAATGAATTGTTATTTATGAATTTGAATTTTAATCAAAATTGTTATATATACATAAGTTGCAAATGAAAATAATATATGAATTGTAAATGGTAATATGCGCTTTTCGCAGTAATACTGCAAGGCGGGCGGAATGTTCACTCCGTTCGCCCATTTGGCAACTCTTACCACTTTCGTCAAAAAGCTCTGCTCACAACTTCGAATTTTCTGAAGTTCGTGAGAGAACCGATGATGGTTCTTCTCTTAGCGATCCTCATAGACGATAGACGGTGGTAAGTTGAGTTCCTGCAAAGATTTTAATAAAACATTTTCTAACACAATTTGTATGCTTTTTATTTTCACGCCCTTTGGAAACCAGCCCTAAAATCTCCCCGAGCTCATCAGCTGAGGTACCCCAACAGAGAAATGTATATATTTGTCTGTATTGTTTATTACATGTTTCTTTGATGGGGCAATTACCATGACATAGACTTTTGAATTTATGTATGTATGATTTTTTTTAGAATTTTATCTTTTTTCGTTGTTCAATTTACTATTTAAATTCCTTATATCTCATCATCTATAAAACAATATATATTACCTTATATTATTTTAATGCACGTTATCTTATTCTAATAAATAGATGGACCGGAAATATCAATCAGGATCAGTTACGAAAGAATCATAAAATAATTCAGTGCTATGAAAGCAAGGAAGCAAGTACCTTAAATTTGTTATTGAAATTTGTAGACAAAAATTGAATATGATTTTAGAAATAAAAATATATGACATATATGTATTATAAAGACTGACAATCTCACAAAATCTAAGGCCCCCGTAGTTTTTTGCTCCGGGTCCCAGAATCCTACTGTGCGCCCATGACTTTCATGAATGGACAAATTGTAAGAGAGCCATTGTATGTTATAGTAGGGTGTTTGTGTACCTTCTACAACAGCTTGTTGTTCTTTTCCAGCTCTGCATGACGTCATGCCTGTTGTATATGCTGTTGGCTAGTGGCTATGTGCGCCCGCTAGACAACATCTTGTTTTTCTTTTCCAGCTGCATACCGCATGGCTGTTGTATATGTGTTTGTGTGTGTATGTGTTGTCGGTGGCTGTTGGCTAGTCGCTGTGTGCGCCCGCTGTCCACAGTCCCCCGGTTGACACCATGTATTTTGATCATAAAGAGAAATTTGCCTTTTTTTCATGTTTAGTATGGTTTAATACTGAAATTGTAAAACCCCTATTTACAGATGATCTTACAATTATGGTAAAAGATGATACAATAAAAATAATAAATACAGATTATGATTGATAAAAAAGTTTTTATTAATATTATTTTTATTACATTGTTGGTGGTATTAGTTAAGTGTGGTATATTTATCATCTATTCGGCAAAAAGCTTTACATTGTTTACAACTCGTTAAGTGCTGGTGTACATTATAATATAATTTAATATTTGTTCATTTTTCTGTTGGCCTAGTAAATGTTAATATTTTAGAATTTTTATTGAGCTCAAGGCCAGTTTATGGAAGATTTTTTGTGAAAAAACAACAACAGCTTTTAATGGTTGAAGTTATAGTACTATTTCGGAAATCACCACATTTCCTCATCAGACTTCTTTTTGATTATTAAATTAAATTATTTTTAATTTAATTTTCATAACCACTTCTCTCAGGCTTTGAACCCGGGAGCTCGAAGTTGCAGAGCCAATACGCTACCTATTGTGCTACGCTAGCCGAGTTCGCTGTTGTGTTTATTTCATCTTCCTTAAACAAACCAACTACAAACAAGAGCAACTGATCTGCCGCTATTTAACTTGTTTGTGTGGTTGTTGTTTGTGTTTTTGTTTGCAAATTCTGTATAATGTGTTTTTTACATTATATTCTAATGCATTTTTAAGGCGTGCTCATCCTTGTATACAATGGTTGTTCATTTTTCTGTTGGCCTAGTAAATGTTAATATTTTAGAATTTAAACTGGCCTTGAGCTCAATAAAAAACCGATTTTTCGTGCTTTTGCGCACTTCTTAGCCCATATCATAGCTAATTAGCCGATTTTCATTCTAAGAACGGTTTAAAAAAGAAGAAACTCAGACCTTTTGAATGATATATAGAGGTCTTAATAAAGCTGAAGAAATTTACTTGTTTTTGCACAACAAACTTAAATTTTGCTACCCTTTTTCTTTTTTTTTTGACTTTGGCGATATTTTCACACACTATTTTATAAAAACACAAAATGAGTTTTGATTAGATTCAAAGAGTTCAACGAATGTTTCTTTTAAAAAATCGGCCAAAAAGTGACTCAGTTATTTTACTTTTTATAAGAACGAAATTTTTGCAAAATTTTGCTTCTGCTGTTCCCAAGGAAATTATCACTTAATTTTTGAGTTTTTACTCAATTTTGAAGTCTTTAAAAATTTTTGTTATACTGAAGTGCACTTGTTGTTTATCTTTTGTTGTGTTTGCTGTTAAATTGGGTAAAAATCGTGGTAAAGTAAAACTAAAATGTGCGACAAGCGTAATAAGTTTTGCTACATTTGTGGCTTATTTACGGATACAAGTCATCGGCGTGATTTTATAAATAATATTGGTGTTGTAAAAATATATAACAAGATTTTCTAAAGGTTTAATAGTGCGAGTCGCTGGTACGAGCCAGAATTTATTTGTGAACATTGCTGCACAACATTAAAAAAATTTAAAGTTCAACAATCAATTTCTTTGCCCTTTTCTGTGCCTATGACTTGGCATCATCACGCATATCATAAACAAGACGATTGCTATTTTTGCAAAACAAACGTTTCAGGTCACGATTTTAAATCGCGGAAAAACGTAAAGTATGCGAATGTGGTTACGGTTACAAAACCAAAATACTTAAATGCCGAAGTGCTTACAAAATGTGAGTCAATTGATGCTGGTGAAACATATTTAGTAGAGGAAGAATTCCTTCATTGTAAATCAAAATCAACGGAAAGGCATTTGGTTTCAAATTCTGATTTTGCCGATCTCGTGCGTTATTTGCATTTATCGAAACGAGAATCTGCAGTCCTCTGTTCACGACTAAAGCAGTGGAATTTAGTGGAAAAATATTTTCAAATAACATCGGGTAGAAAAAGCGACCGCACTTTGATACTTAGAGAAAGTTTTAAAACTGATGGCAATGTCTGTGATCTAGTACATTGTGTAAGTGTACCCAAATTATTTTCGGCTTTAAATTATAATTATAATGCAGATGAATGGCGACTTTTCATTGATGGATCGTGTAAAAGTATGTACCCTAAAAAAAAAAAATACATTCGTGTTCCTTTAATGAAGTCTGTAATGTCACCCTTAGGTTTAAAAGCTGTGTTATTACACAATGAAAATCTCTTACCATCAGTTCCAATCGCGTATGGGGTTAACAAGAAAGAAACGTATGAATTGATGGAAAAAAATTGTACGGTTGATTGACTATGCCACGCATAAATGGAAAGTCATCGCTGACTTAAAAGTGTTGACAATTTTATTTGGCATGCAAGGTGGCTACACAAAATATCCTAGCTACCTTTGTGAATGTGATAGTCGGGCATCCAATCGTTATGATCGCAAAGCAGGGCCATCTCGAGAGTCACATCAGATAGGTAAGAAAACGTTTTAAGCCTCCCATTGGTAAAATCTGAGGATGTTATCTTACCACCACTGTACTTAAAGCTGGGATACATGAAACAATTTGTAAAGAAATTGGATGTTAATAGCGAAGCTTTTCTTCATCTTAAAACTGTCTTCCCAAAATTAAGTCAAGCTAAAGTAAAAGCCGGTGTTTATTAATTTGTTTTCATACCTACTTGTTTTTTTTTTTTTATAATATGTGTATATATTTTTTCATTGGACCTCAAATTCGCAAAATTATAAGCGACGTTACCTTTATGAACAAGTTAAGCTGTGTTGAGAAACGTGCATGGAAGAGTTTCGTAGCGCTATGTGATAATTTCCTTGGGAACAACAGAAGCGACGACTACATCACGGTTGTAAACGAATTTTTAAGTGCATATGGTGAAATGGGTTGCAACATGTCGATAAAAGTTCATTTCTTGCATTCGCATTTGGACTTCTTCCCACATAATCTAGGACAGTTCAGTGATGAACAAGGCGAACACTTCCACCAAGAAATGGCTACGATCGAAAAACGTTTCGAAGGAAAAAAAAAATAAATATGATGGCAGAATATTGCTGGTCAGTACAACGCGAAACTGACGATGCTGACCTAAGGAAAAAACGGCCATAAAAGCACTTTTGATCTATATATTTTCATTTAATAATATTTATTAGTAAATTAAGTTCGTTGTAAATTTTTGCAAAAATTTCGTTCTTATAAAAAGTAAAATAACTCAGTCTCTTTTTGGCCGATTTTTTAAAAGAAACATTCGTTGAACTCAGTATAAAACGTACTCTTTGAATATAATTAAAACTCATTATGTGTTTTTATAAAATAGTGTGTGAAAATATCGCCAAAGTCAAAAAAAGAAGAAAAAGGGTGGCAAAATTTAAGTTTGTTGTGCAAAAACAAGTAAATTTCTTCAGCTTTATTAAGACGTCTATATATTTTTCAAAAGCTCTGAGTTTCTTCCTCTTAAACCGTTCTTAGAATGAACACGGAACGAGTGCTCCAAGCATTTTATTCGTCGTTGTCTGTCACTAGAAGTGAACGAAGACCACTCAATTAGATCGCATTGCAGAGTTTGCCAGCGACCTCATCACACTCTTCTGCATTAATATGAGGTGACGTCACATCAATGTAAGGTAGGATTGGTAGCAATGTGATATTGCAAACATTGTCTTCCTCTGCCGCTGCCGCTGCTACGCCAGCACCCGCACATTACGGAAATAAAAGCTCCTCTTATCACGTATCGAGCATTAACGACGTTGTGGTTTTGGCTACTGCCCTTGTCAAAATTAAAGATCGCAGCGGAAAGGACCACTTAGTAAGGGCTCTTCTAGACTCTGGTTCACAATTGAATTTTATAAGTGAAGAATTCAACATTCAAATTGATAGTCAAAGATTGCGGACGTCTTTTTAGTTCGCTCCGTATACATTAAATATTGTACTTATTAAACAGAATAAATAATACATAAAAAAATAAAAATAAACAAACCAAATGAAAAAAGAAGGCGATGAGTCAGAGACAACTCGAGCAAGATGAGCGCCGGCTTTCAGTTCAACGTAACAACGCATATTTTTCGATTCGGTCGCAGAGTGACAGCGAAATCGGAAAGTCCAACCCACTGACTACCCTCAAACCCCATCAAAATCCAAGATCGCGGACTTGTTCAGTCCTATTGCTTGGAGTGAAGAATGCGCTTCACCTGTGCCGCGCCATATTTCATTTTCAACGTTACATCAAACTCGGTGAGCAGTTACATATATCCAAATATAGCTACAACAACCACAAGTACAGTGGCTTCTGTCAACACCGCAATTGCGTCTACAACAACAACAACCACACTGGTACCTTCCGTCTGCACAGCGGTGTCAACGGCTTTGCCTGTTATTGCCGTTTAAGCACAAATTAGCTTGAGTGTCAATAAATGCAAAGCGAAAGAACTGTCAGAACACAAAGCAGCTAAAAAAGTGTTGATACAGACTGGAATGGATCGCTATATTACAGTTAAACGAAAACTTAGTCCGCAAAAACCAACGGGTACTAAGCCAAAAATAACCCGCGTAAGCTCAAATCAGCAAGTCAGTACGAATAGATTTGCACTGCTAAGTGAAAATATAGAAGACGTGAGTAACCAAAATTCTGAAGGTGCTACAAAAGTCACTAATGCCAAACCTCCGCCAATATACATAAGAGAAGAGAATTCAAGCGCCCTTGTTAAAAAATTCAGTCAGCTTATCGGTAATAACAACTTTCATATTAGCCCACTATTTAAGGGAAATATTCGTGAAATCAAAGTGCAAATATACTCTGAACATAATTTTCGCACAGTGTCCAAACACTTGAATGACACACACACAAAGTTCTATACATACCAGCTTAAAAGTGCAAAAGGCTTACAAATTGTAATTAAAGGTATCGAGCCAAGTGTTGAAGCTGTGGAAGTTTTACAAGCGCTTAAAAAACAGGGCTTTAACCCAAAAGTTGTAGTAAATATTTTGAATAGAAACGAAATTCCGCAGCCCATGTTTGAGTTGAGTTGAGCTTGAGCCTGAAAACAAACCACTGGGGAAAAACGCTGTGAATCCAATTTATAAACTTCAATACCTGTTGCATCGTAAGATAACTGTGGAAGAACAACACAAGAGAAATGGCCCTGTACAATGCACTAACTGCCAGGAGTATGGTCACACCAGGTCTTACTCCACTCTTCGCTCAGTGTGCGTAGCTTGTGGAGAGCTACACGACTCTGCCACCTGCACGTCAAACAAAGAAGACCCAAATGCAAAAAAGTGTGGTAACTGCGGTATAAACCACACAGCAAACTATAGGGGTTGTCCAGTCTATAAGGAGTTGAAAAACCGGATCAACCAACGTGTGGCCTCTGAACGCACTGATAACGTATTGAATACCTTTGTACCCTCCCAGACAAATCCTAGCGTTTTCTTTGCCAAAAAAACCATGCCGCCAATGGCTTTATCAAACACCGTCAATGGTGTCTCATTTGCAAGAGCCGTAAAGTCAGGCCTAGTAAATCCTGCACCTCAAGTTGCGCCACAAGAACGGGAGCCCCATGCCCAATACTGTAGTCAATCCAATATCGAAGCCATGATAGCATCGATGCAACAAAGCATGATGAATTTCATAACTTACATGCATAACACAATGCAAGATCTCATGGGATATCAAAACACCCTGCTCAAACTGCTTGCTACTCAAATAAAATAGCCCTCTGGAATGCAAACGGCATTCCTCGCCACAAACTAGAGCTGTCAAAATTCCTTAACGACAAGGAAATTGACGTTATGCTCCTTGCTGAAACACACCTAACTAACAAAAATAATTTCAATATTTCGGGATATACTTTTTACTGCACGAATCATCCAGATGGAAAGGCGCATGGCGGAACTGGTATTTTAGTCCGAAATCGCATTAAACACCATCCCTCGATTGGAATTGCCAAGAATTATCTACAAGCAACATCAATATGCCTACAAACAAAGCAAGGAGATATTACACTGTCCGCGGTTTATTGCCCCCCACGTTTTACGATAACAGAAAAACAATTTATGGATTTCTTCAGTTTGCTGGGAGAGCGCTTCATTCCTGCAGGCTATTATAACCCTAAAGGCAAGCAATTATATAGGGCGCTTATATGTAAAAGAAACAAACTTGATTACGCTTCTCCTGGAAAGCCCACATATTGGCCTTCAGATCCGCAAAAGCTGCCAGATTTGATTGACTTCGCGGTGACAAGAAAAATTCCTCGTAGTCTTATTGGTACAGAATCAAGTGCAGACCTCTCTTTAGACCACTCACCTGTACTCCTCACTTTGTGGCACCAGCCGCACGAAAAAGAGTCACTCTACATGCTCACGACAAAGGCTACAAACTGGATGAAGTATAAAAAATATATCAGTGCGCATATAGAACTCCACCCAAATTTAGATACACCTGACGACATTGAAAACTCCGTAGCAACTTTTGAATCTACAATCAGAGCTGCCGCTAGCATTTCCACTCCAAAGCAAGGTTATATGGGAAACAAAAAACATTATCCGACCAATAGAAAAATTGAAATTCTGCTATTAGAAAACCGACGCCTACGACGGATATGGCAGACTCATAGGCCACCTGCTTCTAAACAACTGCTGAAGGCGGCTACATATGCGCTAACGAGAGCCCTCAAGAGCAAGGAACAGCACGCACAGTACCGGTACATTCAAAAGCTTTCTCCGACTAGCACAAAGTACCCGCTGTGGAAAGCACATAAAAACTTAAGTGGCCCAATGGAGACTGAAATGCCAGTACGGGACCAGAATGGTAATTGGGCTCGGAGTGACGCGGAAAAAGCAAACACCTTTGCTGCTCATCTACAAAATGTTTTCAGACCAAACTCAGCAACCAATGGGTTTACACTACCACCCGTACCCAAAGTGTCGGAATCTGAGCCACTGAAATTTGCACCTGAAGAAATTTCAATAGTAATTAAGGAACAATTGAAACCAAATAAGGCCCCTGGACTTGATTACTCCAAAAATGATTATTGAGCTACCAAATTGTGCTGTACTTTGCATATGTATGTTATTTAATGCAATTACTAAACATTGCTATTTCGCTCAGCAATGGAAAAAGTCAAATATTGTAATGATACCAAAGCCCGTAAAAGACAAAACACAACCATCCTCCTATAGACCTATCAGTCTGCTACCGTGCATATCGAAATTATTCGAAAGACTTCTTATGCTGCGCATTTACCCACATCTTCAAGCCCACAGCATAATACCATCCCACCAATTTGGCTTCAGGGAGAAACATGGTACGATCGAACAAGTAAATCGCATTACATCTGAAATCCGTACATCGTTTGAAAAGAGGGAATATTGTGCTGCAATATTTCTTGACGTGGCCCAGGCATTTGATCGAGTATGGCTAGATGGTCTAATGTATAAAATACAAATGTTACTCCCTCAGAGCACCCACAGACTACTTAAGTCCTATATGTATGATCGAAAGTTCACAGTTCGATGTAACACTGCCATCACTGAAGCTCATCTAATAGAAGCTGGAGTACCACAAGGCAGTGTTCTCGGCCCGATGCTCTACGTCTTATACACCTCAGATGTTCCAACAAACGGCCGCCTGACAATGTCCACTTTTGCCGACGACACTGCGATAATCAGCCGCTCCAAGTGTCCCCTGCAAGCATCTGCGCTCTTAGGTAATCATATGGAAGCTGTGGCCAATTGGCTTGCAAACTGGCGTATAAAGGTTAACGAACAAAAATCTAAGCAAGTTACATTTACACTAAATAAGAAAAATTGTCCGCCCTTGACTTTGAACAACGTTCAAATACCACAAAGCAATAATGTCACATACCTAGGGGTCCACCTTAATAGGCGACTTACTTGGCGCAACCACATAGAGACTAAACGGACTCATCTTAAGTTGAAGACCAGTTCTCTACACTGGTTTATTAACTTTCGCTCACCCCTGAGCCTGGAGTATAAAGTGACTATATACAACACGGTTCTAAAACCCATTTGGACATATGGATGTGAGTTATGGGGCAACGCGAGCAGCAGCAACATCGAAATCCTTCATCGTGCGCAATCTAAAATCCTTCGAACAATAACCGGAGCACCATGGTATATCCGAAACGAGAATATCCACCACGACTTGAGAATCCCGGAAGTACGAACTGAAATAGAGCAGCGGAAGGCGAAATATGCATCGAAGCTTTTAGCACACCCTAATCAGTTAGCAAGAAATCTATTGCATGTAAACAGGAACTCAAGACTACGTAGGAATGACTTTCCAGCCCAGTCGTAATATTTCTTAAGGCCAGTTAATAAAAATACTCATCCCGACTATGGGATGTAAATTATGTGATTAGAATAAGATTTGCAAACTTGTTGTTAGGCTCCTTAGTTGAGCAGATTCAATAAATAAAAGTAACAGTTAAAAACAAAAAAAAAAAAAAAATAAGTGAAGAATCTCCAACTCAAGAGGGAATTTAAAAATCGAAATTTATCAGGCATTGGACAAGTTAATACGAGTTTAAGGCACAAGGTTAATACAACCGTGAAATCGAGAATCAATAGTTATCAATTACAAGCAGAATTTTGGGTCATTTAATCAATTTCGAATTAACACCCTGAAGTTAATTTCCAATTTAATAAGCGTCAAAAAGTCGATCTGCTTGTTGGGGCTGACATATTCTTTAAATTATTATCGGTGGGTCAAATAAAATTAGAAGAATCATTACCCACCCTTCAAAAAACTCTGCTTGATTGGATAGTGTCAGGTTGCTTCAAACAAAATAATGACATTCTAAGAACGGTTTAAGAAAGAATAAACTCAGACCTTTTGAAAGATATATAGACGTGTTAATAAAGCTGAAGAAATTTATTTGTTTTTGCACAACAAACTAAAATTTTGCTACCCTTTTTCTTCTTTTTTTGAGTTTGGTGATATTTTCACACACTATTTTATTAAAACACAAAATGAGTTTTGATTAGATTCAAAGAGGACGGTTAATACCGAGTTCAACGAATGTTTCTTTTAAAAAATCAGCCAAAAAGTGACTGAGTTATTTAACTTTTTATAAGAACGAAATTTTTGCAAAAATTTTCTACGAACTTAATTTACTAATAAATATTATTAAATGAAAATATAGAGATCAAAAGTGCTCTTTTGACCGTTTTTTCCTTAGGTCATCATATTTATTTGGTTTTTTCCTTCGAAACGTTTTTTGATCGTAGGCATTTCTTGGTGGAAGTGTTCGCCTTGTTCGTCACTGAACTGGCCTAGATTATGTGGGAAGAAGTCCAAATGCGAATGCAAGAAATGAACTTTTATCGACATGTTGCAACCCATTTCACCATATGCACTTAAAAATTCGTTTACAACCGTGATGTAGTCGTCGCTTCTGTTGTTCCCAAGGAAATTATCACATAGCGCTACGAAACTCTTCCATGCACGTTTCTCAACACAGCTTAACTTGTTCATAAAGGTAACGTCGCTTATAATTTTGCGAATTTGAGGTCCAATGAAAATATATATACACATATTATAAAAAAAAAAAAACTAGTAGGTATGAAAACAAATTAATAAACACCGGCTTTTACTTTAGCTTGACTTAATTTTGGGAAGACAGTTTTAAGATGAAGAAAAGCTTCGCTATTAACATCCAATTTCTTTACAAATTGTTTCATGTATCCCAGCTTTAAGTACAGTGGTGGTAAGATAACATCCTCAGATTTTACCAATGGGAGGCTTAAAACGTTTTTCTTACCTATCTGATGTGACTCTCGAGATGGCCATGCTATGCGATCATAGCGATTGGATGCCGGACTATCCCATTCACAAAGGTAGCAAGGATATTTTGTGTAGCCACCATGCATGCCAAATAAAATTGTCAACACTTTTAAGTCAGCGATGACTTTCCATTTATGCGTGGCATAGTCGATCAACCGTACAATTTTTTCCATCATTTCATACGTTTCTTTCTTGTTAACCCCATACGCGATTGGAACTGATGGTAAGAGATTTTCATTGTGTAATAACACAGCTTTTAAACCTAAGGATGACATTTCATACTTCATTAAGGGAACACGAATGTATTTTTTTTTTTAGGGTACATACTTTTACACGATCCATCAATGAAAAGTCGCCATTCATCTGCGTTATAATTATAATTTAAAGCCGAAAATAATTTGGGTACACTTACACAATGTACTAGATCACAGTCATTGCCATCAGTTTTAAAACTTTCTCTAAGTATCAAAGTGCGGTCGCTTTTTCTACCCGATGTTATTTGAAAATATTTTTCCACTAAATTCCACTGCTTTAGTCGTGAACCGAGGACTTCAGATTCTCGTTTCGATAAATGCTAATCATGCACGAGATCGGCGAAATCAGAATTTGAAACCAAATGCCTTTCCGTTGATTTTGATTTACTATGAAGGAATTCTTATTCTAGTAAATATGTTTTACCAGCATCAATTGACTTACTTTTTGTAGGCACTTCGGCATTTAAGTATTTTGGTTTTGTAACCGTTACAACATTCGCATACTTAACGTTTTTCCGTGATTTTAAATCGTCACCTGAAACGTTTGTTTTGCAAAAATAGCAATCGTCTTGTTTATGATATGCCTGATGATGCTAAGTCATAGGCACAGAAAAGGGCAGCAATATTCACAAATAAATTCTGGCTCGTACCAGCGACTCGCACTATTAAACCTTTAGAAAATCTTGTTATATATTCTTACAACACCAATATTATTTTTAAAATCACGCCGATGACTTGTATCCGTAAATAAGCCTCAAATGTAGCAAAACTTATTACGCTTGTCGCACATTTTAGTTTTACTTTACCACGATTTTTACCCTATTTACCAGCAAACACAACAAAAGATAAACAACACGTGCACTTCAGTATAACGGAAATTTATGAAGACTTTAAAATTGAGTAAAAACTCAAAAATGAAGTGATAATTTCCTTGGGAACAACAGAAGCAAATTTTTGCAAAAATTTCGTTCTTATAAAAAGTAAAATAACTCTGTCACTTTTTGGCCGATTTTTTAAAAGAAACATTCGTTGAACTCTTTGAATCTAATCAAAACTCATTTTGTGTTTTTATAAAATAGTGTGTGAAAATATCGCCAAAGTCAAAAAAAGAAGAAAAAGGGTAGCAAAATTTAAGTTTGTTGTGCAAAAACAAGTAAATTTCTTCAGCTTTATTAACACGTCTATATATCTTTCAAAAGGTCTGAGTTTCTTCTTTCTTAGAATGAAAATCGGCTAATTAGCTAAGATATGGGCTAAGAAGTGCGCAAAAGCACGAAAAATTGGTTTTTAAGGTTAAGTCGAGATTTTGGAGGTGTTTGACAAATTCCAAAATTGGATTCTCGTTCTACTCGATAAGACCTACAAGGAAAATAACATCATTTCCCAGGTATATCGACTTCATACTTTGTAGCACCGTGTAATTTGTTAATAGCCTCAAGATTCGCCTGAATGTTCATCCGAAATAATATGAGAAAAGGCTTTTATGAATTTATAAATATCCTTTAACATCAATTCCAGCCTTAGTTTATCGTCATAGATAATGTTTGTGAATAACTCTTAATATCAATTGTTTCAATATATATATCGTCTTTTGGTCGATCAAACATTTATTTTCTTTCTGTAGCTTTTAAATCGTTTTCATTATTTTGAAAACAATAAATATTGAGAGAGTGAGCAGTATAGTTGCTATAGTAAGAACATTTAACTCTTATTTCATATTTATCATATTTTAATTTAAAGTGTCTAAATTAGATGGTAGATTCAAGTCTACCTCCAATTTTCAATTCTTTTTTAATCAAATCAAATTATTATAGTATTTCTATATATTTTTCTGTTATGACGACTATTATTCTTATGTTTTTTTCTATTTCTTCTTTTTTTAGTTGGTATTGTTGGTTCTTCTTGTATTGCTTCTGTTGTTGTTGTTGTTGTTTCTGATTTTCCATCATTCGTTATATTTACATTTTTAAATTGAAATAATAAATGAATTTTCACATATTCCCTTTCAACCTCACGATATTGGAAACAAGTGATTTTCACCTTTCGTTTCTCATATTCAACATCATATGTACAACGTACAGTTTCTTCAATATTTTCATACTTAAGATTGAAATGTCGATAAAATGCCTCCTTTGTTTCTAATATACCTCCTATATCTATTTCTTTTGCAATTAGATCTCTTCGAAATGCTTCTATAGCATCATCAATTGTGAAATATTTTGCGGTATATGAATCTGTTACAATAATAGGTGTGAATGTTGTTGATATTTTTGTTGTTATTGTAGCTGTTGTTGTTTTCGAGTTTGACGCGTCTGCTAAGTAATATTTATCCAAGATTTCCAGTTCCTCACTCTCTCTCATCATTGTAAATGATAAATTTATTTTTAAAATATCATTGTTCGGAAGTGTTATATTGAATTGTATGTTTTTTAAATTGGATTCAATTTTAGGTGTACCAATAATAATGGGTGTTGGTAATGTATTACCCATTAATGTGTTTAATAAAGTGAAAAAACCACAAAGGATTAATTTCATAATGTATATTTTTTCGTAGTAAAAATTATGTGTACACATAACAAAGTTTATACTTAAATACTAATTAAAAAGTAACATTCGAATATATCTTTTATATAAATAAAATGTATGAAATCATCTTACAAATACATTTACAAAGTATGTTATTATCTTTCAAATACATTTGAAGCTATCTTTTATATATATGTACATAAATAAAAAGTATGACATCATCTTACAAATACATTTACAAAAGTTTTATTATTTCATTGGTAAGGGGTATATATTCAAAAATCTTATCATGTATGATTACAATAGAGTGAGGTATTATTTAGTATGTTGACATCTGTTGTCAAATCAATGCGAATATGAATTGGTCCGGTTTTTATTGTCTCATTTTAATGAGATTCTTCTAAGACAATTATTGGTGAGTCCTTAAAGGCATCGAGTGTTAGAATACATAGGTTGTGCTTCGTGTGAATAATAATTTGTTTGAAATGTTCTATACATGTCGTATAGCAAGCAATAACGATTTTGACTAAATTTAATTTTTAAATCATCATAAGGATATGAATCGGAGTTGAGATGAACTTTAACATCTCTTAAATTACAATGCTTAAATTTGTTATCGTTTCGAAATGCTAAAAGTATAAAACGTGGTCTTTCATTTTCAGGAGCTAGTTTAACATTCCACGAAATATATGTACTTTGTGGTAGTGGTACATATTCCAACTTATAAATGGTATACTAAGGGGTGTTTAAACATCTCTAATTTGTGGGCGGCAGAAAGTTGAATATGCGGCATTTTCCAAGTAATGTTTAAAATTTTTAACTCAGATGTTTCCGTTGCAACTGATGCTCGTCACACATTTTTGTTATCATTTGCTCGCACTAAAATCAATTCATGTTTAGCATTAACTACAATTTTATTAAAATCTTCAGCAAAGCCAAGTAATAGTTTCAATGGAACACAAAAGTTAAAATGACCGCTACTAAGTGTCATCGTTTTACCAATTCCTGACCATCCAGCATTTTCTAAGGCGTTAAGTTCGTTATTAGTTAACGATACAAGGTTTTCATATCTGTTGAAATACCTAATTTACGTGTATGATCAATTTCTACCCCATTAAGTTCATATCGAATTTCTTCAAAAAGATATGCCATACAATTGTTTAACAAATGTATAGTAGGTGAGACTGTGTGATCTGAAGCTCTTTGAGCAAATACTTCAATGTATAAAATGCTTTCACTAGGTAAGAGATATAAATCGTGGTTTTGAATTGGAATGCGGATTTCATCATTATTATCAAAATATTGCAAATATGGTAAATAGCTGTGATATTCCTTATTAATTATGCTAGTATCGAATTCCGGCCTCCTTAATACGCTAAGTATGTCTCCCATTTTCTTTTTTTCACTTCAATTGAAATCCTAATTGTTGAAGAAATTCTTTGTTATTTAAAGTAAGAGCTTTAGTCTGTGCTTAATAATATCGATTTCGTTTATATTTTCTTTGTTTTTTTTCACAGGGACTAATTTCGATTTGCTCATCCACCGTTGATAACGTTCGTGAATTGAATGAAGATAGATTATTGTTAGATGATTTTTTATTAAAAATTATCATGTTTCCGTTTTAAGATGACGGTTTCAAATGTAACCTTATCATTATCATGAGAGTGTTTATTGAATTAGTATTCAGTGGTAAATTTATAACATTAGCTGGTGTTTCATTGATTTTTTATACTGGACTAACGCTAAGAGCAAACTGATGTAAAATATGGGCTGATGTGTTATTTATATATGATCCGTTAGCAATATTACAATTGACAGATAATGTATTGATTTTTGTTATATTTATTGGTTGATCTGAATTGTGATGTGTGTTGGCTTCTAATTGTCTCTTGCTAAAACCTAATAATGTACCAACTGTACACTTTTTATCAAAGTAAATTTTTTCCGTTGATTTTATCTCAGTTTGTAATGTATTATAATTTGCACGGTTATTAAGTGTTCCTTTACCTTTAGTCTTTTCCTTATATTTATCGGAAAGGAAATTACTTAAATCGGTTATTTCATATGAGCCGACAGGAATCATAATCGTATGCTTACCAATATGAAATAGATTATTTTCAATACAACAGTATAAAACGGGACGTGGCTTTGTTAACAACTTAATAAATAAATTACCAATTGAATTACAAATATTATGTGGACCAGGAACCAAATTTGCTAAGCGTTTAGCAGAGGAGACAAAAGAATAAAACAATTAGATGCAGCTTGCAGAGAACACGACATTGCATATTCACAGACAAAAGAATTAAACAACAGACATCAAGCTGATAATATTTTAGCTGAAAGGGCCGGCAACGAGTAACATCTAATGATAGCGATTTAAAAGAGCGCACAGCTCGATGAAGACAAAAGTAAAATTTGGGTTAGGAATACCTTCAATCAAAAACAAAACCAAGAAATTAAAAAAGAAAACACAAAGAAAGAAGAAGAGAACATGTGGGGAAAAAATTATTTAAAGAACTTATTAACAAAACTAAAAAGCTTTTGAAAAGTGAAAAACCTAAAGATATCGAGAGTGCTGTGAAAATTGCTCAAAATGCTATAAATACTGGATTAAAAAAGAAAAAAATAAAAAATGTCCATACCAAGAATTATTCCACTACCTAAAATCGGTGGTTTTCTTCCATTAATTCCCATTATAACAGCATTAGCTGCTCTTGGAACTACCGGATCAAGTATTTATAAAACAATAAGAGATATTAAACAAGGAAAAGAAGATCTGGTAGAGTCAAAACGACACAACAGATATATGGAATCAATTGCTATGGGTAAAGGTTTATTCCTTAAACCATATAAAAAATGATATGGACTCTTTTATGATCCGCAAGCATCACCATCAAAAAACTTTTAAGTGATCTACCCAATCGACCACTAACAGACATTGATTTATTCAATTATGGTAAAAAACTGAAATATTTCAGAGGAGTTTTCATGCGTAATTCTTTACCTAAAAAACCACTAGAGCAAGAATGTGGTATCGTTAATTTAGATGATGTAAAAGGTATTGGAACTCATTGGGTAGCGTACTATAAGAAATTTACAACCACCACTTGAAATTGTTAAATACCTAAAAGTATCTGTAGAATATAATTATACACGAAAACAAAAATTTAATACTTGCAATTGTGTTTAAAATTTTTATACCAAAAATATTATTGAAAATAAAACAGTTGTTTTTGGTTTTAATTAGTTGTTTTTATTTATTTTGTAATGACCCCATGCATACGTTTCATTCCCATTTTCTTTTACAAATCTCTTATCATCTAAATTACTTAATACTAACATTTTCATATGTTGTGTATAAATTTCATGACATTTTGATCGAAAAGCATACATTTTATCCACATATTTTTTCTTATTCAATAAACATGATTTAAAATCGTCAACAGAAAGCTTTTTTACACATGAATATTTAACATCTTTAACTTTTTCAATTTCCTTATCTTCTTGATCAATTTTAATAGAGTACATTTTTGATCTTTAACCAACAAATTCTTGTATAAGTTATCCATTTACTTCATCCTTCATCATACCTAAAACCTGTTTATTTAACAATGGTAAGTTAAAAATATTTGGGTTTGAAAATTTTGAAGTGTCAAATGTCTTCATAAAAATCAGTTGTTTTAATGTCATAAATAAAGGAGTCTGTATCCATATAATTAAGATTAACATTTATCGTATATTTTGGTTTTATATAATCATAATGAAAACGATACATTTGCCATTTTGATATTTCCAAGACACAAAAAACAATATATATAGGTTTGTTGTAGACAATATAAGCTTTTTTCATTTCAATAGCAATCATATTTTCAGAAAACCTACGTGATCTATGAAAATTAAATTTGGCTATTAATGCGCGTGCTCCTAATCTCCTTCCGCTATTCTCCCACTCGGTAACTAACTTAATGTCTTTTCTAATATCAACACTTTCCATTGTCATACCATAGACTGCATTGTTCAATAGTTTGAAAAAATTACGTTCAAATTCATTTTTCGCTAAAGTCCGATGATGATTATTTAAATCAATATATTTTTTCATCCAATCCAATTGATTAAATTTAAGTATTCTATGTATTTTTGTTAAAATTAATCCATGACTCAGACACTGTTGAAGATTTCTATAATGTATAATATACTTTTCTTTGTGTGTTAAATCGGTTACTAGTTTGGCGTGTTTCATATTTTCGTTTTTCAAATTGGAAAATCATAATGATAATCGTGTAGGCTCGTTGGATATTCTAAATCTACTTCTAATGTATAACCAATTGGTGAATCAGCTTGTACGTCATTTAAATTGAGATTTTTATATCCTCAACCCATTCAAAATTTGAATAAGGTAAATATTGGGACATTGCGTAACCATATAAATTATTAACATCTAAATAAACAAGATAATTTGATTCTTTATGACAATCAAAGTCACTCAAATATTTATTTGCTATTGAGTGTCGTTTGGCACATTGCACAATACCTCCTCTAATACCCTTCTTTATAAAATTATGCATATTAAGGTCGGTTATACGATAGACCTGGAGTAGTATAATACTGACATGGATCTAAATTGTAAATTGATTAACAAACTTTTCTAAAATTTTCAAACACATCACAAAGTAATAACACATCTACTTTTAAATATAATAATAGGTAATCTAATATGTATTACAGTTAAATTCCTTCAAGACTTTTTGTGCAAGTTCATAGTCAACATATTTACATGCTTCATCAGTTAATTTATTATAGAAAAGGAAATATGTGGTAGTTGGGTTTCTTTGAGTCGATCTACTGAACTAAGATAATCATATTTTTGCTATTTGATTTTGATTTATTAAGGTTTAATGTATTAGTGCAATAAGATCTATATACATATTTTGTAGCACAACATCAAGAAGGTAATACAATGAGACATTATAAACTATTAAAAATAATAAAAATAAAAACAAAAAAAAATTAAATTAAATTAAGTAAAAAAAATTTAAATAAATTGAAATGAAAATAAAATGAACATGTACTTAAAAATAAGGAACGTTTGATAAATATATACAATTTAAAAATATCTTATTTTATTAGATACATAGTTTCGTACTAGAGTTTTCTTAAGTATAGATATGTAGATGGGTCAACCAACTATAGAAAAGTGGTTATATAAAGATTGTTTGTAGTTACTTTTGTTAATTTTGCTTCTAGTTGTAGAAGGAATGGAATTCCATACCCTTATGGCATTGACAAAAAACAGTCTGGTTGAGTTCTTATAATTAAAACAAGGTACAATTAAATCATTAGACCGTTCTGACTTAGGAAAAATTAATTTTTCATATAAGTATTGCGGAGTCTTGGTGCATAACAGTCTGAAGAGAAAGACGCAATTTCTAGCTTTTTAATATTCATTCAACTCGCATCCTAATAATTTAAGCCTCCAAGCTGAAATATGATCAAATTTTCGTACTCCAAAGACATAACGCGTGACATGATTGAATACGGTATCGATTTTATGAGACGACCTGGAGTCAAGCTTGCTATAAACCACCTCAGAATATGTAATAATAGGCAAAATTAATTGAAGAGCAAGTTTTTGTCGTATTGATTTAGGAGTAAATGATGCCGATTGCCTTAAACTCCTTAGTGTACCGTATATTTTGCTTGAGACAGAGTTAGTATGATCAGCGCAGCTAAGACTACTATTTAATACAAAACCTAAGTTAGTTATTTTTTCAACAAACTTTAAAGAATTGTTGTTAAGGTAAATAGAAGGAATGCTGTTAAAATTTAGCTTTTTCTTGCACACAGGCAGAACATACGATTTTTGGGGGTTAAGACTTAGACCGTTATCGGCAGCCCACCGAGAGATAGAGCATAAGTCTGTGTTCAAATTAGAGCTGACATTTGACACAGTCCTAATTGAACCAGATAAATAAATCTGAAGGTCATCAGCATATGCGTGCATGTTTACATGTTTACATGTCGACATATTAAAAATATATCATTTATAAATGCACTAAAAAGCAGAGGGCCTAAAATCGACCCTTGAGGAACACCACACATCACAGGCTTTGTCTGTGAGATTACCGAGCCGATCCTTACACGTTGAGTTCTACCTGTTAAGTAACTTTGCATTAATGACAGGGCATTTTTACCAAATCCAAAGTAGTAATCGAGCTTTGAACAAAGCAATGAATGATCAACTGAGTCAAATGCTTTAGAGAAGTCAAGTAAGCACAGCAGGGAAATATCACCTTTGTCAAAAGGTATTCGCAAATCGTCCATAATTTTAACCATCGCTGTTGAACATCCATGTTTTGGCCTAAAACCAGATTGAAGGGGCGATAACAAATTTTTAGCGGATATGTGCAAAGATATTTGTTCAGACATTAAAGACACTTTCGACAAAGCGGACAGGACACTAATCGGACGAAAATCAGTACATAAGCGTGCGTTTTTGTTTTTTGCGATTGGACACACAGAGGCCACTTTCCATGATGTTGGGAAATAAGACGTTGTAATACAATGGTTAATAATGTGAGTCAATGGGCTTAAGATGTATGGCAAAACAAGTTTTATAAATTTTATGGGCAAACCGTCTTCGCCAACTGCATTGGATTTAATTTTCATTACACATCTATACACGACATCTTCCAATACCGTTGAGAATTCGAACGGAATGTCAGAGTACGAAGCCGAGGGAAGTGGAACGAGTTGTGGTAAGAACCCGGTTGAAGTAGAACTACGAAGGAAAACGTTGTTTAAACTATCAGCATTTAACATACATTCTGGTTTTTCTTTTGGATTAATACGAAGGTTTTTAATATTACGCCACAAAGTAGCAGACGGAAGAGCTGGATCAAGCTTGGCAGCAAAGAATCGCTGTTTTTGAGCTCTAATTATTGCAGTGGCTTTGTTCCTTGCAGTACGAAAAGCATTCCACTTTTCGCTAGTTGTATTTCTTTTCCAGTTGCGATATGCTTTTATACGCAATTTTATGACCCCTTGGACTTTAGTGTTAAACCACGGGCATGAGGATACTTTCGCATAGCGTAGTGGGACGTGAACATTGAGAATGGATAGCAACGTGTTGCATAGAAAATCAAGTTTTTCATTCACGGATTCATAAAACCAACAGTCACACCAATTGATGTTGCCAAGTTCTAAAGCAAGAGCTTTCAGGTCGACTGAACCAAAGTCCCTATATGTATATATTTTGTCAATTATTTTGTTATTAAAATGAAGGTCAAGTGTACAAAAAATTAAATCATGGTCAGAGACAAAAGAGATTTGGTCAAAATTTAACACACAAGAACGATCAGAGACAAGAAAAAAGTCAAGAAGACTAGGGCTACAATTATTGCAATACCTAGTAGGCACCGAAGTGTTGACAACAGAGATACCAAGACTTGCGACGTTGTCTAAAAACGAGGTACATAATGAATCATTAGCAATAATATTTATGTTAAAATCCCCACAAATAACAATTTTTTCATAGTCAACAATCAATTTAGACAAATTTTCAAATAAAGGACTGATGCACACAGACTTATTGGGATTATACACACAAGAAACAAGTACTTTTTGTAAGCGATCGGATAATTTAACAAATAAAAACTCGATTCCTTCATTGTTTGACTCACATACAAGTTTCATATTAATATGGCTTTTGCAGTAAATGGCTACACCACCACCTTTTTTACCAATCCGATCATTTCGTATAAGCCTGTAGTTCTTTAAGTTAAAATGAGCATCTCCCAGACTGTTGGAAAACCAAGTTTCGGATACGCATATGATATCAACTGAAGATGCCTCAAAAATATGTCTAACATAATCCATTTTCAAGTTATTTAAGCTACGCGCATTAAAGTGTACAATGTTAAGCCCATTATGTTGCTTACATAGAATATTAAGCATAGAAAGGCTGTTGTCTTCAATGCCATCGAGTCTACAATCAGAGGCTACCATAAGACATGCAAACAAAAGCAACTACAAAAAGAAAACAAAAATAAATAATGAAGAGTTGACCCATCTTTACAAAAGCAATTAAAGTAATAAAATAACATATACTTAAAATAATAACACATAAATAAGGTAGTAAACAAAGAGAAAGAAAATAATCAGCAGAATCGCTGCATATCATCTTGCTTAACAATTCGTATAGCAGAAGCATCTTTGTCAACTCTGACATACACGAAACCACGCAGAGTAAATACAGAGACAAGTTTTCCTCTTCTTCTCAATTGAATAGCCTCTTGCAGTATCTTTCTTGCATCGGTAGCCAAACTCTCAAACAAAGAAAATTTCCCTTCGAGACCAGCAGCTGATAAGGAGATGGCAGATTTGGTTCGCTTTCTGTAGTCACGAAAAGCGCGGAGAGTACGGTTGCGATCGAGCGTTGTATAAAATTTAATGATGACTACACTGTTTAGATTACTCTCTTTGCGCTTGACACGGAAAATGTCTCTTATTTGCGGAACATGAAAATCAATAGACAAGCACAGAAGATTAAAGATACTCTTTAGATTTTCCCCTTCAGTGTGCGGTATACCAAGAGCAACCGCATCAGCATCAATTTCGAGAGCAGTTCTCTTAGTATCAACTTTCTCAATCAATGCTCCCAGCTTCTCAACTTCAGTTTCACACTTTAGATGTTTTTCATCCAAGGCATTAATCCGCGCAGCAGATTTGTTCACTTTGGAGAAAAGCGCAGCGACTTCAGCATCAATCTTCTTAACCAGTGCGCTCTCTACTTCCGTTATTTTGTTGGAGAGACTCTCAAAGAGAGACTTTAATTGCTCCGTCTGAGACTGTATTTTCTCTTCAAGCTCGCGAACCACATTTAATATCGAAGGCAAACCAGATACACTCTTATCAAGACGCAACGTTTTAGGCGAAGGGGAACCTTTACTTAGGCGCCTTTTAAGTGCAGCAGAGGGAGCAGATGACATACCTTAGTTAAGCCAAAAGAATAAATCCAAAAACAGCAACGCAGGCAGGAACAAAAAAATAAGATTTAACGTTGCAGGTAATTGATAGTTACACGTGAAATCTCCCAGGTGAACCGCAGGCTCAGCAGCAATCAGTGGATACAACACTTGACATTTATATTTACAAATAAACCACATAAATTTACTTATGAAGAGGAGCAATAAATATACACGTCCGCTTCTCACTGTTACGCTCACCCACATTCCTATGGAAAGACACCTTTACGTCTCATCAAATTTAATTCATAAGTATTGCTAAAAAAAGATTTTATAGTAAAGAAATTTGTTTCAGATAAATTATCTGCTAGACTTTGTAAGCTCGATGACATATACCGAAACGAATCTAAAAATCGAAGTTCAATTTTATTTTTATCATTAATATACATTTTTTTTGATACAGAAATATATAGTTCTTTATTTACAGGAATTATAGTAATTATATCCCCATCAATAGATGAAAGTTCCTTTATAAATAAATGACAATCGTATGCGGAGAGATTATGAAAGAATATTGGTATACATTTTACTATTTGATATTTTAAATTACACTCATTGTGTGTTGGTCCTCTATATTCACCAGTTAAATGACAATGATCGGCTACTCTCTCCTCAAAACTTAAATATTCCTTACAAATATGACAAGATATGCTTTCTTTTTGATGCTTTGCTTGACCAGGTGTTAAACTTTTCATTAGTATTACTACACTTAAGTAATTTCTATAACTATTAAGGGCATCATTAACTAAATTTAAAAAAAAATCTTTGGTACAATCTTCTCCACTATACATACCAAAATTATCTAAATTTGAATCATAAAAGCTTTTAATATAATAACTATATGCATATGGAATATGCTTCTGAACTAGTTGTGTATTTTCTATACAATTATTATCTAAAGGTTCTAAAATACATTCCTTTTCTGAAGGTAGTTCGGTTACAATGACGTTACACTCTTCTCGATGTTGTGTTAACGCATCTTCTTTGTGAAAATGTGGTAAACAAATGTTACATATATACACTCGTCTTCGGTATCGTGTCATTGATTTTTCAGCAATCTATAATAATAATAATATAATTATTTTCTTTTTTGAATAAAAAACATTTATATGTTACCTTGAAATTTTTTTTATCCAGACATAGTGGATATTTGAAATGTCTTCCAATAGTAGAAGATTGATATGATGTAATTTTTCTTCTTTAGAATGATAATATGGTCCTATGATAACATCGCTGTCTGCATCTAAGCCGTACACATTTACGCTTATGAGTGGATTATTGTTTTCGAAGGTTTTGATATCGTTTATTAACATTGGAAAATTTAAATCTTTAAAATTAAGAATTTGTAGAATGATAAGTTCTTCATTTATATTGTTGATTTTATATGAATAACAGTTATTTGTATGATTGGTAACTGGATACAATGCCGAAATAATCGCCCATTTAAAACAATAGTCATCATTATTTTTTACGTTGATGCAAGCTTTTCTTTTGATAATACTCTTTGGTAAAGATATATATTTTGATCCAGCAATAGGCTTATATGCATTTATATTGACTTCCAAGTGAGAAATTTCTATTAAGGCCCAACCACTATCTCTTTCTTGAAACTCGCTAATTTTTTTAAATAAAATTTCACATTCATCTTTGAAAGTGTTTAAAATGTCTTCTTTTTCACTATTCAATTGTATTATACGCATTTTTGTTTGGTGCGATTTTAATTCCAAAGAACATTGTTCATCATCTTTTATTAATATGTATTTACCGAAAAGTTCACAATTAATTTTAATACTTTTACGTTCTTCGACATCATCTTTTATTATTTCATAAAATTGATTTTCAATTGTATTAAAAAAGTTCATCGGTACTAAATAATTTTTATTAGAATTTTCAAATACATATGTTGCAATACGACCATGGTGGCCGCTGTGGTCGAGTTGGTAGCGGTGCGTGCTATAACTTGATATGCCGGTGAGTTCGAGGTTCGAATCTCAGTCAGGGCAAGCAAAATCTTAATAATAGAAAAAGTTTTTTCTAATAGCGGTCACCCCTCGGCAGGCAATGGCAAACCTCCGAAGGTATTTCTGCCATGAAAAAGCTTCTCATTAAATACATCTGCCGTTCGGAGTCGGCACAAAACAGTAGGTCCCTCCATTTGTGGTATAATATAAAGACGCACACCACAAATGATAGGAGAAGCTCGGCCAAACACTGAGCAATATAGTGTACGCGCCAAAATTATATATAATACGACCATCGAAAACCGAGTTTATACATTTTACATTTAAATTTTTATTTGATTCCTTTATCGATTTTTGTTTATGTGCAATCGTTCGCAAATGAAACCTCCATTTCGATGATAAAACATATTCTTCACACGCAGCACAATGAGTATAGTGTTCTGTTATTTCTTTGTTTGATTGATGTTCAAATCGCTTTTGTTTAATTAGTTTATCCAAATCACTAAATTTAAGATTACATAAATTACATTTAAAGTAACTATTAGTATGTTGTAATCTGACATGTCGCTTCAATGCAATAATGCAACCAAACTTTCACATATTTCACAAGGATAATTCATTTTTCATAATGTTCTGTTCAAAGTTTCAAATCAAACTAAAGCTATTCTGAAAATACCCATGTACTTTTATAAGGTGATTTAATATAACGGGTATTTTTTTTAGGGGTATAGAACTTCGAATTGAAATAAAACACAAGAAAATCGTTTTAAGGTCCATCAATTTGGCTTTAGTGGAAGGATAATTTTATGCCATTAATGTTTAAATATGATTTCGGGCATGTGGCCGCCGCGGCTGGCTCGAATAAAGCCAATTCTACAGGTCCAATTTTCAACCACTTTTTTGAGCATATGGGGCCGTATGTCGGCAATAACGCCACGAATGTTGGCTTCCAATTCCCCTAACGTTTCTGGTTTGTTGGTGTAGACGAGCGACTTCACATATCCCCAAAGAAAATAATCCAATGGTGTCAAATCACACGATCTTGGTGGCCAATTGACAGGTCCATTCCGCGAAATTATGCGCTCAGCGAATGTTTCCTTCAATAAATCGATTGTGACGTGCGCTGTGTGGCATGTAGCGTCGTCTTGTTGGAACCACAACTCATCCACATTCATGCCATCCAATTCGGGAACAAAATAGTCGGTTATCATGGCTCTATACCGGTCTCCATTAACGGTAACTGCCTCTCCAGCATTATTGCGGAAGAAGTATGGCCCAATGACTCCACCAGCCCATAGAGCACACCAAACAGTCAGTTTTTGTGGATGTAATGGCGTTTCAAGGGTCTCATGTGGATTCTCTTCACTCCAAATGCGGCAATTTTGCTTGTTGACGTAGCCATTCAACCAAAAATGAGCCTCATCACTGAACAAAATTTTACGATGAAAATCAGCATCGAGATCAATCTCATTTTCGGCCCATACACCAAAATCACGATGCATTGCATGGTCTCGCGGCTTTAATTCTTGCACCAGCTGGATCTTGTAAGGTCGCAAGCCAAGATCTTTGCGCAAAATCTTCCATAAAGTTGATGGACAAAGCTCCAATTGCTGTGAACAGTGGCGAATCGATTCATTCGGGTCCTCTTCAACACTTTGCTCTACAGCGGCAATTGTTTCTTCGGTGCGCACTGTTCGACGTCTCTGCGGATGCGTATTATCACATAGAGTAAACGTAGTGCGAAAACGATCCATGGTTAACCGAATTAATTGCTCTGATGGACGATTATGTCGACCATAAAATGGACGGAGCTCACGGTAAACTTCGCGAACTGAACCATTATTTTCGAAATAAATTTGCACGATTTGCAAGCGTTGTTCTTTTGTCAACCTGTTCATGATGAAATGGCAAACCAAACTGAACATAAATGACATTAGAGTTGCCAGATTTGACCACAAAATGCCAGTTTTATCTCTATTCGAAAAACAAACCTGTAAAAAAAACACCCTTTATATCAATATATTTGAATTTTTACTTCTATTTATTAAAAATTAAATTATAATTGAATTTGGAATACATCGTTTTTGTAACATTAAATTCTTCGGTGGATAGTGCAGCAAAAGTTCCTCTTCACTCAGATCATTGTATTTTTCCTGTAAAAAAACCACATTTTTCTCCAGCCCCATATATATCTTTTCTCCCAATTTGGTAGATTTCTTCTCCATCTTCATAATTTTCATTGGTGTATTAAGGGGAAAGGCCGTTAACGAAAGTGTTGGTTTTATATAAGTTTTATTCATTTACACTGAATTAATTTTTAATAGCACGTTCTCTATATTCATTTTGATTAGTACTGTTAACGTATTTAACTTTGTTGAATTTTGTGAACTGAAAAATTTCTCGCTCCCTCACTAGCTTTAATATGCCACATTTTTAATCTAAACTGATTGTGGTGAAATCAAGGTGATGTAAACTAAAAACGGGGGCCTGAAGCGGTCGCACACAGCGACTAGCCAACAGCCACCGACAACACATACACACACAAACACATATACAACAGCCATGCGGTATGCAGCTGGAAAAGAAGAACAAGATATTGTCTAGCGGGCGCACCTAGCCACTAGCCAGCAGCATATACAACAGGCATGACGTCATGCAGAGCTGAAAAAGAAGAACAAGATGTTGTAGAAGGTACACAAACAAGCTACTTGTTATATTTATTCGAGATTACTAATTTCGACTGCTATTATAGTCCCAATAATAATTAATATTTGTGGAAAATTTCAAATCTTTATCTCCTAAAATAGAGGGATTTTTGTGCTAATTTTGTGTCAATGCGCTCAGCAAAATGTGTTTTGCTAATGAGTAAAGGGCGTTTACCAAGTAGAAAACCAGCAAGGAATTACCCCAGTAGGAAGTCAAACACACTTCCAGATTTTATCCGTACGAAACATCAAGACATATTTTCAAGTTTTTTTTTCACAAATTAAAACAAAATTCATGACCAGTAATAACCTATAAATAAACAAAAATAAGAAAACATTTTTTGTACGTTTACAAATTTGTTGCGAAAAACGAGATTAGTGTGGTGCATTCACATCTCATCACTTGAGACAATTTTTTTACCACAGTTATCATACAGAATTTCGACTTTTCTGGTCTCTTTAAATAAGCTTTCTATTCTCAACTTTTAAAATTCATTCATATAAAACTATGGTAGTCGCATCTGTATTAATGTCGAAGTTTATCTTCGATTCAAATAATGTAGTAAATTTCTGCTCACACTTTGAAAAGGAGGATCCGGAGGATCATACAGATTCTTTACTCGAAGTGAAGTAGCAGGACCTCCAATCTCGTTGGGAAATGTTGATACTTTCGTACGAAAAAATCTGCATTGCCGATGATAGTTCGATAGCTTCTGATTTCAAGGAAGAAGCCCACACTAAATCCAACTGTGAATGTACAGTTATTATCTATGCAAGTCCCATATAGTTGATCAAATGAAACTATTTCAGGGCAATACAACTGGCCCCAATGATACCGCTCGTAATTCTCATTCATTCTACGATAATTCGATACATTTTATGGTAGCTATTAGGAGTGGCCATCCTTTCGAGATATGTTCACGGCCGTATACTTAACCATCCCAAGCAAACGCCCGCACAGAAACTTTATCACTTGCGGAATAAAAGTATGGGAAAAGTTGGAGCCATAGTAAAACACTACCGGCAATGCGATGAAAATTTTTCTCTCGCTTTAAGATCCCTGTTTGGTCAAAATAGTTTTAGCTACAATGGATTTAGTTATAGTAAACACAATTTCATTCGTACTGTACTTTAGTACAAACTTCCCCCATAGGATAATTTTAGTTAGTAAGCAACATTGTCTAGTATTAAGGATAGTGTGAAAAGAAGGAATTGAACTCCTCACCAAATACAAATTCATTCGATTAAAAACCACAGTCAGCCAGCCTCGCATCTTTTTCATTTTGCGCCTTTCGTAGCATTTTAGCATCTTTATTAAATTCGTTGTCGGTTTTGCATCAGAAGGAAAAAAGCTTGCTGCCCAACATTTTGGTGCCCGAGCAGGGACTTATCAAAGTCAATTCGTTTTTTTACTGAAAAATAAAATATATACAAAAGTGTAGCTGCGACTGGCTGTGGTTGGTTACCTACCATATATGTACATACATATATAATTTTGGAAAAATTGATGTTTGCGCGAGTTAAGGAACACGTTCCTTTTCACCCAACACAAATACCATCTTTCTAAATAAACATATTGTTTTCCTAAACAAACATTGTAACTAACGAAAACATGTTTACCGACAAGTAAAAATATTGTTTTCCTAAACAAACATTTTATCAATTGTAACTAACGAAAACATGTTTACCGACAAGTAAACATATTGTTTTCCTAAACAAACAGTCTTTATCTGTAAGACTCATTATTAGGTTAAGAAATAATATGTAGTATATATGGGACCAAAATATATGAAATAAAACAGTCTGACTTTAGTCAAGAGTAATAAATGTAACAACTGGGGGCTCAAGCCGGTTGAAGAAGCCATTTTATTCTTGAGGTGACGAAAAAAAGATTAATAAAATTTTTCTAAATTCCACGTAAGACTTAAAGTAAGACTTCCACCAACAATTAATTGCAAAGTATAGGTCCTGAAATAGTGGATAATACTTTTGAAGCAAAAAACCAAAAAATAAAGCTGGATAAACTAAGAAGCCTACGTTCTTGTAAAAAACAGATAACTTTCGACAATAATAGAAACCAACCAATCGAAATGGAACAACGGATGGCCGAACTTCATGCACAGATGGCCACATTGATGACAACTATACAGGGGCAACAGGAACAATTCACACAAAGACTGACATCCATAGAACAAAGAAGTTCACAACAGTCGACGCCAACTGTACAACATGAAGACATCCGATTGAATATCAATGACGCAAAAGACATCGATCTGGAACTATTCAAATCATTACCACAATTTGAAGGCGATAAGTCGCAATATAGATCGTGGAGGTCACAAGTGCGGACATTCATGGAGGCGATACAAAATTTCTACCAACATCCCAAATATTACAGCGCATTGGGAATTGTCAGAACAAAAATCACAGGACCAGCCGCTGACGTTCTTACAAACCATAACACGAAAATGAACTTATATTCGATAATTAACCGATTAGAGGTCACAAGTGTGGACATTCATGGAGGCGATAAAAAATGTCTACCAATATCCCAAATATTACAGCGCATTGGGAATTGTCAGACAAAAATCACAGGACCAGCCGCTGACGTTCTTACGAACCATAACACGAAAATGAACTTCTATTCGATAATTAACCGATTAGATTATACGTACGCTGACCAACGTCCGCTTTACGTTTTGCTGGACGAGATGAAGAAAATAGTGCAAGGCAGGAAGACGCTGGCAGAATTTCATAGCGAAGTATCGAAAGCACTAAATTTGACGTTGTCCAAAATCGAGATGTCCAGAGACCAAGACAATGCAGTAATGTAGGATTATGCTAACCAAGAAGCTGTTAGAACATTCATCCTTGGGTTGAATTCAAAATATACAAGCGGAACTGTATACAGCCACAATCCGATTAACTTAGAAGCCGCATAAGCGATAGCATCAACCATTCGTCACGACAACCAGAATTACCAATTTGACATGAACCCCACTTCATCAAGATCCAATAACAATCATCAGGGATACAATGCAGGATATAGCAGAAATCCACATCAAGAAGGCAGGTACCAAAACCAGTACAGACCAAACTACAGTATGCAAAGGACACATGTTAGGCAACAAAAACCTGCACCAATACCCATGGACATAGACAACAAGGAATAGTAATGCTGTGAGTGCTAAATATAATAATAATAATAAATACTCAGTTATCCGACACGCTTATTTTGAATTAAATAAAAAATGCTACAGATCTTATTTGTGCAAAGTTAAAAGGAATCTAATAAAAAACCCTGAATCATTTTATGACCTCGTTAACTCTAGGCGCAGAGTGACTAGTTTTCCGTCTGCTATGAAATATCAAAATACCGTTTCTTGTGACTCCCAATCAATTTCCAACATGTTTGCCCAATTCTTCAGGTCAAATTACTCCATTAACTCG
Source organism: Philophylla caesio (assembly GCA_963971545.1). Taxonomy (NCBI): domain Eukaryota; kingdom Metazoa; phylum Arthropoda; class Insecta; order Diptera; family Tephritidae; genus Philophylla; species Philophylla caesio. The sequence continues at coordinate 113,672,169 of OZ020604.1, read as the reverse complement.
CCTCTGAGCAAACCTTATCCTTATAAACTCTGTTCCCTCACCTCTGCTATTATTCCGCAGATATCTTCCGAGGAAGTTTTTTATTATTTGAGTAACTTCAAAGAATCATTTAAGGCTGGCCCCGATTCGATCCCGACGTGTTTCCTCATAAACTGTGCTAAACATATTAATGTGCCCTTAACTAATTTATTTAATCTTTCTCTTAAGCTTGGGATTTTCCCTTCAGCTTGGAAAGAATCATTCATTATACCCCTTTATAAGACCGGAAGTAGGTCCTCTATAGAAAATTACCGCGGTATAGCTAAGCTTTCTGCTATTCCTAAATTATTCGAAGCTATTGTTTTTGACCATTTAACTTATTCCATATCCTCTACAATTTCTAGCACACAACACGGGTTCTCTAAGGGTAAATCAACCGTTACAAACTTGCTTGAGTTCACAACTCATGTTTCAAATGGATTCAGAGAATTTATGCACACTGATGTTATATACACTGATTTTAGTAAAGCATTCGACAGAGTAAGTCACTCTTTACTGATCCATAAACTCGATCTCCTTGGTTTTCAACCTAATCTCCTTCGTTGGATGTCTTCTTACCTCATTGACAGAACACAACGAGTTCTTTTTAAAAATAGTTCCTCAAACATTATTCATGTTTCTTCAGGGGTCCCGCAAGGAAGTCACCTTGGTCCGATTCTGTTTTTACTTTTTATAAATGACTTACCTTCTGTAATAAATTATTCAAAAATTTTATTGTATGCTGATGATGTAAAGCTTTTTAGATCGTATCATTCTGTTGAGGAAAGGTCCTTACTACAAGCGGATTTAAATAGCATGACTAACTGGTGTGAAATAAATTACATGCCACTAAACCTTAAAAACTGTAAAGTAATGTGCTTCTCTCGCAGAGCAGTTCAACCAGCTTCTTATGAAATATGTAACCATAACCTCGAACAAGTGTTTAACTTTGTTGATCTTGGAATTACAATGGACCCGAAATTTAATTTTAATCTTCACATAAATGTTACAGTTAACAAAGCCAAGGGTGTTTTTGCATTTGTAAAACGGTGGTCAAAAGAATTCAATGACCCTTACATCACGAAGGCTCTGTTCACAACGTTAGTTAGGCCCATACTGGAATATGGATCTGTTGTTTGAAACCCGCGCTATCAAGTTCATTCCGACAGAATAGAGTCAATTCAAAAACAATTTCTACTTTTTGCTTTAAGGAATTTTCGTTGGGATTCTCAGTACAACCTGCCGCCATATATAAGTCGTTTAAAACTCATTAATCTTCCTACATTTGCTAGTCGCAGAGAAATGCTAGGCATTGTATGTTTGGTCAAGTTACTGACAGGCTTGATCTCTAGCCCATCTCTTCTTAGCGAAATAAAACTAAACGTTCCCTCCAGAATTTCAAGACATTTCCGGCCTCTCTTTCTGAAGCCATGTAAAAGTAATTATGAGTTAAATGAGCCACTCCGTAGTTTGTGCCAGGATTTTAACACTCACTCCGGTTCTTTTGATATTTCAGACTCACTTTTTTACATAAACTCAATCCTCTCAATAATTAATACATACATACATATACATATATTACTATTCGACCAGCTGATGAGCATTTGTTCTGTAGCTAAACAGTTTTAGATCTTGACACTTAACAAACCTCTGCCTTTCATGACTCGGCGCAACATATATGAAAAAAAAATGCGCCCCTCGCGTCGGTCGGGCGGGTATGTAGGGATAAAACAGTTGGGATTATTATTATTATTATTATTATTAATAACAATAGTAATACGAACAAGAGAAATAGGGTAGATAGTAACCAAAATGTTGCACCTCCAAATAGAATACAGAGAATTAATCAAACAAACCAAGACGATTTAGAGTCTGTAGATTTTTCGAATTATGAGGAACAATTTGAATCAGGCAGTACTTTTTAGGCGAGTGAACGGGCTGCCCTGCATTCAAACCAAATGCGGCCTTACAGGTACGCCCGTAACATTAGTTAGTGGACACAGCTTCGACTAATAATTATATAAACATTAAATGTAGCATAGGGAAATCAGTAAAAATAAAAGCTTTTAAGACTAAAACATTACATGGATACTCAAGCATAGATTGAAAAAAAATTATTACCATGTATGGACATCATTTAACCTTTTTCGAAATTCACGAACTTAACGAATTTGATATTATTTGATTATAGTTTAAAGTATAAAAAGATAAAATCTTCTAAAGTAGAACAAAAAATTAATTACAGTATAAATAATGAAGAATACAAAGACGAAATTTATGAATTAATGAAAAGAAATAGTGATACTAGGGAAACATTACCTTTCACTACAAGAATACAAGCATCAATTAGGACAGTATCAGAAGATCCAATATGGACAAAACAATATCCATATCCAATGTCTGATCACGACTTTGTCAGGAAAGAAATTGAGAAACTATTAAATGAAATACAACCAAGTAAGAGTCTATTTAACTCACCTCTATGGACTGTCGCAAAAAATGGCACTGATGACCAAGGTAGACCTAAAAGGCGGATGGTTGTTGACTTCCAAAAAATAAATGCCAATACAATCACTGACAGGTATCCTATCCCAGATGTAAATATGACAATTAAAAATTGAGGAAAAGCAAAAGTTTTTTCTACAACAGATTTAGAATCGGGTTTTCACCAGATATTAATTAAAGAATCTGATCGAGAAAAAACAGCATTTTCTGTCAACGGTGCGAAGTATGAATTTCGGGTTAAAGAATGCTCCATCCATTTATCAACGTTGCGTCGACGACATCCTTAGAGACTATATAGGTAAATTCGCCTTCCACACCAGAGGCACATATGGAACACCTTCGGATTATAATTAACGCCTTACATAATGCAAACATGAAAATTTCTGATGAAAAGTCATATTTCTTCTAAAATTCAGTTGAATACCTTGGACATATTATAAAATATAATAGGATAACAGTTGATCCCAAAAAAATATAAACAATAAAAAATTACCCACAACCAAAAAACTTAAAAGAGTTAAGGCCATTTTTAGGGCTGGCTAGCTATTATAGAAAATTTATTAAAGATTTTGCTAAAATAACTAAACCCTTAACCATTCATTTGAGAGGAGAATTAGGTATGGTGAAAAATAATCACAGTAACAAGATACCTGTGAACTTAGATGAAGCAGCTGTAGAAGCTTTAGAAAAAATAAAAAATATGTTGCAAGAACAGGTTGAACTTTTCCAACCAGATTTTTCAAAACCCTTTAGTCTAACAACGGATGCAAGCAATGTTGCCATTGGTGCAGTTTTAGCACAAAATCGTCAACCAATTGCATTTATTTCACGTACACTAAATAAAACAGAACAAAACTATAGTACCAATGAGAAAGAACTATTAGCAATAGTATGGTCTTTGCAAAAACTTAGGAATTATTTATATGGTGTTGCAGATTTAACAATCTACACTGATCATCAATCCTTAATATTTTCGATTTCTGAGAAAAATCCCAATACAAAATTGAAAAGGTGGAAAAACTTAATTGAAGAATATGGTCCGAAATTAGTTTATAAACCTGGACATCAGAATGTTGTAGCAAATGCATTTTCGCGTCAACAAATAAATAATACAACAAATTGTTCAAATCATTCACAGTATAGTTCACCAAATGAAATTATAAAAAAAGTTAAACAACCACTCAATTCATTCAAAAATCAAATAATCTTACTTCAAGATAATGAAAAGAGTGAAGCAATTACCCAACAATATTTCCTAATAGATTTAGGCACACAATATTTTATAAAGATACAGTCGACTTATTCAGCAAATTAAAAGATATAATTAAACCGAACGTCAACAATGCGTTAAAAATAGATGAAGAAATATTATTCCATTTAAAAGATGAAATTATCACTACGTTCCCAAACTCTAAGATCGTGTTAGCTCAAAACCAACTGATAAACGTTATCTCTATAAACGAACAAAAAGAAATTGTCACACAAGTTCATAAACGTGCACGCAGAAATTACAAGAATAACACACAGGAAATTTTATCCACCCATTTTTGGCCTAACATTAGAGAAATGTGTAAAAAAGAAGCAATATGTTGTGAAATATGTTTACAAAACAAATACGAACGAAAACCAAACAAACAACCTATAGGAAAAACTCCAATACCAAACCGAACAGGAGAATATATACGAATGGACGTATTCCATATAAACAACATGCAGTATCTTAGTTCAATAGATAGGTACTCCAAATATTGTTATTTACGAAAGCTAAATACAAAGATAGATTGTCATGAATCAATAGAAGAAATACTCACACAAGTTTACCCAAATGCTAAATATCTCATGACTGATAATGAAAGTGTATTCAATGGAAACATGGTTAAATCGGTATACAATCGACTACAAATAATACATTCAGTTACTCCGGTACACCATTCAACATCCAACGCTCAAGTGGAACGGTTACACAGTACAATCATAGAACTTTGCCAGAGTTTAGCAGCTGAAAATAAAACCGCACCTGGAGAAAAAATTTTCAACGCAGCACAGTGTGAGATTTAGTCAATCTAGCATCTCAAAATTAATTTTTATATGAAGTTGTAGAGATATGAACTTGAAATTTGGCACGATCGTTAAGGAGATTATAAGCTTCAATATGGTGAAAGACAACTAGTTCCAACTAGTGTCAAAGGGGACTAGTTCCGAACTATCCTCAAAAACCCTAGTTGGGGAAAATTTTTTTTACACATTTATATTCAATATAAGATATTAATCAAAAACCAAAATAAAGAAATTATATACAAATTATACAAAAGTAAAAAGCGAAAATTAGAAATAAAAAAAAAATAAGGAATTTATACAAAAATAAAAATTCCAGAGAACTGCAAGCAAAGTTTTTTATGCTAAATCATCAAATTCATCATTTAGTTGGGTGTCAGACAGAAGTGCAATGACCTCAGAAGGTAAAGTAGAACGCTTGGTTTTTGGGGGTAAACGCAAACTTGCAATCAAAGGGTCTGACGTGATAAGCAACCTATGCAATAAATCTATGTTGGTGTCAACTCGGGACGTTTTTCTTGTGAACAGTTCGCGATACTGTCTCGACTCTTTATTGCGTGCTTCTTGCGCTTCTTCAGAAAAGTTTCCTATGGGAAGAATGCATGAAGAAATGATAGCTCCTCCATGAAACAATATTTTGTGGAGAGTTACTGGCATATAGTACCAAGGATATAAACTCAAATAAAGCTCTCTTGTTTCTGACGTAAAATTTTGGAACGCATCTATATTGATAAAATAGCCGCTGTTTATGCAAATAAGTATTACTCGAAACCGCTTGATCAGATCGACATTTATGCCTGTAATATCCGATGTATTTTCTGCTTCTTTGAAAAATCTTCTGGCCGTATTGCCATCATTTGTGTTTCCTGTTTTCTGTTTCGGCATATCCACAAGAAGACCCATTTCGTTCCTAAACCTGTCTTGTATTTTTTTCTTCCTTCTTGCAACGCTCTCCTTATTTTCATCGCCTGATACGTACCATTTTTCTATTTCCAATCGGTAAGAAATGTGCAACAAGCACTCCATAAACCTTATGTAGGCATGTAGAGGTGAAAGACCAACAGCAAGCATATTTTCATCGATTTCGCGCTGTGATAAGGCATTCATGTCGTTCATAGTTTTTGGAGTTGCACCACATAAATAGCACGCTTGCGATGACGTGTAATTTGAAAGAGCGGTGCAGACTTTGCCGTCAATCATACATAGAATTAAATTGGCTTTAACCGTGAAACTATAACCGTGAAGCTCAAAGCTAGTTGGTTTCAAAACAGAAATTTGCTGCCGAATATGCTCCACTTCCGCTTTAATGACCTCACGCGTCTCTTTCGTGAAAATAAATTTGATCGGTCTACAATATCTTGTCGAAGACGCAGCTGGATTTTGCCAAAAAATATGTTTCCTTCCTTCAGCTCCAGAGTTAAGTTGAAGAGGCACCATCGAAAGAGAAAACATGCTTTCGTCTGACATGTTGTCATCCGAAAATTTTTGCTTGTAACGGTTCTGTTCAGCTCCATCGCATCCCCATTTTATTATTATGCTTAATTCATCCTGAATGGCAGGGAACGACTTAAAAACCTCATATTGTGCATCTATTAATCTTTTCACCGTGTGGTCTATTAAGGATTGCAAATCGATTTCGGCATATGTTTCAGTAACAGTAACAAGGCTTGGGTAGCACAATAATTTTGATTGCTTAACGAGGTCATAGCATGGATACAATTTCGGACTGTATGGTATCGTATGCAATCGTATTCCACGGTATTGCTCAGTTGATAAACTTTCGTCTACGATCATGGCCAGTGCTTGATCTGGTGTAAGACTTTTCTTTTCAGTAATGCTTACCCTTGCTCTTTTTATAGCTGTACCTCTCGAAGGGGATGAAGCCGACAACTCTTTGACAATGTTTGCTGAGTCTCTTTTTCCACAGGATCTCAGATGCATTGCGGTAGCCATAGTTAATTGTTCCGAAGCTACATTTGATATTAACTCTTTGCATTTCCGTTTTTGTGTACTCGAAGCACTTTCAGCAAACTCTTTTTCTCGCCTTCCGCGTTGAGGTATTTGTTTTGAAGTTGATGGTGCGTGATCAAGAGCAAAATCAACAGCAGAAATTTTTGAACTTAGCCAAATAGCATTGTCATGCATAAATCTTGCTTTATCACGGTGAGATTTGCTCCATCGCGATTGAAATTGGAAGCAAAGCTTTTTTATACGATCTTTAATTTTGGTATCGTCAACATCTGGTCCAAAAATTGATATAACGTGCTTTTCGACCGCTTCTGTTTTTTCGCTTTTCACCTTGCTCAACCAAATCCAAAATAGCTCCTCTCGCGATATTTTATTCATACTAAAAAAAGGCAAAAAATGGGCAGGATTTTATTTTTTAAATTTGTTTTGGGCACATTAACAAAGATTCTGCTGGCATTCCCATCACGGAACTCCGTGGGACTTGGAAGTTCTAGTCTATCAAAGATTTGAAAACTTTAAAATTTGTCTTACCTTTTAGGTGGTTATAAAACAATTTTTTCAAAATACTTGAGTGCAAAAATAAATATTGTATAAAACAAAAATTTTAAGTTTAAGTAATAACCTTCAATACAAAAAATATTTTAGGCCAAAAGAACTACTCACAACTTCGACCTGATAACTCAAACTTTTGTGATCAATGCAAGCTTGCAAATCAATTGTAGCATGCTATGCAATTGCACGTGTTTGATAGCTGTTATCACGCCAATAACATTTTTTTATTCTCTTTTGTCTTTGTTTTCGTAACAATTGGGGTCTCTTCTCACGTAAAAAAAAATATGAGCGAGTTACGAAAACATTTTTTTTTTGAATTTCGAGATGCCAGATTGATTAAATCTCACAGTGTGCGCAGTTCGCGAATATAACAGGACTATTCACTCATCCACAGGACACAACCCCGAAGACGTATTTTTCAATAGGGAAAATATACTGATATCAAGGATATTTTAGAACAAAAAGAGGATAAACAGCTAGAATATCATAATAAAAGCAGACAAGTTATAACATATAAAACAGGTGATATTATATACAGCAAGACAGACCGACGTAATAAACTCGCAACAAAATATAACAAACACAAGGTGAAGGAAGATCGCGGGGACACGATTTTAACAGTGAGAGCGAAGGTCATACATAAAGACAGTATAAGGAAACAAAGCACACAATGCAAGAAGCAGGGGTAATAAACTTTCTTTTATTTATTTTATTTTTTTCAATCACGTTTGCTGATGAAATAACAGGTAGGAAATATGTTCTAACTGAAACAGAAAACGTTTACACATGTAATAGTTCAACTTACCTGTATATATCATGTAGCAAACCTCTCAACAATATTAGCACCTTATGAAAATATAATGAGAAACAGATACAGTAGCATACAATCTCAAGAAGAAAACATTCTCATCAATGGAATAGAAATATTAAAATCACAATTGATACCATTGGAACATCGCAGCAAAAGCGCAATTTATTTGCTAGGCTCAATTTTAAAATTTATAACAGGTACACCAGATCTCAATGACCTAATAGAAATTAAAACAGGTCTTAATCAATTAATAGAAAATAATAATTTAGGAACACTATATCCAAAATCCGTAACAGAAGCTTTAATCATTCGCGAAGTATACAAAGAATTAGAAACAATAACAAATACAATTAACTTTGCAAAAACAGGTAATTTTTATTCAGGAACTCTTAATCTGAAAGATATTAAAGAAGTTATTAAAAAAGAAACATACGATATTCCAATAATAAATATTTTAGAATACTCTGATATCCATGTGTGTATGTTTAACAGTGCCATTGTAACAATTTATAAATATCCAATAATAACCAATAAATGTAAAATGTAAAATTTATTTCCATTAGCATTTAAACATGGAAAATATGAGCTGAAAAAGAAAATTGCTAAATGCAAAAAAATTTCACAAATCTATCAAATTGTAAAAGTTATGTAGGAACTAATATTTGCAAAATAGATCCAAACGATAAATGTACAATTGCATTATTACTAAATCAAAAAGCTTAGTGTAATATTATACAAGAAAATAATTATCCTTTAGAAGTGCTGGATCATGGTAACATTATAGTAGATAACGAACATATATGGAATGGACAGAAAATAAATGGACCACATTTAATTCAATATGACTATAGCACCACCATTGATGATACGAAATATATAAACCTTGAGCAAGAAATAAAAAACATAATAAATGCTCATGAAAACGAAAAAATAGAAAAGCTTAATATATTTAGTCCTCTGAAGGTAATTATAAATTTAGTAATATACAAAGAATCTATAAGTTCTTAATACCTATAGAAGAAATTCGTTTTAGGGCAAAGTTTCTTATTTTGATCCCTATAATACGATTTTCACAGAGCAATGAGCGATTTTTAAATCGACCCGCCCTAATGTACATACGTCTATGATTTTATATTCATTTAAATGATCTTAAAGTTAAATTAGCAAAAAAAATTTAAGTGGAAGAAAATTTATTGAACTAATGTGGCATTATTTTCTGGTCGTCCACTGTAGTTTTAAAGAGCGCGAGTTTAGTTAAAATATAATAGTAAAAGTTATTAAGCAAATCGAAGAAAGGAAAATCATTATACGAGTTGAAGAGAGAGCGTAGGAGTATCCAAGAAGTGGGTACAATAAAAACATATGTTATGCCCAATATACAATTAGGTTAGTTGCCCATGTGGACTCACCACATGGTGCTAGTAAATTATGTTTTCTTTTATACATACATATGTTGTTAACATTATGTTATACGCATTAGTGTGTATACTGTTTTTCTATTTATGTATGAAAGTATGAGTACATAAGAAGGCAAGTAAAACAAATGTGAAAATAATTACATATTATAGATTAAAATTTAATTCAAGGGGTAGGTACTCATTTACTCGATTTTATAAAAAAATTCCTTAAGGTTTACAAAAAGAGTAGGTAAATTTTCCTTTATTTTTCAAGCTTTACTCTGCGGATTTCCACGATGGACTATTGAAAAATTCCCAAACTTAAATGTACTTTTGAAATTGTAAGAAAACTGTTTTAACTTTTTGGTTCCTTCGCTTACAGGTCCCTCGCGGAGAAGTGTTGACCCAATTGCGGGATGAACTCGTTTTGGCAGGTTCTTTTTCTATATTTTACCGCTGAACTTTTGGCGTAGAATACGTCTTACCTTGCGGTATGGGCACCCATGTCAGATTGTTATTGTTGTAATCTCTATTTCTTTAATTATAAGGAAACGGCGAGATAAATTTTTTTAAAATTTTTTTTGTAGTCAAATCAAGATGTTAGCTTTCGTTTGACATACATTTCATATTGGTTGATATCTTCCTAATATTTAAATTTCTTAAATGAAAATTTTATAAACACGTCCAAACAAATATGCGTGTGGTGTTTGGTTGAGTGTGTACTAGTGGTGGGTAACACAGTGCTGCACTGTAGCGTGAATAGACGTTCAATTTATTGCATAATTTTAGGCGGGAAAATTTAAGTAGAGTAAGGGCAGAGAATGCGCTGCCAACTACTGCAAAATAACAATGGTGATTGATGCTGTTTGACAACAGCTGAAAGTTGACGTTTAGTATATTAAAAAATATAAATCACGCTTCATTACTGAGGTTGGCGAAATTTATGAGCGATACGTTTAATTTGGATTATATTCGAAATGATGTTCCCACAACTATTGATAACACAACCATTGACTTAGTTTTTGCGAGAAATTTAAATTTTAATTTAAAAACATATTTATCCTATTTTTCCTATCATAAGCCTATATTCTCAAAAGTAACTTTCAAATAATCAAATAGATTTTGGTCTGTTATTTATCATTTATCTTTACTATTGATAACTACCATTGACTTCGTTTTTGCGAGAAATTTAATTGATAATTTAAAAACATTTTTATCCTATTTTCCTATCATAAGCTTATGCATATCATCAAAAGTAACTATCAAATAAAGAAATTCATTTGCTTGTATTATTTATCATTATAAATTATCATTATACATATGTTTTCTGTCTTATCGGATGGCGTATTCTACGTTAAACTTAATGGCCGTGTCTCTGACACAGCCTCCTTCTTTTTAAGCTGTCAATGCGCGAGGGTGAACAGGAAGTAAAAAATAAATTTTGCGGAGACGAAAGAAAAATACCAAAGAAAAAAATTCTTAAATTGCACCTTCGGTACAAGTTCCACCCATCCTGATGCAATTTCTCAAGTTCTTTAATCAGGTTTCGTTTTTGTTGGCCTTGGCTAATATTGATCACTCTTTGTAGATCGGCACACTTCTTTTGATGTCGCATTTTCTTTCCACCACGTTTCTTTGGCTTAAATATTGTTGGCTGTCTAAATTCTTGCAGTTTCAGGCTTTGGATTTGTTGCCTTTGCCGGTACTGCTCTAAAGTAATTGGTTTGGTTTTTTGTTGTTTTTTTACTCCGACAAGTTTGAAAGTTGATGTATTTTGGAACGATTTTCCGTCGATCCTTGTCAAATTTGGTTTTGAAACAAACCGGTTTCGGCGTTGTGCCATCTTCAGTGTTATTTTTCGTTCTCTTTTTGGTTTGGGTCCAGCTGACTTCGGAGTTGGTATATACTCTGGATATTCTTTTATCGGAGTTTTTACAATGTATTCTTCATCTACCATCGTCCTAAACTATCAGTGGTTCCTAAGTTCGGTTTGCAGGATCGCCATGTAATGTTTGAGGGTGCTGGGACCTCTCAATATTTCTAATAGGTTTGAGTATTCTCTTAGCTCTCCAGCCGCATTTGTCCGAGCATTAAAATGCACGATGATTCTCGTAATAAAACTCGCGTTTGAATTTTAGGATAAGAATGCTTTATTATGGCTCAACGCCGTCTTTTATATGCTTACAATTTAAATGATTCTTTCTATGGGCAACCAATCGAATCATTGGTTGCTCTCTATTTCCCCTATTTTTATATTTCTTACATCCAAATGCTTACTCGCTATTTCTACTATGTCATAAGACCCACAGTGCACAGCAAGCATCGAGTGCACCTCATGTGGTGCCGTACGCTAAACCATCGTGTGTGCGGTCACATGTGCTTTGCATGTGTCATCACTGCTTGTGATTATGCAACACACGATGACAATTACAAACACGTCGACTCAGCAATATGCAGCGCATGTGCTGAAGTGGTTGGGCACACTACAATATGTGCGAGTAATATGCTAAATATCCCCCATTTATGTACGCTTACATCGTGTAACCGATGTCTATTCTGGCTACTATCTTGAAAGGTCTTTTCTTATGTATTTTCGAAAGACAAATTGAAAGGTCTGGTAACTAGCAGGTCTTGGCGCCGTCAGCTGTGCATTGTTTACACGCAAGTATATTGAACAAGAAATAATAAGTGAATTAACACAATAAAGGGAAGTGATTCGAAAGAATAAAAATACTATCATAATGGAGCAATTATTTTTACACAACATTATAATGCGTCGGGCCAGAAAATGCCGTATGTTGTGTAGAAGACGCTTGCTCCAACAAATGCGCACCAAGCACGATCCTTTTGCTACAACGGAAGAAGTATTCCAAAAAAAAACTACAGGTTGCCTAAAAATTTGTGCAATACACTTATCGCGGAATTGGAACCGTTCGATACACAGGAATCGTATATCCCCTTTAAAGTTCGTTTTCTGGCAGCGCTTTACTTCTTTGGCCATGGCTCTGACCAACAATGTGTTGGAAACGCATTTGGTACTGCAATGAGCCAGCCAATGATTTCGCTGACTATTTATGCAATATCGAAGTTGATAGTTCAACATAAAAAATACGAAGTGCATGTAGTGTTTTAACAATGATAACAAGGATGCATATGCAGTTGTACATATATAGGTATGGATGTATATACCAAGTATAGCATTTCGTATGTAATGTTTGTATTATCTATGGATACCTACAAATGCAAAGAATATGTACATACATATAATTACCTCTGTTTAGTCGTTTCCATTTTAATTTTGAATTTTGACAACTATTTGAAATCTGCTGTCAAAATAGCTTTTCACCACATGTGATGAACGAGAGAGCTTTTTTCGTAATACTTACGGCGCTAGAATAGCCCAAAGCTTCCAAACCGACTTGCCACCCGTCTTTCGATTATTTTTCGAAAGACTTTAGCAATCTTTGCCAGAATTGCACTGTAAAAGTCTTCGAAAAAAAAGAACTGACGTTTTCTATAGTATTTAACATGGAGAATAAGGTGGTAGAAACTTAACACTATGTTCACTGTTCTCTTTTAAGTTTTCAACCTCCCTAGTTCTATGGATTCAAGCATGTTCCATTATTAAAAATACATTTTGTGTGTCTGAAATTTTTAGAAATAGCTCTAACAAAAAAATGTTGAACTGTTAAGCGTTCACATTCCCATTTGAAGAAATTTTGTAATGAACAACTCCATCGATATTAATTGCAGCGACCAGTGAAACGTTTCGCCCTTTAACCGTAGGTACATCCCCGTTAAATTAGTAAATTTTAAAAGGACTCCAGTTTTTCTAAACATTGTTGGTGCACTTTAGGGTAGGGGGACGATATAGTATCGTTTCAAATTTCTGCACATTTATTTTTAGTTTCCATTTCAGAGCATAATCTTCAACTTCATCATATTTCTTTTGTAGTTCGCTGTTAATTTGATCAATTTTATTTCCGCTATGATATGTTAGAATACCATCAGCAAAAGCAATAACATTAGTTTTTTCCTTGAGCAGATCTGCTAAAAAGATATGAAATCAATAAAAATCATTTTGTTTCTTTCTTGTGGAACTCATTGTGAAAAATCCCTAGCGTAATTTGCCTTAAAGTCAAGGTACACGTTCTTCATTCATTCTATCCAGTTCTACAGACGCCAATTTTAAAGTTATTTTTAAATTTCGAAGGGCATTAAATATTGTTGTGTGTGAAAGGCTTATATTTTTGGTTAGAAATATTTTTTAAATATTTTTTATTGTAAATCTGGATCTTTTTCCACGATACTTTCAATTAATTCAAAGACTTCAGTTGTTAACCTTTTGCTTCAGCATCCACAACGGCTGTTAGTAACTAATGTCCCGTTGTTTTTTCTGTACCGCGCTTGCGATAGATATTAAGAATTACTGATGTGATACTCGCAACTTTGGAAAGAGTTTTGCTTCTTCATACATTTTAATTAAAAGCAATTTTACTTCTTTACAAACCGTTTCATATTTTCCTCCCTTTTTCCTTGGTTTGTTTAAAAATTAACGACATACATAACATATTTTAAACTAAAATTGGTTTCTTTTGACTTAAAATTTTTTTTTTTGATTTGAAAAAGGTTTCATTTGACTTGAAAAAAGTTTCATATGTTTTGAAAAAGGTTCCATTTGATTTAAAAAAGGTTTCAATTGACATAACAATAGTTTAATTTAATTTGAAAAAGGTTCAACACTTTGTTCACTTGGTACAACAGGAAGGATTTGGATGTGAAATTCGATGTAGATATTATAACCAACGTCAATTTATTCACCACCAGCAAGTTGATAAGTTTGATACGCCAACGAAGTTCTTAACATTCGTGGTCGCTTAAAGCATGCTAATCTGCAATATTTATTTATTTATATATTTTATTTTGCTAAAATTAATACAATTCATTACTGACTAATGGCTTAAATCTAGCTAACTGAGTGATTATAAAGTAACGCACGGATTATACCTATCGGAACTGTTCTAGATAACGGATCATATAAGGGTACGAAAAGTGTTAAATATTGCGTCGAACAAATGCAAGCATATGTAGCATAAGAAATGCTATAACTTGTGATCAAAGGGTTAAGCTTCCTTGTAAAGGTAGAGTAAAAACATTAATTGACCTTCACTGCCAGATTATTAAGTTTACACCACAACTGAACCTTGTCAATATCAGTCTGAAGAGCAGCTGAGTCTTCAGAGCTTTGAATCACTGAATAAACCTTTAGATCTTAGCATATAAAATGGGGTACAGCGGTGCTTCTGGGTATGCAGCTACAGTTGCGCGGCTATACTCAATTCCTACTCTTCCGTCCACGTTCGTGCACCCTGGGCAACGTGAGCAACCCAAGTGCGAGATGCGGTAACCAACCCGTGTGGAGCCTTGGGTCACGGCTAATAGAGAGGGAGCTTTAGTGGAGCCACTCCGACATATTCGGTTTAAGGGTTCACTAAAGTCTGCAGCGTCTGTTCACCAGGAGGTGCGGCTGCAAGCGGGCGTCTGTCTTGAAGCAAGCGGCTCGCTATATAAATGAACCCACACTTTTTACCCCCAGCAATGGGTTATGCGTTGGGTTTGGGACCAACCATGTAAAATGCAAGTCCAATGAATAGATCGAAACAGCCTCGGATAATGACCTCCCCACACGTTGACGATCCACGCAAACGAAACAAGGACTACGATTTACGGATATGCACCTGGATTGTCCGGACCCTTTATAGGGAAGGTGCCTCTATCCAACTGCTGGATGTCCTAAATAAGTATAAGGCTGACATCACTGCAGTCCAGGAAATGCGATGGACGGGGCATGGATGCAAAAAATATGCATCGTGCGCCGTTTACTACAGCTGCCATGAGACGGCGCACAAATTTGGTGTTGGATTTGTGGTTGGGCGAAGACTGCGAGATCTTATCTCCAGGTTCACCCCCATCAGTGAACGAATTGCCACAATCCGCATCAAAGCTAAATTTAATAAGATCAGCTTGATTTGTGCGCACGCCCCGACGGAGGAGAAGGATGATGGGACCAAGGATGAATTTTACGAGCGCTTGGAGGAAGCATACGAGAGCTGCCCCCACCACGATGTAAAAATTGTGATTGGCGATTTTAACGCTAAGGTGGGCAAAGAAGGAATTTTTGGTCCAACAGTCGGAAACTTCAGCCTTTATAAAAATACCTCCGGCAACGGAGAGAGGCTGATCGACTTCGCCGCGGCGCGAAACATGGTAGTAAGTAGCACCAGGTTCCAACACCGAAGCATCCACCAAGCAACTTGGGTGTCCCCTGATCAAAAAACGCGAAACCAAATTGATCACGTTGTGATAGACGCGAGATACGCTACCAGCGTGCTTGATGTTCGTTCTATCCGAGGAGCAAGCGTTGACTCGGATCATTACCTTGTTGCAGCTAAGGTCCGCATGCGCCTCTCTGCAATGAAGAACGCTCATCAAGTAACGCAACGAAAGTTCGACGTCTAAAAGCTGCAATCGCAACGGACAGCTGAGAATTTTCAATCTCGACTCTCGATCCTGCTAAGGCAAGCAATTTCTCATCGCCCGGACATTAACGAGCAATGGGATAACATCTCCTAATCTCTTCGCACCGCTGCGGAGGAAGTGGTTGGCTACTACCAGGCTCGCAGAAATAATTCCTACGATGACGAATGCCGCGTCGCTGCTGCAGAGAAATACGCAGCGTACAAAGCCACCCTGCAGCCAATTACTACGCGTGCAACAATTGAGCGATACCGGGAGAGAAGGAGGGAAGAGAGACGTATTTTCAAGAGCAAGAAACGAGAGGCGGAAAGGCGTGAGTGCGAAGAGCTTGAGATGCTAGCAAGCAGGAATGCGGCCCGAAAATTCTATCAGAAAATAAGGCAGCAAACAAGTGGTTTCAAGACCGGGGCTGGTTCCTGCAAAGACGAGTATGGAAATCTGGTGACGGACGTACAGAGCACACTTGAGGTATGGAGGGACCACTTCTCAACGCTACTGAATGCGAACTCTGGTGACGAGTTTGAAGAAGAGGAGCCCAAAATAATCTTTAGGGATGAGCAACAAATCCCTCCACTCGACCAAGGCGAGGTGAGAACAGCACTTAGGTGGCTAAATAATAACAAAGTGCCTGGGGCAGACGGTATACCGGCTGAGCTTTTCAAAGCCGGCGGCGAAGAGCTGGTAGGAAGCATGTTAAGCACAATTTGGTCTGACGAGTACATGCCAGAAGATTGGAACCTTAGTGTTCTTTGCCTAATCCATAAGAAGGGTGATCCTGCTGTTTGCGCCAACTACCGTGGGATAAGCCTTCTAAATATCGCATATAAGGTTCTATCGACAATACTGTGTGAAAGACTGAAGCCATATATGAACCAGCTGATTGGACCTTATCAGTGTGGTTTTAGACCTGGTAAATCCACCATCGACCAGATATTCAACGCACGTCAAATCCTGGAAAAGACCTTAGATAAGCAAATCGACACACACTACCTTTTTGTCGACTTCCAAGCCGCTTTTGATAGCACGAAAAGAAGCTGCCATGTCTAAATTTGGGATCCCCGCAAAACTAATAAGGCTATGTAAAGTGACGTTAAGCACAACATTTAGCTCTGTCAAAGTTGGGAAGAACCTCTCCGAGCCGTTTGAGACCAAACGAGGTTTTAGACAAGGTGACTCACTTTCGTGCAATTTCTTCAACCTAATGCTGGAAACTGTAATAAGAGCTGCCAATCTGAATCGCAGTGGTACTTTATATAACAAAAGTACGATGCTGCTTGCGTATGCGGATGATATTGACATCGTTGGCCTTAACAACAGGGCCGTCAGTGCAGCATTTTCCAGTCTAGAGAAGGAAGCAAAGGAGGTTGGTCTAGTAGTGAATGAGGACAAAACAAAGTACCTTGTGGCAACAAACAAAAAATCCTCGCGTATTGGGACCCACGTCACTGTTTGCAGCTACAATTTTGAAGTAGTCAAGGATTTTGTATACCTTGGATCCAGCATAAACACCACCAATAATGTCAGCCTTGAAATCAAACGAAGAATAACACTTGCCAACAGATGCTACTTTGGGCTCGGTAGGCAGTTGAAAAGCAGAGCCCTTTCTCGACGAACGAAAATCTCGCTCTACAAATCTCTCATCGTGCCCGTCCTTGCATATGGCGCAGAAACATGGACGATGTTGACCAGCGATGAGCAAGCCTTGTGGGCTTTCGAGAGAAATGTTCTTCGCAAGATGTATGGCCCTGTTCGCGAAAGCGACGGGTACCGAAGAAGATGGAATGACGAGCTATATGAGCTGTATAATGATGTGGACATAGTCAAGCGCATAAAAATTCAACGATTGCGATGGCTTGGCCATGTCGTTCGCATGGATGATGATGCTCCAGTGAAAAAGGCCTTCGAAACGGCACCCATGGGTGGGCAACGACGGCAAGGACGCCCTAGAACACACTGGAAGGACCAAGTGCAGAAGGACCTGTCTACGCTTGGTATGAGTAATTGGCGTAACCTCGCGAAGGAGAGAGGGAACTGGCGAAGCTTTTTGATCTCGGCCCAAACCGACAAACGGTTGTAGCGCCATAAAAGAAGAAGAAGAAGAAGATATAAAATAAACTTGGTAATACCGAAACAGGAACTTATGTCATTAATGAATATGATAAACAACAAAATACCTAATATGCTACCCTGTGGAACACCAGAGGTTGCTATAAATGGTGGAAGAGCAACATTTTCGAATGCAACCATACAATAGCGGGCGCTGAAGTATGTCCTGATCCACCTAAGGAATGTTGAGTGGAATCTCAGGATATTCAACAAAGAAATTATCACCAGTAGAAAAAAGACAGTATCGACTTGATGACGCTCATGGAAGGTCAGACTGGTTACTGTTGAGCGGCCACTTACAAAACTATGTTGGTTGAGACAGATGAGGTAACAGAATACATAAGCTTTTCTTTTACCATGTTCAACAATAACTTTCATACGAACGATGATATCGAAATTGAACGAATTGACGACGAGTGCCGCGTCGCTACTGCTAAGAAATACGCAGCCATCCTGCAGCCAATTACTACGCGTTCAACAATTGAGGATACCGGGAGAAGAGGAGGGAAAGAGACGTATTTTCAAGAAGAAGAAACGAAGGAAAGGCGTGAGTGCGAAGAGCTTGAGATGCTAGCAAGCAGGAATGCGGCCCGAAAATTCTATCAGAAAATAAGGCAGAAAACAAGTGGTTTTAAGACCGGGGCTGGTTCCTGCAAACACGAATATGGGAATATGGTAACGGACGTCCAGAGCACACTTAAGGTATGGAGGAGAGCACTTCTCAACGCTATTGAATACGAAATCTGCGGACTCATTTGAAGAAGAGGAGCCCTGAAAAATCTTGAGGTATGAACAACCAATCCCGTTTAAAGAGGGACTTTTAAAGAGTCTTAAAACTCTTTAGATTGAGCTGATAGCGATCTAAATACAATTGAAGATCTTTTATTTTTTTTGTAAAACTTATTTTTGAGATATTTTAGTTCCTTAGTGTACCAAGGTAAAATGTATTTATGACGATAAACGGGAGTAACAGTACTGACTAAGTTCAGAAACGGTAGATTTAAAAGTTTTGAAAATAGCCCATTCACAAGAAGTGAGTGAAGTGAGTTTAAGTGAGGTGAAGTGAGTTTAAGCTTTCAAAATCACTGCAGTTATAATTAAGGATATTCCGATTACTTTCAATAGGAACCTCAAAGAATTTATAAAATTCTAAACGCACTACTTAAGGAAGATGATGGCTCGTCGGCGGCGAGATAGGTGTAAGTCAATCCGATAGATGATGATTTACATTATTACTTATCAAGATTAAATCTAATATACGATTTAGTTATTATTAATATGATCAAACACATCCTATGATTTTGCCGAACAATCATCACTGCACGAAACTTCTAATCGACTTTGTACACGAAATTACTTTACACGGTGAATTACAATTGACACTTGCATATATTCGTCAAAAGTTTTGAATAATCCACGCTCACAAAACAGTGCATTCCTTTATAATTTTTCTTTTTTTTTAATAATAATTCCAACGGTTTTATTCCGTATGACGCACGGATATATAGAATTATATTTTTTTTCATATATGCTCCGCCGAGTCATGAAAGGCAGAAGTTTGTTAAGTGTCGAGATCTAAAACTGTTCAGCTACAGAACAAATGCTCATCAGCTGATCGAATAGTAATATATAGATATATATGTATGCTTGTATCAATTATTATGATTATTGAGTATAGTTTTCTTTACGTGAAAAAGAGAGTCTGAAATATCAAAAGAACGGGAGTGAGTGTTAAAATCCTGACACAAACTACGGAGTGGCTCGTTTCATTCTAAATTACTTTTAAATGGCTTCAGAAAAAGAAGAGATGGGTAAAAATCAAGCCTGTCAGTAACTTGACCAAAAAAAGAAAAAAACGAAAATTTCTTAAAGCAAAAAGCAGAAACTGTTTTTGAACATTTATGTAAAGATTTATAATGAATTGTGGGCCCATTGTAATTCCAAGATCAACAAAGTTAAACACTTGTCATAAAGTTAAACACTTGAGAAAAGCACATTACTTTACATTTTTTAAGGTTAAGTGGCATATAATCTACTTCACACCAGTTAGCCATGCTATTTAATTCCGCTTAAAGTAAGGACTTTTCCCCAACAAAGCGATACGATCTAAAAAGTTTTACATTATCAGCATACAGTAGCATTTTACTTACTTGCTTACTTAATTGGCGCATCAACCGCCTAAGCGATTTTGGCCGAGGTCAACATAGCACGCCAGCTGTACCTATCTCGGGCTATTTGGTGCCAATTGGAAATCCCAAGTATAGCCAAATCTTTTTCGAATTCGTCTTTCCAACGCAGAGGAGATCTTCCTTTTCCTATGCTACTGCCAGTGGGTACCGCGTCAAAAACTTTCAGGGCTGGAGCTATTTCATCCATTCGAATGACGTGACCTAGCCAGCGGAGCCGCTAGTTCTTAATCCGCTGCACTATGTCTACGTCCTTTTACAGATCGTATAGCTCATCGAATGACGTGACCTAGCCAGCGGAGCCGCTGGTTCTTAATCCGCCAGTTTGGAGAAGAGAGAACTAACTGCGTGGTTGTTAAGACCGATGATGTCAATGTCATAGGCGTACATAGGCCAGCAATTGCACACTCTTATAAAAGATGGTGCCTGACCGATTAAGTTCTGCGGCTCAAATTATCTTCTCCAGCATCAGGTTAAAGAAATCGCACGACAAAGAGTCACCCTGTTAGACATTGCAGCATATAAGAAACTTCTTCTGGTAATCCCGCTATAATTGGCGCAAACTGCAGGATCACACTTTTTGTGGATTGGGCAAAGTACACTTAAGTTCCAATCAGTAGGCATGCGTTCTTCCGAAAATATTTTAGAAATGAGGTCTAGCTTGTGTTTAACCAACTCCTCTCCGCCGTACTTGAATAACTCAGCTGGTAACTTGTCGGCCCCCCGGGGTCTTTGTTTTTCTTCAGCCGTGCTATCGGTGTTGTTGCAGCTGCTTCCATTAAGCTGTGTGGAAAAGTGCTCCCTCCATAATTTAAGTATGCTATGGACATCATTCACCAGGTCGCCGTTGTCATTCTTACAGGAATTCGCCCCGGTCTTGAAACCTTCTCTTAACCGCCGGTTTTCTGGCCTCTCACGCATTTTGGCCCTCTCTTTTTCTCAAGAAAAATGCGACTTGCTTCCTTCTTCAACTCACGATAACGCTCCCGCACTGCTTGCGTTGCGCCCGATCGCAGTGTAGCCCTGTAGGCAGCGTCTTTATGTTCCGTAGCGGCACGACATTCCTCGTCATTTCGGATGTTCTTTCGGGCTCTCTGAATCTTCAGCGGCGGTATGTACACAGCGAGAAATATGGTTCCACTGTTCGAAAATATCGTTCTGTTAATTATTGCTCTCAGAGAGCAGGAGTGCAAGTCTGGTAGGGAAGTGGATGGCTGTCTGTTGCGATTGCTGCTTTTTGGCGTCGAGCTTTCCTTGTGTCCATTTGCCTGCACTTTTTGCTGAACGGCGGCGCGAGCGGATCTTAGCTGCCACAAGAAAATGATCCGATTCGATGTTGGCTGCTCGGATCGTGCGCACATTTAGGACACTGGAAGCATGCCTTCCGTCTATCACACCATGGTCGATTTTATTTGTGTCTTACCATCTGGAGACAGCTACGTAGCCTGGTGAATCTTCTTATGCTGGAACCTGGTACTACAGACTACCATGTTTTGGGCCCCGGCGAAGTCGATGAGTCTCAATCCGTTATCGGACGTTTCGTCGTGGAGACTGAATTTTCCGACTGTGGAAAGCTATCTTTGGTCCCATCGTCTTTCTCTTCCGTCGGGGCGTGGGTGCAAATCAGGGAGATGTTAAAGAATCTCGCCTTGATGCGGATTGTGGCGAGACGTTCGTCCACCGAAGTGAACGACAGTACTTTACGACACTTCCACTACAGTCGGTTCTACGCTACCGAAGTGACTCGGATTTCATCCGACCAAGGACTGTATTTTCGGCGACCTAACCCCACTTAGGTTGCCGGACACCCCCAATCTTATCTCCCCTTGGGTGCAATACCTTGCAGCAGGATTGCTACTCATACTTCTGGCCAGGGCGGGCGTCGAGCCTAACCCTGGCCCAGAAACCTACTCCTGCTGCATCTGCCAGAGAAGGCTCCATCCGAATTCCACTTCGATGAGGTGTAATTCGTGCAACGGATGGAGCCATCTTAAGGTCTGCTCAGGCCTTAAGAAAACAAGGGAGTGGTCCACATCCTATGTGGGCCAGTATTGTTCGCGCACGCAAGCGCCCCAAGCCTCCACGGCATCCCCCCTTGCGCCCCCCGCGCCGGTGCCTCATCGCACCCCTCCTGCCTCTACGGCCCCCCGTAGTTCACAGCAACACCAAACCTCCCCACCCCCCCTCGCTCCACCACACGTGGCGCCAACCAGCAACTACTGGTTGCCCCCACCATCTGCTGTGTATGCCGGGCCAGAGTGCACCGGAATGCCTGCTCCGTCAGGTGTAACGCCTGCCAGGGCTGGTGCCACTTCCGGGCGTGCTATGGCCTACGCACCACAAGGGACTGGTCCGAGAGCTTTACCGCTTCCTGCTGCCGCAACAGCCCCCCGCCAGTGTCGCTCACGACACCGCCCACAACAACCGTTGGGCCTTTACAACCACAGCGGGATGTGCAGCCTGGACGGGCCGGCCCTCGGATCCAATCCCTCACCCCCCTCAAGGCGACAACCTTACCGAGACAGACGAGACTCCTACAGTTCAACTGCAACGGACTCTCGAGCAAGATCTCGGAGGTGGTTGCCTTCATATCTCGGCACGGGCTGTTAATAGCTGCGGTCCAAGAAACGAAGCTACGTCGCAGCTCAACTTTAACGAGCTGCGACGGCTACAACGTTCTTCGTAGAGATCGCGAGCGAGATAATGGTGGAGGCCTAGCCTTCATTCTACACAACACCGTGCAGTATCGTCTTATCGATGTAGACATCGACATAAGGGACAGCACCTTAGAATGTCAAGGGATTGCTGTCCGGTCAGGCGATGTCGAGCTCGAAATATTTAACATATATATACCCCCTGTCTCCTGCTGCCCCGCTGGATGTCACCCTGACATAGGTGCATAGAAGACTTTAATGCGCATCACGATCTTTGGTTCTCAAGCCTATCAAATGATCGTAGGGGAAATATTTTGGCAGAGCAGATAGACGATTCGACATTCTGCACCATGAACGACGAAGCTTCCACCAGGATAGTTGCAGCAGCCCGCCAGATCTAACAATAGCTAGCGCGGGTCTGATAAATAGCATAACGTGGCGACCTATGCTATCGCTTGCACCAGACCATCTACCCATAGTCATCTCGATTGACAGACCTGCCAACTATGTTGCCTCGGACCGCCACACCTATGTCAACTTCAAAAAAGCTGACTGGGAGCGGTTCGAGGATTTCACTGAAGACGCCTTCAGTGCTCTTTCAACTCCAACCAACGTTCGCGTTGGCGAGCGCGAGTTCGGCAGGGTGGTCAAGTCCGCTGCAGCCCGTTTCATTCCGGCATGGAGGATCCCTGTGATCCGTCCTGACTTCCCGGGTGAGGCGGTGTCTCTAGCGGATGAACGCGACCACCTCCGGCAGACGGACCCCGGTAATCCCCGTATTATGCAACTAAACGGGGAGATCAAACGCCTGGTCAACGTTCATAAGCGGAACAAGTGGAGGGAGCACCTGAAGTCCTGCAACCTCGGTGCCGGAGTGGGCAAATTATGGTCGACCGTGAGGTCCCTGTCCAACCCGACGAGGCGTAATGATCGAACAGAAATCTCCTTTGGAGACCACGCCTCGTCGGACCCGAAGCGATGCGCGAACTTTTTTAGTCGACAATTCACACTGCATCCTTCGGCCGACAGAACCAAACGGTCAGTCACCAGAAGGCTGCGCAAGTCAACACCAAGCACACCAATTGTCCTCTCTACCACTGAGGTGAAGGAAGCCATCGGGAAGGCGAAAGCCTCCAAATCCATTGGCCCAGACGGGTTAAGTATGTTGATGCTGAAAAAATTGGGCACCGCGGGAGTAGCATATCTCACCAGGGTCCTCAATCTGTCGCTATGCACCTCGGTCATTCCAGATATCTGGAAGACCAGTAGGGTGATACCACTGCTGAAACCAGGGAAACCGGCCGGCCAAGGCGAGTCCTATCGGCCGATCTCCCTGCTTTCTCCAGTGGTTAAGACACTTGAGGCCCTGCTGCTCCCGCATTTCAACCATCACCTCAGCCCGGCGAAGCATCAACACGGCTTCCGGAAAGTGCATAGCACCACAACGGCACTTAACGCTATAAACACTCAGGTTAATCGTGGTCTCAACGGCAACCGCCCCTGTGAGAGAACCGTCCTCGTGGCTTTGGACTTGTCGAAGGCCTTCGACACAGTCAGCCACTCCATCCTGTTGAAGGACGTGGAGGTCTCAGCTCTCCCAGCGGCGTTGAAGCGATGGACCGCGAACTACCTGTGTGGTCGTCAAGCGTCGGTATGCTACCGTGACTCAGTGCCAAAAGCGAGAAGAATTAAGCAGGGGGTACCACAGGTTGGCTTCCTATCCCCCATATTATTCAACTTCTACATCTCGCGACTCCCTTCCCCGCCAGAGGGAGTCACACTGGTCTCGTATGCCGACGACTGCACGATAATGGCTACCGGCAATGGAATTGATGGCTTGTGCTCCAAAGTGAACAGCTACCTCCCAGACCTTGCTCACTACTTTACGGGACGGAATTTGACGCTATCTCCTGCTAAGTCCACGGCGACCCTTTTTACATCTTGGACGAAGGAGGTCGGGCTCACCCTCGACATCCACATCGAGGGGACCCCCATTCCGACGGTTAACCACCCGAAGATCCTGGGAGTCACCCTCGACAGCCTGGTCTCCTTCTCAGCGCATACAACCGCAATCGTCAACAAGGTACAGAGCCGCAAAAAAGTCCTCAAGTCGCTCGCCGGCAGCACTTGGGGTAAAGACAAAGAAACGTTGTTGGCAATATACAAGGCGATTGGCCGGCCGGTTCTAAATTATGCCGCGCCAATTTGGTCGCCTGGAACTAGCAGAACTCAGTGGTCAAGACTAGAGCCCTGTCAGAACGCCGCACTCAGAACAGTGACGGGATGTCTCCTGATGACGCCTGTGGATCACCTCTACCATGAGGCTAACGTGCTCCCAGTGCAGGAGCACAACATTATGCTCACAAAACAGTTTCTACTGGGATGCCACCGTCCGGGGCACCCCAATAGAGACCTGCTCGCGCTGGAGCCGGCACCCAGGCACATCAGGGGACATCTCTCAAAACTGACGGACGAGGTCCAGACATACGTACACCGACCGCTGGACCCAAGGATGTACCGACAGGCTCTGGACAGAATCCACAGGGAGTCGGTGTCCAAATACATCGACACCTGCCCTGTGAGTGCAATCCTGGGAGTCCAACCACCACCCATAGCAGCTGAGGAGCTCCAGCTGCCTCGTGAGACCCGGGTTACTCTGGCCCAACTCAGATCTGGATATTGTAGCATGTTAAACTCCTACCTATCCAGGATCAACCCCGACACCCCCAACACGTGCCCGGCATGTGAAGAGTCTCCGCACGATACCAATCACCTATTCACATGCCCGGCCAAACCTACTCAACTAACACCCCTCTCCCTATGGTCCGACCCTGTTGAAACGGCTCGTTTCCTGGACCTTTCGATAGTTGAGCTTGACGATAACGATTGAGGGAGTCCGCCAACCCAGTGGGGTGTAGCTAGCCGCTACAACAACAACAACAACAGTACTTTACGGCGCAGTCTCTCTCCCACCACAAATCCGACACCGAATATGCGCTCCTTAACACGACAGCTGTAGTAGATGTCGCAAGGGCCTATCGCTTTTTTCCCTTGCCCGTCCATCGCATCTCTTGGATAGCGGTGATGTCAGCCTTTGCTCTGCTGAGGCAGAGGCACCTTCCCAGTTAGGTGCCCGGACACACCAGGCGCATGTCTTCAAATACTTGTCTTTAATACGTTTACCGTCTTAGTCATTAAAAAATGGGGGTCTCATCCTAAGCTTTGTTTTTCTTTTCATTGGAAGTTGTTTTTTAATGTGGCAGGTTCCCAGCCCATTGCTGGGCGTGCAAATTTGAACTCGGTTATATAGACAGACGCTTGCTTGCAGCCGCACCTCTTGGTGAACAGACGCTGCGGACTTTAGTGGCTCCACTAAAGCTTCCTCTCTATTAGCCGTAACCCAAGGCTCTACAAGGGTTGGTTACCGTATCTCGGTCATGGGTTGCTCACGTTGCCCAGGGTGCACGAAAGTGGACGTAAGAGTAGGGATTGAGTACAGCCGTGCAACTGTAACCGCATACCCAGAAGTACCCCATTGCAGCACAGTAAAATTTTATAATATTTTATTAGAGAAGTTATGTCATGTGTAAAAAGTAAAAACAGAATTTGACCAAGGTGCCTTCCTTGCGGGTCCCCTGAAGATCATGAATAATGCTCGGGGAAATATTTTTAAAAAGTACTCGTTGTGTTCTGTCATTGAGGTAAGAAGATATCAAACGAAGAAGATTAGGTTGAAAACCGAAAAGATCGAGTTTATGAATTAGTAAAGAGTGACTTACTCTGTCGAATGCTTTGCTTTGTATATAACATCGGCATGCATAAATTCTCTGAATCCATTTGAAACATGAGTTGTAAACTCAAGGAATACGTTAAATGGTCAACAACAATAGTTTCAAGTTGGTTTGGAATAACAGAAAGCTTAGCTATACCGCGATTATTTTATATAGAGGACCTACTACCGGATTTATGAAGGGGAAAAAATGAATGGTTATTTCCAAGCTGAAGGGAAAACACCAAGCTCATAAGAAAGATTAAATAAATTTGTTAAGGGCTCATATATTTGTTTAGCAGAGTTTTTGAGAAACGAATCAAACCGGGATCAAATCAGGGCCAATTTACAAGATTCTTTAAAGTTACTGAAATTACCAAATACTTCCGCGGAACTTATTTGCCAAATAAAAGCCGAGGTCAAGGGACAGAGTTTATATGGATAAGGTTTGTTCAGAGGTGAGTTAATGGAATAATTTGATCTGAGGTATTGGGCAAACATGTTGAAATTGTTTGGCAGTCACAAGACACGGTGTTTTGATATTTCATAGCAGACGGAAAACCAGTCACTCTGCGTTTCGAGTTAACGAAATCATAAAATGATTCAGGGTTGTATTAAATTCCTTTTAACTTTGCACAAATAAGATCTGTATCATTTTTTATTTAATTCAAAACAAGCGTGACGGAAAACTGAGTGTTGAGTCCCTTAACAAATAACCCTGCAAGCACACTCATTTACTCAGTACTCATTTAAAAATATGTATATCTACATAAGCATACACTAACATACCACTTTTCCGCATTTTTATATACATGTGTACATACGCACGCATTCTAACATACCTATGTACTTAGATATTAACTCTCATTGGAATTTCACTGCTAAATCTCGCCACCGCTGTCTGTTGCGATTTCAGCTTTCCGACAACGACCTTCCCTTGTGTCCATTTGCGCGCACTTTTTGCTGCACAGAGGCACTAGTGCTTCCACGCCGTAAACAGAACATCGAGATCGAAAATATTGATTAATTATAAAACTTCTAAAAATATTTAGTCGAAAGCAACAGATTTTGAGCTACCACACACTTTTTGCATTACGTCGCACATCGCCAATCAACCCGAACCGGAGATAAACACATTTTTGGCATATTCCATTAAATATTGTGCTTGCTGATGATAAATTCAATAAATCTAAAAAAATCTACCTGTTGTTGGAAACAGAAAGCTTCTGCCGTTTACTTTCTGTAATACAAATTAAACTCGGTAATAATCTTTCTAGTTTGCAGAAAACGCTGTTGAGGGGGACGTTTCTGGACGCTATCGTGCAAGCTCCAATGCAACCAATACCAAATGCTTATTTGTCTGTGAAGAGTCTATAGATTTAAGGTTGGAAAAACTATGGCCGAATGAAGAAGCTGTAACCAAGGCGGACGTGTGGACCCACGAGCAGTATAGCTGCGAAAAATTCTATAACGATACAGTTAGTCGGATTGTAGTCAAACTGCCGTTCAAAGACGATCCTGCCCGCTTAAGCGAATCATATATAACAGCCATGCGAAGGTTTAATGCGCTGTCCTCAGGACACAGTACGAAGCATTCATGGATGAGTACGAAAGTTTAGGTTATATGCAAGCAGTGCCAAACCCGAAATTCAACGAACCTCACTACTATATACCGCATCACTGCGTTTTGAAGCCAAATAGTACAACAACGAAACTAAGAGTTGTTTTTGACGCTTCTTCTTCACAGAAGTCAATTAACGACATCCAAACGGTTGGACCTACTATCCAAAGCGAGGTGTTAGTTCGTTTTCGCTTGTATAATTTTGTGCTCACGGAAGACATTGTTAAAATGTATAGGCAGGTTCTAGTCAGTAAGAAACATCGCAGGTTCCAGTATATTTTGTGGAGGAGTTCACCTTACGAGCATATTCAAACTTTCCAGCTCAACACAGTCACATTCGGAATGGCAGCTGCACCATTTTCTGGGTCCCCTAACAAATTACCCTGCAAGTCACCTTGGGCGATGAACAGCTGAGCACTCATTTCAAAAAAATATGTATATCTTCATAAGCACACACTAACATTCCACTTTTCCGCATTTTTATGTAAATATGTACAAACGCACGCATTCTAACATACCTCTGTAGTTAGATATTAACATTCATTGGAATTTCACTGATAAACCACGACTCCGCATACTGCTTTATATGAACGTACAAACAACAGATTTACATTGAGTTATAATTACATATATTAGGAGTTGAGAGAATAAAAATAGCTTAGTCTACTGTTGATCACCAAGACGCGTTGATTCATTTTCGGCAATCGTGGTTTTTTGCATAGCTTATTTATTTGCACAGCCCTACTTCATAAAAAATCTATTATTCTTGCTGGTTTCGGAAAACGCCCCTTCACCTTCAAAACTAAGTTTTTAACCTAGTCAGTGTCAAACCAGATATTTTATACAATTTAAAATAGCGCGGCTTTTTATTTTTTAAATTTCTTAGTTCTTTTGTAAACCAAAATTGTGATTATTCTTTTTGAATGCAAACCCGCTTAGGTACACGCTTTTTAAATAAGCTGTGTATAGTATTATTAAAGCGCAGGACACCACATTATCTTTATACATCGGCCATGATTATTTTGACAATT
The DNA here is from genome assembly GCA_963971545.1 of Philophylla caesio. NCBI lineage: Eukaryota > Metazoa > Arthropoda > Insecta > Diptera > Tephritidae > Philophylla > Philophylla caesio. Next base: position 113,642,959 of record OZ020604.1, on the reverse strand, counting down.
CTTGATATAATTTCTTGATATTGGCTTTCGCGAAAATAAAACGATCGCTTAAGCTAATTTATTTATCTACATTATTTCCAAAATCACCTATAATTTTACTCAATTACAGGGTGATCAGAGTTATCTGGAATAACCAATGGCTTACACCTATTCATAACTGATTTAGATATATCATCAACAAAAACAAGATCCAGAATGGTTTTAAAATTGTTTGGAGTTAAATTAATCTGATTTAGACAAAGTTCAGCCATATCTTTTAAGAACACATTGTATCTATCCCTTGATGGAATTAAAACGATAAAGTTGTCTATGAGAGCCCACGATATGCCTGGCATATTGAAGTCACCAAGTACAATCTTCGAGTCCGGTGCCGTAATCATTGAAAAGATCTAAGTAACGCAATATGTTGAAAATATTCTGATAAGTTAGAACTAGGAGGGATGTAGCAAATAGCTAAATAAACGAAACCATTTCCTACCATAACTCGTATTGCTTTAAATTCGATTGACTCGATGAGGGGGACATTAACTTCTTCGTATGGTGTAGAAGAATGAACTGCAAAAAGAATACATCCACTGATTCTGTCCTTACGGTCATTTCTATATATTTGATACTGGTTAGGAAGGATCTCTGAATTAGATATATGTATGTGGTTTGAGCCAGGTTTCAGTAAAGCAAATTACGTTATAACTACAGTCTAAGCCTTTTAAATATTAGTTGTTCAATTTAGTATTTAAGTTGTTCAATTTAGTATTTAAACCTCTTACCTTCTACTTAAAGTATAATTTCAAATAAATTTTTTGGCTCAGTGTCACGATAAGAAATTGAAGTTAAGTTATTTATTTTATTTTTAGTTTTATGTGGCTTATATTCAAACTCGCGAACAAAGGCACCAGTTGGAAAAAAAGACAAAAAGATTTGTTAAGAAAAGAATCAAAAACTTTAGTTGCAACATCAATTTTAAAGGATGGTACTCGTACGTTACCTTCGTATTTAAAGTTAAATTTTCGGATTGCTAAGTTACAAGTCTTAATTTTTGATTAAATGTAAAACTCTATATCATCAGAAGAAGTGTCCCTTGCAAATCTGGAAACGAAAATCGATTTGCTCAGAGAGACTACATCCAGCTTCTTTGAAGAGCAGTTAGTCTCATCGAAAGGTGCTACAGGTTTTGCAACAATAGAAGCAGTTTGGGAAGGTGTAAGCGATTGGGGTGGTGATGGACCCACTTCAGGTAAAGATACCTGCAAGTTAGTATGTTCAGAATTGCTCTTAATAGAGGAAGAAGCAGGAGTGCAGATAGCCCTTGATGAAGTTGATAAAGACAGACCCTAAGCTAGAGGGACAAGAGACAAGTGTGTTCACAAGGTAATTTTTTTAAGTTTGTCTTGTCCGTGCTAAAAGGTGCCAGCATTATGAATCCTTACGTACATATTCATAAGCACATACATATGCCCTAAACATATAATTAATTTTATTAAGATTCTTAGCTGAGAAATGTTTTTTTCAAAGTGGTGCTGATGTGCTTAACACATCCTTATCCTTGAAAGACGACATGTACGATCGGGGAAATTTGAATCCGCCCATTCCATACACTTTTGTTAATTTGTCTTTGACTGGTCCCTTTTAAATAAAGGTAGGCCAAGACCATGGATAAAGGCCACGTGACGGTATTTCTATGCATTTCGACAAAAGCCGTTCACCTTGTTCAGATATTTAATTTAGCACGAAAACCCCTCCATTTAAGCAGCTAAAGTCTTGAAATTTTGCGCAAAGAATAGGTATAGTGAGAACTAATGTAGTAATGAAAATCATTAAAATCGGACAAATAGAAAGGTAGGCCAAGACCATGGATAAAGGCCACGTGACGGTATTTCTATGCATTTCGACAAAAGCCGTTCACCTTGTTCAGATATTTAATTTAGCACGAAAACCCCTCCATTTAAGCAGCTAAAGTCTTGAAATTTTGCACAAAGAATAGGTATAGTGAGAACTAATGTATTAATGAAAATCATTAAAATCGGACAAATAGAACATATAGCTGCCATACAACCGATTGTTCAGATATTGCATTTTCGGCCAAAACTCCTTCATTTCGTCTGCTAAAGACTTGAAATTTTTCCCGAATATTAATCATTATTAGGACTATTATATAGCAATCAAAATTAATAATATCAAATAAATAAAACATGGCTCTCATACTATTCTCCTATTCATGAAAGGTCACACTAGCCAAAACCGTTAAAAATTATCACTCGGTTACTAGAATGTAATTATAATTGCCTTATTCGCATTGAATTCAATTGATTTAAATTGTGTTTGTGCTCATTTTAAGACAATTATAACCAATATCCTTTTTTCCGTGCAGCATTCGCATATTTAGGTACGAGTATAATCTTTGTTTTATATTTCAAACCCTGAAATATCGAGCTGCTAGTATAATTGAATTACATGGATAATAATAAAAGATCTCAAAACATGTGAAACATTATTAAAATGCATTTCGAATTTAAATTAACGGACCGCTCCCAAAAATATCATCTGGACTCCGTATAAAATAAAACATAACATTTTATAAAACATATAAACAAATTCGTTACACGTATAAGTACTCAATGCTTTTCCGATACTGCGTAAGTATCGATACCATGACTGAAATTTTCTATAATTAGTGATTTTAATAATCTTTGAGGGTATCAATTTGTTTGTAAGTAAAAAAAAGAAGTTAGAAATGTAAAGGCGTATAATACAATTACTTACTTTTTTACACATCTACTGTGTTTGATATACTATACATCTACAATCTTTACAGTATGTACATCAGTATAAAACTCAAAATTTAATACCACTTACATAAAATATCCAATGTGAAAGGAACACTTCGACCTTCTCCTTCGATATTATATCCGATGCATGAAAAATTACCAGCACTGGCTTTATTAACGCCTTGCAAAACCAAAGACTGGTTGCTAATAACAACACCTTGGGATATATTTGCGGGTAATAGATGGCCCTGTGAAATAAATTTGAGAATTATATGTAGTATTTTTGCTATAAATTTGCCTTAGAACATAAATTCGCCGTAATTTGTAATTTTCAAATTACGGCTCTGTGTAATAAGTAAAATAAATCAATATATGTATATAAAAATATAAATATACTTATATATATGTCGAATTTTCCATATCGTTTATGCTATTCATGATATGCAGCGATTCTCAGGTGGCTTCACTATTTACTTAAACCGTTCGCGTCACTCTGCTTCTCAAAAACGACCCTATCATAACACTCATTTTTCTATCTCCGTCAATTGCATAGCCTACTATTCACATTTGGCTTCTCTGAGCTTACTGAGTTTTAGTATTTAGCAAGTGTTTTTTTTTTAATAGGAGTGTACCACCATTGCTTGGCATATCTACCATAGCTCCGACACGGTCATGCTGACAAGACACACGACCTCGTGTGATTTACATACTCGGTCACTCCTGACCCAATTATACAATTCAACCGTCACTTTGTTTTTTTTTTATAATTCAATTCATTTAATTAAATTTATTGTACAAAATGATACAAACTAAAGCTTATGTATTAAAAGAAAGAATTCATTAAACTAATTCAATTCAGAGCTGAATACATGCGCTTAGTTTAAAATACATGCATACATGCAATTAATTTTCACATTCATTAATCGCTTCCATCCAGCTTAATCAATACCGTTCTGACACTTAACCAGCGTTAGAGTTAGAACTTGTCTCACATCTTATAATGACTACTTTCATTTAACCATTCCAACACTTAACCAGCGTTTAGAGACTCTTTCAACTTCTCATCCATTAATACTTCCTTCCAGTGTTAATATATACAAAGGTTAATTATTGTGTATAATTACGCTACATTTATTCAGATGAAACTAGAAAATTACTAATTAATGTACAAATCTTTACTCAGCGTCTACGACATCTAAATCTAATTCTCCTTCAGGCATTTTGCGTAACCGATCGTGAGCGTATTTATAAGTCCTCTTGGAGCTAAGATTCGAAATTACATATCTGCCGCCATCTAAAATTTCAATAATTTAAATGGTCCCTTATACTTAGGGTCGAGTTTTGTTTGGTTTCTTTCCTCATTTTGAAGCAAAACGAAGTCACCAAGAGCAAACTTGTTTATTGTGGCTTTACCTTGGTCAAATTTAATTTTATCATATTTAGCACTTTTTTTAATATTGGTTGTGGCCTCTTGTCTCACTCTCTTGGTCAGTTCCATCGCATAAATTAATGAGCTATCTTTACTAGTTTCAACAGCCGTAAGCATATTCTTTAACGTACTCATTACCCGTTCAACTTGTCCATTGGACCGTGAACTACCTGTTGCTATTAAGTGAAGGTTGATTCCACGCATTTTACAAAATTCACGGAACTCTGAGCTCGCAAAGCATCTTCCCTGATCTGCTATGTTACGTACAGGTGCCCCAAACAAAGAAACGGAATATTTTATGGCCCGAATACTGCTGGCAGTATCAATGTGAGTTGTGTGGTACAAAATCACAAACTTCGTGAAAGCATCAATCATTACAAAGACATACTCTTTCTTATCGTTTTTCCCACTAAGTTTTCCTCTGGCATCTATATGAACTGTATGCCAAGTTATTGGAAGTTTAGGTATAGGGTGGAGTTCAGCTTGTATCTTTCCTGAGTGGTATTTTGAAATTTTGCATGTAATGCAATTGTCAATAAGTGTTTTTGTAAATTTTGTCATATTTTCAAACCAATATATTTCATACAGTTTTTCAAACGTTTTTTCCCACCCGAGATGAATTAATGCTTTATGTGTTGTGTTTACAAAAGACCACCTCATTGCTCTAGGAAGTAAGTGTATACATTTAGTCCTACCATGACGTTGTATTTTACGATGCAATATACTAAAACGAAGCTCATACGTTTTAGACAAATCATTATTAAGTTTTTCTTCCTTAAGGTCAGTTATTAGTTTTACAATATCAGGATCGCGTTGCTGCTCTCTTTTCGTTGTACCTTCGGTGAATTCGATGTTGCCTTTAGAGGCAGTGGATTTCTCGAAAAGAAATCTACATGACACATTCGATTTCCGTTTCTATGAACAATGTCAAAGTCAAAATAGGTCTTGAAAATGGTGAGCTACTAGGTCGAATAACATTTGTTTTAAACCGTTCATCAACTTTATTTCGAACAATTCGGCGCTCTTCAGGACTCATCCTGTATGGTCGTCTACAAACTGTCTTGTTCGGATCTTTCAGTCTAATTTGCATGGGCTCTATATTAAAAGAACTACACGGGGTATTTTCTATTAATCTGTCTCTAAATTTGTTCAAAATTTGAATCAACTTAGGTTTATGTTCAATGGGAATATCAGTATCAATGTCATTAAAATTTACGTCAACATTTTTAATGTCACATACGTTTACTTCGGCAGAAACTTATTTGGAAAACTGCAAAGTTTGCAGAGTCATTTTAACACATATACTTTGTGTCAAAATTTCACAAGCAATCATAATATCATATTTCAAAAAATTATCTGGTAAAATATGAAAGAGAATTTGCAATTTTATATTATCAATCTCTACCAAAGTCAAAATTTTCAAGAAGCTCTTTTTACTTGTTTGACAAATACCGGTCATCGTGACGACATTATTTATTCGCCGACCACAAAATTTGGAGCTTAGAGGCTCTTTCATTAATGAGCATTCCGCTCCAAAATCAAAATAAAATGCATAAAGCTCACCTGACTGACGCAAACTGCCTGAAGGAGTATTCAATACGCATACGTCAACACGTCGGCTAGAAAATCCACTAGTTTTATTATTCAATTCCTTTGCTTTTGATATGGTTGGACATCGCAACGCATAGTGACCGGGCTCACGACAGCGGAAGCAGACAATATTTGTTGAAGTCGAAGTTGATGAGCTCTTATTCCAAGCCTTGCTGATTGAAGTATTTTGCTGGGCCGGTGTTCTATTTCGGTGCTGATTCGACACACTGCAGCCTTGTGGCCCATTTTACCGTACTTATAACATTTGAAAATGTCATACACAACCTTTTGCCGCTTTCCGCCTACCTCTTCAGATTAAATTTTAGTTGGTGCAAATTTCCTTTTCAAAAGCGGCATTGCTTTCAATTCTCGCGTTAATTGGTTCCTTGTGGAAATGTTGGTAGTAAATGCAAGACGGTGAATACGTGGCTCGAATTGAGCAATATGTGCTAGAACAGTTGAAACAGCAATTTGTTCTGTTGATACTTTTTGCAGCTTTAAACTGAGTGAAGTAATCAGCGCTGCCGAAGTAATCAGAACGTACCGACTGTATATTTGATAACAGGAAATACCTTGTCTTGCCCTCGTTCACCTCCAGACCCATTTGCTTCGCATCTCAATTTGGAGTAGGCAGAACTAACTACGCGGCATAAAGACTACTTCTTCTTGTGATGTCGAAAGCGGCTTTGAAGTCGACAAAAATATGGTGCGTGTCGATTCTCCTTTCTTGGGTATTTTTCAAGATTTGGGACACTGTGATTATCTGGTCTATGGTAGATTTACCAAGTCTAAAGCCACACTGAAAAGGTCCAATCAGTTCATTGACGGTAGGCTTTAGTCTCTCACACAATATCGCAATAGTTATCGCGAATTGCAATATCACCATCTGTTGGGTCAGAGGCGTCATCTCTAGTTCATACTCACATACATCGTACAATTTACATTAATTTGTATAACATGTATTTACATTGAGTAGATAAGGATTAAGCTCACGCTCTTATATTTATTTGTAATTCCGTTACCATTCATTATCATGTGTTTTCTTTGACCAACCTTCGCTAGCGCTGGCTCAAGAGAGTGAGCTTAAACAATAAAAAGGAGAATCATTTGAACAGCGAGTCAACACGGTTCTTTAAAATTTTTGTTTATCACGCCCGCATACTTCGTTTGTCAAGAATACGCTCTTGACCGTTCACCTTCCTTGTGGATTAGGCAAAGCACCCTTTTGTTGAAACCTTCTGTTAGCCGTCGTTCTTTCTGAAATATTTTCGGGCGCTTTTCCTGTCGGCCAGCATTTCAAGTTCTTCGCTCTAACGCACTTCGGCCTCTCTCCTTTTCTACCGAAAAATGCATCTCGCATCCTTTTTCAACCTATACTTTAAGAACCTAAAATATCACTTCCAGGTAAAACAAATATAAGATGAACACTATTAATTGACTATCGAGTAATAAATTAAAACCTAACAGCTGATAAATTCCCACTGCCAAAAATTGATGATATTCTCATATCTGGACTTAATGTCCGGGCTTCATCAAATAGAACTAAGCCCATCTAGGCTTTAGATGGTTTACAGAATACGGTAGAATATCGTTTTGAAAAGCTACCATGCGGCTAAAAAGCAGCCCCGAATGCATTTCAAAGAATGATGACTCTAGTATCCGCAGGTCTTAAGCCTTTCCAAGCATTCCTATATATGGATGATTTAATAGCATTGGGATGATCTGAAAAATATATGATGAAAAAATTTCGAGAAGTATTTTGCACTTGAAGAATATATAACCTAAAGTTACTCACCGATATATGCATATTTTTCGGTCAAGAGGTAACATATCTTGGACATAAATGTACCAGTAAGCGAATCTTATTAGATCCAAATAAATTTAAAACGATTTGAAACTACCCAACACCCAAAAATGGTGACGAAGCAAAAAGGTCCGTCGTATTCTGAAACTATTATAGAAGATTCATACCGTATTTTGCAGATCAATTTAGAATTTTAACAAGACTTTGTAAAAAGAATGTCGTTTTCAATTGGACAGAAGAATGTGAAAAAGTCATCAATTATTTCAAAAGGGCCTTAACTAGTCCAAATATCCTACAATTCCTGATTTCAATAAGCAACAGACGCTAGCGGCTTTGCTTACGGAGTGGTACTAAGTTACGAATATGATGGGAAAAAACATCCAATTGCTTATGCCTCCAGATCGTTCACTAAATGTGAAGTAAATAAATGCAACAATAGAAAAAGAATGTTCAGCAATACATTGGGCTATTACTTATTTCAGACCATACGTTTATGGCTGAAAATTTCTAATTAAAACAGACCATCGGCCTTTAATATATCTTTTCTTAGTTCAGACCATACGTTTATGGCAGAAAATTTCTAATTAAAACAGACTATCGGCCTTTAACATACCTTTTCTCTATGAGAAACGCTTCCTCAAAGTTAACTAGAATAAGATTATGCTTGGAAGAATATGATTTCGTGGTGGAATATACTTATGGAAAAGAAAACATTTAATGACTTAAAAGAAATGACAATCGAAGCAAATAAAATACTTCGAGTAACGACCAGATCAGCAACTAAAAAATTTATCAGCAACAATAACATCAATGAACATAAAAAATGAGAACCCTAAAATATATTACGCAATTAATAAATATGAAGTCAAAAGACATTGCAGTTTCGTTGCGCCTGTCTGTGCGGGCGTGTTTTACATCGGTCATACTAAAGTGCGGTAAAAAAGCTTGATTTAGCAAAAATTAAAACAAATAAAAGTTAAATAATTTTCACATAAAATTAGAGTTCGATATTAGTGACGTTAATATCTACTAAAGTGGTACAATTCAGGACAAAACAATTAAAAACAAAAAATCCATAAACATTTCCATATGACAGAGCCATTGAGAGACATAAGCACATGGAACTGATGCCTGATCTTAGCTGAGTACCTTCCCGACATCGTACGGTATTACTTTATAGTGCTCATTACTAGCCGGCACCTTCGCTTAGGGTTCAGTCGATGGATTTTTGCAGACCCCACAAGCACATAAAAATTAAATAAATAAGCAAGTAACTGACCTTATTAAAGACGATATAATACAACCATCAATATCAGATTACAATAGCCCTATACTATTACTTACTTACTTCAGTTTCTCGATAACCGCCATCACCATTATCATAGCACTCCAGTTATTTCTGTCTTTCTCTAACTGGCGCCAGTTGGAAATACCAAGAGTACCAAATTGAGTTACCGCTTGGTCTTCCCAACGCAGAGGATGCCTTTCTTTGCTCTGCTATCACTAGCAGGTACCTCTTCGAATACTTTCAGAGCTGGAGGTCATTCATACATTCGAACGACATGACCTAGCCAGCGAAGCCAATGGTTCTTTATTAGCTGCACTATATCTATGTCGTTATAAGGCTCGTACAGCTCATCGTTCCATCTTCTGTGGTATTCTTTCGGATAATCTTCCTTTAGAACCAAGCGCCCTCTCTTACAGAGCGTGGGTTTTGTTCGTCGAAAGGGGAGTTTACTGCTCAATTTCCTACTCAGTTCAAAATAGCAATTGTTTTGGCAAGAGCGATCCTCCTTTGGACTTTGAGGCTGACATTGTTACTGATGTTAATGCTGGTTCCTAAGTGAACGAAGTCCTCTACTTTTTCAAAGATATAACTGACGTCAGTAATGTTAAATCCCAGCCGTGAATGTACCGACTGTATATTTGATAACAGGAGATACCTTGTTTTGCCCTCGTTCACCTCCAGACCCATTTTCTTCGCATCTCAATGTGGAGTAGGCAGAACTAACTGCGCGGTTGTTAAGGTCAATGTTGTCGGCGTACGCCAGTGATTGTTCATACTTAAAAAAGATAGTGCCCGACTGATTAAATTCTGCAGCTATTTTCTACAGTATCAGGTTAAAGAAATCGCACGACAAAGAGTCACCCTGTCTAAAACCTCGAGTGGTATCAAACGGCTCGGAGAGGTATTTCCGGAGCTGGTGGAGTTGCTAAACGTCATTTTACATATCCGTATAAGTTTTGCCGGGATACGAATTTCAGTCATTGCGGCATAAAGACTACTTCTTCTTGTGATGTCGAAAGCAGCTTTGAAGTCGACAAAAATATGGTGCGTGTCGATTATCTGGTCTATGGAAGATTTACCAAGTCTAAAGCCCCACTGAAAAGGTCCAATCAGTTCATTGACAGTAGGCTTTAGTCTCTCTCACAATACGCTGGACAGAACCTTAAATGCGATGTTAAGGGGGCTGATATCGCGATAGTATCCACGACTTGCAGTATGTAGTTGTTGTTGTTGTAGCGGCTAGCTACACCCCACTGGGTTGGCGGACTCCCTCAATCGTTATCGTCAAGCTCAACTAACGAAAGGTCCAGGAAACGAGCTGTTTCAACAGGGTCGGACCATAGGGAGAGGGGTGTTAGTTGAGTAGGTTTGGCCGGGCATGTGAATAGGTGATTGGTGTCGTGCGGAGACTCTTCACATGCCGGGCACGTGTTGGGGGTGTCGGGGTTGATCCTGGATAAGTAGGAGTTTAACCTGCTACAATATCCAGATCTGAGCTGGGCCAGAGTTACGCGGGTCTCACGAGGCAGTTGGAGCTCCTCAGCTGCAATGGGTGGTGGTTGGACTCCCAGGACTGCACTCACAGGGCGGCTGTCGATGTGTTTGGACACCGACTCCCTGTGGATGCTGTCCAGAGCCTGTCGGTACGTCCTTGGGTCCAGCGGTCGGTGTACGTATGTCTGGACCTCGTCCGTCAGTTGTGTGAGATGTCCCCTGATGTGCCTGGGTGCCGGCTCCAGTGCGAGCAGGTCTCTATTGGGGTGCCCCGGACGGTGGCATCCCAGTAGAAACTGCTTTGTGAGCATAATGTTGTGCTCTTGCACTGGGAGCACGTTAGCCTCGTGGTAGAGGTGATCCACAGGCGTCATCAGGAGACATCCCGTCACTGTCCTGAGTGCGGCGTTCTGACAGGTCTCCAGTCTTAACCACTGAGTCCTGCTAGTTCCAGGCGACCAGATTGGCGCGGCATAATTTAGAACCGGCCGGCCAATCGCCTTGTATGTTGCCAACAACGTTTCTTTGTCTTTGCCCCAAGTGCTGCCGGCGAGCGACTTGAGGACTTTGTTGCGGCTCTGTACCTTATTGACGATTGCGGTTGTATGCGCTGAGAAGGAGACCAGGCTGTCGAGGGTGACTCCCAGGATCTTCGGGTGGTTAACCGTCGGAATGGGGGTCCCCTCGATGTGGATGTCGAGGGTGAGCCCGACCTCCTTCGTCCAAGATGTGAAAAGGGTCGCCGTGGACTTAGCAGGAGACAGCGTCAGGTTCCGTCCTGTAAAGTAGTGAGCAAGGTCCGGGAGGTAGCTGTTCACTTTGGAACACAAGCCATCAATTCCATTGCCGGTAGCCATTATCGTGCAGTCATCGGCGTACGAGACCAGTGTGACTCCCTCTGGCAAGGAGGGGAGTCGCGAGATGTAGAAGTTGAATAATAGGGGGGATAGGACGCGACCCTGTGGTACCCCCTGCTTGATCCTTCTCGCTTTTGACACTGAGTCACGGTAGCACACCGACGCTTGACGACCACACAGGTAGTTCGCGGTCCATCGCTTCAACGCCGCTGGGAGAGATGAGGCCTCCACGTCCTTCAACAGGATGGAGTGGCTGACTGTGTCGAAGGCCTTCGACAAGTCCAAAGCCACGAGGACGGTTCTCTCACAGGGGCGGTTGCCGTTGAGACCACGATTAACCTGAGTGTTTATGGCGTTAAGTGCCGTTGTGGTGCTATGCACTTTCCGGAAGCCGTGTTGATGCTTCGCCGGGCTGAGATGGTGGTTGAAATGCGGGAGCAGCAGGGCCTCAAGTGTCTTGACCACTGGAGAAAGCAGGGAGATCGGCCGATAGGACTCGCCTTGGCCGGCCGGTTTCCCTGGTTTCAGCAGTGGTATCACCTTACTGGTCTTCCAGATATCCGGAATGACCGTGGTGGATAGCGACAGATTGAGGACCCTGGTGAGATATGCTACTCCCGCGGTGCCCAATTTTTTCAGCATCAACATGCTTAACCCGTCTGGGCCAATGGATTTGGAGGCTTTCGCCTTCCCGATGGCTTCCTTCACCTCAGTGGTAGAGAGGACAATTGGTGTGCTTGGTGTTGACTTGCGCAGCCTTCTGGTGACTGACCGTTTGGTTCTGTCGGCCGAAGGAAGCAATGTGAATTGTCGACTAAAATAGTTCGCGCATCGCTTCGGGTCCGACGAGGCGTGGTCTCCAAAGGAGATTTCTGTTCGATCATCACGCCTCGTAGGGTTGGACAGGGACCTCACGGTCGACCATAATTTGCCCACTCCGGCACCGAGGTTGCAGGACTTCAGGTGCTCCCTCCACTTGTTCCGCTCGTGAACGTTGACTAGGCGTTGGATCTCCCCGTTTAGTTGCCTAATACGGGGATTACCGGGGTCCGCCTGCCGGAGGTGGTCGCGTTCATCCGCTAGAGACACCGCTTCACCCGGGAAGTCAGGACGGATCATACGGATCCTCCCTGCCGGAATGAAACGGGCTGCAGCGGACTTCACCACCCTGCGGAACAAGCGCTCATCTACGCGAACGTCGGTTGGAGTTGAGAGAGCACTGAAGGCGTCTTCAGTGAAATCCTCAAACCGCTCCCAGTCAGCTTTTTTGAAGTTGACATAGGTGTGGCGGTCTGAGGCAACATAGTTGGCAGGTCTGTCAATCGAGATGATTATGGGTAGGTGGTCTGATGCAAGCGATAGCATAGGTCGCCACGTTATGCTATTTATCAGACCTGCGCTAGCTATTGTTAGATCTGGCGAGCTGCTGCAACTACCCACAATCCTGGTGGGGGCTTCGTCGTTCATGGTGCAGAATGTCGAATCGTCTATCTGCTCTGCCAAAATATTTCCCCTACGATCATTTGATAGGCTTGAGAACCAAAGATCGTGGTGCGCATTAAAGTCTCCGACTACTAAACGGTTTTCACCAATGAGGAGCGCACCTATGTCAGGGTGATATCCAGCGGGGCAGCAGGAGACAGGGGGTATATATGTGTTGAATATTTCGAGCTCGACATCGCCTGACCGGACAGCAATCCCTTGACATTCTAAGGTGCTGTCCCTTGGGTCGATGTCTGCATCGATAAGACGATACTGCACGGTGTTGTGTAGGATGAAGGCTAGGCCTCCACCATTATCTCGCTCGCGATCTCTACGAAGCACGTTGTAACCGTCGCAGCTCGTTAACGTTGAGCTGCGACGTAGCTTCGTTTCTTGGACCGCAGCTATTAACAGCCCGTGCCGAGCCATGAAGGCAACCACCTCCGAGATCTTGCTCGAGAGTCCGTTGCAGTTGAACTGTAGGAGTCTCGTCTGTCTCGGTAAGGTTGTCGCGTTGAGGGGGGTGAGGGACTGGATCCGAGGGCCGGCCCGCCCCGGCTGTGCTTCCCGCAGTGGTGGTAAAGGCCCAGTGGATGTTGTGGGCGGTGTCGTGAGCGACACTGGCGGGGGGTTGTTGCGGCAGCAGGAGGCGGTAAAGCTCACGGACCAGTCCCTTGTGGTGCGTAGGCCAGAGCACGCCCGGAAGTGGCACCAGCCCTGGCAGGCATTACACCTGACTGAGCAGGCATTCCGGTGCACTCTGGCCTGGCACACACAGCAGATGGTGGGGGCAACCAGTAGTTGCTGGTTGGCGCCACGTGTGGTGGAGCGAGGGGGCGGTGGGGAGGTTTGGTGTTGCTGTGAGCTCCGGGGGGCCGTGGAGGCAGGAGGGGTGCTCTGAGGCACCGGCGCGGGGGGCGCAAGGGGGGATGCCGTGGAGGCTTGGGGCGCTTGAGTGCGCGAGCAACACTGGCCCACATAGGATGTGGACCACTCCCTAGTTTTCTTAAGGCCTGAGCAGACCTTAAGATGGCACCATCCGTTGCACGAATTACACCTCACCGAAGTGGAATTCGGATGGAGCCTTCTCTGGCAGATGCAGCAGAAGTAGGTTTCTGGGCCAGGGTTAGGCTCGACGCCCGCCCTGGCCAGAAGTATGAGTAGCAATCCTGCTGCAAGGTATTGCACCCAAGGGGAGATAAGATTGGGGGTGTCCGGCAGCCTAAGTGGGGTTAGGTCGCCGAAACAACAGTCCTTGGTCGGATGAAATCCGAGTCACTTCGGTAGCGTAGAACCGACTGTTGTGGAAGTGACGACTTGCAGTATCATCTTCCTTCTTGATTACGCACAATTCCTTGAAACTTTCTGTTAGCCGTCGCACTTTCTGAAATATTTTCGGGCGCTTTTCCTGTCGGCCAGCATTTCAAGTTCTTCGCACTAACGCACTTCGGCCTCTCTCTTCTTCTCCCGAAAAATACATCTCGTTTCCTTTTTCGACCTATACTGTAAGAACCTAGAATATCACTTCCATGTAAAACAAATATAAGATGGACACTATTAATTGACTATCGAGCAATAAATTAAAACCTAACAGCTGATAAACTCACACTGCCAAAAATTGATGATATTCTCATGTCTGGACTTAATGTCCGGGCTTCATCAAATAGAACTAAGCCCACAACCTAAAGATATTACATGGTTTACAGAATACGGTAGAATATCGTTTTGAAAAACTACCGTGCGGCTAAAAAGCAGCCCCAAATGCATATCAAAGAATGATGACTCTAACATCCGCAGGTCTTAAGCCATTCCAAGCATTCCTAAAATGGTGCCGAAGCAAAAAGATTCGTCGCATTCTGAAACTATTATAGAAGATTCATACCGTATTTTGCAGATCAATTTAGAATTTTAACAAAACTTTGAAAAATAATGTCTTTTTCAATTGGAATATGATGGGAAAAAACTTCCAATTGCTTATTTCTCAAGATCGTTCAATAAAGGTGAAGTAAATAAATGCAACAATAGAAAAATAATGATCAGCAATACATTGGACTATTACTTATTTCAGACCATACGTTTATGGCAGAAAATATCTAATTAAAACAGACTATCGGCCTTTAACATACCTTTTCTCTATGAGAAACGCTTCCTCAAAGAATAAGACAATGCTTGGGAGACTATGATTTCGAGGTGGAACATATGGAAAAGAAAACTATTAATGACTCTAAAGAAATGACAATCGAAGCAAATAAAATACTTCGAGTAACGACCAGATCAGCAACTAAAAAGTTTATCAGCAACAATAACATTAATGAACATAAAAAATGTCACAATAAGAACCCTAAAATATATGAAGCAATTAATAAATATGATGTCTAAAGGCATTGCAGTTTCGTTGCGTCTGTCTGTGCGGACGTGTCTTTGATCGGTCATACTAAAATGTGGTAAAAAACTTGATAAAGCAAAAATTAAAACAAATAAAAGTTAAATAATTTTCACATAACATCAGAGTTCGATATTAGTAACGGTAATATCTACTAAAGTGGTACAGTTCAGGACAAAACAATTAAAAACAAAAAATGCATAAACATTGAAAACAAACAATATAAAAATAGGCAAACTTGCAAACAACAAAATCACCAAATAAACAGCAAATTGTGCGTTTAACTTAATATGAGTATAAAGGGGCTCTTTCTAACGAGCGCAGGCACTCCACACAAAGCGATAAGAGGAGAAATGCCTACTTCACAATAAAAGTATACAGTTCTTCAACGTCGAACAACAACAACAACAGTAAGCCCCCTACAGCTCTACATACCATAGCCGACCAAAGAGCACGCTTTTGCTCTCCAGCAATCCAATGTGATAATAGCGAGCCATCAACATCAACAGCGCCTACAGCAGTTCTCACAACAACAAACATACAGCCAGCAGCGTCAGCAGTCGCCTATAAACAATGAAGGTATGCAAAATAAAACCCAGCATACAAATGGCAACGGAAAGCAAGCAACAGTGCAGACTGGAATTGATCGGTACATTCTAGTCAAAAGGAAGCGTACTCCTGAAAAAAATGGTAAACTTAATGCAAATAAAGTTGCAAAAGTCAACTTACCAAAGGAATCGCTAGAGGAAAATCGATTTTCTTTACTTGCTGACACTTTTGATAAGAATAATGTGCAGAAACAAGTTATACCTCCACCCATATAACTTAGGGAACAGAATTCTAGCAGTCTTGTAAATAAATTGATAGAGTTAATAAGGAAAAATAACTTCCATGTAGTACCTATTAAAAAAGGAAACATTTAGGAGGTTAAAATCCAAGCATACGGCGAGTATTGCTATCGAAAAGTTGCAAAAGACTTTGAAAAAAACAAAACGTCATTTTATACATATCAACTTAAAAGTAGTCGTAGCTTGTCTGTTGTGCTGAAGGGTATTGAACATAACGTAAACCCGACAGATATAGAGGGTGCTTTGAAAGAACAAGGTTTTAGTGTAAGACATGTTGACAATATAAAAAATAAAAATAATATCTTACTGCCGATGTTTAGAGTTGAGGTAGAACCAGATTTTCATCTTTTAAAAAGGGAGAAGTTCATCACATTTACAAATTGCGGTATATTCTTCACCGTCGTATTGCTGTAGAAGAACCACACAAACGTGTAGGTCCTGTGCAGTGTCATAATTGCCAAGAATTTGGTCACACGAAGCGTTATTGCACCTTACCTAGTGTATGCGTGTTTTGTGGGGACTTACACAGTTCAAAAGAATGTGTAAAACCGAAAACAATTTATGAATATAAAAAATGCAGTAACTGTGGTGGAAATCAAACCGCAAATTATAGGGGTTGCGCAGTATTCATGTCGTTGAAAGAAAAAGTAAACAAAGAACGCACTTACAATGCCCCGGTCACTCAATCTCTACCAACTGCAAATACAACAGACAACATTCCTGCCCAGACCAACTTTTTAACCTATGCCCAAGCTCTAAAAGGGCCGCGCCAGCCCCCAGTGCAAATTTTCTCGAAAACACACTTAATATTTTTATACGCATGATGCAAGACCATATGACGTCTATGCAAAACATGATGCTAGAATTAATTAGAAATCAAAATCTTCTGCTACAAACAATTTTGTCGAAACCATAAACGGTCTTAATATATGTTTTTGGAATGCTAACGGATATGATAAGATAACAGGAGAAATGATAAAAGAACTTCCGTCCGTTGCAATCAAGTACTTACGAGTACTTTATATTTTCAACAGCATATTACGATTGCAGTACTTTCCTAACTCCAGGAAACTCTCCGAGATCATTATGATCCCTAAACCTGGTAAAGATCCTACCATGGTTAGCTATTAGTTTAATTTCACTATTTTCCAAAAGATTGGAAAAACTCTTACTACAAAAAATAAAACCCATTTTAGAAACGAGGAAAATAATACCATACCACCAATTCGGCTTTAGGGAAAAGCACGGTACAATTGAGCAAGTACACAAAATAGTTTCACACATCAGTCGGCTTTTGAAAACAAACAGCATTGCACTGCAATATTCTTAGATGTTGCGCAAGCATTCGATAAGGTTTGGCTTGAAAGACTATTACATAAGTTAAGAGGTTCACTTCCCGAAAATATTTGTGCTGTATTCAAAAGCTTCCTTGATGGCAGAAAATTTCGTGTTAAACAAAAAAGTTGCACAACTTAAAGTTATACCATTGCTGCTGGTGTCCCCCAAGGTAACGTTTTAGGGCCAGTCTTATATTTAATATAAACAAATAATCTACCCACAAACTTAAATCTAGTCACATCAACTTTTGCGGATGATACAGCAATACTTAGTGTGAACTCGAACCCTATTACAGCAGCTAATATATTGCAACAACATTCAGAAGTAGTAGAAGAGTGGCTTAATTTTGGAGAATCAAAGTCAATGAGTCTTAAAGTATACAGGTAACGTTTACACTTAAAAAAGAGACTTGTCCTTCGGTTTCAATCAACGACAGAATTATTCCGCAGAAAGATTTCGTTACTTACCTTGGGGTTACGTTGGATAGAAGGCTCACCTGGAAAAATCACATACAAAAAAAGATTACACATGCTAAATTAACAATCGCCAATTTTGATTGGATTATAGGCCCTAAATCCAAATTAAGCTTAGAAAACAAAGTACTACTTTTTAATACGGTGATTAAACCATCTTGAACATATGGGATCCAACTTTGGGGTTCAGCGTCTAAATCTAACTTAGATAGAATTCAAAGGCTGCAGTCTAAAACCTTAAGAGCAATATTCACAGCGACCTTATGATTAATACGTTGATGGATGAGATAGAGATAATAAAAATATTAATCGCTAAGATTATTTAATCATCCGAATAAGCTTGCTAAAAATTTACTCAAACAGAACAACCCTAGGCGCTTAAAGAGAAAGGATATTAGATTAAATTGTGCTTAAAGGCTTTGTTCCACTTATTTACATAACATGGAAGTTATTTTTCGATATTTTGTAACATATGTATTTCATGCTAATATCCTTCAAGATATTGACTATAATTTTTATCATGGCATCCCTTATGATGCCCATTAATGAATACATTTTTATGATATCCCTTATGATGTCTCTTAATGAAGAACTTTTGTATGATATCCCTTATGATATCCTTATAAATAAATTCACTACTTAATAAAGTGCATTTACAATCAACTACGCTCACTTTGCTATTTTGATGCACTGGCAGCAAAATGCCTACATATTTTTTCTTTTTTAGCTTTAAGAATTTAAAAATATCTGTTAGTTTCTCATAACTATAATAAAGATACAATAAACAACTTTGGAAAAAAAAACATTTCCTATACTCATACAACTTGTATGGGAGCAACCGAATTTAAACGACGTGCGCAAAACGCTAACTCGAATTCCAATTTTCATTTTGCGTGACATTTTGATTTTACGTTTTGCGAGAAAATAAACACAGCCTTGAGGGATTCACCGTTTTCAATAAGCCAAATCTTTTAAAACTATGTAACATTTTATTTTCTTTTCATCTGCCATATGATTTCAAGTCTGTAATTAATATGGCGAAAAAAATGCTGGCTGGGAAAATAAAATCGAGCAATCTTTGGGAAACTTACATAAAAAATGTGAATAGCGATCCTTAGGTTCATTGTGGCGCAGCAAAAATCTTAACTGCCCGACCTAGTATAAATATTACTGTCAAAAATTTCTCAAGCTCATACAACTTGTATGGGAGCAACCGAAATTGAACGCCGTGCGCCAAAAGCTAACTCTAATTCCAATTTTCATTTTGCGTGACATTTCGATTTAACGTTTATCTCACTGTGGAAGCTGATGCGCATTTTCTTTAATATAGCGAATGCTGAATTTTTTAATTTTAATTTGCAAAAAATATATCAAACATTTGTTGAAAACTTTTTGCAAATTTTTACATTGTTTGAAACTTGATTATAATTTTTATGATTGTTATGGTTTTTATGATGTATAGCGTTTTATATAAATTAAGATACTATTTAGTGTTAAAATAAAAATTAATATATAACATAAGGTAAAGCAAGTCTTTAAAATTAATAAGTAAATTGAACCAACGCTGAAACTCCCACCTTGTATTGTTTTCATACGAATTTAGCAGCTGAGCCAATTGCGGTGGAGTTAGAAAAAACTTTTACTGTAAGCGTTTAAAAAATGTATTTCCATTTTTTGTCAATATTCGTTTTCTTGGCCTTGTTCAATAAAAAACTGCATTTCATCTTTCCTGCACCTTCTCACACATGCAATTGTTTTTGTAGTAAATTTTTTCTACAGTTCAAAATAATGTGTCAGTGTGAGGGTAAAAATACTTAAAATGTGTGAATGCGTGTGTAATTTTTTTTTATTTCAGGGGAAACTATGAAAAGTATACAAAAACATACATACATAAGTGTTTGTATGTATTTGATATTTTTGAATTTGTTAGCCACGAGGGGTCAAAAAAAACTAGTGAAATCGTGGGTTTCGTTCACTTCAAAAGTGATTAAATATCTGGTGAAGTTCGTTAAGGCACTGGAAAGAATTTCTCTACTTTCCCGCTGTACATTGAAAAGGCATCACTTTCGCACCCTTTAGCTCCGCTATAACGAAAAAATTAAAGATGCACTACTCTTATTTCTCCTGCTGTGGCAAAAAAAAGATATTTTAGAAAAATAAATTTCTACAACTATTAAATAAAAGCAAAACAAACCTTCAAAGGCATGGCAATCTAGATTATATTAGATAACCCGAAAAGAATGAGCGTGAGGCGACTGAGGCTGTAGGCATCTCCACTCAGCGGGAACATCACAATTTCCACAAATTTTAGACCTGAAAAAGTTCTCCACGCGGTGGTGACCGCGAATGCTCACACTCGACCATAAGCGCAACAGTGTGATCACTTACAAGGATTTGCAAATGTCCCTGAAAATTCTTCAGACTTAGCCTCATGTGACTATTTCATATTTCTAAACCTGAAGAATTGGGTGGTAGGGTGTTTCTGTCAAATGAAGAGGTCATGACAAAAACAATCGCCTATTTTGAGAGTCTTGTGAAAATATTTTATTTGTGTAAGCGAATCTGGCGGCGCTGGATTGAAAAATAAAGACGCAGGTCATGTGGCGACATCATGGTGAGGAGTCGTGGCGGTGCCCCGAAAAAGATGATGTCGAATGGTGAACGAAAAACTTGGATAATATTTGTAATTAACTAATATCTTTTATATTTTTTTATTTCTGTAAATCTTTTCTTTTGTGAATAATTTGAGTTAATTACTTTTAATTTAATAATTTAAATAAACATTCTGACGGTTTAATATTTATTTCATGAAAGTCCAAACTGTGACTTTCAGTTCAGAAGCGGGACGTGAATCGCGTTAAATATATCGTTAAATGAAATAAACGTGTAAATAAATTATACATTTAATTGCGAAGCATAAAAGAATTGTTAAAGTTGCAAATACGCAACATAACCTAAGTTACTCGGTATAAAACATACATGGGAGCCTCGAAAATTCGTGGCTAGTTTTGAAGTTGAACGTTGAATTCGAATTTTAACCCTTAAACTTCTATTCCGGCACGAGCGGTAGTGTGCGAGCGAAAAGAAGATGGATGTGATCAATGAACAGCGAAATAAGTAAAGTAGTGACAAATGGTACCTTTGTTGTGGCAAGGCAAACAACGACCATACTAGCGATCAAGACGAGCATATATATGTATGTACATACACATAAAATAAAGTGTTAGCAAACACGTAGAGCTATTGTTTCACATTAACAACAATAGTGCGATCGAAAGGACACGTAAATATGTTATGTGTTGACATCCATAATGTGTATGGCAAAACGAGCAACGTACAAGTGGTGTTAAGTGGTACCACTTACGAATAGCAAAGAGTAGCATAGATGCAACGAGTGTGAAGAATTTCACAATCCGAGATTTTGCTAGACAGTACCGAAGCAATAATGTCAACAAAGTGTGAGAGCAAGAGAAAGTGTGACATTTGTGAATGAAGTAATTTCAAATGAGATTAAGAAGTCAAAATTTTTCCAATAAGAATTGGAAACGTAAATAATATTTTTTTTTAAAGAACGAGTGTGAAGAATTTCACAATCGGAATATCTAAAGAAAACAAAAATAGTAAAATATATAAATTATATATAGATTTTTAATGAGCTCAAGGCCGGAAAAATAAAACAATTAAATAATATGTAAATGTCTACCAGGCGCAGCCGATAGTTCCTGATGATGACTTCAGACTGAAGTCGAAATATTGACGATTAAATAAAATAATTTACATATTATTTAATTGTTTTATTTTTCCGGCCTTGAGCTCATTAAAAATCTATATATAATTTATATAATTATGGCCAATACAACTGCATCAACAAAATATATAAATAATAAAAATGTTAGTGAAGTTAACATCGTTGACAGTACAGCAATTAAAAGATTGTTTGCGTGAAAAGAATTTGCGTACTTCCGGTACGAAAATATAACTTATCTACCGTCTATCTGAGTTATTGGAATCAGATGAAATGGAAATGTCGGTCGACCAAAATACCGTCGATGATATTGTAGAGGAGGGCGCAAGTGTGTCGCTTCAAAGTCAAATAAACGAATTAAAACAAATGTTGTCTGTCGTAATGAGTTTTATATCTAATACGCAAAACGCGCAAAATACAATTGTGCAACAAACTGTGTCACCTCTTGAAACTCCTAGTAGAGCACCAACGCATGGAATTTTAAGTACGTCTACAGTTCGTAATAAATATTCGGTAAAAGAAATTGCCGAAACAGTTCCAGAATTTGATCCTACAAACGATGTTACAATAACTGCGAAAAAATTTGTTGATCGTGTTGATAGTGCGATGATAGCTTATAGGTGGAAGAGAAATGCTTACTCTTAGCAGTATATAGTCGAATGAAAGGTGTTGCACGCTTGTGCTCGGTGCCAGTGATTATGGTTTACTTGAGCTGATTTTTCAAAAGCGATTATCGAAGAGTTTGGGATAACTCTAGATGAGGCGGACATTGATAAAATAATGATCAGTGCTACTCGTAAACAAGGTGAAAGAGTTGAAGATTATTGGGCTATAGGAAAGCGTTACGGAGTCAGTGAATCAGCTATTATCAAATTTAAACGCGAAGGTTTAAAATATCGCGAACTGCAATTAGCAATTGCGATTATGAAATCTAAAACATCGAAAGAAATGCGAGAAACTATTGATGATTATTTGAAAAATGTTATTTCGAAGAGCTAATGATGGTAAAGAAATCGAAGTGAAAACTAAATCTTCTGAAAGCTTAGACAAAATAAAGGACAAATATGTGACTGGTTATAATTGTAATGAAAAAGGGCATTATGCTAGTAGTTGTCCAAAACCGAAAAGAAGCAACGTTGTAAAGATTGTCAAAAAGTGCACGCGCGAAACGAACCAGTGAATTGTGGAAAGAACATGACAGTAAAGCAATGCAATTCATCGAAACTATTCGAAAAAGAAATAATAATTAACGATAAAACAGCATTTGCATATTTTGACAGTGGTAGTGATTGCCACCTGTTTCGCGCATCTTTAGCAAAGGCTATAGCAAGCGAAATGTACCCGTGCGTAGTGCGAATCAAAGGTATTTGTGGTGGTGTTGAGGTCACCACGAGTAAAATATATGCTCTCGTAAAGACTGCGTGGTTGTGTTTACTTTGCTCCCTTACAAATATTGTTATAAAACAATTTAAATATCAAATTTATTAAAAGAAATTTCATTAAATTGTGATTAAATCAATTTTGTGCACTTCAAGCTAAGTATAAAGTGATTTGGTGCAATATTCATTTAATAATCTTTGACTTATAAAAAAATCTCATTTAAATCTTTGTTGTGTTGTGTGCCAATTCATAATTTTTCTTGTATTTAGTACAGTTGCTGTTGCCAATTGTTTTGTTTTTGCATTTGCGGCTGTTGCTGTTTGTGCGCGCACTCTTCTTTGTTACTCCTTTTAGCTTTCACAGCTGTTTGCGTGATTTGTTAAGTGTCAATAAAACTGTGTATCCCAAACTGTTCTAACTGCCTTACCGACTTCTATACTGCTTTTTTTGCTAAACTGCTTACCACTGTTAGATCCTTTCTTCTGCTAGTCCTATAAATTGTAATTTTAATTCTAATTAATTTTCTCCTAAATAATATACCTTGTCTTGTAATTATCCTAACTGCCAAGTTAAGAGTGGGTCTGAACGCTTTGTGTCTTGCTGGCATGAAATAGCTCTTTTTGGCCGACTGGGGCGTTTGTTCGCGAATTCGAGTTTAAACCCAACATAAATAATCAAAACTTAGCAAAAATGTCTCATCCTAATCCGGAATCAAAAAACTGATAAAAACTAAACTTGATATATATTACCAAAATGTTAGAGGCTTGAATACAAAACTAACTGAATTGCTTTTGAAGAGTTATCACTGTAATTTTAACATTATAGCTTTCACTGAAACTTGGCTTAAACCTCACGTTTTTGATTCGGAGGTTCTTTGCAGTGAATATCATATTTACAGAAATGATCGAGAGTGCAGGATCGGTGGAGGTGTTCTTTTTGCTGTCCATTCTTCATTACCATCTGAAGTGGTTAACGTCCCTATCATTGAGTCTACTGAATTTAAGTGCATACGAGTGCATTTAAGCAAGTCTTATATTTATTTAGCCCTCTGCTATATACCTCCTCAGTCTGACTTGTCGGTATATAGTGATCATATTTCTTTACTTGGGATTGTGGACTCAATGCTTAGGCCTCCCTACTCATTGATTGTGTTGGGTGATTTTAATCTCCCAAACATTTCTTGGAATATGATTGATTGTCATATCGTGCCTTCCATTAACAACGCCTTTCTGGAGGGGATGACTGAACTTTGTCTGAACCAGGTTAATACCCTACAAAACAAGTAGGGGATGGTCTTGGATTTGGTTTTTGTTGACAACATGTACAGAGCCTCCTTAAATCGATGTGATTCATTGGTTTTACCTGAGGATGTATATCATCCTGCGATTGAATTGTGTGTTGGTCCTATGTGTCTTTAAAATTTATGAAACTCCTCTTCTTTATTAAGGCAGAGAGGATTCTGCCGTTCAATAGGCAGCCGTTAGGTTGCCGAAATGATTTGAGAAATAAAATGCCAGTTTTTAGCTGTCAAAATAATTCTGATTTTATTTGGTAAAACTTAAGTCTATTTATACTAAAAATGTAACTGAAAACTCATTTCCATAACTCCACCTCTTTTTCCAATGGTTTTGGTTTTCCGCTTTCCAATAATAGCGTAACCAATTAAAAGAGTGCATGCAGTTAGCTATGCATTATGTGTCACTGAAATATTCTGCTGTCGCAGCGATATTCTGCTGTCGCAGCGATAGCGTTGCGCCAGTGCAGCGGTCAATGCGTTAAGCTATGTATTTGTTTACATTGCTGTATTGCACAGTCAGCGATTGTCATTTAATGTGGGTCACTACACCCTTACCCTTCAGAGGAAAAAATTTATTTCGTTCGCATAATTAAAATTTTCAGTTGGGATTATTATTTGTGTGTTGATTGCATGTGGTATGTTTATATCTAAATTGTAATTTGCTAATATTTTAAGTAATTTGTCCCTATGTGACCAAAATACTCCTAGTCCAATTTCTTTATGTTCTTTGGTTAACCTAGTTATGTGAACATTTAGTATACTTCTAATGTTCTCTAGTGATGTTATTAATGTTCTTAAATGCTTATTTAGTGTTTCTTCTTTGACTTTTATTGTTTTGTTTAAACATTTGTAGGATTTATTAAAATTTTCTTTTTCTTCCTCTATTTTTTTGATAATTTTAGACCAATGTTCCATAATTTTTTTTTTTAAACTTGGTCTTGTTTGATATTGTAGGTGATATTCTTTTTTAGCTTATTTCTATATATTGAGTGTAGCTTAATGACAAAATCTGGAATTAATATTGTTGTTATTATAAGTAATAGCAATTCTACCATTGTTTGTTTATGGTCTTCTTCAACTGTTACCTCATTTATGACATTTGCTTTTGGATCGCTTATTTTGGATTCTTGGCCGCCCATATTGCTAACAATCTTATTTAGTAAAGTTTAAATTTATTTTACTTTTTTTTTTTTTTTATATAATTATATGATATTTAGTGTAAATTTTTTATTTGTTGCAAAGCGTTATCGTCAACTGATTGCGTCGACTCGAGTTCGAACAGCGACAACTAATCGGTGGGCTTCCAACTACTCGACACTGTATTGTCCTTGTTCATGACATGCCTGGGTGAAGCGCTGGCGGCGGTCACAGTTAAAGCCACGAAATATAAAATCTTGAGCGGATTCATGTTGATCACGTTTGCAAGTCAGTATGAACTCAGCTTGTAATGTTAGCTTTGAAAAATGTTATCAAACTCAGCTTAACTGACTGTTTGATTATGATCCGTCATTTGGATCAGTTAATAATCTTTCCTATGTCAAATATATGTATAGGTTCTATTCCTTTCAAGCAGGAGTCTTGCAGGATCGCCATGTGTTGGTCCTATGTGTCTTTATAATTTATGAAACTCCTCTTCTTTATTAAGGCAGAGAGGATTCTGCCGTTCAATAGGCAGCCGTTAGGTTGCCGAAATGATTTGAGAAATAAAATGCCAGTTTTTAGCTGTCAAAATAATTCTGATTTTATTTGGTAAAACTTAAGTCTATTTATACTAAAAATGTAACTGAAAACTCATTTCCATAACTCCACCTCTTTTTCCAATGGTTTTGGTTTTCCGCTTTCCAATAATAGCGTAACCAATTAAAAGAGTGCATGCAGTAAGCTATGCATTATGTGTCACTGAAATATTCTGCTGTCGCAGCGATAGCGTTGCGCCAGTGCAGCGGTCAATGCGTTAAGCTATGTATTTGTTTACATTGCTGTATTGCACAGTCAGCGATTGTCATTTAATGTGGGTCACTACAATTGTCATACGAGATCATAGACGGAGGGCGGGTTTCTGGATCGAAAGCTTTTAATTCTAATGACAGCTTCGATTTTAGAAAAGCTAATTTTAAAAAATTAAATTGTGACTTATCTAAAATAACTTGGCCTTACTACAATGGCGATATTGAGCGTAAGGTTCTTGTATTCGTGATGAATCAGCCCCTTTATGGTTCACTAAAGACTTGAGAACTTTAAAAAATAAAAAATCGCGTTCTTTTAAAATATATAAAAGTACTGGTCGTCTTGTGGATTATCTTAATTATTCAGTCTTGCGACATAAATATCTAGAATTAATTAAAAACTGCTATGAAAAATACTTGAATAAAATGAAAATGAACATTATCCACGACCAGGCGCAGAGTAAATGCATTCCCTTCCGCAATGAAATATCAAAATACTGTGTCATGTGATAACGAGATTATTGCCAATCTATTTGCAGTTCTTTAAATCTAACTACACCACTCAATTTAAATATAACTGTATTTACTATCCATACAAGCTGAGCCCAAATAACTCTATTAATATTCCAGTCATATCATCAGATGATGTTTTTCATTATTTAAGATATTTAAAAGAATCATTCAAGTATGTCCCTGATATGATCCCGACATGTTTCCTAAAAAAATGTGCAAAGCACCTGTACCTGCCATTATCGAACTTGTTTAATTTGTCCCTCCAGCAAAGAGTTTTTCCGTCAATATGGAAACAGTCTTACATAATCCCCCTTCATAAATCTGGAAGCAGGTCTTCTATTGAAAACTATCGTGGTATAGCTAAACTCTCTTCTATCCCGAAGTTGTCTGAAGCTATTGTTACCAATCAAATGACTTATCCGATTTCCTCAATAATAGCAAATTGCCAACATGGCTTCTGTAAGGGCAAATCAACCATTACAAATTTAATTGAATTTACCACCCATGTTTCAAATTTGTTTAGGGAATGCATTGATACTGATGTTATATATATCGATTTTAGTAAAGCATTTGACAAAGTATGTCACTCTTTACTCATCCGTAAACTAGATCTGCTTGGTTTTCAACCTGGTATCCTCTGTTGGATGTCTTCTTATCTCTCCGGTAGGACAAAAAAGGTAGTTTTTAAAAATTTTCATTCTGGGATCATCGATGTTTCCTCGGGAGTTCCTCAGGGCAGCCACCTCGGACCGATTCTGTTCCTGCTATTCATAAACGACATTTCTACAGTAGTAAAGTATTCTAAAATATTGATGTACGCGGATGATGTTAAACTTTTTAAGACTTATGCCTCGGCTGAAGAAAGATCCTTGCTACAGCAAGATTTGGACAGCATAGTCAATTGGTGCAGCATTAATTATATGCCGCTTAACCATAACAAATGTAAATTCATGTGCTTTTCTCGACGAACCATTCAGCCGGCCTCCTACAAAATTAATTACTACGTCCTAGAACATGTAAACAGTTTTGTTGACCTGGGTGTTGGTATGGATTGTAAACCCAATTTTAATTTTCATATTAGTTCCACAGTTAATAAAGCAAGGGGTGTACTGGCTTTTGTAAAGCGTTGGTCAAAGGAATTCCGCGACCCGTATATAACTAAAACACTTTTTACTTCATTGGTAAGACCAATACTGGAGTATGGTTCCATAGTTTGGAATCCTCGTTATCAGGTCCACTCAGACCAACTAGAGTCAATACAAAAACAATTCTTACTTTTTGCTTTGAGAAATCTTCGATAGGATTCGCCATACAATCTTCCCCCTTACACTAGTCGTTTACAACTTATTAATCTTCCTACTCTTTCGAGTCGCAGAGAAATGGTAGGTATAATGGATGGATCTCAAGTCCATTTCTTCTAGAGCAAATTAATTTTAATGTACCCTCCCGTGCAACGAGAAACTTTAAACCACTTTTCTTGAAACTATGCAGAACTAACTTTGAGTTGAATGAACCGTTTCGGGGTTTATGCCAAGACTTTAACAATCATTCCAGCACCTTTGATGTATCGGACTCACTTTTTATAATTAAAAGAACTATTCTATCCTCTTTTAATAACAGCTAACGATCCAATTTTCTTACTTTGCATTTCTCTAACTTTGTATTCGGCTGATGAATTCTTATTCTGTAGCTGAGCAGCTTGGGATCTCGATGCTTAACAAACTTTCTTCTGTCACGACTCGGCACCTAAGATTTGTATATTTAAAAAACATCCGTACGTTATGCGGATTGAGCCCCTCGTGCCAGTTGGGCGGGAAAGTGGGTTTCCGTTGGGTTATAAATAAAAATGACTTTTTAAACACAGATGTGTTATTAAGACACGAGATTTTTACTCATAACCAAATAGAAGTAATTATAAAAAGTGGTGAATTTATTTTCAAAAATTTCATTTAAAACTACAAAATAAAATGGTTGAAAAACAGTTAAAAAAAACTTGTATACAAATATCAAGACGTGTTTGCTAAAAATCCATCAGAAAAATGGAAAACTAATGTAATAGAAATTAAAATTAAAGTAGAAAGTTCAGAACCAATTTGTCAACGGCCGTACAGAGTTTCAGAACCGATAAAAGTGGCAGTGAGCAAAATGATTTAAGAACTACTTGCCAACGGTTTTATCTGTAAATCACAGTCGACGTATGCTAGGTCGATAATAATGGTGAAGAAGAAAGATGGAAGCGATCATATGTGTGTATACTATTGGCGGTTAAAGTCTGTAATTAATATGGCGAAAAAAATGCTGGCTGGGAAAATAAAATCCAGCAATCGTTGGGAAACTTACAGAAAAAATGTGAATAGCGATCCTTAGGGCGTTGTGGCGCAGAAAAAATCAGCTGCCCAACCTAATATAAATATTACTGTCAAAAATTTCTCAAGCTCATACAACTTGTATGGGAGCAACCGAAATTAAACGCCGTGCGCCAAAAGCTAACTTGAATTCCAATTTTCATTTTGCGTGACATTTCGATTTTCCGTTTATCTCACTGTGGAGGGGCTGATGCGCATTTTCTTCAACATAGCGAATGCTGAATTTTATAATTTTAATTTGCAAAAAATATATCAAACATTTTAAATGAAAACTTTTTGCAAATTTTTACATTTTTTGAAACTTGATTATAATTTTTATGATTGTTACGGTTTTTATGATGTAAAACAAGAAAAATCTAAATTTCCACACTTGTTAATGAGTCCCTGTGCTATAGCGTTTTATATAAATTAAGATACTATTTAATGTTAAAATATAAATTAATATATAACATAAGGTAAAGTAAGTCTTTAAAATTAATAAATAAATTGAACCAACGCTGAAACTGCCACCTTGTATTGTTTTCATACGAATTAAGCAGCTGAGCCAATTGCGGTGGAGTTAGAAAAAAACTTTTGCCGTAAGCGTTTAAAAAATTTATTTCGCTTTTTTTACAGTTTTCGTTTTTTTCACAGCCTACTTACATTAAAATGTTGATTTCGTTCTTGGCCTTGTTTAATAAAAACTGCATTTCATCTTTCCTGCTCCTTCTTACACATGCAATTGTTATTGTAGTAAATTTTTTCGACAGTTCAAAATAATGTGTGAATGCGTGTGTAATTTTTTTTTTTATTTCAGGGGAAATTTTGAAAATCATACAAAAACATACATATGTAAGTGTTTGTATTTATTTGATATTTTTGAATTTGAATCAAGGAGTGAGGAGTCGCAAAGAGGTGCACCGAGTTCTGCAGGCATAAGCGTCGAGCAGCTGAGCCGCTTGATGGCGATGATGGCACAACAGGGCGACATGATGGCAGAATGCATGAATGTGGTCCGCCAAATAAGAGAAAATGTGGGGAACCTTAACAGCAGGGTAGCAGGAGTAGAGTCCTCTGCAAGAGCACCAGGAAATCGGCCCGCAATGGCATCAACACCTGACGCGACAAGGCACAAAGAGGCGACAGGGGGCCAACGCAGCACAGCTCCGAGGCTCCAAAACGACGAGGACTATCAAGCGAGACATGAGGCAAAGTCGTGGAAGAAAATAGATTTAGAAAAGTGGCATCCAAAGTTCAATGGTTCCACTAAAGGCATATCAATAGAGAGTTTAATTTTTCGTGCCGAAAAGATGAGGGAGCAGTACGGTATCTCCTACTACCAGTTATTTACCGACTTCCATTGCCATGTTACTGGCAGAGCACTAAAATGGTACTGGCAAGTACTCGAAGACCACGTTGATGACCCGGAGTTTGGATACTTCGAGCTGAGGGCCGAATTGTCGGGTCACTTCGGGGCGGCTGAATCTGATTATGAGGTGATCCGAGAGATCATGGAAAGAAAACAATCCTCTCAAGAATCCTTCGAGGAGTCTTACAGTGACGTTCACAACCTCACGTTCCGCCTCAAGAAAAAGATCCCGGAGCGCGAATTCATAGGCATAATCAGGGGTTTATAACTTTGCGCTGTTCACTGCACTTATTGGCTGGAAACACTCACCACTTGCTACACCACCTTTTCTTTACAACAAATGAAAGTAAAATTTAAGCTAAATTTACAAGCTTTATTAAGGTTAACGATTTGATCGATGGGGAAAACGTCCGTTCGCTTTGAAGATCGCAAAAATGTGTCGTGTCATATGTTTACATGTATATTTGTGTGTGTGTGTTTGGTATAATTTGTGTGTTTTGAAATGTATGTGTACTAAATTATTTTTGCGTCGGCGAGCAACCGCGTTGCCAAGCTGCTCATTTAGCCATCCCGGCCCCCCTAGGCGAACTTTCAGCCTAGTAAGCGTTGCAGCTGTTGGAGCGTCGCTACGACGCTACTGAGCCCGGTTGGGCGATGATTGTGATGCCCGGTGGCGCGAACGCTATGTATTGGTTGGCGCCTGTTGCGGTGGTGGTGCGCGATTGGTTGCCGTCGCTGATGTGGAGTGGTACGTCGTTGCGGTCCTTGCCGCACGTTGTAGCGCGGGGTCGTGCGCTCTGGTGCCACACGTTGTTGTTGTTGTTGCTGTTGTTGTTGTTGCGGTGCCACACGTCGACTGGTGCGGTGTAGCAGCGTGTGGTGCGGCCTGTCACACAAACGGCACGTCACCTCGGAGGTGCACGCTCTGGTGGCATGCGACCGCGCCAAGCAGTTCAGGCAAAAGCCGCGCGCTTGTGCTATTTGCTGTCGCTGCGATGGCTGCATGCCCTTAAAAATCGCGCACAGGCGTAACGGATGAGGGCGGCGGCAGAGAGGACATCGAACGCTGGACGGTCTCACTGTTGTTCTTGCTGCTACGGCGGGTGCTGCAGCCACTGCGGCTACAGCCGTGGAGGCGTCGCGTCGAGGTGCCGCGATTGGAGTGAGGGCGGTCCGGGGTGCTGCGGTAGGCAGTCCGCTGCTGTGGGCGGTGCGTGCCGGAGTTGCAGCATTGCGTGGCACAGTGATTGCCGAACGAATCGCTGCGGTGGGGGCAACCACTTGCATTTCCGTGTCCATGTTACTCTATGGGAGAAGAGAGAACGTTAGTGCTAACAATCACATACAATTTTTGAAAGCGGGTAGGAGAGTGCGCAGTTTGTGGTTTCCTTCTGGCCCACTCGTTTAATCGTTATGCTGTGGTTTTAGCGGTTTAATGCGGTGAATTATCGGAAGGTGCGGTTTCGATGTTATTAGCGTTAGGGAGGAAACAGAGTTTAACGAGCGGTCGAGTAAGTTTGCCGTTTTGGGTACGTAGGTCAACTACTCTAATATGACCGTCAGAGCCGATATGAACCTGTTCTATGCGACCGAGTCGCCATTCGGTAGGGGGGAGGCATTCGTCGTGAATAAGGACGCACTCTCCAATTTTTGGGGCTTCTTGAGCATTTTTCCATCGATATCTTTTAAGGAGGTCTTTAAGATATTCGTCCTTCCATCGACGACTGAATTCACGATGGAGAATTTTAATTCGTTCCCATCTATTTATTAGTGAAAGCGACTGGGTTTCTGGCTCGGGGATGGCCAGAAGTGGCGCGCCTCTGAGAAAATGCCCAGGAGTGAGGGCTGTAAAATCGGAGGGATCTTGCGAGAGTGCGGAGAGGGGCCGTGAGTTTAGAACGGCTTCGATTCGAGCTAATAATGTTGTAAATTCCTCGAACGTGAATTTATGATTGCCAGCAATTTTCTTGAAATGAGTTTTAAAACTCTTAACGGCGGATTCCCATAACCCGCCCATATGTGGGGCGCTTGGGGGGATATATTGCCAATCAATGCCTTGTGGTGCATATTTTTCAATGATTTCAGGCGAGACTTCCTTTATGAATTGAACAAATTCTTTTTCGGCTGCTCTTTGAGCTCCTACAAAGGTTCTACCATTGTCGCTCATAATTTTGGAAGGAAATCCGCGCCGTCCGACAAAGCGTGCAAATGCCGCTAGAAAGGCCGCAGTCGTCAGATCGGAACACAATTCAAGGTGAACCGCCTTTGTCGTAAAGCATACAAAGACGGCCACATAACCCTTGGTAAAGGTGGAGGACCTTAACATAGAGGCTTTTATCTGGAAAGGCCCCGCAAAGTCCACACCTGTAATTGTAAAGGGTAGAGTGAAATTACAGCGTTCGGGTGGTAGCGCTGCCATGATCTGCGTGCGCATTTTCTGCTTATGGAGAGTGCAGACCTTACACATGAAAACACATTTCTTTATTTGTGGCTTGAGTCTTGGGATGTAAAACTCTTGTCGGACCATTTGTTGCATGAGTCGATGTTCGGCATGAAGCATTAATATGTGCAAAAAATTCAAGTATATTGTGGAGAAAGGGGATTTTTCAGGTATAATTATGGGGTGCCTTTCATTGTAGCTCAAACTGGAGTTTGCTAGCCGCCCATTGGCACGAAGTAATCCCTTCGAGTCTAAAAATGGGTTGAGTACTAAGAGTGGACTCTTTTTATCCATTGGCTTTGATTCTCTTAGCATCAATATTTCACGCCTGTAATAACGCGTTTGAGTGGAAGCAATGAGGGAGACCTTTGCATGTTGTAGGTCTTGATGCGTTAGTGCAATACCTGCAGAGTTAGCCGTTCCTTTTATTTTGTTCTTCAGGCGGTTTATGAACTGAAACATATAGGCTATTACTCTGAGGGCTCGGGGAATGATGAAAATCGCTCTAGGATGTCATCATCGGTCAATATTGTATGAAAGCTTTCAATTCTCCGACTTTCTGGAGGTATTATAAAGCGTCCGGGGGATTTTGGCCAAAATTCGGGGGAGTCTGAAAGCCAGCTGGGGCCATTCCACCAGAGTGTGGTGGAGGCTAGGTGCAGGGGTTTGCATCCTCTGGTGCCAAGATCAGCTGGGTTATCGCCACTGGCTACATGTCGCCAAGTAGCTGGCCCCACCAGATCAAGTATTTGGGCTGTGCGGTTGGAAACGTATGTTTTCCATGTATGGGGTGGTTTTTCTAACCAGGCTAAGACGATTTCGGAGTCAGACCATAGATATAATTTTCGATCGCTCAATCCTAAATTGGTTTGCACAGTAGCGACTAATTTTGCTAGAAGGAGCGCGCCGCACAGTTCGAGACGTGGTAAACTTATGGTCTTAAGGGGGGCGACTTTGCCTTTGGCGACTAATAAGTGGGTTGTTGCTTTGCCATTATGTTGAGTGCGCACATATAAGGCTGCACAGTACGCCTTTTCTGAAGCGTCGCAAAAGCCGTGGAGTTCGACTTCGTTTTCAGGGGAATAGTTTACCCATCGCGGAATTTGTATCTCCGAAATTGTGCGCAGATTATTTGCAAATTGGGACCATTTTACCAAGCGGAGTGGTTTAACTTGTTCGTCCCAATCTGTTCCGTCTAGCCATAATTCTTGTATCAGGATTTTGGCTTGTATCATAATTGGCGAAAGCCATCCTGCGGGGTCGAAAAGTTTTGCAACCGACGATAGGATTTGTCTCTTAGTTTTAGCAGATATTGCAGATATTGACTCAAGAGTATATGAGAATTGATCCGATATCGCGTTCCACTGAATTCCCAATGTTTTTGTGGTACTTTCCTTTTCGAATTTTAAGAAATTTGTGTCTAGCAAATTTTCTTTATTGATATTTTTTAATATTTCGGGGTTGTTGGCCGTAATCTTTTTTAAGGGGAACCCTGCTGAGTGAAGGGCTTGGATCACTTGAGAGAGTGATTCGCACGCTAATTGTATACTGTGGCTTCCTGATAATATGTCATCTACATATGTTTGTGTTTTTAACACTGGGGTTGCTAAGGGTAGCTTTGACTCTATATCTTTTGCCAATTCATGAAGTGTTCGAATAGCTAGAAACGGGGCACAATTAACTCCAAAGGTGACCGTTTTCAATTTGTAGTCACGAATTGGACTCTCGTTTGAATTGCGGAAGACGATGCGTTGCAAGTCTTGATCGTCTTTTTGCACAAGGATTTGCCTGTACATTTTCTCGACGTCTCCATTAAATACATATTTAAACAAACGCCATTTAAGTATTAGGAGCATCAAGTCGGGTTGCAGGGTGGGTCCTGTATAAAGGATATCATTCAGCGAGTTGTCTGAGCTTGAGCATCTGGATGCATTAAATACCACTCTAACTTTGGTTGTAAGTTTTTCTGGCTTTATAACTGCGTGGTGGGGGAGGTAAAAGGATGAATATTTACCATTTTCAACTTTTTCATAGGAATCTACTTGTTCCATATGATTTAATTGTAGATATTCCTCAAGAACATTGTCGTATGAGGTTTTTAGCTCGCCTTTTTTAAGTAGGTTTTATTCCATACTTAAAAATTGCTGGAGTGCTGAGATTCGGGAGTGAACTAAGGCAAGCGTATTGGGGAATTGGGGTTTTAGTGGTAGTCGAACGACGTACCGAACATTATCAGATCTCGTAGTTGTGGCTTTATAGAAGTCTTCACAATACTTATCTTCTGGTGTGGTCATAGAAATGGGGGGGAGTTCTTCTAACTCCCAAAATTTTCTCAATTGCGAATTTAGATTTTCGTTTGAGACCTCTTCCACTTGTGTGGTGAAAGTGGAGATTCTTTCTGTGATTTTGCCACTTAAAATCCATCCGAAGATGGTGTTTTAAGCTAATAAGGTGTTGGTAATTTTCTCAACACCTTCTAGTAATATTTGGGGGATTAGGTCGCTGCCTAATAAAATATCGATTTGCGCAGGGGTGTGACAATTTGGGTCAGCTAATTTCAGATGTGAGAACTTTTGCCAAAGTTTGCTATTTATGTGATAGCTTGGGAGCATATTTGTGAGTTGCGGCAGAACTATAGCTTGAGCTTGTATTCTTTTGTCCGCTTTGGGGGAAATTAGGGTAATGGAGCAGATTTTACTTGAGTTTTGGACTACTCTTCCGCCCATTCCCGAAATTTCAAAATTGGCTTGTTTAATTGGCAGTTTCAATCTGTTTTGGGCCTTAGATGAAATAAACGATCGTTGGGATCCTTGATCTATTAAGGCCCTTAGCTTAAATATTTCTCCCCTATGTTCGAGGGAGATTACGGCAGTGGGTAGTAATATTTTGCTTGCATTCTCAGAATGAAGCGTTTGTATTCTAGCTGCGTTTGAGCAGCATGGTTCCTCGTTAGAATTTACGGGATTTTGGATTTCGGGGTTTTCGGGTCTGGTTGTGGAAAGAAGACCCGTGGTTCTCTTTATATTTGTACTATTGCTCTGGGGGATGCTGTTAAAGTGAAGCATAGAGTGGTGTCTTTTATGGCAATAAACGCAATTGAATTTGCTCTCACAATCTTTTAATGTGTGAGAATGTGATAAGCAATTAGTACAAAGCCTGTTGGATTTGGCAAAGTTATTTCTTTCATGTGTTGAAAGTTTCTTAAACCTCTCGCAAGATTTTAATTTGTGAGCTCCTTTGCACAGTTCGCATGACAAATGGTTGTGTTGTTGGGAAACGAAAGATTGAGTTTTATTGAAATTCCTGTTATGAAAACTATTGTTACTGGCTTGGGGTTTAGGGAAGCTTCTATTGAAGTCTTGTTGTACATATTTTGGCTTAGATACCTTTTTATCTACCCTTTCTGCGATTTCGAATTGGGTAGTGAGGAAGTCTTTCATTTGTTGCCACGTTGGGCATCTTTTTCGGGATGAGAGCGATTGCTCCCATGTGAGTAACGATTTTTCTGGTAAAGTGGCAGCGCATATATTTACCAGAATGGGGTCCCAGCAATCAGTGGGAATGTTTTGTGTCGAGAGAACTGACAAACAATTTGTTACAGTGGATTGTAATTTTAAAAATTCTTCAGCTGTTTCTTTTTGTATTTTTGGCAAGTTCATAAGAATCGTTACTTGGTTGTCAACCAATACTCGTTCATTTTCATACCGAGATTTTAATGCTTCCCAAGCCAGATTGAAATTGTCATCATTGAGGGCGAACTGTTTTACTATAGCGCCTGCTTGACCTTTCGTTTTATATCTGAGGTGATACAGTTTTGCGCTTGAGATAATTTTGGATGGTTTATGTACACGGCTGTAAACATGTCCCGGAAGGACGGCCATTGTTCATAACCTCCATGAAATACTTCTGTATCACACGCTGGCACTTTGAGGTATATGCCTGAATTTTCCTCTCGTATTAGGGTTGGGGGCAGCTCTACTCGCGGGGGTGGAGTAGGTGCAATAGGCTTTAGTAACTTTAATTGATCGGAGATCATAGCCTTTGTTTCTTCATATTGGTCTAAGCAGTTTTCATATTTTGCATAAGCCGAAGATTTAAAATTTTCTGGCATATCTGAATCATCTGTTTCAATAATTGCGTCATATGCAGACTGGAGTCGTGTCCAAACGTTGTCAAGACTTTTGTTTTTTATTTCCAGAACGGATTCTGAATTGTCTTGGATTGGGGTTGAGGAGAATCGAGTGCAGTATCTTATTAAACTGTCACTCTCTGAAATAAATTTTGTGGCGGAAAAATCTTTTATCTTTTTTTGCTTTGCACCCTGTTTTGAGCGTGTAGCTTCTGCAGGTGTGCTTTGATGCTTATCGTCATCGGCCATTGTCGGTAGTTCTAAAAACTGAGGTGTTTTTGTTTCTTTTAGCGGGGATTTATCAAGTGGCATTAAGCAGCAAATTAAAATACAAATTATTAATTTTTTGTATAGCTGATTTTTTGTTTTTTGTATACCAAAGTATTTGAGTTGATTTAGTACCGCCGCGCTTTATGTATATTTTTTAACCGCTTTGTATATTTTTATGTATGTATAGATATGTATATAATTGGAAACCGCTTTGATTTTATTTCTAATAGTTGTGTTAATATACTACTTTTCTTCGTTGCTTTTATTTTTCTCGCAACTGTAGTTTCTAATAATTTTAAGTTTATCACTTTTTATTTTTCCGCAATTTGTAAATTTTAATTTTATATATGTATATACGTGTATGTGGTGGAGGGTATAGCTAATTACGAATAAGTAATTTCAATATATATGTACGTGCGTATATATGTATATGCTTATATGTTAGCGCTAACGAAGGTAGCGAGAATGCAGTAATGCAGAGAACTTGATAGCAAGGAGTATACACGTATGTATGTATGTTTGTTTGCTTGTTAGTGCAGTTGGGGCCAAAGTACTTATTCGCTTAGGTAGTTTAGCAGTGAGTTTGTGGATGACCGTAGTTAATATACGTATGTTTGTTTGTGGGGCTATTGTAAGCAATTGAATTTATCTAGTTCTTCGCGAGCTATGATGGGGGGTAAGGAATTTTAGTATGCAATTATTCAATGCTTATATCTCTTACTGTGTATATTTATGTATATGTTTGTTATATGCTAGTGGGTGCAAACAACGGGAGCAATAATGCTAATAAGCTTTAGTATTGTTTTTTTTTGTCTGAGTATATTATTATATTAGTTTTTAATATTTGATGTTTGGGTGTATGTATAATAATATATGTAGATATGTTTTTTACTGGGCGCACAGAAGATTGAGATACTTTGTGGTAAATGACTAAGCGGTTTTAATTTACTTTTATTTTAGATTGTTTGCCGCTTAGTTTTGTAAGTTACTAATATTATGCTTTGTGCTTATTTGTTTTTGCAATCCTGCTTTCGTTTGTTAAATATACAAACAGAAGGGGTATTGCAGAAATATTTTGCAAGTTTTGACTTGAAATTGTTTGAGAGGGGGATGGGGGGGTTTGTTTGTGTGTATTTTAATACACGAATTATAGGCACAAAGCGGGTTTTAATATTATTTTTTTTATTGTTTCTATTAAGCTTTGGTTTTTAAGCAAACTGTATTTTATTTGGGGCATAAAAATGTTAAATTTTTGTATATTAAGATATGTGGGGTTTAAGGGGGTTAGTGGACTGTATTATTTTTTGCACTTGGCAACTTATAGCTGGAGACTAGCTAACGCCTTATCGGGGGTAAATTTTTGAAATTTACAAATAGTTCGCTTATAAATTTTTATTAATTATGTATGTAAAGTGGATAGATACAACTCACTTTGGAAGCTTCAAGGGATTTTTTGGGGGGTGGGTTTTGTTGGCGTTTTGCCTGTGTTCGTGTGGGTAAGTTC
Source organism: Philophylla caesio (assembly GCA_963971545.1). Lineage (NCBI taxonomy): Eukaryota > Metazoa > Arthropoda > Insecta > Diptera > Tephritidae > Philophylla > Philophylla caesio. The sequence continues at coordinate 113,604,270 of OZ020604.1, read as the reverse complement.
GCTTGGTTGACTTCTTTTCCTCTTCCCTCGTTGTTTGTCCTTTTCCTTTTTTTTACTGCGCTCCGGGTATTATCTGCTTATCTGTTAGTTTATTTGTTGTGTTTATTTTTTCGCGCCCGAATTTTATTTTATGTTTTGTGTTTACAGATGCCTGTGTATATAAGTTTTTGTATGTATATTTTTTCGCGCCCGTTTATATGTTTTTGTATTTAGTTGAATGTTGTTTTTGTTTTGTCTACTTAGATTTATTTTATTTTTTCACTGTTTGCACTGGCTTATACAAATTTCGCCTTCTTTTTTTTTTTTTTTTTTTTTTTAATTTAATATTTTTTAAGGTGCCTTTCTTTTTGGCGCAGAAGGACCATTTATAACTTTGCGCTGTTCACTGCACTTATTGGCTGGAAACACTCACCACTTGCTACACCACCTTTTCTTTACAACAAATGAAAGTAAAATTTAAGCTAAATTTACAAGCTTTATTAAGGTTAACGATTTGATCGATGGGGAAAACGTCCGTTCGCTTTGAAGATCGCAAAAATGTGTCGTGTCATATGTTTACATGTATATTTGTGTGTGTGTGTTTGGTATAATTTGTGTGTTTTGAAATGTATGTGTACTAAATTATTTTTGCGTCGGCGAGCAACCGCGTTGCCAAGCTGCTCATTTAGCCAAGGGGGAATCTGAAGCCGTACTTAGCGAATTTAACATTCGCATCACGAATGTCAACTCTGGCAGAGCTAAAATCTGAATGTAAGCCGGCAAAGAAAGTTATTAAAGAAAATAAAAATAGACCAAAAATAGTAAATGAGCTGGAGTATATCGAAGAAGAAAAGGGCGAACGTAATATAAAAGATAAGAGCGTGGAAGCAATAGGTAGAAATGGGGTTAGCAGACCTCCACAAACAGTTTTGTCTCTAGTAAAGTGCCCCCGTCCGTTAATCTCGATGTCCAATAATCCACTATCCATTCGTTTTGTCCATCTCCTTTCCACTTAATGTTATGTTTTAAGTATGGTCTACCTGTTATGTCGTGTATGTTGTCGGAAATGGGTGCATTCGTACTGACGCAAACAAAATAGCAGCGGTAAAGGACTTTCCGGAACCACGAACGCCGAAGCAGCTTAGACGGTTCCTGGGGATGTCAGGGTGGTACCGTAGATTCATACAAGACTACGAGACAATTGCAGCTCCGCTGCACAACTGCCTCACGAAGGACAAAATAAAGAAATTTACGATTACGGACGAGGCCAATAATGCATTTGACTGTTTGAAAGAGAGCCTAATTTCAGCACCTGTATTGACACACCCAGACTTCAACAGACACTTTTATATTCAATGTGATGCGTCAACTGACGGCGTGGGTGGGGTACTCTTCCAACTGGATGATGAAAGCAATGAGCGCCCGATAGCGTTTATTTCGGCGAAATTAAATAAGGCGCAACGCAACTACAGCATCACCGAACTGGAATGTTACGCGGCGATGCTTAGCATGAAAAAGTTTAGGCCATATGTGGAGGGACTTCCCTTTACCGTAATTACTGACCACGCAAGTCTAAAATGGCTAATGCACCAAAAAGACCTGTCTGGCAGACTCGCGAGGTGGAGTTTAAAACTGCAAAGCTACGATTTTGATATCCAACACAGGAAGGGGTCCCAAAACATCGTGCCAGATGTCTTATCTCGCGCCGACATGGAAGAAATTACAAAGAATGGCCGAATACTAGATGTGAGCCTCGATTCGCCATTTTTCAAAACGGAAGAGTACGAAGGACTGAAGAAAACGGTGACAGACAATGCAGACAAACTACCGGAACTGACCGTATCGGACGGTTACGTGTACAATCGGACGCAGTTTCACACGGGGGATGACCTTCAGCAGGACCACGCCTGAAAGCTCTGGGTTCCGACGGAGCTGCGTCAAGGGATAGTGGAATAATCGCACGGTGCACCATCTGCAGGTCATGGAGGTATCCAAAAAACACTGTCTAGAATACGTGATCGCTATTATTATCCAGGAATGGTGACCGATGTTCAAAATTATGTTAAGAGGTGCGAAATGTGTAAAGCCAACAAAATCCAGAGTGCCTTTCACAAACCGTTAATGGGGAAACAACATATAACCGAGAGGCCTTTTCAAACATGTCAGGACTGCTTTTTACTCACCCCAGGCCAATGCGGCCGAAAGAGTGAATCGCTCTGTCCTGCAAATTGTGAGGTCATACATCAGCGAGAGTGAGAGAAACTGGGATAAACACATTAGCGATGCAGCATTCGCGTTGCGCAGCGTAGTACACACAGCAATAAATAGCTCCCCATACTATGCCCTGTTCGGTATGCCTATGATACAGCATGCTGCATCGTATGACCTATACAGAAGGTTGGGTAAGGTCGGAAATGCAGAATGTGAGATTGAGATAGGGCAAGACAAATCCCAGTTAATAAGGAACAAAATAACGAAAGAACTGAAGTTGGCACATGAGAGAAGTAAAAGGACTAGGTTTAGGGAGATTAGGTTTCAGATTGGACAAGTGGTAACCGCCGAAATTTCAAGCAAAGTTCTCAAATAACAGTCTAATCTAATATAAACGGCTTGCGTTTTGGGACGCACGCACGCAAAATTTTTAACCACGGCCACCCCAAATTAATTTGCGTGCGTTTGCCTTACAGAGTTGCATGGCTGTCAAATATGTAAATAGACAATTTATTCAGAATTTAAATTTTAAGGTGTAACGATTTCAAATGAACGTTTCAGAAGATATTAAAAATCTTGCTGTTTTGTGAGCGATTTACAATAGACGGCACCGACGAAGGGGAAATAGGGAACTATTTAAAACTCGTGCCGAATTCGGATTCCAAGCTACTGGATTTGAGATATTGGTTTCCAAAAATCCCGATTTTTTTTTCAAATCAATTAGAATGACTTAAGACCATAGATGTTAAGTAATGATTAGATAATGCTAATGATTGCTAATTAACCCTCTTTTGTGAAATTCTCAAATTCAATAAACAATTAGAATTAGTTCAACTGATTCCCATTAGATAATTGAAATTTTTATTCTAATGGTAAATCTAATTGCAATTAGTTGCCGTTAGCAAAAAAATTTGGTTTACCTTTACAATTAGAAATCTAATTGACTTCTTTTAATGAATTAAGATATTCAATTAGCTTGAATTAGAATCAATTATTTTGATAAAAAGAAATTGTTTCCGAAGAATTATTGAAGTGAACGAATACTGTCGTAAGTCACTGCACGCTGCAACAACCGAAAATCATAAATGTCAGGGTTCGTATGCTGAATCGACCTTTTATGATTTCAGTGATAATGGTAAGTTCTGCATAAATGACACATACATATATATGGTATTTTTAGTAAATCAGATTACATTTTGCAGAATAAAGTACTGATTTATTGTCAAAATTGACTGAGGAGGCTGAAAGCCTGCATTTTATTTCGAATATGATGCATCAATATTTGAATGATGCTGATAAAACTTCCAATATGCATATTTTTATACAGGATTATCACCCAAAAATCTCCTAACTACCTGTACGAAAAGCTATTATTTACTATGTCAGTTCGAGTAACAGATCTTATAGTCCCTTACTTTAGCACTTTAGCATCGGCGAGACTGTTTTTTGTCAGCGCTATCCGTTTTTGGAATTCTATTCCTGCTAATGTAAGAAACAAACTAAGCAAGAGCAACTTTAGGAAATCCATCTTTAATTATTTTAGTGACCTACAATAGGACAGACTGACCATCTATCTATCTTTACTATTATTTGTTTCAAATCCCTATGTAATTAGTTTCTTGATTATTTCTGTAGTTACTAGTTTAATTCGTTAAGTTTACTTAATGTTAATTTTAAGGTGAAAATTCTATAATACTAAGTTCTAAAAATGTACAGGTTATTTTATCTTGTTGTACTAGAAAAGATCTTATTATCTTAGTGTACTAATGTTTTCAATAATAAATGAAATGAAATATATGGTGCAAATATCCTACATTAAAGGAAATAGCACTGTTTTGCAACACACCGCTTACGTCTTCAGACCCTGTGGAGCGACCACTTTCCTTTGCGGGCAATTTTAATATTCCAAGGCGGGGTCGCTTGACGGACTTTTCTTTTGAAAAGCTCGTATTGCTGAAAGCGAATATACCCAGTCATTGTAGTTATTAAACAGTTAGATATGTGTGCATGTATGTATGTAATATATGTACATAAGTAATAAATATGTGTGTGAAATTCAAATTATGAATATTTTAGTTTTTTTTTTTTGAAAATATGAAAATAATTGATTTTAATTCGAGCCAATTGAATATCTAATTGCATTAGCAGAAGTCAATTAGATTTCTAATTGTAAAGTTAAACCAATTTTTTTTTGCTAATGGCAACTAATTGCAATTAGATTTACCATTAGAATAAAAATTTCAATTATCTAATGGGAATTAGTTAAACTAATTCAAATTGTTTAATGAATTAGAGAATATAAACCAATTGCATCAATTGCTAATTCTAATTGGAATTTAACATGTATGCTTAAGACTCATTCAACGTTTTATTACAATTGGTAAAACCATATTTAACTAAACAGTCACGAAGGCCATCAATAGACCCCGAGCAACGTCTTTTTATCACCTTGTTGTAAATATATTTTTATACTTTCATTGGTAAAAAATTACAACATTCTATCTTTAGTTTTCTTGCACAAGGATGCTCTTTGCACAGCATTTCCGTTAAATTTCGCATTGGCTTAGAAACTGCCAGAAGAGTAATCTTGGAAACCTGCGATATGATCTGGAAGCATTTATCTGGGTTTTATGTGAGCATTCCCAATGCAGACGAGTGGAAAAATATCGCTCATAAATTCGAAAACGATACAGGAGTTCCCAATTGTATTGGAGCACTGGACGGAAAGCACATACGCATTGTGTGCCCTAAAAACAGCGGTTCCTTACATTTCAACTATAAAAAATACTTCAGTGTCGTAAGTAAATTTATGCATGTATATGAACACTCTAAATCATTTAATGGTTTTGTTAGCAGTTTGCGATTGCAATTACTCATTTACAATGGTTGATGTCGGAGCTTTTGGTAGTCAAAGCGATGGTGGCGTTTTTAAAAACTCATCATTCGGCAAAAAGTTCTTCAACATTGAGTTAAATGTTCCACCACCCACAAATTTGCCTTCAACTGGAACACCTTTCCCATATTATTTGGTAGCAGATGCAGCATTTCCACTGATATCAAATTTTATGAAGCCTTTTGCAAGGAATATCACAACGGAAAAACAACGATATAATACATTTATATCTCGTGCACGTATACGTATTGAAATTGCTTTTGGTAATTAAACAAAAGCAATCATATTTTACTTTATACACATATGTATATAAATATTTATAAATGTACAGATACATATATAACAAACTTTTTAAATTTCTAGGTATTCTAACAGCGAAGTGGAGAATTTTTCATAAGCCCATCCATTTTATGCCACACAATGCTAAGGAGGTACAAAACAAATATTGGTAGTCAATTCTTTTAAAAATTCCCTATTTTAGGTTATACTAGGTGCCATTGTAAAAATTATGTATTTTACGCCTACAAATTGCTAATGAGGAATTTGAAAATGAATCAATAACAAATCTGACAAGCATCGATCGGAATAATTTACAAACTGCAAACGCTGCAACACAACAAGCATTGCAAAATAGAACACAACTATGTGATATCCTTAACATGATATAACAATCCATGATGCAATAATTAAAGGTGTTGTACGTTGGCAACTTCTCGCTCTAAAGCGGCCATCTTGAACGTCCTTAGAAACTGTGTTGCTCCTTTGCCAAATTTAAAAAAAAAAATCTTTAAATATCAGAAGTAAATAAAGTTCTTCATGTGAAACTTAGAGAAGGCATCATTGATTGTCTTGGCGTTTTGATTTCTTTCTATTCGTTGACAATTGACTCTTTGAATGCGAGAAATTGGGTAAGTTATTTTTGAAAAATTTAAATTTTTTGTAAAAAATATAATATTTTTTCATTTATTAGATCTATGAAATGCAGTGCTGAAAACAGGAGCAACAATTTCATTTGAACTTCTCGGCCTAGTGCACATGCAAGTAAGTTTAAATCAATAATTTGTAATGATATCGTCAGCGACCCTTTTCGTTCCCAGGTTTTTACAAATTTGTGGGCTTTCACGCGCAAGTGCAGCTCGATCTTTGCGGCTTACGTGTTTTTCTGCTCCGACATAGGGCAACGGTTTGATACATGAAAGTTGTGATTTTTTTTTCTTAATAAATCCACTTAACGCAGGTTTTGTAAAGCTACTCGATCTCTGAGGTTTGTTTGTTCTAACTGCTGCGTACAGCGACCAAACACAAACCGGCGCTAGTAAGTTCCAAATGAAGGTTCACTTTTGGATGAAAGTGTGCCCTATGTGTGCCGAGTCGGGGAACTTTATGCACATATAACATTTGTCGAATTTTTCGTATAGCAGACCCAACGTAAAAGAGGAAAGCCATCAAATCGTCTTATACATACATACATATTTAGTTGTTCATCATGGTCCAATTTTTTGCCACATATACATAAGAATGTATGTATGAGAATGGACAAATTAAAAAAAAAATTGTTTAATGCTTATACATACATACCTACATATGTGTTCATTACTAAAAATATCAAACTTTATAGAAAATTTATAATAATTCAAAGGATTTTTTGGGTACGCAGTTTTATAACCTATTCTTACATGAGTAAATATGGTTTTAATTCACTAAAAATTAAAGCTGTTTTTAAATTTTTTCAACAAAACATTTCTATTGTATATACGTTTTTCATGTTTTATGAATAAAGTATTAAAAATATAAATTTTGTTGTTTTATATATATTTTCTTCGATACATAAGCAAAAATAGACAACAGTTTATGGGGCCACATTATCCTGTTACACTAGCGAAAAAATTTTGAGGAACTCAATGGACGTGTATATACATATATGATTTAATGGACATTAAAATAATATCGACATCATAAGAAATGAAAAATTGCAATTTGCGCCGATTTCAACAGCAATTTAAATACAGTTGTGAACTTACATACTTATGTACATACGAGTACATACATATTTTATAAAATTTATATCGTTGTAATTAAAGCTTATGGTAAAATCTTTTCTAATGATTATTTTTACCCAAAACGAACTTCTTTTCTTCCCGTTTCTCTCATATTTCTTAAATACAACATTGAGCTAAGGGCGTTCAAATTGGCGCTGTCACAACGTACATCACCATTAATTATTGCATCATGATAACAATCTAGCACTGAACATAAATAAACACGCAATTATTATATTTACTTTTTTTCTTTAGTTTTTATTTTTGATTTTCTGTGACACCAACATAAGAATGTCCGCCTGGATGTCATCCACCTCTTCAGAAGACAGGCGGTCAAACTTAGATCGCAGCAATGTTAAAATCCGTCATCTGACGGATTACTGCCAACACCGTCATACCTCCGTTTCATCCTCTCTAGGACGTCTTCGAAGAGGTCGTCCATTTTTCGCCTCTTCGGCGTATTCCGCTGCGGCGTTTGCCCCTCTGCCTTGAAGTCGTCGTTGACGTTGGATGTAGTACTAAAATGAGAATTAAAAGCAAAATTAATAAAAGCATGATTTTACATGAGAAATTTGCACTCACCTTTCTGCACCAACGGAGTCGCCCAAAAACGACATCGCTTCTTTGAGCTTCCATGGCTTGCGAAAGCTGCTACCACTGCCAGAGGGAACAGAGTCATCGCTCGCCTCCTTTCTGTTGCGGTCACATAGGGACCGCCACCTTGTTTTACAGTTGTAGGCTGCAAAAGCAAAGAGATTTTTAATTAATTTACTTACATACATGCATGCAAAGCGCATAAAAGGTGGTAGCTAGTGCGTATATATTAATATTGTAATTTTTTTAATTATAAACATTAATAAAATAATAATAATAATAATAATAATTTACGTTTATTTTCCAGCTGTGAAGCTACTGCCTCCCAAGCCGCGCCTTTCGTCGCCTTTATCTTATAGCTTTTGTGCCTCTTTAAAAAGAGGCACTCATGCTCCCGCACAGCCTCGATCAATTTCCCGTTGCAAATCTGTAAAGAAATTATTTGTTAAATTTGTAAAAAACAATTAAATATTTATAACTTGCCTCCATATCCGCGCCAAATATCAAATGTTTTTTACAAATGAAGGCAAACGTCAATAGCACAAACGGCAAATCGAAACGTCACGCAAAACTCAAATTGGAAATTGAGTTAGCTTCTGACGCAGGCCGTTCAATTTGGGTTGCTCGCATACAAGTTGTATGAGCATGAGAAACTTTTGACAGTAAATAACCGGAGTGCGTGAATATTAGGTTAGGCTGTAAAGAATTATAATGCTAAGCTGGCTCCAAAGCAAGTCAGATGCATCGTTTTAAGGACAATTGGAAACTCAATGTATGAGCTAGGTGACCCCAGCGGGAAAAGAATTGGGGTATACCATGGGAAAGATATTTTTGTAGCGTAGTTTCCGTATAGTTGATGTTAATTGCTGTGATTATGTAGAGTTGTGATCATGAATGTAAGTGCACGACTACATGTAGCGGTCCTTAGGGTTAATGTTTTGGCTATTGCTTCTGTTATATGTTTATTTTTTTACTTGACTACGTATTTACAAAATCAGGGTATTTACATCCATTTATTTAGTCAGTCATCCAGGTGAATAACTATTTATATATTTCTGATTTAGTTAGGTGTCTGACTATTTTTCTACTTATTATATTACTTTGACCCATAATGACTCCTGGTATACTTACCAACACCCGTGATGTAGTGTAAGTAGATTCGCCAATGATATAGATTAAGAGTAGTTTGTAGATAGTGACCCAGTGATACCCGTACTAGAACTAGCGTGAAATCTGTTTAGGACGGTGAAGCCCGGCTCTAGGTCGTGGGTCGAAGCCACACGTTGGGCCATACGAAGGCAAACAGACAGGCTGCGTTATAACTTTTTTTACGCACACGCTCCATGTTGCAGGCAACATCGACGGGTGCGAGCCTGTTACGACAGCCTTACACTCGGTATGAATGCGTGTGTGAATCGAAGTATCTGCCGGATGTAAAGTAACCATAATTTGCATAAGCCTACCAGAGTAAACGCCAATGGTGGGAAACCTTGCTTACCCGGCGATACGATAAGGCACTGTTGAGCATATATGTGTACGTGTGGTACAAATTGAGCGAATGTCAATTTTGAACTTCGGCCAATTGGCGCCAAATAGATAGGAAATGGATAACTCCTTCGGCTTGACCAACGCTAAGAAGGCTGAAGAGGTCAGTACGTAGTACGAAATAACCTCTCCTAGTGTAATAGCAATTGGTAATAGACGCGTCCAACAACACACCCACATCAACATTTACACCTACCTGCAACAATTGCAGACCAACAGCAACATCTACACACCAACAGTACAGCAACATTAGAAGGAATTCGACAAACATCCTTCCCCATACAGACACAGGCAACAGATATTTGCAACAAAACCACACGTGCACACGTACTGAAGCACAACCATCAAAATTAACACAGAGGACAACAACACGGACAGAAGGTACATGGGCAGATCAGCTGGGATAACATTCCACATATTAAAATACAATTAGCAGTTTGCTTGCCATTTTTGATTTATTACCATATTAAATTTATTCTTTATACTAAGGAAAAGAGTTAGTTCTATTGTAGAAGTTTAGAGGAATAAAGAAAAATTGTAATTTTAATGAAAAATATGAAGTTCACATTATCTACTGGCTGAGGGAATAATGGTCACTATGGAGTGGTAAACCCCCAAATTCTGGTGTGGGTGTTACACTAGGGCGAAAGAGGGGACGTGAGGACGTTGACTAATGACGGGACCGTGACAAGACTGGTAGACGCGTAGACAGACGAACTATGTCAGGAAAGGGGGCGCTGCAAAGGTGGTCGAGGTCGACGCAGCGCTCAACGGCGCGTTTGCAAGACACGCAGAAGGGGGTGGGACGACTCCACCTGACGGGACAGGCTTTTCTATGTCACTTTCCTTTCTCCTTTTCTTTTTACATGTTTAGTCAGTAAATTTCTCCTCGTTTGGCTTTGCTACGATCCCCACTATCAGGCATGATTATTTTTGTCTATGTAGGGTGTGTAAGGAAGGTGAAACCGCCTTTCTCTACTTTCCCCCTGTACGTTGAAAAGGCATCACTTTCGCACCCTTTAGCTCCACTATAACGAAAAAATTAAAGATGCACTACTCTTATTTCTCCTGCTGTGGCAAAAAAAAGATATTTTAGAAAAATAAATTTCTACAACTATTAAATAAAAGCAAAACAAACCTTCAAAGGCATGGCAATCTAGATTATATTAGATAACCCGAAAAGAAAAAGCGTGAGGCGACTGAGGCTGTAGGCATCTCCACTCAGCGGGAACATCACAATTTCCACAAATTGTAGACCTGAAAAAGTTCTCCACGCGGTGGGGACCGTGATTGCTCACACTCGACCATAAGCGCAACCGTGTGATCACTTCAAAGGATTTGCAAAAGTCCATGAATATTCTCCAGACTTAGCCCCATGCGACTATTTCATATTTCTAAACCTAAAGAATTGGGTGGTAGGGTGTTTTTGTCAAATGAAGAGGCCATGACAAAAACAATCGCCTATTTTGAGAGTCTTGTGAAAATCTTTTATTTGTGTAAGCGAATCTGGCAGCGCTGGATTGAAAAATAAAGACGGAGGTCATGTGGCAACATCAGGATGAGGAGTCGTGGCGGTACCCCGAAAAAGACGATGTCGAATGGTGAACGAAAAACTTGGATAATATTTGTAATTAACTACAATCTTTTATTTAATTTTTTATTCTGTATGTAAATCTTTTCTTTTGTGAATAATTTGAGTTAATAACTTTTAATTAAATAATTTAAATAAACATTCTGACGGTTTAATATTTTTTTCATGAAAGTCCAAACTGTGACTTTCAGCTCTGAAGCGGGACGTAAATCGCGTTTAATATATCGTTAAATGAAATAAACGTGTGAATAAATTATACATTTAAGTGGGAAGCATAAAATGAATTGTGGAAGTTGCAAATACGCAACATAACCTAAGTTACACGGTATAAAACATACATGGGAGCCTCGAAAATTCGTGGCTAATTTTGAAGTTGAATTATGAATTCGAATTTCAACACTTAAACTTCTATTCCGGAACGAGCGATAGTGTGCGAGCGAAAAGAAGATGGATGTGATCAATGAACAGAGAAATAAGTAAAGTAGTGACAAGTGGTACCTTTGTTGTGGCAAGGCGAACAACGACCATACTAGCGATCAAGACGAGCATACATATGTACATATATGTAATCATATATTGGTATATGTATATCTCAAAAAAAAAAGCAAAACTGAATAAAGTGTTAGCAAACACGTAGAGCTATTGTTTCACATTTACAACGATAGTGCGATCGAAAGGACACGTAGATATGTTATGGGTTGACATCCATAATGTGTATGGCAAAACGAGCAACATACAAGTGATTTAAAGTGGTACCACTTACGAATAGCAAAGAGTAGCATAGATGCAACAAGTGTGAAGAATTTCACAATCCGAGATTTTGGTAGACAGTACCGAAGCAATACTGTTAACAAAGTGTGAGAGCAAGAGAAAATGTGACATTTGTGAATGAAGTAATTTCAAATGAGATTAAGAAGTCTAAATTTTTCTAATAAGAATTGGAAACGTATATAAATTTTTTTTTTTTTAGGCAACGAGTGTGAAGAATTTCACAATCGGAATATCTAAAGAAAACAAAAATAATAAAAATGTTAGTGAAGTTAACATCGTTGACAGTACAGCAATTAAAAGATTGTTTGCGTGAAAAGAATTTACGTACTTCCGGTACGAAAAGATAACTCATTCAACGTCTATCTGAGCTATTGGAATCAGATGAAATGGAAAAAGAATTGGGGTATACCATGGGAAAGATATTTTTGTAGCGTAGTTTCCGTATAGTTGATGTTAATTGCTGTGATTATGTAGAGTTGTGATCATGAATGTAAGTGCACGACTACATGTAGCGGTCCTTAGGGTTAATGTTTTGGCTATTGCTTCTGTTATATGTTTATTTTTTTACTTGACTACGTATATACAAAATCAGGGTATTTACATCCATTTATTTAGTCAGTCATCCAGGTGAATAACTATTTATATATTTCTGATTTAGTTAGGTGTCTGACTATTTTTCTACTTATTATATTACTTTGACCCATAATGACTCCTGGTATACTTACCAACACCCGTGATGTAGTGTAAGTAGATTCGCCAATGATATAGATTAAGAGTAGTTTGTAGATAGTGACCCAGTGATACCCGTACTAGAACTAGCGTGAAATCTGTTTAGGACGGTGAAGCCCGGCTCTAGGTCGTGGGTCGAAGCCACACGTTGGGCCATACGAAGGCAAACAGACAGGCTGCGTTATAACTTTTTTTACGCACACGCTCCATGTTGCAGGCAACATCGACGGGTGCGAGCCTGTTACGACAGCCTTACACTCGGTATGAATGCGTGTGTGAATCGAAGTATCTGCCGGATGTAAAGTAACCATAATTTGCATAAGCCTACCAGAGTAAACGCCAATGGTGGGAAACCTTGCTTACCCGGCGATACGATAAGGCACTGTTGAGCATATATGTGTACGTGTGGTACAAATTGAGCGAATGTCAATTTTGAACTTCGGCCAATTGGCGCCAAATAGATAGGAAATGGATAACTCCTTCGGCTTGACCAACGCTAAGAAGGCTGAAGAGGTCAGTACGTAGTACGAAATAACCTCTCCTAGTGTAATAGCAATTGGTAATAGACGCGTCCAACAACACACCCACATCAACATTTACACCTACCTGCAACAATTGCAGACCAACAGCAACATCTACACACCAACAGTACAGCAACATTAGAAGGAATTCGACAAACATCCTTCCCCATACAGACACAGGCAACAGATATTTGCAACAAAACCACACGTGCACACGTACTGAAGCACAACCATCAAAATTAACACAGAGGACAACAACACGGACAGAAGGTACATGGGCAGATCAGCTGGGATAACATTCCACATATTAAAATACAATTAGCAGTTTGCTTGCCATTTTTGATTTATTACCATATTAAATTTATTCTTTATACTAAGGAAAAGAGTTAGTTCTATTGTAGAAGTTTAGAGGAATAAAGAAAAATTGTAATTTTAATGAAAAATATGAAGTTCACATTATCTACTGGCTGAGGGAATAATGGTCACTATGGAGTGGTAAACCCCCAAATTCTGGTGTGGGTGTTACACTAGGGCGAAAGAGGGGACGTGAGGACGTTGACTAATGACGGGACCGTGACAAGACTGGTAGACGCGTAGACAGACGAACTATGTCAGGAAAGGGGGCGCTGCAAAGGTGGTCGAGGTCGACGCAGCGCTCAACGGCGCGTTTGCAAGACACGCAGAAGGGGGTGGGACGACTCCACCTGACGGGACAGGCTTTTCTATGTCACTTTCCTTTCTCCTTTTCTTTTTACATGTTTAGTCAGTAAATTTCTCCTCGTTTGGCTTTGCTACGATCCCCACTATCAGGCATGATTATTTTTGTCTATGTAGGGTGTGTAAGGAAGGTGAAACCGCCTTTCTCTACTTTCCCCCTGTACGTTGAAAAGGCATCACTTTCGCACCCTTTAGCTCCACTATAACGAAAAAATTAAAGATGCACTACTCTTATTTCTCCTGCTGTGGCAAAAAAAAGATATTTTAGAAAAATAAATTTCTACAACTATTAAATAAAAGCAAAACAAACCTTCAAAGGCATGGCAATCTAGATTATATTAGATAACCCGAAAAGAAAAAGCGTGAGGCGACTGAGGCTGTAGGCATCTCCACTCAGCGGGAACATCACAATTTCCACAAATTTTAGACCTGAAAAAGTTCTCCACGCGGTGGGGACCGTGATTGCTCACACTCGACCATAAGCGCAACCGTGTGATCACTTCAAAGGATTTGCAAAAGTCCATGAATATTCTCCAGACTTAGCCCCATGCGACTATTTCATATTTCTAAACCTAAAGAATTGGGTGGTAGGGTGTTTTTGTCAAATGAAGAGGCCATGACAAAAACAATCGCCTATTTTGAGAGTCTTGTGAAAATCTTTTATTTGTGTAAGCGAATCTGGCAGCGCTGGATTGAAAAATAAAGACGGAGGTCATGTGGCAACATCAGGATGAGGAGTCGTGGCGGTACCCCGAAAAAGACGATGTCGAATGGTGAACGAAAAACTTGGATAATATTTGTAATTAACTACAATCTTTTATTTAATTTTTTATTCTGTATGTAAATCTTTTCTTTTGTGAATAATTTGAGTTAATAACTTTTAATTAAATAATTTAAATAAACATTCTGACGGTTTAATATTTTTTTCATGAAAGTCCAAACTGTGACTTTCAGCTCTGAAGCGGGACGTAAATCGCGTTTAATATATCGTTAAATGAAATAAACGTGTGAATAAATTATACATTTAAGTGGGAAGCATGAAATGAATTGTGGAAGTTGCAAATACGCAACATAACCTAAGTTACACGGTATAAAACATACATGGGAGCCTCGAAAATTCGTGGCTAATTTTGAAGTTGAATTATGAATTCGAATTTCAACACTTAAACTTCTATTCCGGAACGAGCGATAGTGTGCGAGCGAAAAGAAGATGGATGTGATCAATGAACAGAGAAATAAGTAAAGTAGTGACAAGTGGTACCTTTGTTGTGGCAAGGCGAACAACGACCATACTAGCGATCAAGACGAGCATACATATGTACATATATGTAATCATATATTGGTATATGTATAATTTAAAAAAAAAAAGCAAAACTGAATAAAGTGTTAGCAAACACGTAGAGCTTTTGTTTCACATTTACAACGATAGTGCGATCGAAAGGACACGTAGATATGTTATGGGTTGACATCCATAATGTGTATGGCAAAACGAGCAACGTACAAGTGATTTAAAGTGGTACCACTTACGAATAGCAAAGAGTAGCATAGATGCAACAAGTGTGAAGAATTTCACAATCCGAGATTTTGGTAGACAGTACCGAAGCAATACTGTTAACAAAGTGTGAGAGCAAGAGAAAATGTGACATTTGTGAATGAAGTAATTTCAAATGAGATTAAGAAGTCTAAATTTTTCTAATAAGAATTGGAAACGTAAATAATATTTTTTTTAGGCAACGAGTGTGAAGAATTTCACAATCGGAATATCTAAAGAAAACAAAAATAATAAAAATGTTAGTGAAGTTAACATCGTTGACAGTACAGCAATTAAAAGATTGTTTGCGTGAAAAGAATTTACGTACTTCCGGTACGAAAAGATAACTCATTCAACGTCTATCTGAGCTATTGGAATCAGATGAAATGGAAATGTCGGTCGACTAAACTACCGTCGATGATATTGTAGAGGAGGCCCAGGTGTGTCGCTTCAACGTCAAATAAACGAATTAAAACAAATGTTATCTGGCGTAATGAGTTTTATATCTAATACGCAAAACGCGCAAAATACAATTGTGCAACAAACTGTGTCACCTATTGAAACTTGTAGTAGAGCACCAACGCATGGAATTTCAAGTACGTCTACAGTTCGTAACAAATATTCGGTAAAAGAAATCGCCGAAACAGTTCCAGAATTTGATCCTTCAAACGATGTTACAATAACTGCGAAAAAATTCGTTGATCGTGTTGATAGTGCGATGATAGCTTATGGGTGGAAGAGTAATGCTTACTCTTAGCAGTATATAGTCGAATGAAAGGTGTTGCGCGCTTGTAAGTAGATGGGTGCCAGTGTTTACGGTTTACTTGAGCTAAATTTTTCAAAAGCGATTATCGAAGAGTTTGGGAAAACTCTAGATAAGACGGACATTAATAAAATCATGATTAGTGCTACTCGTAAACAAGGTGAAAGAGTTATAGATTATTGGGCTATGGGAAAGCGTTACGGACTCAGTGAATCAGCTATTATCAAATATAAACGCGAAGGTTTAAAATATCGCGAACTGAATTAGAAACTATTGATGATTATTTGAAAAATGTGCCAACTAACTTTCAAAGAGCTAATGATGGTAAAGAAATCGAGGTGAAAACTAAATCTTCTGAAAGCTTAGACAAAATAAAGTACAAATCTGTGACTTGTTATAATTGTAATGGAAAAGAATATTATGCTAGTAGTTGTCCAAAACCACAAAAGAAGCAATGTTGTAAAGATTGTCAAAAAGTGCACGCGCGAAACGAACCAGTGAATTGTGGAAAGAACATGACAGTAAAGCAATGCAATTCAACGAAACTATTCGAAAAAGAAATAATAATTAACGATAAAACAGAATTAGCATATTTTGACAGTGGTAGTGATTACCACCTGATTCGCGCATCTTTAGCAAAGGCTATATATAGCAAGCAAATGTACCCGTGCGTAGTGCGAATCAAAGGTATTTGTGGTGGTGTTGAGGTCACCAAGAGTAAAATATATGCTATCGTAAAGACTGATGATGTGACAATGAAAATCTAATTATTTGTTGTGGAAAATTACTTTTTAAACACAGATGTGTTATTAGGACACGAGATTTATACTCATAACCAAATAGAAGTAGTTATTAAAAATGGTGAGTTTATTTTCAAAAACTTGATTACTGCTAATGTACTTGGTGCACAACAAAAAGAATCGAAAGACTTAAATAAACGAAATAATAGTACAATTCATTTAAAACTACAAAATAAAATGGTTGAAAAACAGTTAAAAAAACTTTTATACAAATATCAAGACGTGTTTGCTAAAAATCCATCAGAAATATGGAAAACTAATGTAATAGAAATGAAAATTAAAGTAGAAAGTTCAGAACCATTTTGTCAACAGCCGTACAGAGTTCAAGAACCGATAAAAGTGGCAGTGAGCAAAATGATTTAAGAACTACTTGCCAACGATATTGTCTGTAAATCACAGTCGACGTATGCTAGGTCGATAATAATGGTGAAGAAGAAAGATGGAAGCCATCATATGTGTGTAGATTATTGGCGGTTAAAGTCTGTAATTAATATGGCGAAAAAAATGCTGGCTTGGAAAATAAAATCGAGCAATCGTTGGGAAACTTTAAGAAAAAATGTGAATAGCGATCCTTAGGGCGTCGTGGCGCAGCAAAAATCTTAATTGCCCAACCGAATATAAATATAAAGCTAACTCGAATTCCAATTTTCATTTTGCATGACATTTCGATTTTACGTTTATATCACTGTGGAGGGGCTGATGCGCATTTTCTTCAATATAGCGAATGCTGAATTTTTTAATTTTAATTTGTGTTTAGGCCTCAAGTCTAAATATTTACAAATTATCCATTTGGAGTTTGCCACCCTAATGTAAAGTTTTATTCTTTGTACACATACATGCATGTGTAAAGTAGCTTTGTACACACACATGCATGTTTTTTTGTTTTTTGTTTTAGGAGGAGTAAGCATCGAAAGCCTTCACCCCGTCAGTGTGGGACTTTAACCTGCACTAAACCTCCTACTGTCACGTACCGTTCCCCTCCCGGTACTACCGTCAAGTATTTCGTCGGGAGGCAGTTTGAGCACTAAGCTCTAAGTCCGTTACCGTCTTGATGCAGTCCGTGGAAGTTGCATCTACTTGGCACCACCTCTGTTGGTCTAACTCGCCCACCCGTGTCGGGTCCGTCGTCCCCGCCCACTTATGTAATGTCCGCCTAATTGCGTTTATATGCCTGACATCTGACACTACATAAATGTTCTAAGATAGTTTTATTATCTATATAATTCGAAGTTGAACTTACTTGAGGATGTCGGAATGGACGGGAATCCGAGCAGCCAATTTCACAGGTTAGTTGATTTCCGCCTACTCAGCATTGCTGACACTATAAAGAGCGCTATAGTAAGCCGAGGCCGTCGGAACGGACTTGGTTCCGAGCGGCTTCTTGCCCGGCTATGAACTCTGCAGACAAAACGAGCCCGATGAACAAGTTCCCTTGCTGCGCAGACTCAGCGAGTAGCATGACCGAGGTGGTCCAGCAAACGAATACCAGGAGCCGCAATAAACTGGAGCTGAAGAGCGTTTGGTTCCAGCCTCATAATTTCCTCACTTTGACGCTTAAGATTACCTACTCAAACGTAGAGCTTGTATCTAGTCATATTTGTCGGAACGGACGAGGTTCCGAGCAGCATCTAGCGGAACTAAGCTTTGTGTGGGTGGTCCAACGAACGAGATCCAGATCCGCATCGTGTTTGCTGGAGGAAAGCGTTCGGTTCCAACCCGCGTTTTCTTCTCACTTTACCTTACCGTCCACAACCTGGCGAAACCGTTGGAACGAACTTGGTTCCAAGCGGCACCCATTATGTTGTATGCTGTGCAGCCGTAGATCCTGGTGGGCAATTTCTACGGCAGCATCGGTTCAGCAGGTAGAGGGACTCGGATGTAGTTTTGCTGGTCATTCGCAGAGCATGTCTTCAATCGTAGCTGTCGGAACGGACGAGGTTCCGCGCTATATCTAACGGGGCTAAACTTTTTTTGATGGTCCGGCGAACGATATCCAGATCCGTCCTGATTACACGGGAGGAGTGCGTTCGGTTCCAACCCGTGTTTTATTTACACTTTGACGATGTAAATTACTTAAAATCTCCCTAGCGATCGATTCTGTCGGAACGGACGTGGTTCCGAGCAAAATCGAATGATGCAGTACGCTGTGACAGTGGTAGAAATCTCACCGGCTTTTTCGGGACCACTCCGCGTACCTTAGCTTTTTGTGTATTTCTGCTATAGCGCCACTTATTGCTTCCCAATTTCGGATAGAGCTAAGCATTGTATCGATTATATTATCCGGACTAAGCGGATCTGCAGATAGAGTACTTATGTTAATCGTAACTGCTGAAAATCGTGGACAAGAAAATAAGACGTGCCTCGCATCTTCGTCTACATTGCACGTTGGGCAGAGGGCGGAATCGTCCAGCCCGAAGCGGTTAAGGTATTTTCTATAGCAGCCATGGCCAGTAAGGAATTGGGTAAGGTGAAAGTTGACTTCCCCGTGCTTTCGACTGACCCACTTCTGAATGTTGGGAATAAGGGTGTGTGTCCATCTTCCTTTTTCGGAGTTATCCCAGCGCTCCTGCCATTTTTCTAAGGATAACGCTTTTTCTTGGACAGCAATTACCTCTGCGTTGTCGAACTGCTTTCTCCGCTGATATAGTCTCTCTCTTTCCTCAGCCAGTATATCGAAGGGAGTCATACCCGCTACGACCATTGCCGCGTCATCCCAAGTTGTTTTATACGCGCACGTCACTCGTAGAGCGCATAGTCTATACACAGTTTCGTAAGGCTTCCGGTAGGCTTTTACTTTCAATGACTTAGCCCAGACTGGCGCTGCATACAGCAACGCAGCAATTACACATGCATGTGTAAAGTATTTGATTATAATTTTTATGATTGTTACGGTTTTTATGATGTAAAACAAGAAAAAACTAAATTTCCAAACTTGTTAATGAGTCCCTGTGCTATAGCGTTTTATATAAATTAAGATACTATTTAATGTTAAAATAAAAATTAATATATAACATAAGGTAAAGCAAGTCTTTAAAATTAATAAATTAATTGAACCAACGCTGAAACTCCTACCATGTATTGTTTTCATACGAATTTAGCAGCTGAGCCAATTGCGGTTGAGTTAGAAAAAAACTTTTGCTGTAAGCGTTTAAAAAATGTATTTCGCTTTTTTTCAATTTTGGTTTTTTTCACAGCCTACTTACATTAAAATGCTAATTTGGTTCTTGGCCTTGTTCAATAAAAAACTGCATTTCATCTTTCCTGCTCCTTCTTACACATGCAATTATTTTTGTAGTAAGAGAACTTAAATAATTTTTTTCGACAGTTCAAAATAATGTGTCAGTGTGAGGGTAGAATTACTCAAAATGTGTGAATGTGTGTGCAATTTTTTTTGTTATTTCAGGGAAAACTATGAAAAGTATACAAAAACATACATAAGTGTTTGTAAGTACATATTTGATATTTTTGAATTTGACCTGTTAGCCACGAGCGGTAAAAAAAAACTAGTGAAACCGTGGGTTTCGTTCACTTCAAAAGTGATTAAATATCTGGTGAAGTTCGTTAAGGCACTGGGAAGAATTTCTCTACTTTCCCCCTGTACGTTGAAAAGGCATCACTTTCGCACCCTTTAGCTCCGCTATAACGAAAAAATTAAAGATGCACTACTATTATTTCTCCTGCTGTGCCAAAAAAAAAGATATTTTAGAAAAATATATTTCTACAACTATTAAATAAAAGCGAAACAAACCATACATAGCATGGCAATCTACAAACATAAAGCATTTGCATGCATTATCATAAAACTTGACTTAAATAAAATTATAAGAAAAAATTCAATAATTTTTTTTGTAATGCTAGTTTTGTGGTTTACTGAGTTTCGTTGTGGTCGTATCAGCACATTTTATGCCAAAGTTGAGGTCGCACAAAAGAGCTCGTTACACCAAAAATCGTCGATAAAATTCATGGAATTATATTAGATAACCCGAAAAAGAAAGTGCGCGAGGCGACTGAGGCTGTAGGCATCTCCACTCAGTGGGACCTGAAAAAGTTCTCCACGCGGTGGGGACCGTGATTGCTCACACTCGACCATAAGCGCAACCGTGTGATCACTTCAAAGGATTTGCAAAAGTCCATGAATATTCTCCAGACTTAGCCCCATGCGACTATTTCATATTTCTAAACCTGAAGAATTGGGTGGTAGGGTGTTTCTGTCAAATGAAGAGGCCATGACAAAAACAATCGCCTATTTTGAGAGTCTTGTGAAAATCTTTTATTTGTGTAAGCGAATCTGGCAGCGCTGGATTGAAAAATAAAGACGGAGGTCATGTGGCAACATCAGGGTGAGGAGTCGTGGAGGTACCCCGAAAAAGACGATGTCGAATGGTGAACGAAAAACTAGGATAATATTTGTAATTAACTACAATATTTTATATTTTTCTTTCTTTCTGTAAATCTTTTCTTTTGTGAATAATTTGAGTTAATAACTTTTAATTAAATAATTTAAATAAACATTCTGACGGTTTAATATTTATTTCATGAATGTTCGAACTGTGACTTTAAGCTCTGAAGCGGGACGTAAATCGCGTTTAATATATCGTTAAATGAAATAAACGTGTGAATAAATTATACATTTAAGTGGGAAGCATAAAATGAATTGTGGAAGTTGCAAATACGCAACATAACCTAAGTTACACGGTATAAAACATACATGGGAGCCTCGAAAATTCGTGGCTAATTTTGAAGTTGAATTATGAATTCGAATTTCAACACTTAAACTTCTATTCCGGAACGAGCGATAGTGTGCGAGCGAAAAGAAGATGGATGTGATCAATGAACAGAGAAATAAGTAAAGTAGTGACAAGTGGTACCTTTGTTGTGGCAAGGCGAACAACGACCATACTAGCGATCAAGACGAGCATACATATGTACATATATGTAATCATATAATGGTATATGTATATCTCAAAAAAAAAAGCAAAACTGAATAAAGTGTTAGCAAACACGTAGAGCTATTGTTTCACATTTACAACGATAGTGCGATCGAAAGGACACGTAGATATGTTATGGGTTGACATCCATAATGTGTATGGCAAAACGAGCAACGTACAAGTGATTTAAAGTGGTACCACTTACGAATAGCAAAGAGTAGCATAGATGCAACAAGTGTGAAGAATTTCACAATCCGAGATTTTGGTAGACAGTACCGAAGCAATACTGTTAACAAAGTGTGAGAGCAAGAGAAAATGTGACATTTGTGAATGAAGTAATTTCAAATGAGATTAAGAAGTCTAAATTTTTCTAATAAGAATTGGAAACGTAAATAATATTTTTTTTAGGCAACGAGTGTGAAGAATTTCACAATCGGAATATCTAAAGAAAACAAAAATAATAAAAATGTTAGTGAAGTTAACATCGTTGACAGTACAGCAATTAAAAGATTGTTTGCGTGAAAAGAATTTACGTACTTCCGGTACGAAAAGATAACTCATTCAACGTCTATCTGAGCTATTGGAATCAGATGAAATGGAAATGTCGGTCGACTAAACTACCGTCGATGATATTGTAGAGGAGGCCCAGGTGTGTCGCTTCAAAGTCAAATAAACGAATTAAAACAAATGTTATCTGGCGTAATGAGTTTTATATCTAATACGCAAAACGCGCAAAATACAATTGTGCAACAAACTGTGTCACCTATTGAAACTTGTAGTAGAGCACCAACGCATGGAATTTCAAGTACGTCTACAGTTCGTAACAAATATTCGGTAAAAGAAATCGCCGAAACAGTTCCAGAATTTGATCCTTCAAACGATGTTACAATAACTGCGAAAAAATTCGTTGATCGTGTTGATAGTGCGATGATAGCTTATGGGTGGAAGAGTAATGCTTACTCTTAGCAGTATATAGTCGAATGAAAGGTGTTGCGCGCTTGTAAGTAGATGGGTGCCAGTGTTTACGGTTTACTTGGGCTAAATTTTTCAAAAGCGATTATCGAAGAGTTTGGGAAAACTCTAGATAAGACGGACATTAATAAAATCATGATTAGTGCTACTCGTAAACAAGGTGAAAGAGTTATAGATTATTGGGCTATGGGAAAGCGTTACGGACTCAGTGAATCAGCTGTTATCAAATATAAACGCGAAGGTTTAAAATATCGCGAACTGCAATTAGAAACTATTGATGATTATGTGAAAAATGTGCCAACTAACTTTCGAAGAGCTAATGATGGTAAAGAAATCGAGGTGAAAACTAAATATTCTGAAAGCTTAAACAAAATAAAGGAGAAATCTGTGACTTGTTATAATTGTAATGAAAAAGGACACTATGCTAGTAGTTGTCCAAAACCGCAAAAGAAGCAACGTTGTAAAGATTGTCAAAGAGTGCACGCGCGTAACGAACCAGTGTATTGTGGAAAGAACTTGACAGTAAAGCAATGCAATTCAACGAAACTATTCGAAAAAGAAATAATAATTGTCGATAAAACAGTATTTGCATATTTTGACAGTGGTAGTGATTGCCACCTGTTTCGCGCATCTTTAGCAAAGGCTATAGCAAGCGAAATGTACCCGTGCGTAGTGCGAATCAAAGGTATTTGTGGTGGTGTTGAGGTCACCAAGAGTAAAATATATGCTATCGTAAAGACTGATTATGTGACAATGAAAATCGAATTATTTGTTGTGGAAAATTACTTTTTAAACACAGATGTGTTATTAGGACACGAGATTTTTACTCATAACCAAATAGAAGGAATTATTAAAAATGGTGAGTTTATTTTCAAAAGTTTGATTACTGCTAATGTACTTGGTGTACAACATAAAGAATCGAAAGACTTAAATAAACAAAATAATAGTACAATTCATTTAAAACTACAAAATAAAATGGTTGAAAAACAGTTAAAAAACTTTTATACAAATATCAAGACGTGTTTGCTAAAAATCCATCAGAAATATGGAAAACTAATGTAATAGAAATTAAAATTAAAGAAGAAAGTTCAGCACCAATTTGTCAACGGCCGTACAGTGTTCCAGAACCGAAAAAAGTGGCAGTGAGCAAAATGATTTAAGAACTACTTGCCGACGATATTATCTGTAAATCACAGTCGACGTATGCTAGGTCGATAATAATGGTGAAGAAGAAAGATGGAAGCGATCATATGTCTGTAGACTATTGGCGGTTAAAGTCTGTAATTAATATGGTGAAAAAAATGCTGGCTTGGAAAATAAAATCGAGCAATCGTTGGGAAACTTTAAGAAAAAATGTGAATAGCGATCCTTAGGGCGTCGTGGCGCAGCAAAAAACTTAACTGCCCAACCTAATATAAATATTACTGTAAAAAATTTCTCAAGCCCATACAACTTGTATGGGAGCAACCGAAATTGAACGCCGTGCGCCAAAAGCTAACTCAAATTCCAATTTTCATTTTGCGTGACATTTCGATTTTACGTAAAAAAAGCAGTGGAAGTGTGGGTTTCGTTCACTTAAAAAGTGATTAAATATCTGGTAAAGTTCGTTAAGGCACTGGGAAGAATTTCTCTACTTTCCCCCTGTACGTTGAAAAGGAATCACTTTCGCACACTTTAGCTCCGCTATAACGAAAAAATTAAAGATGCACTACTATTATTTCTCCTGCTGTGCCAAAAAAAAGATATTTTAGAAAAATATATTTCTACAACTATTAAATAAAAGCAAAACAAACCATACATAGCATGGCAATCTACAAACATAAAGCATTTGCATGCATAATCATAAAACTTGATTTAAATAAAATTATAAGAAAAAATTCAATAATTTTTCTTTGTAATGCCAGTTTTGTGGTTTACTGAGTTTTGTTGTGGTCGTATCAGCACATTTTATGCCAAAGTTGAGGTCGCCCAAAAGAGCTCGTTACACCAAAAATCGTCGATAAAATTCATGGAATTATATTAGATAACCCGAAAAAGAAAGTGCGTGAGGCGACTGAGGCTGTAGGCATCTCCACTTAGCGGGAACATCACAATTTCCACAAATTTTAGACCTGAAAAAGTTCTCCACGCGGTGGGGACCGCGATTGCTCACACCCCACCATAAGCGCAACCGTGTGATCACTTCAAAGGATTTGCAAAAGTCCATGAAAATTCTCCAGACTTAGCCCCATGCGACTATTTCATATTTCTAAACCTGAAGAATTGGGTGGTAGGGTGTTTCTGTCAAATGAAGAGGCCATGACAAAAGCAATCGCCTATTTTGAGAGTCTTGTGAAAATATTTTATTTGTGTAAGCGAATCTGGCAGCGCTGGATTGAAAAATAAAGACGGAGGTCATGTGGCAACATCAGGATGAGGAGTCGTGGCGGTACCCCGAAAAAGACGATGTCGAATGGTGAACGAAAAACTTGGATAATATTTGTAATTAACTACAATCTTTTATTTAATTTTTTATTCTGTAGGTAAATCTTTTCTTTTGTGAATAATTTGAGTTAATAACTTTTAATTAAATAATTTAAATAAACATTCTGACGGTTTAATATTTATTTCATGAATGTTCGAACTGTGACTTTAAGCTCTGAAGCGGGACGTAAATCGCGTTTAATATGTCGTTAAATGAAATAAACGTGTGAATAAATTATACATTTAAGTGGGAAGCATAAAATGAATTGTGGAAGTTGCAAATACGCAACATAACCTAAGCTACACGGTATAAAACATACATGGGAGCCTCGAAAATTCGTGGCTAATTTTGAAGTTGAATTATGAATTCGAATTTCAACACTTAAACTTCTATTCCGGAACGAGCGATAGTGTGCGAGCGAAAAGAAGATGGATGTGATCAATGAACAGAGAAATAAGTAAAGTAGTGACAAGTGGTACCTTTGTTGTGGCAAGGCGAACAACGACCATACTAGCGATCAAGACGAGCATACATATGTACATATATGTAATCATATATTGGTATATGTATATCTCAAAAAAAAAAGCAAAACTGAATAAAGTGTTGGCAAACACGTAGAGCTATTGTTTCACATTTACAACGATAGTGCGATCGAAAGGACACGTAGATATGTTATGGGTTGACATCCATAATGTGTATGGCAAAACGAGCAACGTACAAGTGATTTAAAGTGGTACCACTTACGAATAGCAAAGAGTAGCATAGATGCAACAAGTGTGAAGAATTTCACAATCCGAGATTTTGGTAGACAGTACCGAAGCAATACTGTTAACAAAGTGTGAGAGCAAGAGAAAATGTGACATTTGTGAATGAAGTAATTTCAAATGAGATTAAGAAGTCTAAATTTTTCTAATAAGAATTGGAAACGTAAATAATATTTTTTTTAGGCAACGAGTGTGAAGAATTTCACAATCGGAATATCTAAAGAAAACAAAAATAATAAAAATGTTAGTGAAGTTAACATCGTTGACAGTACAGCAATTAAAAGATTGTTTGCGTGAAAAGAATTTACGTACTTCCGGTACGAAAAGATAACTCATTCAACGTCTATCTGAGCTATTGGAATCAGATGAAATGGAAATGTCGGTCGACTAAACTACCGTCGATGATATTGTAGAGGAGGCCCAGGTGTGTCGCTTCAAAGTCAAATAAACGAATTAAAACAAATGTTATCTGGCGTAATGAGTTTTATATCTAATACGCAAAACGCGCAAAATACAATTGTGCAACAAACTGTGTCACCTATTGAAACTTGTAGTAGAGCACCAACGCATGGAATTTCAAGTACGTCTACAGTTCGTAATAAATATTCGGTAAAAGAAATCGCCGAAACAGTTCCAGAATTTGATCCTACAAACGATGTTACAATAACTGCGAAAAAATTCGTTGATCGTGTTGATAGTGCGATGATAGCTTATGGGTGGAAGAGTAATGCTTACTCTTAGCAGTATATAGTCGAATGAAAGGTGTTGCGCGCTTGTAAGTAGATGGGTGCCAGTCTTTACGGTTTACTTGGGCTAAATTTTTCAAAAGCGATTATCGAAGAGTTTGGGAAAACTCTAGATAAGACGGACATTAATAAAATCATGATTAGTGCTACTCGTAAACAAGGTGAAAGAGTTATAGATTATTGGGCTATGGGAAAGCGTTACGGACTCAGTGAATCAGCTATTATCAAATATAAACGCGAAGGTTTAAAATATCGCGAACTGCAATTAGAAACTATTGATGATTATGTGAAAAATGTGCCAACTAACTTTCGAAGAGCTAATGATGGTAAAGAAATCGAGGTGAAAACTAAATATTCTGAAAGCTTAAACAAAATAAAGGACAAATCTGTGACTTGTTATAATTGTAATGAAAAAGGACACTATGCTAGTAGTTGTCCAAAACCGCAAAAGAAGCAACGTTGTAAAGATTGTCAAAGAGTGCACGCGCGTAACGAACCAGTGTATTGAGGAAAGAACTTGACAGTAAAGCAATGCAATTCAACGAAACTATTCGAAAAAGAAATAATAATTGTCGATAAAACAGTATTTGCATATTTTGACAGTGGTAGTGATTGCCACCTGTTTCGCGCATCTTTAGCAAAGGCTATAGCAAGCGAAATGTACCCGTGCGTAGTGCGAATCAAAGGTATTTGTGGTGGTGTTGAGGTCACCAAGAGTAAAATATATGCTATCGTAAAGACTGATTATGTGACAATGAAAATCGAATTATTTGTTGTGGAAAATTACTTTTTAAACACAGATGTGTTATTAGGACACGAGATTTTTACTCATAACCAAATAGAAGGAATTATTAAAAATGGTAAGTTTATTTTCAAAAGTTTGATTACTGCTAATGTACTTGGTGTACAACATAAAGAATCGAAAGACTTAAATAAACAAAATAATAGTACAATTCATTTAAAACTACAAAATAAAATGGTTGAAAAACAGTTAAAAAACTTTTATACAAATATCAAGACGTGTTTGCTAAAAATCCATCAGAAATATGGAAAACTAATGTAATAGAAATGAAAATTAAAGAAGAAAGTTCAGCACCAATTTGTCAACGGCCGTACAGTGTTCCAGAACCGAAAAAAGTGGCAGTGAGCAAAATGATTTAAGAACTACTTGCCAACGATATTATCTGTAAATCACAGTCGACGTATGCTAGGTCGATAATAATGGTGAAGAAGAAAGATGGAAGCGATCATATGTCTGTAGACTATTGGCGGTTAAAGTCTGTAATTAATATGGTGAAAAAAATGCTGGCTTGGAAAATAAAATCGAGCAATCGTTGGGAAACTTTAAGAAAAAATGTGAATAGCGATCCTTAGGGCGTCGTGGCGCAGCAAAAAACTTAACTGCCCAACCTAATATAAATATTACTGTAAAAAATTTCTCAAGCTCATACAACTTGTATGGGAGCAACCGAAATTGAACGCCCTGCGCCAAAAGCTAACTCAAATTCCAATTTTCATTTTGCGTGACATTTCGATTTTACGTAAAAAAAAGCAGTGGAAGCGTGGGTTTCGTTCACTTAAAAAGTGATTAAATATCTGGTAAAGTTCGTTAAGGCACTGGGAAGAATTTCTCTACTTTCCCCCTGTACGTTGAAAAGGAATCACTTTCGCACACTTTAGCTCCGCTATAACGAAAAAATTAAAGATGCACTACTATTATTTCTCCTGCTGTGCCAAAAAAAAGATATTTTAGAAAAATATATTTCTACAACTATTAAATAAAAGCAAAACAAACCATACATAGCATGGCAATCTACAAACATAAAGCATTTGCATGCATAATCATAAAACTTGATTTAAATAAAATTATAAGAAAAAATTCAATAATTTTTCTTTGTAATGCCAGTTTTGTGGTTTACTGAGTTTTGTTGTGGTCGTATCAGCACATTTTATGCCAAAGTTGAGGTCGCCCAAAAGAGCTCGTTACACCAAAAATCGTCGATAAAATTCATGGAATTATATTAGATAACCCGAAAAAGAAAGTGCGTGAGGCGACTGAGGCTGTAGGCATCTCCACTTAGCGGGAACATCACAATTTCCACAAATTTTAGACCTGAAAAAGTTCTCCACGCGGTGGGGACCGCGATTGCTCACACCCCACCATAAGCGCAACCGTGTGATCACTTCAAAGGATTTGCAAAAGTCCATGAATATTCTCCAGACTTAGCCCCATGCGACTATTTCATATTTCTAAACCTGAAGAATTGGGTGGTAGGGTGTTTCTGTCAAATGAAGAGGCCATGACAAAAGCAATCGCCTATTTTGAGAGTCTTGTGAAAATATTTTATTTGTGTAAGCGAATCTGGCAGCGCTGGATTGAAAAATAAAGACGGAGGTCATGTGGCAACATCAGGATGAGGAGTCGTGGCGGTACCCCGAAAAAGACGATGTCGAATGGTGAACGAAAAACTTGGATAATATTTGTAATTAACTACAATCTTTTATTTAATTTTTTATTCTGTATGTAAATCTTTTCTTTTGTGAATAATTTGAGTTAATAACTTTTAATTAAATAATTTAAATAAACATCCTGACGGTTTAATATTTATTTCATGAATGTTCGAACTGTGACTTTAAGCTCTGAAGCGGGACGTAAATCGCGTTTAATATATCGTTAAATGAAATAAACGTGTGAATAAATTATACATTTAAGTGGGAAGCATAAAATGAATTGTGGAAGTTGCAAATACGCAACATAACCTAAGTTACACGGTATAAAACATACATGGGAGCCTCGAAAATTCGTGGCTAATTTTGAAGTTGAATTATGAATTCGAATTTCAACACTTAAACTTCTATTCCGGAACGAGCGATAGTGTGCGAGCGAAAAGAAGATGGATGTG
Source organism: Philophylla caesio (assembly GCA_963971545.1). Classification (NCBI taxonomy): domain Eukaryota; kingdom Metazoa; phylum Arthropoda; class Insecta; order Diptera; family Tephritidae; genus Philophylla; species Philophylla caesio. Next base: position 113,574,809 of record OZ020604.1, on the reverse strand, counting down.
ATCAATGAACAGAGAAATAAGTAAAGTAGTGACAAGTGGTACCTTTGTTGTGGCAAGGCGAACAACGACCATACTAGCGATCAAGACGAGCATACATATGTACATATATGTAATCATATATTGGTATATGTATATCTCAAAAAAAAAAGCAAAACTGAATAAAGTGTTAGCAAACACGTAGAGCTATTGTTTCACATTTACAACGATAGTGCGATCGAAAGGACACGTAGATATGTTATGGGTTGACATCCATAATGTGTATGGCAAAACGAGCAACGTACAAGTGATTTAAAGTGGTACCACTTACGAATAGCAAAGAGTAGCATAGATGCAACAAGTGTGAAGAATTTCACAATCCGAGATTTTGGTAGACAGTACCGAAGCAATACTGTTAACAAAGTGTGAGAGCAAGAGAAAATGTGACATTTGTGAATGAAGTAATTTCAAATGAGATTAAGAAGTCTAAATTTTTCTAATAAGAATTGGAAACGTAAATAATATTTTTTTTAGGCAACGAGTGTGAAGAATTTCACAATCGGAATATCTAAAGAAAACAAAAATAATAAAAATGTTAGTGAAGTTAACATCGTTGACAGTACAGCAATTAAAAGATTGTTTGCGTGAAAAGAATTTACGTACTTCCGGTACGAAAAGATAACTCATTCAACGTCTATCTGAGCTATTGGAATCAGATGAAATGGAAATGTCGGTCGACTAAACTACCGTCGATGATATTGTAGAGGAGGCCCAGGTGTGTCGCTTCAAAGTCAAATAAACGAATTAAAACAAATGTTATCTGGCGTAATGAGTTTTATATCTAATACGCAAAACGCGCAAAATACAATTGTGCAACAAACTGTGTCACCTATTGAAACTTGTAGTAGAGCACCAACGCATGGAATTTCAAGTACGTCTACAGTTCGTAATAAATATTCGGTAAAAGAAATCGCCGAAACAGTTCCAGAATTTGATCCTACAAACGATGTTACAATAACTGCGAAAAAATTCGTTGATCGTGTTGATAGTGCGATGATAGCTTATGGGTGGAAGAGTAATGCTTACTCTTAGCAGTATATAGTCGAATGAAAGGTGTTGCGCGCTTGTATGTAAGTAGATGGGTGCCAGTGTTTACGGTTTACTTGGGCTAAATTTTTCAAAAGCGATTATCGAAGAGTTTGGGAAAACTCTAGATAAGACGGACATTAATAAAATCATGATTAGTGCTACTCGTAAACAAGGTGAAAGAGTTATAGATTATTGGGCTATGGGAAAGCGTTACGGACTCAGTGAATCAGCTATTATCAAATATAAACGCGAAGGTTTAAAATATCGCGAACTGCAATTAGAAACTATTGATGATTATGTGAAAAATGTGCCAACTAACTTTCGAAGAGCTAATGATGGTAAAGAAATCGAGGTGAAAACTAAATATTCTGAAAGCTTAAACAAAATAAAGGACAAATCTGTGACTTGTTATAATTGTAATGAAAAAGGACACTATGCTAGTAGTTGTCCAAAACCGCAAAAGAAGCAACGTTGTAAAGATTGTCAAAGAGTGCACGCGCGTAACGAACCAGTGTATTGAGGAAAGAACTTGACAGTAAAGCAATGCAATTCAACGAAACTATTCGAAAAAGAAATAATAATTGTCGATAAAACAGTATTTGCATATTTTGACAGTGGTAGTGATTGCCACCTGTTTCGCGCATCTTTAGCAAAGGCTATAGCAAGCGAAATGTACCCGTGCGTAGTGCGAATCAAAGGTATTTGTGGTGGTGTTGAGGTCACCAAGAGTAAAATATATGCTATCGTAAAGACTGATTATGTGACAATGAAAATCGAATTATTTGTTGTGGAAAATTACTTTTTAAACACAGATGTGTTATTAGGACACGAGATTTTTACTCATAACCAAATAGAAGGAATTATTAAAAATGGTGAGTTTATTTTCAAAAGTTTGATTACTGCTAATGTTCTTGGTGTACAACATAAAGAATCGAAAGACTTAAATAAACAAAATAATAGTACAATTCATTTAAAACTACAAAATAAAATGGTTGAAAAACAGTTAAAAAACTTTTATACAAATATCAAGACGTGTTTGCTAAAAATCCATCAGAAATATGGAAAACTAATGTAATAGAAATTAAAATTAAAGAAGAAAGTTCAGCACCAATTTGTCAACGGCCGTACAGTGTTCCAGAACCGAAAAAAGTGGCAGTGAGCAAAATGATTTAAGAACTACTTGCCGACGATATTATCTGTAAATCACAGTCGACGTATGCTAGGTCGATAATAATGGTGAAGAAGAAAGATGGAAGCGATCATATGTCTGTAGACTATTGGCGGTTAAAGTCTGTAATTAGTATGGCGAAAAAAATGCTGGCTGGGAAAATAAAATCGAGCAATCGTTGGGAAACTTACAAAAAATGTGAATAGCGATCCTTAGGGCGTTGTGGCGCAGCAAAAATCTTAACTGCCCAACCTAGTATAAATATTACTGTCAAAAATTTCTCAAGCTCATACAACTTGTATGGGAGCAACCGAAATTGAACGCCATGCGCCAAAAGCTAACTCGAATTCCAATTTTCATTTTGCGTGACATTTCGATTTTACGTTTATCTCACTGTGGAGGGGCTGATGCGCATTTTCTTCAATATAGCGAATGCTGAATTTTATAATTTTAATTTGCAAAAAATATATCAAACATTTTTGAATGAAAACTTTTTGCAAATTTTTACATTGTTTGAAACTTGATTATAATTTTTATGATTGTTATGGTTTTTATGATCTAAAACAAGAAAAAGCTAAATTTCCAAACTTGGTAATGAGTCCCTGTTGCTATAGCAATTGTTTTTGTAGTAAAAGAACTTAAATAAATTTTTTCTACAGTTCAAAATAATGTGTCAGTGTGAGGGTAAAATTACTCAAAATGTGTAAATGCGTGTGTAGTTTTTTTTATTTCAGGGGAAACTATAAAAAGTATACAAACACATACATATGTAAGTGTTTGTATGTATTTGATATTTTTGAATTTGACCTGTTAGCCACGAGCGGTAAAAAAAAAACTAGTGAAAGCGTGGGTTTCGTTCACTTCAAAAGTGATTAAATATCTGGTGAAGTTCGTTAAGGCACTGGGAAGAATTTCTCTACTTTCCCCATGTACGTTGAAAAGGCATCACTTTCGCACCCTTTAGCTCCGCTATAACGAAAAAATTAAAGATGTACTACTCCTATTTCTCCTGCTCTGGCAAAAAAAAGATATTTTAGAAAAGTATATTTCTACAACTATTAAATAAAAGCAAAACGAACCATAAATGGCATGACAATCTACAAACATAAATCATTTGCATGCATAATCATAAAACTTGATTTAAATAAAATTATAAGAAAAAATTCAATAATTTTTCTTTGTAATGCCAGTTTTGTGGTTTACTGAGTTTCGTTGTGGTCGTATCAGCACATTTTATGCCAAAGTTGAGGTCGCCCAAAAGAGCTCGTTGCACCAAAAATCGTCGATAAAATTCATGGAATTATATTAGATAACCCGAAAAAGAAAGTGCGTGAGGCGACTGAGGCTGTAGGCATCTCCACTTAGCGGGAACATCACAATATCCACAAATTTTAGACCTGAAAAAGTTCTCCACGCGGTGGGGACCGCGATTGCTCACACCCCACCATAAGCGCAACCGTGTGATCACTTCAAAGGATTTGCAAAAGTCCATGAATATTCTCCAGACTTAGCCCCATGCGACTATTTCATATTTCTAAACCTGAAGAATTGGGTGGTAGGGTGTTTCTGTCAAATAAAGAGGCCATAAAAAAAACAATCGCCTATTTTGAGAGTCTTGTGAAAATATTTAATTTGTGTAAGCGAATCTGGCAGCGCTGGATTGAAAAATAAAGACGGAGGTCATGTGGCAACATCAGGGTGAGGAGTCGTGGCGGTACCCCGAAAAAGACGATGTCGAATGGCGAACGAAAACCTTGGATAATATTTGTAATTAACTGCAATCTTTTATTTATTTTTTATTTCTGTAAATCTTTTCTTTTGTGAATAATTTGAGTTAGCGATCAAGACGAGCATACATATGTACATATATGTGATCATACATTGGTATATGTATATCTCAAAAAGAAAAGCAAAACTAAATAAAGTGTTAGCAAACACGTAGAGCTATTGTTTCACATTTACAACGATAGTGCGATCGAAAGGACACGTAGATATGTTATGTGTTGACATCCATAATGTGTATGGCAAAACGAGCAACGTACAAGTTGTGTTAAGTGGTACCACTTACGAATAGCAAAGAGTAGCATAGAATGTGAAGAATTTCACAATCCGAGATTTTGCTAGACAGTACCGAAGCAATAATGTGTGGTGGCCCTATGGTGTTTATGTTTATACTCCTTTTTATAAGGCAGGGAGAATTCTGCCAGTCAGTAGGCAGCTAATAAGTTGCCAGAAAGTTGAGAAAGAAATCAAGACAGCGATAGTTCTGTTTAATCTAATTCTGATTTATTTTACAAAACTTAAGTTGTGTATTTAATGTAGGTGACTACACCCTTACCCTTCGGAGGAAAAATTTATTTCGTTCGCGTAATGAAATTAATTTTTTTTTTTTTTTTTTTGTGTAGAGATATGGAAGTGTTTTACATGTGTATGGATATGATAATATTTTGCTTATTGCTATAATTTTGTTGTATTTAAACTATAATTTATGCTTAATAATTATTTTTGTGTTCTTAATGTATGTAGTTCTTTGTATTTTTTCAATATGTTATTATGTAGTTCTTTTTGTTTACCATTAATATCTAAAGTGGAGTTTACTCCTCTTTTGTTTACAATTTTATATGGGCCATGGTATGGGCTTTGATTTTTCTTTTTATTTTCTACTTTTACATAAACTAAATCTCCTATTTCAAAATTACTTATATTTGCATTATTGTCATATTTTGTTTTTCGTTTACTTTTTACAATATTTATAATATTTCTGGCATTTTTTATTGAGGTTTGGAGTCTCATTTTCAATTCATTGGCATAATTATCAATGTCGTAAATTTTGTTTTGTTTATTTATGTTGTCATTTGGTAGAGTTGGTAGTTTACCAAAAACTGATTCATACGGTGAATACAATGTGTCTACGTGAGGGGTGGTATTGTATGCGAAAGTGTAATATGAGATCCACTTGTCCCATTCATAGTCGTCGGCAAATGAAAGTAAATACTCGTTAAGCGTTCTGTGGTTTTTCTCAAGTGCGCCTATTGTTTGATGGTGATATGGAGTGGAAAATAGTTGTCTTGTGTTGAGTAAATTACATACGTTACTCATTAGTTCGTTTACAAATTCTGTCCCTCTGTCTGATTTTAATGTTTTAATGAAACCGTACTTTAGAATGAGTTGTTCAACTAAAGTGGTTGCTAGTGTTTTTGCGTCTTTACTTTCAATTGGGTGTGCTATTACAAATTTTGATAAGTCGCATTGCATTGTCAATATGTATCTGTAGCCATTAGATATGCGCAATGGGCCTACAGTGTCAATTGTTATGGTGTCAAAAGTTGTGGTTGGTGTGTCGGTCACTACAAGTGGTTCTTTTGTATGTCTAGCTACTTTGTTTTGTGTGCATTTTTTGCAGTTATTTATAAATTCTTTTACCATCTGTCTCATATTTTTCCAAATATATCTTTGTTTGAGTTTTAAAATAGTTTTTCGGATTCCTAAGTGACCTGCAATGTTAGAGCAGTGAAATTCATCTATCAATTTATATTTAAGTATCATACTTTCTACTTCTCTTGGAGCTCTATATATTTGTATTTTTATTGGCGCGCGTTTATTCATTTCTAATTCATTGTATTTTTTCTGGAATGCATTCATATCAATGTTTTTAAATATAAAATCTTTGTCACAAAGGGCTAGCTCCTTTATACGTGAACTTCTTAGTGAACCATGTAGTTTCTCCAACAATGAATCTAGAATCAAAGGGTCATCGCTACAGGTTACGTGCACTTCATTATCAATTATTTTAATTGTAGTACTACTTTCTTTTTCAATATAAAATTTCAATTTCTTCATTTTCTTTACGTCATTAAAAGATGTACATTCCCAAATATGAAGTTGATCAGGCTTCTTGAGAGCTATATTTTCTTTAATAATGCGTGTATCGGTATTTATATTCTTTTGCGCTAATTCTTTTTCTTCAATATTCCTTAATTTTGCGGCCTTGCTCCTTGTTATAACGTTAATGCTTTTAATATCTTCTTTTTCATTTTTACTTGTTGAAATCATTGCTTTAAGTACGTCACTGTCTATCTTGATGCATGATAATGCCTCTGCGTTGGTGTTTATCTTGCCTTGCTTGTATATAATTTCAAAGTCATATTCAGATATATCTATTCTAATTCTTGTCATTTTTGATGATGGGTTTCTGTGCGAAAATTGTGATACTAGTGGTCTGTGGTAAGTGACTACGATGAATTTTCTGCCATAGAGATATGTCCTAAAGTAATTAATTCCCCAATGGATTGCTAATAATTCTTTTTCTATAATTGGTTTGTTAATATCGTGTATTTGTAATGATTTACTTGCGTATGATATTGGTAAATCATGACCTATTTCTCCTTGTGATAAAATAGCTCCTAAAGCAAAGTCAGATGCGTCCGTTGTGAGAATAAAAGGTTTGTCAAAGTCTGGGTATTGTAATATCGGAGGGCTAATTAGCTTCTGTTTTAAATTATTTTATGATTTTTCACATTCTTCTGACCAAATAAAAGGTTTTCCTTTTTTCAATAATGAATTTAAACATTTTACGATTTGGGCAAAATTTGGTATAAAACGTCTATAATAATTACAAAATTCTATAAATCTTCTTGTTTCGTCTGGATTTGTTGGTTTTGGGTAATTGCGTACTACTTCGCATTTAGCTGGGTCGGTTTTGATTCCTTTGTCTGTTATTAAATGTCCTAAATAAATTACTTCTGAATTAAGGAATTGACATTTGCTTGCATTTAATTTAAGTTTGTAGTATTTGAGTCATTCAAAAACTTTTAAGAGGTTATTATTGTGGTGTTTTAATGAACATCCAAAAACAATAATGTCGTCTACGTAGAGCAATGCTTCTGATTTTAAATCGCTAAGTGCAATTGTTAACATTCTTTGAAAACTGTTTGAGGAAATTTTTAATCCAAATGGCAGACGTTTAAATTGATAGTGTCCGTCTTGTGTAGAAAAAGCTGTTAGTGGTCTTGAATCGTTTAGCAAAGGTATTTGTTGAAAAGAACTTGTCATGTCTAAAGTTGTGAAGTATTTAGCTCTTCCTAAAACGTCTAATACATCCTCTAATCTTGTTAACGGAAAATTAAAACGCCATTTCTTTTTGTTGTTTTCACTCTCCTTAGGTACTAGAAGTAGTGGAGAATTGTATGGACTGACAGAAGGTTCAATGATGTCGTTGTCAATCATTCCCTGCACCTGCGTTTGTATTTCTTCTTGTTGTGTTTGTGGTAGTCTGTAGTTTTTTATGTATACCGGTGAGTTGTCAGTTAAATTGAGTTTTTCCTTATAGAAATTATTTACTGTGAATGTGAAAAATTTCTGTTAATTCTGTTTCTGTATTTCTATCTAGGTTTTTCAAATTTAATTCTTTCATTAATCTATTAAAGCGGTCATTGTTGTATGTGTTTGTTTGGTTAGTTGTATTTAGTATATTGTAATTAGCTAACTTTTCCGTTAGAGGTTTTATTTCTTTAATATTGACTGTGTGACTATTAACGTTGATTAGTTTTACCCCTTGGCCGGTGCAATGGAATTTTCTAAAAATACACCTTCTTTTATTTATTGGTTAAAAATTACGCTATCTTCTTCTATATTCAATTTGATTGGTAGGACAATTTCTGTTCTGGGTGGTATTTCTATGCATTTGTTTATGGGTAACTTTGTATTTATTGGTAAAATATAATCTTTATTTTTAAGATTTATTATTATTGTGAATGTTTCATAATCAATTTTAAAAAGGTAATTTATTAAAAAGTCTCTACATAGGATTCCATCTGTTGCTATTGGGAAATCGTCATTTACAAGCTGAAAATCGATACCTGCTTTATCTTTTTCTATAAGAAAATTAAGCTTTGATGTCTCTAGAGAATAAATTTCTTTTTTTGTTATTCCTGTTAATTTACATTTTGTGTTGGTGTCAAAGTCAAATTCGTTGTAAAATGGGTTTTTGCAAATCGAAATATCTGCTCCAGTGTCTATTAAGAATGTCATTTGTTTATTAAATTCTAAATTGTGTATTGTTATGTAATTTGTTAAATTTTGCGTAATTACATAAATATTTTTTAAATTATTGTAATCCTCCGGGTCGCCTACGTTTCCCTGAGATTGGATAACGTTCATTTGGCGACTATTTCTGTCTTGGTAACTATTTTGCTGATTTCTGGGCAAAGCTCTTTGATTGCTCCTATTGTAGTTATTTGTCTGTCTTTCATTTGAATAATTTCTCTGATTATTGCTATAGTTTGTGGTAGCCCTTTGGTTTTTATTTATATGCTCCTCTTTATAAGGCAGGGAGAATTCTGCCAGTCAGTAGGCAGCTAACAAGTTGCCAGAAAGTTGAGAAATAAAACGTCAGTATTTCACTGTCAGAATTATTCTGATTTTATTTGGTAAAACTTACGTCTATTTATACTAAAATGTAACTGAAAATCATTTCCATAACTCCACCTCTTTTTCCAATGACTTTAGTTTTCCGCTTTCCAATAATAGCGTAACCAATTAAAAGAGTGCATGCTAAGCATTATGTGTCACTGAAATATTCTGCCGGCGCAGCGATAGCGTTGCGGCAGTGCAGCGGTCAATGTGCTAAGCTATGCATTTGTTTATACTGCTGTATTGCACAGTCAGCTATTGTATTTGTGTGTATATTTACTGTAGGTCACTACACCCTTACCCTTTAGAGGAAACATTTATTTCGCCCCCCCTGAGCGAGCAACTTATACGCTACCTTTCCATACCACTGGAATCGACTTCGCTGGCCCGTTCCTTGTAAAAATGTCAACACTTCGACGAGCCACAAAGGCTATCCATCTAGAAGTTTGCTCTGCTCTGACTTCCGAAGCATTTCTAGCAGCCTTTGCGAGATTCGTTGGACGCCGTGGACTCCCGCACAAGATCATGTCGGATAATGGGAAAAATTTCGTCGGAGCTCAACGTTCGCTATGCCGTGAATTCTCCGCCTTTCTGAAGGAAACCTCAACCGATATCGCTACCAAATACGCAACACATGGCTTGTCATGGCAATTTATTCCGCCGTATGCCCCCCATATGGGAGGACTATGGGAAGCAGCCCGTCAAAAGCTTTAAGTCCCATTTTATTAAGGTAGCAGGTAACCACAAGTACAGCTTCGAAGAGCTGACCACTTTGCTTGTCCGAATAGAGGCGATCCTCAACTCCAGACCACTCTCCCCAATGTCCCAAGATCCACAGGATCTTCTTGCATTAACTCCTGGACATTTTCTGCGTGGGGCTGCCCTACTTTCACCACCTGAGCCAAACGCGGAAAATATGTCTCTGGCTAACAAATGGCAGAAGCTCAAAGTTCTCCATCACCAATTTAGCCTTAGGTGGAAGGATGAATACTTAAAGGAGTTACACAAGCGATATAAATGGAAGAGGCCTCAGAAAACTGTGCAAGAAGGTGATTTGGTCGTCATCAAGGATGATCTACTTCCCCCCAACGAGTGGCGACTTGGACGTATAATCAAACTACATTTAGGAGTGGATGGCAAAGCCCGTGTCGTTGACATACGAACGCAAAACGGCACCATCACGAGAAGCATAGTCAAATTGTGTGTGTTACCCCCTACGTGATGCTCACTCGCTCTCTTTCTTCGTTCACCCCATTTTTGCTTATCCATAGCCCATTTCTCATTGAAAATATCACATAAAGACTGCTCATGTCTTCTTATGACTATTTTTCGCTAAAGTCCTTTTTATTTTTATTCGTTCACAGGTCTTCATCACGCCGTCTGGTATCGCACAAGTGCCGATTGTGCGGGCGACCCCATTCGCTGCGCCATTGTACGGCATTTCTCGCCATGCCACCCGAGGAACGGTACGAATGCGCCCAAATGCATAAGTACTGCATTAATTGCCTTGCAACCTCTCATGCCACGGGTGCCTGTGACTCACGAGCCAGTTGCCATCGCTGTACGCTGGGGCACCATACTTTACTGCATCGAACCAAGCTGCGGTCCAACAGTGGCGCGAAGACAGCGAAGAAGCGAGCGGAGGCACTGTAGAGCCGTTCAGCACGGCTACAAAAATAACGATTGCAGCAGCTAGTCCACGCGGCACGTAAAGCTATTGACACGTTGGAGAGAGCGATTCAGTTGGTACCCAAACAGGCGGGGCGCCATGTTGAAGACATGGAATTAATTCTCTTTTCGGAGTAACAGCTGGCTCATTCCAGCTAGGTTTCAAGGCTGGTGGCAACGCCCGTGAATACCTCGGTTTTTGAATCATCATTTTAAATTAAAATACCTTTTCTTTTTGACTGACATTTTTTGCCATCAGCGGCTTCAGTCAGTTGCTTTTGAATTGTAACTCAAAATTTGATAACTTAATAAATACGTTTTTGTAATTAATACCTTCAAAGTGAACGGCATCAGTTTTTCTCTCCTTGAGTGCACCCTGCACTGGCATATTCAGCTAACTCCCCAGCTGATCAAACAGTTAAAAAAACTTTTATACAAATATCAAGACGTGTTTGCAAAAAATCCATCAGAAATATGGAAAACTAATGTAATAGAAATGAAAATTAAAGTAGAAAGTTCAGAACCAATTTGTAAACGGCCGTACAGAGTTCCAGAACCGAATAAAGTGGCAGTGAGCAAAATGATTTAAGAACTACTTGCCAACGATACAGTCGACGTATGCTAGGTCGATAATAACGGTGAAGAAGAAAGATGAAAGCGATCATATGTGTGTAAATTATTGGCGGTTAAAGTCTGTAATTAATATGGCGAAAAAAATGCTGGCTGGGAAAATAAAATCGAGCAATCGTTGTGAAACTTACAGAAAAAATGTGAATAGCGATCCTTAGGGCGTTGTGGCGCAGCAAAAATCTTAACTGCCCAACCTAATATAAATATTACTGTCAAAAATTTCTCAAGCTCATAAAACTCGTCTGGGAGCAACCGAAATTAAACGCCGTGCGCCAAAAGCTAACTCGAATTCCAATTTTCATGTTGCGTGACATTTCGATTTTACGTTTATCTCACTGTGAAGGCTGGTGCGCATTTTCTTCAATATAGCGAATGCTGAGTTTTTTAATTTTAATTTGCAAAAAATATATCAAACATTTTTGAATGAAAACTTTTTGCAAATTTTTACATTGTTTGAAACTTGATTATAATTTGTATGATCGTTATGGTTTTTATGATGTAAAACAAGAAAAAACTAAATTCAAAACTTGTTAATGAGTCCCTGTGCTATAGCGTTTTATATAAATTAACCCTACGATTCATAACCGGGTACCCGTGTACCTTTTTTGAATTTAAAGTGCTGCTGTGCCTATAATTTTTGAGATATGGACATAAAACTCCGAATCATCAGAGATTTTGGCTAAACTAAGATTTAAATACTAAAAAATTCAAAATATTTTCAATATTTTCTTTAAAAAATGATATTAAATGTTTTACCCCCCTAAACACTCAACCGGGTCCCCGGGTACCCTAATGCAATTCCTATGTAAATGCCTGACATGTAAATGAAAAAACGTTTTTTTGTGTTGTTTTTATTGGAAATAAATGTCTTTTTTATTTATTTTATCATATTTTATATATATTATATTATAATTCATCCGAATCACTATCGTTTTTATTGTGGCAATTGTAGCATTTAGTAATTGTTATGGCGTGCTCATCGCATATCGGCGTGCTCATCGCATATCGGCGTGCTACATATGCTGCAATTTTTTCTAGTTTTTCTTCTGCGCTTATTTGGAAGAAGGTTGCACATGTAGCACACGCCCGTATGTGCTTTTCTGCCCCTTTGTCGTGCTGACGGAGATGTTGACGGACCTGCAGCACAAAGCACACGCTCCAACGGCCTTCCAATGATGCTTTCAATTGCATTTTTTGTTGAAAATTGGCGCACGCTTTGCACATTTGAAATTCTATTTTCTATAACAGGAATGCACAGGTCCACTATTCCCTTGTAGACAAATATCGGTCGTTGCGGCTCATTTTTCACCAACTTCACTGTTCAAATATTCAACACAGAATGACGAAGCAAATGAAATATTTCAATTTTACGACACAAATAAACATCTGCTATCTAATTTAAAATAATTAAGCAAGTAGGTACCGAAAATAAGCAAACTAAGCAAATAAACAACCCTCACATAAAACCAGTTTCTGCCTACTTGTGTCGCTTTAGGTACTTATATACGAACAGAAACCAGTTTTTTTTTCCAAATATCAAATTTGTACAGTTGAGAACGCAAAATATAATCAACAACAAAAATATTTCCAGGAAAATATTATTTTATTTCAATAAACGCAAAACAACCTACTTCGGGTACCCGGGTACCTGGTTATGAAATTAAAGGAGTTTTGCTGGTTATGAATCGTAGGGTTAAGATACTATTTAATGTTAAAATAAAAATATATATATAACATAAGGTAAAGTAAGTCTTTAAAATTAATAAATAAATTGAACCAACGCTGAAACTGCCACCTTGTATTGTTTTCATACGAATTTAGCAGCTGAGCCAATTGCGGTTGAGTTAGAAAAAAACTTTTGCCGTAAGCGTTTAAAAAATTTATTTCGCTTTTTTTTCAGTTTTCGTTTTTTTCACAGCCTACTTACATTAAAATGCTAATTTTGTTCTTGGCCTTGTAAAAAACTGCATTTCATCTTTCCTGCTCCTTCTTACACATGCAGTTGTTTTTGTAGTAAGTGAACTTAAATAAATTTTTTCGACAGTTCAAAATAATGTGTCAGTGTGAGGGTAGAATTACTCAAAATTACTCAAAATGTGTGAATGCGTGTGTAATTTTTTTTTATTTCAGGGGAAACTATGAAAAGTATACAAAAACATACATACATAAGTGTTTGTATGTATTTGATGTTTTTTAATTTGGCCTGTTAGCCACGAGCGGTAAAAAAAAAAACTAGTGAAAGCGTGGGTTTCGTTCACTTCAAAAGTGATTAAATATCTGGTGAAGTTCGTGTTTCTGTCAAATGAAGAGGCCATGACAAAAACAATCGTGTGAATAAACTATACATTTAAGTGCGAAGCATAAAATGAATTGTGAAAGTTGCAAATACGCAACATAACCTAATTTACACGGTATAAAACATACATGGGGACCTCGAAAATTCGTGGCTAGTTTTGCAGTTGAACGTTGAATTCGAATTTCAACCCTTAAACTTCTATTCCGGCACGAGCGATAGTGTGCGAGCGAAAAGAAGATGGATATGATCAATGAACAGCGAAATAAGTAAAGTAGTGACAAATGGTCCCTTTGTTGTGGCAAGGCGAACAACGACCATACTAACGATCAAGACGAGCATACATATGTACATATAAAATAAAGTGTTAGCAAACACGTAGAGCTATTGTTTCACATTTACAACGATAGTGCGATCGAAAGGACACGTAAATATGTTATGTGTTGACATCCATAATGTGTATGGCAAAACGAGCAACGTACAAGTGGTGTTAAGTGGTACCACTTACGAATAGCAAAGAGTTGCATAGATGCAACGAGTGTGAAGAATTTCACAATCCGAGATTTTGCTAGACAGTACCGAAGCAATAATGTTAACAAAGTGTGAGAGCAACAGAAAATGTGACATTTGTGAATGAAGTAATTTCACATGAGATTAAGAAGTCTAAATTTTTCCAATAAGAATTGGAAACGTAAATAATATTTTTTTTTAAGCAACGAGTGTGAAGAATTTCACAATCGGAATATCTAAAGAAAACAAAAATAATAAAATATATAAATAATAAAAATGTTTGTGAAGTTAACATCGTTGATAGTACAGCAATTTAAAGATTGTTTGCGTGAAAGGAATTTACGTACTTCCGGTACGAAAAGATAACTTATCCAACGTCTATCTGAGTTATTAGAATCAGATGAAATGGAAATGTCGGTCGACCAAAACACCGTCGATGATATTGTAGAGGAGGGCGCAAGTGTGTCGCTTCAAAGTCAAATAAACGAATTAAAACAAATGTTATCTGGCGTAATGAGTTTTATATATGTATAATACGCAAAACGCGCAAAATACAACTGTGCAACAAACTGCGTCACCTATTGAAACTCCTAGTAGAGCACCAACGCATGGAATTTCAAGTACGTCTACAGTTCGTAATAAATATTCGGTAAAAGAAATTGCCGAAAAAGTTATAGAATTTGATCTTACAAACGATGTTACAATAACTTCGAAAAAATTCGTTGATCGTGTTGATAGTGCGATGATAGCTTATGGGTGGAAGAGAAATGCTTACTCTTAGCAGTATATAGTCGAATGAAAGGTGTTGCACGCTTGTGGGTAGATGGGTGCCAGTGTTTATGGTTTACTTGGGCTGATTTTTCAAAAGCGATTATCGAAGAGTTTGGGAAAACTCTAGATGAGGCGGACATTAATAAAATAATGATCAGTGCTACTCGTAAACAAGGTGAAAGAGTTGTAGATTATTGGGCTATGGGAAAGCGTTACGGACTCAGTGAATCAGCTATTATCAAATATAAACGCGAAGGTTTAAAATATCGCGAACTGCAATTAGCAATTGCGATGATGAAATTTAAAACATCGAAAGAAATGCGAGAAACTATTGATGATTATTTGAAAAATGTGCCAACTAACTTTCGAAGAGCTAATGATGGTAAATAAATCGAGGTGAAAAATAAATCTTCTGAAAGCTTAGACAAAGTAAAGGACAAATCTGTGACTTGTTATAATTGCAATGAAAAGGGACATTATGCCAGTAGTTGTCCAAAACCGCAAAAGAAGCAACGTTGTAAAGATTGTCAAAAAGTGCACGCGCGAAACGAACCAGTGAATTGTGGAAAGAAATTGACAGTAAAGCAATGCAATTCAACGAAACTATTCGAAAAAGAAATAATAATTGTCGATAAAACAGTATTTGCATATTTTGACAGTGGTAGTGATTGCCACCTGATTCGCACACATTTAGCAAAGGCTATAGCAAGCGAAATGTACCCGTGCGTAGTGCGAATCAAAGGTATTTGTGGTGGTGTTGAGGTCACCAAGAGTAAAATATATGCTATCGTAAAGACTGATGATGTGACAATGAACATCGAATTATTTGTTGTGGAAAATGACTTTTTAAACACAGATGTGTTATTAGGACACGATATTTTTACTCATAACCAAATAGAAGTAATTATTAAAAATGGTGAGTTTATTTTCAAAAATTTTATTACTGCTAATGAACTTGTACAGCTACAGGTCAAAAGTATGGCAGCCATACAACGACTCATTGAAACAATACAAGAAAGCAGTAAGGAAAGCCAAGTCAGAATCCTGGCGGTCATTCTGCTCATCTGTAGAAACATGCAGGGAGTCCGCCAGACTGAGCAAAATTCTGTCAAAAGAGCACTAAAATCCAAGCTTTCTCAGGAATCAGGATGGAGTGTGGACAGATAATGGCAGGGATTCATTGGAAGCCCTTACTAACACCCACTTACCGGGGTGGACTCAAACCAATCTTTCGGAACCCTCCGAGGTGGAACTGGAAACTGTTATAGACAGAACTAAAATAAAGTTCGCAATAAACAATTTTTAACCCTACAAATCCCCCGGTCCAGATGGGATCTTACCGATAATGCTGCAAAAGCTTGGGAAACCCATGATCATATGGCTGGGTCAGGTCTTTAAAGCCAGCATTCGACTATCACATGTTCCACAAAGCTGGAAAAGAGTCAAAGTTGTTTTCATTCCGAAGACAGGTAGAACAACCCATGATGAAGCAAGAGACTTTAGGCCAATAAGTCTAACATCTTTTCTGCTTAAAGGACTAGAGAGATTACTGGACAACATATCAGATCCATCATACAAGGATCAAAGCTATCGACAGCCCAACATGCGTATATTAAGGGCATGTCAACAGAAACTGCTCTACACGAAGTGGTGGGCACCATAGAAAAATCAATCAACTTCAAAGAATTTACTCTAGCTGCCTTCCTAGATATAGAGGGGGCTTTTAACAATATAAAGGTCGAGTCAATCACTCAATCACCAGTGGTTCATCAACACTCTCCCGCTATGCGAACAGAGGCACCCCGCAAGGGGGGGTTCTGTCCCCATTACTTTGGGTGGTGGCTATGAACGATATTCTACTGAAGCTCAATTGCGATGGAGTAAAAGTAGTTGCATATGCAGACGATGTCGTAGTGGCAGTATCTGGTCCTTTTCCCTCCACGATAAGCGAAATTCTCGAGGCAGCTCTGCGGAGACTCCAAAAATGGGCCTCACAAAGCGGGCTGGGTATCAATGCCGACAAGACAGAACTAATGCTGTTCACTAAAAGAACTAAAATAGCAGGGTTTAAACTTCCTTCTCTTAACGGAACTCCTCCTACATCAGCTGCCAATTTAGCTCCAAATAAAAGAAACTGCGGCGAACTCTGCAATCAGACTCCAAGAGTCAGGATGCTGGAGGCCAAAGCAGTGCGGTCACAGCAGAGTTCTCGATCGGCTCTTGGGATCAAACGAACAATCAGATTATCTACCTCCTTCGCTGGACTTCAGGAAAAGCTTTCAGGTGGTATTTCCATCTAGGCGGGACTGGAGCAGGGGCAGACTGCCGGACGAGAACACCACTTCTCTCTACACGGACGGGTAAAAAATGAACTGCGGTGTGGGTGCTGGGGTGTTCTGAGAGAAGCTAGATGTGTCGCTCTCGTTCCGTCTACCTAACTTTGCCAGTATCTTTCAGGCAGAAGTGATGGGAATTGAGAGGGCCTGTCAGGTACTGAAAGATAGAAGCGAAGGGGTACGGAAAGCATACATCTTCTCAGATAGTCAAGCAGCTCTCTGGCACAGGAATCACCGAGAACCAATTCCAGAATAGTCTATGACTGCAAGTGTGCGTTAAGCTTAGCGGCTGAGTCGGTTGACATTTCTCTCGTTTGGGTTCCTGGCCATAGGAACATATACGGTAACGAGAGGGCAGACGGGCTGGCGCGAGTCGGCGCCTTTCTTGAGGAATCCGAGGCGGAAGCAATACGCTGCCCGCTGGGAGTCATCAAGAGAGAACTACATTTGAAGTTTGTGCGAACAGCATGATTGAGATTAGGTTAACGACGTGCAAAATTGCGAGAGAAATTTAGCCTACCTATGATCGACCAAAAACGGTAGACCTCCTTTATAGATCAAGGAAAGAAATATTCCGCCTAACAGCTACAATCACGGGCCATTGGCCGCATGGTGAGCAAGCGGCCAAGATTGGCCTTCCATTCAATAACCACTGCAGTAGCTGTAAACACGCAGACAGCAGAGAAACCATTTTTCACTATCTGTGTGAGTGCCCAGCTCTGGCACGCCTTCGACAAGAAACACTTGGGTATATTCCAAGAGGGCTAAGGGAGATCCTTAAGTGTAATATAACCTGTTTAAATAGCTTCATCCACAAATCAAATTAAAGACCCTTGTCACTAAAGGACTAGGCAACGCTTCAACCACCAACCAATGTACTTGGTGCACAACATAAAGAATCGAAAGACTTAAATAAACGAAATAATAGTACAATTCATTAGAAACTACAAAATAAAATGGTTGAAAAACAGTTACAAAAACTTGTATACAAATAACAAGACGTGTTTGCTAACCATCCATCAGAAATATGGAAAACTAATGTAATAGAAATTATTTGAATGAAAACTTTTTGCAAATTTTTATATTGTTTGAAACTTGATTATAATTTTTATGATTGTTATGGTTTTTATGATGTAAAACAAGAAAAACCTTAATTCCAAACTTGTTAATGAGTCCCTGTGCTATAGCGTTTTATATAAATTAAGATACTATTTAATGTTAAAATAAAAATTAATATATAACATAGAAAAATCAGTTAAGCTGGGTACATTGAAATATATACATATGTACATACTTACGTATGTTATTGTGTTTATGAAAGAAGAAGCTCTAATCCCTACAATGTCTCGCACCTTAAATTCATTTAGCGAGTTTTTAAATAAAGACCTCTTCTTTGGTGGGATTTTTTTTTGTGTTTAGAACAATAAGCACCCTAATAAGCACCTACATACATACATACATAGTATTATCAACGCAAAAATCTTTCTAAAAAAAATTAGCAATCCATTTTTTTACTTTTTTGTGAAGTGCTCATCACCAGGTCATAATTTATAGGCTTTATTTTGAGACGAATGAATGCCAACTGGTCTAAAATTGTGACTTTTGTCTCTATTAGAGACTGAGACTTCTTACTGCATTCGGGGGTAAGCCTCTAGTTTCAAAATAAAAACATAGAAGCAAGAAGGCCCATAGCCTCAAATTTTTTACTTCATATTATACCAAATTATTGAATTCCGGCATTAGAGACAGATGATGCCATGGATAAGTTGCAAAGATATACCCTTTGATAAATTATAGAAATAGGGCAGCACATCGACTAATTTTACATCCATTATAGACTAATCGACTATAATCGAAATCCAAATAATTTGCAGAAAAAGCGCAACAAATGAATTGTTGAAGAGTTTATATACTTAATCAAATGTCATAAGAGGACAGGAAAACCCTTAACGCTTAACTGAGAATAAATTCTATTAGCTCGCTCGATGTGTCCAATGTGGAATCGAGTAATTTGGTATAACATCAAGAGACAACACTACCCAATTTTAGACCAGTTGACATTCATTAGTCTCTAAATTGTGACCTTGTGATGAGCAGATCACAAAAAATTAAAATAAAAACAAAAGAAAAAAACGTGAAAGCGAGGAAAAGCAATAATTTCTAGCTCATTTTGATAATTGAGATTATACCAAGATACTGTATTCGGGCATTAGAGACTAGAGGTTTTATTTTGAAACTAATGAATGCCAACTGTTCTAAAATTGTGCCTTTTTTCTCTACTAGAGACTAATGCCCGAATTCAGTAACTTGGTATCATCTTAAGTCTCAAAATGAGCTAGAGATTATTGTTTTTCCTCGGTTTCGCGTTTTTTTTTTGTGAAGTGCTCATCACCAGGTCATAATTTAGATTCTTTATTTTGAGAGGAATGAATGCCAACTGGTCTAAAATTGTGACTTTTGTCTCTATTAGAGACTGAGACTTCTTACTGCATTCGGGGGTAAGCCTCTAGTCTCAAAATAAAAACATCGAAGCAAGAAAGCCCATAGCCTCAAATTTTTTACTTCAGATTATACCAAATTATTGAATTCCGGCATAGAGACAGAGACTGCTTACTGAATTTGGGCATTAAATAACATTTTGAAAACATTTCTTTCATAGAAATAATTGAAAACAGTTAAATGTAGATACATTGATGTAGCTGTTTAAGCCGCCGCCGCCGGCAATCAAACCAACCGGCCGTGCGTCCATTTGGAACAACCGTTCGGCTTTTCGGCCGTTCATCACAGCAGCCTGCCGCCGACAACGCTGAGTTAGTCTACAAACCGACCTTGGAAACCGCGCACGCGACTGCACAACCATCAATTTTGCAAAAAGCATATTTGTATGTATATCTTATAAGTAAATTGCACTTAAAATTAAATAAATAGTGTAAAAGAAAAATGTAAAGAACAGGAAGAATCTTTTAATTTTGAAGAGAGTGAGTGCGAAAGGCGACCAAAGTGGGTTAATTATTGGTCCTTCGCAGCCAACCTTAGCACAGCCCTATTGGGAAATATTAAATATATAAAACACTCGTTCGTTCGCAAAAAAAAAAAAGTATTGTGTAAAATAAAACATAAAAACCACAGAAATATTACAAAAAGGTACGAGTGATACAAAAACCAAAAAACGTGACAAAAAGAAAAGTTGTTGAACAAAACATAAAAAAAAGTGTTTTAGGCCAAAATATAAGTTTTACAAACAAAAACAAAAATCTGTGAACAAAAACTGAACAACAAAAAAAAAAAAGTGTGCAAGCGTGCTAAAAACAAAAACATCGTTCGTGCGCAACTCTGTGCACACAAAACATTAATTTCTCAAAAAAGTGTTATTTAGTGCTACAAAAGTGATACAAAAAAAAAAAAAAAAAATGTTATCAAAACATATTTTTTCAATCGCTTTGTTTGATAACGCATATTGAAACAACAAAATCAGCGGCAACAACGGCAACAGCTTTAAGTGGCACATAAGCAGCATTTGCAGCAACACAAATTCAAACGGTGCAACATCTGCAGCAGCAGCAGCTTAAAATTTCAAGTCAGCAACAACAGCAGTGTGAGCAGGCAACAGGATTGCGGTACAATGATAAAAAAGGAAAGTAAAAAGTTGTAAGTAGGCAAATTTTTAATTTTCATAAAAATTTAAAAATCTTTCATTTTTCTGAAGGTCACATTGTTTTAAAAAAAAACTGCATGCGAGAGCATATGTACATATATGTATCCACATGAAGCAAAGTACGCGCATATGCATATGTATATGTACATATATAAATTAAAACGCCTTAATTTTTCGAGCCAGAGCGGTAAATAAAAAGCGAATATTTTCTCACCGCGAAAACTATCATTTCGGTAATCTGCCGCTAAAAATAAAAATACAAAAGAAGGTTGGGGAAAATAATCCGTTCTCCCCAAAAAGCGGTATATACATATATATTCATTTACCGCCAATTTATACATACATATATAAATATATATACGCGCATATATGCATGGTACATAATTAAAAAATATTCCGTTGCAGTTTTATATGCCTACTGTCCCACTGTACATAATAAAATATCAGCAGATTACTTTTCCTACTTACCAATTTCTGCCGTTGTTCGCAAAGGACGTTGAACTTAGCCAAAGTGCCGAAAAAAAAACAAAAGGGCATTTTTGCATATGCCAATTACATATACGCACTTACGCACATATATTCACTCTTGCAAATTGCATTATCTGCTAATATTCGCTTAGCACCAAACACTTTGTAACGAAAAGAGTGGCTATAATTTTTCAAATAATTCAGCCACCACTCAGCCAACGCTCTTTCTCCGATCTTGGCTTCTCTTTTTTAACCACTTCGCTTTACTCGGCCGAACTCACCAAGCTAAGAGAGTTCAAACAAAGCGCGCTCACGACTCACCAAGTGCAGTATCCACAACTCACCTCAGCGTTGAGCGGCTTTTGCGTGTATACATTTGCACTCTCCCGCAGAGATACATACACTTCGACCTTTCAACATAAATAAATATTCACAGCTGAGACATTACTCTGGCTTCGTGTGCAATCTACATACACACATACGTACGTGTTTGCTTACGTACTTATGATGTTAGCATTTACATGCATGAGAACAACGTAATTGACACCGAAATTCCGAAAGATATTCTAATATTTAGATACATAGAAGCAAACCGTGGGTGGCCGCTATGGTCGAGTTGGTAGCGGTGCGTGCTATAACTCGATATGCCGGTGAGTTCGAGGTTCGAATCTCAGTCAGGGCAAGCAAAATCTTAATCGTAGAAAAAGTTTTTTCTAATAGCGGTCACCCCTCGGCAGGCAATGGCAAACCTGCGAGGGTATTTCTGCCATGAAAAAGCTTCTCATTAAATACATCTGCCGTTCGGAGTCGGCACATAACTGTAGGTCCCTCCATTTGTGATATAATATAAAGACGCACACCACAAATGGTAGGAGAAGCTCGGCCAGACACTGAGCTATATAGTGTAAGCGCCAAAAGTATATATATCCAAAAGTATATATATATTATAAAAGCAACCCGTTAGGGAATTCTTCTGAACCAAAAAGTGAAATTTAGCAATATCTTTCAGGTGTTCAATTTTGATATATACACATAATATACAATTTTCATACATACCTACGTATATTTCAACTACGTTTATAATATTTATATATACATATCTTTAAACAAACATACGTATATTTCCAATACGAATATAAAAGTGAAAGTGTTTGCGTTCTTTTTTGTGTTACATAAAATAAAAATCCCAATTCGTAGATTTTAGTTTGGCAGTCCGGTTTCCAAGCATCCAAGTTTTATACAGACAAAAAAAAAAGCAAACACCGCCACACAACCTTACTCATTTTCTGGTTCTCTGTGGCACTAAGTGCAACTTTTTCTGGTAATCAAGGGTTTTTTTTTCATAAACTCCCACGAAATATTATCGGTTACATATTGTCTTACAAAGAATTTTTTTCGGCTTATCTCTTGGACACAGTCCACCAATAATGTCAGACATTGAGACACGGTCAAAAACCGGTGCGCTAGAAGCCAGCGTGAAAACCAAAACTAAAATATTTGACCCCTCCGCGCAAAAGTTTATAGCGGAAAGTGACAGTCTCATGAGGTACTGTGCACGATCTCATGATAAAAGACAAATCAATAGATGATTGTTGGGCATGGCTTCAATCGGTTTATTATATGGTTTTTTCAAAAACAGATGATATCCTTCCGGATAATTTCAAGAATGCTGTTGAAGGCAAATACTATGCATGCCTTAAACAATATGAGGTGACCAAAGCAAGTATTTCTGATCAACTCACGTTGATACGAGCAATTGTTGAGCCGAGACCACCATCCCGCGTGGAACACCCCTCGGCGGAGGCAAACGTCTGTCTGCAAGTCCCACCTTGTGACACGGAGGCATTTTATGGTGGTTATGAAGAATGGCCTGATTTTCGTGTCATGTTCACAGCGGTATACATCAACCACCGGAAGCTCTCCCGTGCTCAGAAATTGTATCATCTTCGATACAAAACCCAAGGAAAAGCCGGCTCAATTGTAAAGCAATATCCACTCAGCGATGACAATTTCAAACTGGCCTGGAAAGCTTTACGGTCACGGTACGTAAACAAACGTATCCTGGTCGACAACCAGATCAAAATTCTAATGACTCTGCCCACTATCCAAACCGAAAATAGTGATCAACTTCAGAAGCTGCAAACCTCGATAAACAACTGTCTGTCGATTCTCCACTACCAAGATGTTAAGACGGACAGCTGGGATCCCATCTTGGTATACATATGCTCATCAAAGCTGCCCGAAAACACATTGTCACTTTGGGAACAATCTCTCTCTTCCCGAAGAGATTTACCTACATGGTCTCAAATGGATGACTTCCTTACTTCAAGATACGAAGAAGTCGAAAGATTGAATGGGCTTCATCCAAGCCAAAGTAAACCAAAACCTGTCACTCATCAAAATGCTTCGCAAAGCAGGCCCTTTAACAGGACCAACGCTTTCGTGCAAGAATCTACGAGCGAAGAAGCCTGTGCCTACTGCAACTCTCCTCATCTGATTAGAGCTGTGCAAAAACTTTCTTTCTAATTCTCACAGCACTAATGAATGCCCGAACAAGTGGTCGTGTACACATTGCCAACAACGGCATCACTCACGATTGCACGTCAATCCAAAGCCACAAGCTCGCCGCTCTAGTCCGAGAACCTTTGGTGCCTCTGCGCGGGACACTACTGCCACCTCGACATCTCCCGCTCGAAAAATGCAGTCAAGCTCCAACTCCAGCGAGCAACCGTGCTGTTCCAAACAGGCACACATACAATCATTGCATGCAGCCAATGACAGCAAAATTCTCCTTCCAACTGCCATGGTCGCAGTGGAATACGAAAGGGAATTGTTTCAACTTAGAGCCTTAATTGACCAAGGCTCACAAAGGACTTTCATTTCCTCAAAAGTTCAAAAACGGTTGAAACTTCCATTCGAACATTCCAGCTTCGAAATCTCTGGCATGGGTGGACACGTCGTCCAATACTCATCCAAACTTTGTCCCCCTACACTGGTTGCATCCAAAACCAGGCAAAGGATAAAGGTTCAGGCCATTGTGTTACCACAATTAACGAGGCATATGCCAAGATTCTCCATTAGCCATGAACACTGGCAGCAGTTCAAAATCCTTGAGCTCGCTGACCCCAATTGCCACATACCAGCACAAACTGATATGGTCATTGGCAGCGATATTCTTCCACACTACCTGCTGGAAAGTATACAAAAGATTTGCGATACCATACTTGTGCAAAAGACAATATTTGGCTGGATTCTTAGTGGTCAAATAACGGAAAAGGTTTTGTCATTCTCGACACAGGTAGAATAATGCTCGAACGCAGACCTCAGTTCCCAATTGAGAATTTTGGGAAGAAGAAGAAATTCCACAGCCTCCGCAAATTTCTCTGGAGGATCGGGCATGTGAGAATAGATATGCAACAACAACAACACGTGCTCCAAACGGTCGACACATTGTGCGACTTCCATTCAAGGAAGATTTCCCCAAGAAACTCTTTCTTGGCTATTCTCGGTCTGCTGCTCTCCAGCAATTATTAAGCATGGAGCGATCGCTGCAAAAGAAAGGGGACTTGAGCACACTGTATAACGATGTGTTGCAGGAATATCTCTACCTCGGTCACTTGGACTACACTAAGCCTAGTGAAATCGTATCCGACGCCAAGCATTTATCCTTCTACTTACCGCACCATGCAGTCTTCAAACCAAACAAGGTTACCACCAAAATTCGCGTGGCATTCAACGCCTCCAAAGCATCCGGATTAGGAAAGTCCCCGAATGACGTTCTGCAACATTGACGACGCCACCGAATCACTTACTCAAGTGATAAAGCGCTAAAGTCAGCTGGTTTCGTATTAAAGAAACTGACGGCCAATCATCCGGCCGTATCAGAGCAGTTTCCAAAGAAGGATCTTCTCGACTCCAACTTTTTAAAATTTGAGAGCGCTTCCACAACCAAAACTCTTGGTATTCGCTGGAATACCGCTTACAGACAAGTTTACCTACACCTTTCTGCCTATGTCAACAAAAAATGCCGTCACAAAACGACAAATTTTGTCGTCTGTCGCACGACTTTTTGACCCGGCAGGATGGCTGTCGCCAGTGATGATTCAGGCAAATATTCTGCTTTAAGAACTTTGGCTAGATGGCGTTGATTGGGATGAATGTGTAAAGCCCAGAGCTTTATCAAAATGGCAACAGTTCGCAGAAAATCTGCCAGCCATCTGCCAAATCGAAATCCCTCGATGGGTTAATTTCTCTCCAAAGCTAAATACTCAAATCCATGGGTTTTGTGACGCCTCGGAAGAAGCGTATTGCGCAGCGATCTACATCCGCGTACATACTCGCAACCAAATAAAATCCTCTCTTCTGGTTGCAAAAGGCAAAGTGGCACTAATCAAGACGGTAAGCTTGCCACGTCTAGAGCTCTGTGGCGCAGTCTTACGTGCAAAACTAGTCGCGGTAGTTCGAAAACAACTCGGCTTAAAAGTATGTAACACTTTCTTATAGTCTGATTCAGAGATTGTGCTAGCCTGGCTGGAAAAGCCACCGTGCACATGGAAAACCTATGTGTCCAACCGTAGCTCTCAAATTCGTGAGTACCTTCCGAACTGTACATGGCACCATGTTGCTAGTGCTGACAATCCAGCGGACCTCGGTAACCGCGGTTGCAAACCCCAAGACTTGGCGACTTTCTCGCTCTGGTGGCATGGGCCGAAATGGCTTTCTTGCAACCCGGACTCATGGCCAAAATCAAAAGCGCGCAGCGCATCTTCTCCAGAAAAGCGCAAGATAGAGGCCTATCACGCGCTCGAGGAAGAGGTCGATTTTACCGACCGATTTTCATCCTTCTCTCGCGCACTCCGCGTGACTGCGTACATGTTCCGCTTCGTGAACAATGTGCGGAACAAATGTAAGAAGTTAGCCACACTCACTTATCCCAATCTGTCGCATGATGAGTTCAAACAGACAAAAACGCGTCTTATCGAGGTAGCGCAGTTACGTCATTTTCCAAACGGAAAAAACGCGCTGCAGGATAAAAAACCCATTAGTAAAAAAAGCCCTCTTCTTGCTCTCAATCCTATAATGGACAAAGACGGTCTACTATGGGTTAATGGGAGATTGACGCATGCCACGTTGAGATACAATGAAAGACACCCAATCATTCGCCCAACAAAATCGAGGTTCTGCCAGCTCTATTTGGAGTTTCTACTTTCGCTGCTTCTTCACGCAGAAGATTGATGCTCCAGATGGTAAGGCAAGAGTACTACGAACCAAAGCTAAAACCTCTAATTAAACGATGCATTTTCCAATGCACAGTGTGCTCTCTTTATAATCAACGAACACACACACAAATAATGGCCGCTCTGCCCCTGAGCGTTGTAATTTCTCATTATCATTTTCTACCACCGGCGTAGATTTTGCAGGGCCATTCCAAATTAAACCGTTGGTATTAAGATCCACTACGATTCTCATAGGTTATGTAACAGTATTCGTATGTTTTGCCACAAAGGCAATTCACCTCGAGTTGTGCTCTGACCTCACAACCGAAGCTTTTCGAGCAGCGTTTGCTCGAGTGACAATGGAAAAACGTTCATTGGCGCTCAACGCGCAACTGAACGCGACTTCGTTTAATTCCTTAACGAATGTTCCACAGCCATTGTCCAAAAATATGCTCCTCAATGCATAAATTGGCAATATAAACCACCCGGAGCCCCACACATGGGAGACTTGTGGGAATCCATAGTAAAAAGCTTTAAAATCCACCTAAAGAAAATCGCTGCATCCCACAAGTTCACATTTGAAGAATTCACGACGATATTGGTGCGAATTTAAGCGGTTCTCAACTCGAGACCTTTATCCGCATTATCACAGGACCCGGCTGACTTTACAGCGCTTACTCCAGGTCACTTCATTCGAGGTGCACCGCTATTGGCCATTCCCGAGCCTAACGCTGAAGACGTAGAGAGAGTCTACTTAACCGCTGGGAGAAAGTCAAAGCGCTTCACCATCAATTCAGCCATAGATGGAAAGAGGAATATCTTAAGGATCTTCAAAAAAGATATAAGTGGAAAAAGCCAGACCACAATCCTCAACCAGGCGATCTCGTTGTGATAAAAGAAGATTCACTCCCGCCCACTGAGTGGAGACTGGGACGAATCGAAAAGGTTCGCCACGGGCCTGATAATCATGTAGGTGTCGTGGAGATCCGCAAGCAAACGGGGTTATCACGCGCCCTCTGGTAAAACTGTGCTTCATTCCACAACACCTTCTTCGCGCGAATCACAAAAATAAAACGAATAAAAAAAACATCCCTACATACCATTCCTATACTATATTCACCATAGTAAAGCGCTAAACTTCCCGGTTTAAAAGTCATTCCAAGTACTCCTCGTTTCCGTTTTCTCTTCTATTTTCAGATTGAAACCCTTAATGGCTAGCAGGAAAGCTCTCCCTCTGGCACCGACCGCAGAGACGGAAAATTGTCTGCAGTGCAGACTCTGCTATCGGTACCACGCGCTATGGACATGCTCCGCCTTCAAGGCAATGAAGCCTCCACAACGCTCGGCCGTGGCATGGGCGCAAGGCTATTGCATCAACTGCCTCGCGCTCACCAATACCACCGGTGAGTGCAACTCATCAGGCAGCTCCAAAATCTGCGGGCTTGCGCACCATACGCTGCTATACATGGCGTCGAAGCATACAGGACGTATACACGAACGGCCGCCAGCCCAGCGAGCAAAGCCGAAACCCGCCGCGCATAGAGGCTAAGCCAAGACCAGCCAAAAGGCCAAGCAGGGTGAACGCGTGCCTCCACCGAGGAAAACGATGAAGAAGACGGCGAAGAAAACGATCGCGCGCACTGCGGCCGGCCTGCAGACAAACCGATACCGGGGCCGCACCACTCAACGCGTGCTAGACAACACCTTCCGCGCCTTGAAAGATCTCCAGAGGGCGCTTACCAGCGTATCCATGCAGGGCGGGAGGATGGTTAAGCCGCCGCCGCAGGCAATTAATCCAACCGGCCGTGCGCCCATTTAGGACATCCGTTCGGCTTTTCGGAGTTGCCCGAGCGGGGCGAGCGGCGGCCGTTTCAAATAAATCGAAAAACGGTTTCATTTCACATCAGCCCACAAATTTCAAAATAAATAAATTGTTTGTTTATCAGAACTCATGTCACAATATAAACATTAAAAATGAAGAGGAAAGCAAAACAGTTTAAACAAAACAATTCAATAGACAAACGCCCACCACCAATAAAAGTACAATTTGTCAAGAAGCTGTAATTTTGCCGAAATTGAAAATGTTTCAAAGCTTAAAGAAGTAATTTCTTTCTTAGATGTTATTCAGCGTACTGTACATACATATATTAAAGTGCAGTGTGTCATTCAAAGCATTGAATTATCGGAAATAATTTCGAAGTGAATTTGGCGTGCACCAGCTGCAGACGAGAGAAATAACTATAAGAATTCAACATGGACGTAACTTTAGTAAGCCTAACTGTAATTTTTTAAATACATACATTTTAATTGTGCCAAAATTAAAAGTAATAAAATTTATAAATATATGTATGTTGTTCCAAAATTTCTATTAGAAAAATTAGTTAAGCTGGGTACATTGAAATATATACATATGTACATACTTACGTATGTTATTGTGTATATAAAAGAAGAAGCTCTAATCCCTACAATGTCTCGCACCTTAAAATCATTTAGCGAGTTTTTAAATAAAGAGCTCTTCTTTGGTGGGATTTTTTTTATGTTTAGAACAATAAGCACCCTAATAAGCACCTACATACATACATGCATACATAGTATTATCAACGCAAAAATCTTTCTAAAAAAAATTACCAATCCATTTCCGCTTCGCACATTTTCGAATTCATGTAAATTATTGTGAATTATTTTAAATTTTAATGAATTATTTACCGTTAAGCCGCTCTTGTCTCATCGTGCTTGGTTTTCGAATATCGAATAATTCGGTTTTTTTTAATCTCCCAAGCCGGGGTTTAACCTAGTTGTAAAGATATAGCCTGTGATAAATTATAGAAATACGGCAGCACATCGACTAATTTTTCATTCTTTATCGACTAATCGACTATAATCGAAATCCAAATAATTTGCAGAAAAAGCGCAAAAAATGAATTTTTGAAGAGTTTATATACTTAATCAAATGTCATAAGAGGACAGGAAAACCCTTAACGCTTAGCTGAGAATAAATTCTACTAGCTCGCTCGATGTGTCCAATGTGGAATTGAGTAATTTGGTATAATATCAAGAGACAACAATACCCAATTTTAGACCAGTTGACATTCATTAGTCTCTAATCTGTGACCTTGTGATGAGCAGATCACAAAAAATTAAAATAAAAACAAAAGAAAAAAACGTGAAAGCGAAGAAAAGCAATAATTTCTAGCTCATTTTGATATTTTAGATTATACCAAGATACTGTATTCGGGCATTAGAGACTAGAGGTTTTATTTTGAAACTAATAAATGCCAACTGGTCTAAAATTGTGCCTTTTTTTCTACTACAGACTAATGACCGAATTCAGTAACTTGGTATCATCTCAAGTCTCAAAATGAGCTATTGCTTCTCGGTTTCACGTTGTTGAGGACATGGACCTCAATAATTTTAAATCATAAATTTATGAATTCTTTATATAATTTAATCATGAAATAATTATTAACCTGAAATTATGAATGTAAATACCTTAAAATATTTATCTTAAAATACTTACCTGAAATACTTACCTCATACTTACCTAAAACATGTAATTAATTTTCTTTCTCACCACTATTGTGAATTAACACCTTACTAATTCGCCTAAAAATCCTAACGGGAATAAGAATATACTTACGTTTATACGTATAAAAAGGTGAACTTGCTTCTCGGTTTCACGTTGTTGAGGACATGGACCTCAATAATTTTAAATCATAAATTTATGAATTCTTTATATAATTTAATCATGAAATAAATATTAACCTGAAATACCTTAAAATATTTATCTGAAATACTTACCTCATACTTACCTAAAACATGTAATTAATTTTCTTTCTCACCACTATTGTGAATTAACACCTTACTAATTCGCCTAAAAATCCTAACGGGAATAAGAATATACTTACGTATATACGTATAAAAAGGTGAACTTGGTCCTCCGAGTTAACTAGTTCGCTATTATTCCACCTCGCACACGCAGTGTTGTTATTCGCGCTCTCTTAATATAGTATAATTTTCTATATTGTAAAACATTAAAAAAAAGGATTCCAAGTGTTTTTTATTTGAACAAAAAAAAACTAAAGATTATTCGCCAAGTCGCTGGATCGTTTTCGCACTACGTTTACTCTATGTGATAATACGCATCCGCAGAGACGTCGAACAGTGCGCACCGAAGAAACAATTGCCGCTGTAGAGCAAAGTGTTGAAGAGGACCCGAATGAATCGATTCGCCACCGTGCACAGCAATTGGAGCTTTGTCCATCAACTTTATGGAAGATTTTGCGCAAAGATCTTGGCTTGCGACTTTACAAGATCCAGCTTGTGCAAGAATTAAAGCCGCGAGACCATTCAATGCGTCGTGATTTTGGTGTATGGGCCGAAAATGAGATTGATCTCGATGCTGATTTTCATCGCAAAATTTTGTTCAGTGATGAGGCTCATTTTTGGTTGAATGGCTACGTCAACAAGCAAAATTGCCGCATTTGGAGTGAAGAGAATCCACATGAGACCCTTGAAACGCCATTACATCCACAAAAACTGACTGTTTGGTGTGCTCTATGAGCTGGTGGAGTCATTGGGCCATACTTCTTCCGCAATAATGCTGGAGAGGCAGTTACCGTTAATGGAGACCGGTATAGAGCCATGATAACCGACTATTTTGTTCCCGAATTGGATGGCATGAATGTGGATGAGTTGTGGTTCCAACAAGACGGCGCTACATGCCACACAGCGCACGTCACAATCGATTTATTGAAGGAAACATTCGCTGAGCGCATAATTTCGCGGAATGGACCTGTCAATTGGCCACCAAGATCGTGTGATTTGACACCATTGGATTATTTTCTTTGGGGATATGTGAAGTCGCTCGTCTACACCAACAAACCAGAAACGTTAGGGGAATTGGAAGCCAACATTCGTGGCGTTATTGCCGACATACGGCCCCATATGCTCGAAAAAGTGGTTGAAAATTGGACCTGTAGAATTGGCTTTATTCGAGCCAGCCGCGGCGGCCACATGCCCGAAATCATATTTAAACATTAATGGCATAAAATTATCCTTCCAATAAAGCCAAATTGATGGACCTCAAGACGATTTTCTTGTGTTTTATTTCAATTCGAAGTTCTAAACCCCTAAAAAAACACCCGATATATACATACGTATATACCTGTAAGAGGTTATTATTTCAAAATATCGTAAAACGCCAAAAAGTTGTGATTAAAAATTACATAAATTCATAGAAGTGTTGAAAAATTCTAAAATGCTCACCAAAATAAATTTTACATATGTACGTAAACTAATAGCGAATACCTACAGTGGAAATAGTTCTATATACATACATACATACATATGTATATACACATCGACCCAAGAATAAAAAAGTGCAAATACTTACCGTATAAAATATAACTACATTTAAACATTTGTACCTGAAAAAGGTTATTATTTCAAAATTAGTAAAAACGCCAAAAATTTGCATATACAAGAAGCTGAGAATACTTACCGGTGATAATAATTTATATACCCTAAAAAAGAAAAAAACAATAACAAATTGTAAATACATACATACCTGAATAAGTGCGAATACTTACCTTAAATATTATAAAATTATACAAACATAACTGAAAAGAGAATATTGCTTTACATGTGCAAAAATACCTCAAACCGAAAAAAAAAGTTTAATACTTACTGTCGAAAATTTACCCGGAAAATTTGTACAAACAAAAACAAAAAGTTGGAAAATAACAAGGAATAGTTTCTAGACCAACCACCTAACACTTGGCGGCAGCACAACACCAAGTTCGCAGATTTACAGCAAAGGGGCACAGCGGTACCACTCCCACAAAAAAAAAGCGGTTTGTACAAAATCGTAATGCCAAAGTAAGTCCATCTTTTCTTACAAATAATTAAAAGGTTAAGCGGATTTCCCTCATATGTGAAAACCTCTACTTTTCACATACATACATCACATTATAGCGGAGTGACACACACACACACATGTGTAATAGAAATCCCTCTTCGCTAGCGCAACGTACATACATATATACATACCCATTACTGGACTCAGACGCGCTGAGACAGTACAGTGCGGTGCAAAAATATAGCAGCGACCTAAAATATAGCGCGGAGCATAAATATAGCACCGACTCCGAATAAAGTGTGCTAATATAATATAATAAATCCTGCCATAAAATTTTACGCACAATTCTCAAATATCTCACTCAATTTGCTCTCCAACTTTCATACCCTTAAATACTAATTCGAAATAGCAGAAGACAAGCAGGAAAAGCTCCAAACTCTCCAAACTGTTCCCGGAGTAAAGACAAGGTCCAAATCCCAATCGGAAGAAGAGGAGCAAGGATACACTTGCAAGAACTTCCTCTACGAAACCTCAAAACTGGACCGATTTTGCGAAAAGTGGTGGAATCTCAACGAGGCGGATCACTCAGAAGCAGGGTTAAAAACATACCTTGAGCAGCTCTACAAGATCATGTCCCGCGTGGAAGCAGCGGATGAAGCAGTTTAAATGAGCATCGTGGAAGAGAAACTCAAAAAGGCGCACAGCTCAGCGTACGAGGCTTCAATTGACTCAGGCATGAACACAAAATTGAGGATAAACGAGTTGCTCAGCGAGTTTAACCAGAGCTCGGAAATTGCTTACAATAATGTGTCTGTCTTACCCATTTCCCATCCCCAAACTGGCACTCAAAATTACCTTAAAGTACCTGCCTGTGACACGGAAGTCTTCTATGGAGGATATGAAGACTGGCCCTCATTCCAGTGTACATAAATCACCCTAAATTATCCCAGGCTCAAAATCTATACCACTTGAGACAAAAAACTCGTGGAAAAGCAGGCCTAATAATAAAAAATTATGCGCTAAATGACCACAAATTCCAGCTTGCGTGGGACGCGCTAAAATCTCGCTACGAAAATCGTAGGATTGTCGTTGACAATCAAATAAAAACTCTCTTTAATATTCAGCCCGCACTCACTGAAAATGGAGAAAAACTCCAACAAATTCAAACTACCATTAATAACTGCCTCTCTACTCTGAAAGCAAATGGAGTTTCCACTGAAAGTTGGGACCCAATGCTCATTTACCTCTGCTCCTCAAAGTTCCCAGACGAAACCCTCACGTTATGGGAACAATCTTTTAACTCAAGAAAAGAGT
The DNA here is from genome assembly GCA_963971545.1 of Philophylla caesio. Classification (NCBI taxonomy): domain Eukaryota; kingdom Metazoa; phylum Arthropoda; class Insecta; order Diptera; family Tephritidae; genus Philophylla; species Philophylla caesio. The sequence continues at coordinate 113,541,447 of OZ020604.1, read as the reverse complement.
TACCCCTCTGGTCCGATACGAAGTTGTGGAAAGGCTTAGCACATACAGGCCGACTAAACCCAAACTTCCTCAATCCACCTTCCCGCCACGAGCAACCTCAGTAGCTCATCAAGTGTTCAACTCAAGAACCAAATCCCACACATTCCACACTGGACCAAGAAGGTCAGTCTCATGCAAATTATGCAACTCTAATCACTCCATGATGAGTTGCGTGAAGTTCAAAGAACTTGCCGTCCCTGATCGGAATAAGTTCGTCAAAGAATACAACTATTGTAACAACCCTTTGGCATACTCTCACGCAGAAAAAGATTGTAAAAGCAATTTCACATGCGTATATTGCCAGAAACGACACCACTCCCTTTTGCATATCCCAGCAAAATCCCAAACCCCAAATAATAGAAACCCTCAAAAAACTACGTCACATCTCACGTGACTGTTGGCTCTGAAAGGCCATGTACCTCAAGTCAAGCTGCTGCAGAAAATGCAGCTCCAAGCAATGAGAAGGTACTATCGCATTTCTCAAGTAGTAGAGAAAAAACCTTACTCCCCATCGCAAAAGTTCGGGCTCTCATTGACCAAGGATCTCAAAAGACTTTTGTAACCTCACGCGTACAAAAGCTTCTTGGTCTACCCAGCACAAAAACCAATTTAGAAATATTGGGAATGGGTGGACGAACAATTCAAAATGCGAACAAAATATGCTCACTCACGATATGTTCGTCAGATCTCACGATAAAAATTGCACTAACGCAATTATACTCCCCGAATTAACACATTTCTTACCCTCATTCAAAGTGACATACTTCGATCTCAAGGAAGACGCCACACTGCCCCTAGCAGATCCTAACTGCTTCGTACCCACCAGAATAGACATCGTGTTTGGTAGCGACCTAATCCCCAGAATACTCATTCCAGGTCTCAAAAGCAACGTTGGCGGAAGCTTAATAGCCCAAAACTCCATCTTTGGGTGGATAATAAGCGGGCCAATAACGGAACAAATTTCGACATTCTCCACCCAGGTCGTCGAAAACTCAGGAGATTCCCTCGGGGAATTACTCAAAAGATGCTGGGAACAAGAGGAAGTGCCAACAGCTCCCACCCATACAGACGATGATGAGTTTTGTGAGGAACTAAATAAAACCACGACCATGAGGAGAGAAGATGGTCGATATGTTGTGAAACTCCCATTTAAGTCCTCATTTCCCCACTCAGACGCATTAGGCCATTCTAGGCTAGCGGCTCAGCAGCAACTTCTCAGCATTGAGCGAAGTATTGGGAGAAAAGCTGAGCTTAAAAACACCTATTCAAAAGTCCTGGAGGAATATATAACCCTAGGTCACATGGAGTCCGCCAGTTCTCGCGAAATCATAAAAGATGGCAAATATTTCTCATTTTATTTGCCACATCACGCTGTGATAAAACCCGATAGTAAAACTACAAAAGTCCGAGTAGATTTTAATGGCTCCAAATTATCGCACTCCGGTCTCTCCCTCAACGACGTACTTCACACAGGTCCCACTCTCCAAAATGACCTGATGCTCACAATCCTCAGGTGGCGTCTATATAAGTATGTGTTTAACGGCGACATCGAAAAAATGTATCGCCAGATAAATGTTCACAAGGAAGACGAGGATTTCCAACGTATCCTCTTCCGCAGATCCCTCGAAAGTCCGATCGAAGACTTTAAACTAAAAATAGTAACATTTGGCGTAAACTGTGCTCCCTACCTGGCCATAAGAACACTCCACCAATTGGCCGAAGACTCCAAACAAAACTTCCCACGTAGCTCAGATATTTTAGTCAACGAAACATATGTTGACGATATTCTCTCAGACGGACATGACTTAGACTCCGATAGCGAATCGATATCACAAACTATCGATGTCCTAAAATCAGCAGGATTTCCTCTAAAAAAGATTACTGCAAATCACAAGTCTCTGCTGAAAGAAATACCCCAGTCTGATCTCCTAGACTCAGATTTTCTCAAATTCCAAAATACAAGCTCCATTAAAACTCTTGGAATAAAATGGAATGCTCTCACAGATACGTTCTCATACTCAGTAGACCCATTCCCAGACGCACAAACTGCTACGAAACGACAGATTTTGTCATCTGTCGCGAAACTTTTCGACCCGGCAGGATGGCTATCGCCCATAATGATAGCAGCAAAAACTCTTCTCCAACAGCTCTGGATGGAAGGAACAGAGTGGGATGAAAATGTCAAACCACCTCACTTCTCAAATGGAACGCATTCCGAAGAAATCTCTCAGCAATCCAGGAAATCAAGATTCCTCGTTGGGCTCAGTTCAGCCCTAATAACTCAATCCAAGTGCATGGTTTCTCAGACGCGTCTGAAAAGGCTTTCTGCGCTTGCGTATATCTCAGGGTTCAACATGGCGAAGCTGCGACCTCTCATTTACTTGTAGCAAAAATAAAGGTCACACCCTTACAAACGGTCTCTCTGCCAAGACAGGAACTCTGCGGTGCAGTCCTCCTCTCCAAATTAGTGAAACAGATTCGATCCCAACTGGATTTGCCATCCCATGAACTAATTTTGTGGACAGACTCGTCAATCGTGCTAGCCTGGTTGGAAAAACCGCCATGGATTTAGAAAACATACGTAGTAAATAGGACATCCCAGATCCTTCAAAACGTCAGCAATGCCACATGACGACATGTCTCCAGCGCCAACAACCCAGCAGATCTAGGCACACGAGGAGCGAAACCGCAAGACCTCGTAGACTGTTCACTTTGGTGGAACGGCCCAGAATGGCTCGCTAAGCCTCCCGCACTCTGGCCGAAAGAATCGCCAAACTCCCCATCTCCTCTAGAGCAAAAGCAATTTGAAGTGTTTCACGTCGTAGAAAATACTGACCTCTTAGACCGCTTCTCCTCCTACTCAAGAGCTCTCAGAGTAGTAGCCTTCATGCTCAGATTTATACATAAAGCTAAAAAATTGCCTATTCCCCCATCAACAATATTAACCCAGGAAGAAATAAACCGAGCCAAGGCGCATTTCATACGGAACACTCAACAAAAACACTACGGTCAAACGATCGCAACATTAAACTCAGCAAAGCCCATTAGCAAGACAGACTCGTTATTAACGCTCAATCCCTTTCTGGACAAGTCAGGTCTCCTACGCGTCAATGGACGTCTCACTTACGCTGCTCTGAGCTATAATGAGCGTCATCCAATTATCGTTCCAGACAACTCAAAGCTCTGTTCTCTAATCCTTGAGTTTCTCCACTCAACACTACTCCACGCTGAAAAGCAACTGGTGATCCGCATGGTCCAACAGGAATATTATATCCCACGCCTGAAACAAAAGGCATATTTCGGTGTAAAATGTGCACCATTTACAAGCAGAAGATGAAATCCCAAATGATGGCCGCTTTACCCCCAGAACGCTCCACTTATTCACTCCCGTTTCACACGACAGGAGTTGACTTCGCTGGCCCATTTTTGGTAAAAACCTCCTCTCTGCGCCGATCATCCCATACAAGGGCATACGTATGCGTTTTTGTATGCTTCTCCACAAAGGCCATACATCTGGAACTATGCTCTGATTTAACCACAGAAGCCTTTAAAGCTGCTTTCGCTCGATTTGTCGGCCGCAGAGGTATACCTTATAAAATCATGTCCGACAATGGAAAAACGTTTATAGGTGCACAACGAAGCCTGAAAAGGGAATTATCTGCTTTCCTCGAAGAAGCATCTGCAAATATTGCCAATAAATACGCGGTACATGGCCTCTCGTGGCAGTTCATTCCCCCTTACGCCCCTCACATGGGTGGACTCTGGGAAGCAGCTGTAAAAACATTCAAAATTCATTTCACTAAAGTAGCGGGCACACATAAATTTTAATATGAGGAGTTCGCCACTCTCCTGGTCCGCATTGAGGCAGTTTTAAACTCAAGGCCACTTTCTCCGATGTCTCAAGATCCAGCCGACTTGCAAGCTCTAACTCCAGGCCATTTCCTACGCGGGGCCCCACTACTCTCCATCCCCGAGCCGAACTCTGAAAATCTCTCTCGCACCCAAGGTGGAACCGTCACGCAACATCACAAAACTCTGCTTATTACCACCTGCCTAACTTCACCCCTCAGCTCACATTTATTCTCCGAACTCCATCCCCGTATTTTCTCCCACTAATAATGTTTTTGAATGCAACTCTCTTTACAGACCCCAGGACTTTAAAAAGTCTCGGCTTTGCTGCCGCACACACTCGCTGCGTTTTTGCCGAGCCTTTCTGGCCATGACTACGGACGAGCGGTTCGAATCTGCCAGGGTGCATCGGTATTGCATTAATTGCTTGGCAACATCCCACATCACAGGCGCTTGCAACTCGGCAGAAAGCTGTCGGTATTGTGGACTAGCTCACCACATCTTATTACATCGACACTCCTCTACACCGCGAGAGCATAAGCGGAGGATTAAAACCATTTTGAAACGGAGCCTTCCCGATCGAGTTAATAAGAGAAGTGGGCGAAATGAGCCTAAGCCGCCGAAACAAGACCAGCGAATGGTAGCTAAGCAACCAGCCTTCCAACAACTGCTCCATGGGCTCCTAAAAAAGCCACGAGAAACCCTGGAGCAGCTGCAGGATCTAGTGCAAATCACGTCGCCGCAGGCCCGCCGGCATGTTGAGGACATGGACCTCATAGAATTTTAAATCATAAATTTATGAATTCTTTATATAATTTAATCATGAAATAATTATTAACCTGAAATTATGAATGTAAATACCTTAAAATATTTATCTTAAAATACTTACCTGAAATACTTACCTCATACTTACCTAAAACATGTAATTAATTTTCTTTTTCACCACTATTGTGAATTAACACCTTACTAATTCGCCTAAAAATCCTAACGGGAATAAGAATATACTTACCTATATACGTATAAAAAGGTGAACTTTGTCCTCCGAGTTAGCTAGTTCGCTATTATTCCGCCTCGCACACGCAGTGTTGTTATTCGCGCACTCTTAATAAAGTATACTTATCTATATTGTAAAACATTAAAAAAAAGGATGTTTTTTATTTGAACAAAGAAAAACTAAAGATTATTCGCCAAGTCGCGAATACACGTGTTTTTTTTTTTTTTTTTTTTTACTTTTTGTGAAGTGCTCATCACCAGGTCATAATTTAGAGGCTTTATTTTGAGAGGAATGAATGCCAACTGGTCTAAAATTGTGACTTTTGTCTCTATTAGAGACTGAGACTTCTTACTGCATTCGGGGGTAAGCCTCTAGTCTCAAAATAAAAACATCGAAGCAAGAAAGCCCATAGCCTCAAATTTTTTTACTTCAGATTATACCAAATTATTGAATTCCGGCATTAGAGACAGAGACTGCCTACTGAATTTGGGCATTAAATAACATTTTGAATACATTTCTTTCATAGAAATAATTAAAAATAGTTACATGTAGATACATTGATGTAGCTTTTTTCATACTTAGAACAAGAACCGGTTTACCCGGTTTTTTCTTGAGTTTAATCGAACACCATAGTTCGGCTCCATGGATTCGTTTTACTTATGAAATGAACGAATTCAGTCTTCGGCAATCGCAAAGCAACCAGCTGCCGCACAACTTCGCCGCCTACATTTCTTCGAACCATTTAAAACGGTTAGCGGCTTCATGCGACCGAAAAAATCGGTATGAATTGGTTGATATCTAGTGCATACCTTTCTTAAGTTGAAAAGACTGAGGGAGATTTGCATAAATTTTCTGCTACATATTCTCTATATTATTTGAAGAACTATCTCTAATGCGCAGGAGCTTAGAACCGCTGCCTTGGGGTTATGGGACTGCTTCCGCCAATTTGTGCTTCACATCAGCCCACCAATTTAAAAATAAATTGTTTGTTTATCAGAACTCATGTCACAAAATAAACATTAAAAATGACGAGGAAAACGAAACAGTATAAACAAAACAATTCAATTGACAAACCCCCACCACCAATAAAAGTACAACTTGTCAAGAAGCTGTAATTTTGCCGAAATTGAAAATGTTTCAAAGCTTAAAGAAGTAATTTCTTTCTTAGATGTTATTCAGCGTACTGTACATACATATATTAAAGTGCAGTGGGTCATTCAAAGCATTGAATTATCGGAAATAATTTCGAAGTGAATTTGGCGTGCACCAGCTGCAGACGAGAGAAATAACTATAAGAATTCAACATGGACGTAACTTTAGTAAGCCTAACTGTAATTTTTTAAATACATACATTTTAATTGTGCCAAAATTAAAAGTAATAAAATTTATAAATATATGTATGTTGTTCCAATATTTCTATTAGAAAAATTAGTTAAGCTGGGTACATTGAAATATATACATATGTACATACTTACGTATGGTATTGTGTATATAAAAGAAGAAGCTCTAATCCCTACAATGTCTCGCACCTTAAAATCATTTAGCGAGTTTTTAAATAAAGAGCTCTTCTTTGGTGGGATTTTTTTTTATGTTTAGAACAATAAGCACCCTAATAAGCACCTACATACATACATGCATACATAGTATTATCAACGCAAAAATCTTTCTAAAAAAAAATTACCAATCCATTTCCGCTTCGCACATTTTCGAATTCATGTTAATTATGGTGAATTATTTTAAATTTTAATGAATTATTTACCGTTAAGCCGCTCTTGTCTCATCGTGCTTGGTTTTCGAATATCGAAAAATTCGGTTTTCTTTTAATTTTACCTAGTTGTAAAGATATAGCAGTTATCAGCACGCTATCCCACGGTTCCTACACTTGCTCACGTTGCAAAACAAGTGACCAGACGACATTACACAAGTTGCATTCACACGGGTCGAACTTTTGCTGACACGGCACACGCGCATCCGGCGCTCTCTACCAAAGTGTGTGAACCGCAACGTCAGCGAATTGGCAGTATGGGAAGTTGCTATCGGAACCGTTAGGCTAAGAACTTAGCTTGTAAGTGATTTGCTATTAGTTAGGCAGTTCTTTTCGGACGTACGGACAAATAAATTATAACGTATTGGAACTTGGATGTTTTATTGTGAATTCGGCGAACAAGTTGGTTCGCGCAACATTAATTTTTTGAGGACTCTCGAGAAACGAGAATTAATTGGCGCCCGAGCAGGCCGCAAGTGATTTGTTCCAAAAAGAGAAGAAAGAGTTGTGATTATTCAAGGAAAAGTTTTGTGATTTTTCAAAGAAAGAAAAATTAAAATATAGAGCATTAAAGGAAAGTGTTGTGATTATTCAAAGGAAAAAGAGCATTATAGAAGAAAGAGTTGTAATTATTCAAATAAAAAATAGAAGGCTAAAGAAGAGTTTTGTGATTATTTAAAAAGGAAAAAATATAGAGCATTGAAAAAAAGTGTTGTGATCATTCAAGGAAAAAAAGAAGCAAACAAACAACGGATTGAGTGAACCTTTTTTGAAGGCGAAGAGCGATAGCCTATCTCACACGTATTAAAGGAAAAGGAAAAAGCCGGATCCCGATGAAATCCTGGCTTGTGTAAGTAAGAAGCTAACAGATATTTTCTTAGTATATTTACAGCATGAATTCAGAATAGATTAGGAAATTCTTAACGGAGATGAACGGCGCCGTCAATGCCGTCCTCCAACAAATAAAAATCTTTGAAACACGACTACAGTGCGTAGAAGCTAGGGATAGCTCGGAGTCCTTACAAGGACTAAGCGAAAATTTAGAAAGGCTTGAGAGCCGTTTGAACGAAGTTCACAGGCAATCCGAAGTTACCGCCTCGCAGGAGGTGGAAGTGCTCCTTACCTGCCCTCAGACGGAGGGCGACTTAAACGAAGTAGCCAGACTGCCGGACTGTGTGAAAGAGTTGCAGGTATTTGAGGGCAGCAGGGAGCACTACTCGTCTTGGGTACATAATGCACAACAAATTGTAAGGGACTACCAAATCGTAAGGTACAAGCCAATTTACAGGGCGAAATTGCGCCACATAAGATCCAAAATTCGAGGCGCGGCAGATGCCGCGTTGGTGTCACACAATGTCTTAGATGCGGACTGGTCTAGGATAAAGGAGATTCTTTCTCTGCACTATGCAGATATTAGAGACATAGATCAACAATTGACCCAGATGACACAAGGTCGCCAAAAGGTATCGGAGTTCTACGCTCAGATTAACAAGCAGCTATCCCTAATGATCAACACCATAAATAGCGAAAAATATGTTCATGCGGAGGCGGTCATGGCACTGACAGAAGCACATCGGTGAAGGGCATTAGATGTGTTCATAAAGGGGTTGAACGGAGATCTTCCGACCCTGCTGTTGGTGCAAACACCGAAATCATTACCCGAGGCCTTCTCGGCATGCTTGACGTTCTTAAACGTTGACCGGAGGAATGCCATATACCGCTCACCTCGCGCACCAAATTCATATGATAAATTTCCAAATAGTAATTCTCAATCTCCAGCCTATCGTTACAATCCAGGGGCCACCGGCAATTATTCTGCCACAGGACAAGTCCACTCAAATCAAAGCCAGCCTACCGGGAATCAAAATTTCACAAGTAAAACTCAAGGCAGAGTAGGGTCAAACTGGAACTACTTAGGGTCAGGCCAAACTAGGAACAGTAATCGAACCATGCAAAGTTGGCGCAATAACAATTATCCTTCAGGAGTAGTTAGAATGGACGTCGACCCTTCTGGCCAAACCCGGCAATCTAACAACTCCGACCAATCGCGGAAGTATGAAAACTTGAAAAGGGGTCCAGGCTCCGGAAGATTTTCCGGGCAAACTTATAAAAACCCAAACAAACAGCAAAAATTATTTCATTTAGTGCCTGTGGATGACGCAGAAGAAGAAGGCACGGCGGCCGTAACCAACCAAGAAAAAATTAATGGAGATCAGGTAAATTTTACAGTAGGGGCCTCGTGTCCGGCGTACCATATTTAGAATATGCTACGCCAAACCAATGCACTTTAGAGTTCCTCGTGGATACGGGAGCTAACAAAAACTATATCAGCGAACGTGCGGCACAAACAACTTTGCCAGTTGATAAACAATTCTATGTAACTTCAGGGGGGGGAAAATCAAAATCGATAGGAAAGTTTGTGGAAATTTTTTTAAGTTGGCAGGAAAAGACATTCCCACTACCTTTTTCGTTCTTCCAGGACTTGAGTCCTTTGATGGCATTCTGGGGGATGACACGCTTACAGAAATTAAAGCAGTTCTAGATAGGGAACTGAATTTTCTTATTCTAAAACCAAATATTGTACTGCCCCTTAAGCGGAAATAAGCACAGCAAGTCAATAGCATCGGCGCAAACCGTAATTTTGCATTGCATTGCCCAGCATACGAAAGAGGAGCTTCAAAAAATACTCGACAAACACGAGGAGGTATTTGGCCCGGTCGACCGCAGCACAGCAATCGAGACCAATGTCCAGGCAGAAATAAAGACAACAACCGAGGATCCCACTTATACAAAAAGCTACCCTTATCCTGTTAACATGCGGGGAGAAGTCGATAGACAGACTCAGGAACTCCTTCGCGAAGGCATTATTCGTCCTTCAAAAAGCCCATACAATTCCCCTATTTGGATTGTCCCAAAGAAATCTCAGCCGGACGGAGAAAAAAAAATACCGTATGGTCATTGACTTCAAAAGGCTAAATGCCATAACCATACCTGACACTTACCCCATCCCGGATATAAACGGCACCATATCTAGCCTGGGAGACGCTAAATATTTTACGACTCTTGATCTCACTTCGGGATTCCATCAAATCCCCATGAACGAGTGCAATATCCCAAAAAACTTCCTTTTCTACCATGAATGGCAAATTTTTGCGTCTTCCTTTCGGCCTGAAAAATGCGCCTTCCATCTTTCAACGAATGATAGACGATGTTCTCAAGGTATATATAGGACGTATATGTTTCGTCTATATTGACGGTATTATTATCTTTAGTAAGGATGAAGCCACTTATTTAAAGGATATTGAGACGATCCTTTGTAGGCTCTCGACCGCAGGTCTTAAGGTTAATCTGCAGAAAACACAGTTTCTAAAGCAAAGCGTTGAATTGCTCGGCTACGTTGTCACTTCCGAAGGAATTCTGCTGGATCCTCAGAAAATTAACTTAATAAAAAATATGCTTCCTTCGTCAAATTTAAAAGCACTCAAGAGTTTCTTGGGACTAACCTCTTATTATAGGAAATTTATTCGTGACTATGCGAAAATCGCTAAGCCACTTACCAATCTCACAAGAGGGGAGCATGCGCAGGTAAAGGCAACTCAATCGAAGAAGGTAGCAATAACCAATTAACCAACGTAGCCTTCAAAGCACGAAGACCTCAAAGGAGTGTTGACAACCTCGGAAGTCCTTACATTTCCCAATTTCGAAAAGGCATTCAACTTAACGACGGACGCCTCCGACTTCGCTATTGGTGCGGTACTGTCCCAGGACTACGATGGTAAAGACAAACCAATAGCATTCATATCAAAAAGTTTAACATCCACTGAGGAAGGGTATGCGACGAACGAAAAGGAAATGCTCGCCATTGTGTGGGCACTGGATAATCTCCGCAACTTTCTGTATGGCGCAAGGAAGATACGCATATTTACGGATCATCAGCCACTAACCTTTTCACTCAGCAACCGTAATTACAACGCTAAGCTGAAACGATGGAAACCTAGAATAGAGGAGTACAACTACGAACTCATTTACAAACCAGGAAGATCCAACGTCGTGTTTGACGCTCTTTCTCGCCTAAAAACTCAAGTAAATCAACTAACAGAGTCAACTTTGTCTGCCTCAGAGGTCGCTAGCGAAAGGGCTACCGCAGGATCAACAACTGTCACTGCCAGCGAGGGCATACCGTTCATAGCGCAAAACAGGATAATTCCGATTTGATTTCATTCGTCGAAGTCCCCCTAAACGTCTTCAGAAATCAGATCGTATGCGGTGGTAGGCTTCAGATCTGCGAGGAACCTCACCCTGGATACTCGCGACACTATGTAGGCATAGAGGGTATGGACGAAAAAGAACTTGTTAGCGTACTCAAGGAAAAGTTGAGGCCAAATTTTATTAACGGGATTAAAATGCCAGAGAATCTTTTACGCTTACTTCAGAAAGTATACTTAGAACATTTCCATAATTATCAAATCCGGGTAGCTCAGACGCTAGTAGAGGACTTGCGAAATCCGGACGTGGTGTGCGAGGTAATAACTAGGGAACACAAGAGAGCGCACCGCAACGCAACCGAAAATAGGAAACAGATTTTACAGCACTATTACTTCCCGAGAATGAGTAGCCAAATTAGGAAATATGTACTGGCATGTGAAACATGCAAATTTAGTAAATGTGATAGGCACCCAAACAGGCCGAAGTTACAGATTTCTCCAATCCCTTCACGACCTTGCGAGATAATTCATGTAGATATTTTTGAAATTCAAGGACAACAATTTTTAAGCTGTTTAGACAAATTTTCAAAATTCGCAAAGCTCTTTCACATAAGGAACCAATCAAGCTTGCACCTTAAAGACAAAATGATCAAACTATTGCACTATTTTACGACTCCAAGGGTCCTAGTAACCGATAACGAGCGCGGGTTGATTAGCCCAATAATTCAAAATCTGCTAGAATCACTAGGAATCCGACTTTACCGTACACCATCACAGAGAAGCGAGGTGAGTGGTCAAGTCGAGAGGTTTCATTCTACTTTAATTGAAATATTTAGATGCCTAAAGGCGGAAAACCCAGACTTCAGGCCAAAGGAGCTCGTTAATATTGCGGTAGATCGTTATGATAATTCGTTTCACTCAGTTACAAACAAAAAACCGACAGATATTTTTTAATCACTCAGGAGCTTCTAACTATCAGGAGCTTCTCGACAAAAATCGGAAAATGAATAGGTATTTGAAAACAATATTGAAAGAAAAGCAAATGTCTCAAATCAGGAGACACAACTTGAAAAAGACCTTACCAGAGCGTTATGAATTGAATGATGTCATATACGTGAAGGATAAGCAGATAAAAGGAAAGCAGAAGCCGCTTTACAAAAAAGAAATCGTGGCTAAAGACAATATAGTTACAGTGACCACACTTAGTGGCAAAAAGATTCACAAATTACATATAAAAAATGTAAAACGAAAAAGAAACAGCAATTGAACACAAAAAGAAAACAAGAAAATAATAATGATCTTTACAGAAATCTCTTGGTATTCAAGGAATGCTTAACTACAAGAGCGGGCTTAGGTTAGGTTAGGTTAGGTCAGGTGGTAGCCCCAAGAATGGGGCTCACTTAGACTAGATTTAAAGTCCATTGTGGTACCACTGGTATAATTATACCCTATTTTATTTTAACCTGAACAGAGACGATACCCACTGTAAGATGCATATATATATTACAAGAAGCGCCGGGAGCTCGCAATGAAGGTGCGCAACCTACTTATGTTTACCCCACAGAGCCTCTCTGGAGCATCGACGAAGTACGATCCCAGGTGCTTAAATCTGAGCCTTGCGAAGGCAGGGCAACTGAAAAGGTAGTGTTGAGAAGATTCCACCTCATCATCCTCCATGCAGCTGCCGCACCTCGGGTTCGAGATAATGCCCAGCCTTACGGCGTGAATTCCCATTGCGCAGTGCCCGGTCAGTACGCCGATCAAAGCAGAGAGCAGTGGCCTGGTTGTGCTCAGTAACTCCGCAGACCGCTCGCGGTCCAGCACCGGCCAGAAGGACCTTGCAACTTTGCAAGTTGGTGTTTCCGCCCAGCGTTTGCCGAGCCGACCGAAGGCCCATTTTTCCAGGAGCAGATTAGCCGGATGTGGAAATCCTCTGACGCGGCCGAAAGGGAGGTCAAGCATTCGCCGACCAATTTTGACGTCACCGTCAGCGATCCCAGGGCTCTAATAGCGGCCTGGCTGTCGGAGTAGATGTTCACCGCCCCCCGAGGTGTGGTTATACCACCCAGGAGATCCACCGCTTCTTTGATTGCAGCTACTTCTGCTTGAAAACACTGCAAAAATTTGGTAACCTGAACTTACTACTGAGCGATAAGTCCTCGCAGAAAACACCCCCTCCAACTCTACCCTCCAGTTTCGATCCATCCGAAAACAGGTTCACTGCGCCTTTACACCAGAGGTCATCTCCCTTCCACTCCTCCCTTGATGGGATGTGTGTGGTGAAGGACCCTCTAGGGGCAATATTCGGTGCGCACAGGTCTACCTCCTCCGGGGTGAACTCGAATTGTCTTAGGATCGCTGAGTGCCCATTCACCGGGGTTAGAGAAAACCCGGCACTCCGCAACCTGATGGCAGAGCAAGCGGCGGCAACTTTACCCGCCAAGTCCACGGGGATGATGCCAAGCATCACGTTTAGAGCCAGTGTTGGGGTGGTGCGTAGTGCCCCACTAATGCCAATCAAGGCGCTTCTCTGCACCCGTTCTAAGATCTTAGCTAGAGAAGATCTGTCTAGTGCGTTCCACCAGATGAAGACTCCATATAACATAATTGGTTTTATGACTGTTTCATACAGCCAGAGGACCACTTTTGGAGAGAGACCCCATCTCTTTCCGATGGCTCCCCTACAGCAGTATAACGCGACCGACGCCTTCTTGATCCTATCCTCGATGTACGGCCTCCAGTTCAGCTTTCTGTCCAGAATAACCCCCAAGTACCTGACTCTGTCAGAAAGCACAAGAGGAGTGCCATCGATGGAGGGTAATTGTGCATCCGGGACCCTATGCTTCCTTGTGAACAATACCAGCTCCGTCTTGTTGGAATTTATTGCTAACTCACAGCTTGTGGACCATTTTGTCACCAGATTAAGGTAACCTTGCATGAGGTCATACAGCGTGGTTAGGAACTTTCCTCTCACTATAAGCGCCACGTCATCAGCGTAGGCAACAACCTGACATCCTCTCCCCTCCAACTTTTCCAGGACCTCGTTAATAACGACTATTCAGAGAAAGGGAGAGAGAACCCCTCCTTGTGGAGTGCCCCTGCTCACCTTTTGATGAGTCGACGCACTCCCCCATTCCGCCACGACAGTTCTGTCGCAAAGCATGTTGGAGATAAACCTAATTAAATTGGATTCGACCCCGAGCCGACCTAGGGCCAGCATAACCGCGTTCGGGAGAACATTGTTAAAAGCTCCTTCAATGTCAATAAACGCTCCCACTGCATACTCTTTATGCTCGAGCATAAGGACTCTTCGATTATTTTAACTGTGGAGTGCAAAGCAGACTCCACAGATCTACCTTTCATATAGGCATGTTGAAAGAGGCTTAATTTCTCGCGTGGAATTCTATTTCTGATGTATAGGTCTATCAGTCTCTCTAGGGTCTTCAGGAGGAAAGACGAGAGGCTGATTGGCCTGAAGTCCTTGGGGGACACGTGAGAGCTCTTCCCCGCCTTGGGAATAAAAGTCACCCTCACCCGCCTCCAAGCCCTCGGGACATACCCCCTATCTACGCAGTTCGCATAGATGGGGGCAAGCCACTGACATGAGACATCTTTCGCCCTCTGTAGCTGCGCGGGTATAATACCATCCGGTCCCGGCGACTTGAAGGGTTTAAAAGAGTCCAGGGCCCAGAGCAGGCGGCGTCCCCCCAGTAGTTCACTAGAGGGGACCGAGATGCCACCGAAATCCATGTTGGTTGCTATATTCGGAGCGGGGTTCTCAGGAAAGTGGACTCCCAGAAGCAGCCTGAGAGATTCCTCACTACTAGTCGCCCATTCTCCCGATTCAGCTCTCAGGTATCCCATTGGGACAGGATTGCTAGATATGATGCGTCTAAAACGCGAAGCCTCATGGCAACCTTCCACGGTCTCGCAGAAGTTTTTCCATGATGTGCTCCGCTGTCCACCAGCTCGGTTTTACCCTTCGTGAACCTCTGCTCAAGGGGCACGAGCTTTTAATTGCAACATTGCATGCTGAGCTAAATTTCTCTACCATATCGTCGATGGAACGTACCGAAAGATCTGAGCTCCCAACCGGGGGTTCAGTCAGCTTTTCCTGCAGTTTCTTGCAGTATATATCCCACTTAGTTCTCTTTAGATTCCTAAAGGGTTTGTTTTTGGGACAATCCTCGTTTAAGGTGAATTCAATATACCTATGGTCTGAATAGGAATGAGTCTCTAGAACTCTCCAATCAGATATAAGTGGTATTAAGGAAGGAGAGGCCAGGGTGATGTCTAGTACCTCACGCCTGACCGCAGTTATAAAAGTAGGCTCAAAGCCTCTGTTGCAGATAGCTTAATTCTCGCTAACAATAAAATCAAAAAGTGACTCACCTCTTTTGTTTATGTCCGAGCTTCCCCAGCACGTGTGCCATGAGTTCGCATCAGATCCAATGATGGTAGCGACATCTCGCCGTTTCGCCTCGGCAGTGACCTCCCGAAGTAGGGTTGGTGGTGGTTCCACCACGTCGTCGTGCGCCATGTATGCCGAAATAAGCCAGAGTTTACCAGCGCCGCCCTCCAGGCTTACTGTGACAATATCATTATTGCTGAAATTGGGAAAAATAAATGCTTTTAGTTCCTTTCTTACGAGCATGCAAGATCTAGGTTTACATACTTGCTTCTGCATAATCAGGTTATAGTTTGGCGTCCTGATACCAGAGATTCCGCTACTACTCAGCCACGGCTCTTGAATCAGGACTATATCAGCTCCACCTTACTCCAGGTGGATTTTTAGGTTTGCGGAGGCCGCTTTAGAGTGCTGGAGGTTTATTTGTAGGATCTTCATCCAGTAATTCCTCCATCTACGCCAACTCGGCACCCTCGTCAACCGCGGACAGTAACCTGTCCTCCTCTGCTCTGTCAAAAAGGCGTCCGATGCTAATTTCCGAACCCGCCGCAGAGGGAACATCACCAGCGCTTTCCGCCTCTGACATCTCAGATTCCACCTCCATACTCATGGAGTCCGCTGTTGAAGGCTCCTCCGCCCCACGCACCACTGAAAGTCCGGGTTCGTCCCTCCCGGCATCGGAATGGTAGACCTTTAGGACCACCTTTTCGAAGCCGTAGTTGTCAACCCCCTGGCACTCGGAGAGGGGAACGAGCGACTCCGCATTCAGCAGTAACACTGCCTGCCTCTTCAGTTCCTCGGACCGCTCCACCTTGACCACCTTCCAGTTGTGCGCCGGGAGGTGCGGGTTAAAATACGGAGAAGTTCCTCCATTTCCTCTGGTGTAGAAGGCCCTGCTGGTAGCCAGACCCGCGCGCGCGGACGTGAGGGTAGATCCCTCTCGTTCACGGCTCCAGCTTGGCGCCCCTCCAGACCTCCCCCACCAGACCTCCCCCACCAGAGCCACTGCAGCCTTATATACGTTCGCCGACCGCTCGTCGGCACAAACTATTCGTTTGTGGATGCCATGGTGCCACCCGGCACCTTCACATTTTGGAGGAGGCCCAGGGTTTTCCCTGACCACTTTCATGAAGACCGTGGTGATGGCCGCGGCCACCCGCCTCCAGTTTTCCTTGGGAATGGCTCCATCCTCCTTACTTTTGTCGATTACTCCAAGAGTTATCGACCCCGCCCGTTTAGCGATTTCGCTGAAAGAAAAGGGAGGGCCACCCGTCTTGGGCCTTTTCCCCGCAGGGTTTTCCCCTTCTAGAGACCTTTGTCTCTTTGGTGGCTGGTTGGAAGAAGGAGCGCCCGCAGCATTGACTTCCGCTAGTTTACCCTCCGCCTTATCTTCGCGTAGCATGCTGCGAGCCCACTCGAGCGTCTGAGCATGCTTTTCGGAAAGCTGCTTTGCGTCCTGCCCTCCGTAGCAACTGACGATTTTAGCCGCTAATCGTCGGTCGGAATGCGCCTTTCGCCTATCAGACCGCCTCGATACAGCCTTCTCTATGCTGGGCTTGGACACCCGTTTGCTAGTGCTAGCTGCTTCAGCCTGTGCCCCATTAGATTGAGCCGTGGACGGTTTCGTTCTCGACTCCCCACCCCCTATCTTTCGGTTTGTTGTAGCCGCGGCCGATTTCGGCGCAGCAGCCCTGTCCTCCAGTTTCTGCCTAGAATCAATGGGTAGGTTCGATCTCGACCCTCCAACCCCCGCATCAGGAGACCTACTGCCGGGCATGCTGATCTCACTGGAGATGAAGCCCGCAGCCTTAGACGATTTCGCCTCGCCGGCAGTAGATTCTGCTACCTGCCCAGATGAGCCAGCGTTGGTGCTCGATTTCGGATCACCATCGAATTTGACAAATGGCTACGTTACTCCCAAAACGGATAACCACGATCCCACATATCTGGTTCGAGAAATGTTAGTATCTCTCTGGTCCAATAGAAAAAAGATATACCAAATAAATTTGCGCCTAATCCGCAAAAACTAAAGAAATTAAAAGGTTTGGCGCCTAGTCCGCAAACCACAAAAAGAAAAAAAAAACAAAGAAAAAATATGAGAATGAAACTGTTGCATTTAACACAAAATTATAGTAAAAGAACAGTTTAGTTATCTACTAACCAACTAACATAAAAACATAATGTAACCAGCTGCCGCACAACTTCGCCGCCTACATTCTTTCGGACCATTTAAAACGGTTAGCGGCTTCATGCGACCGAAAAAATCGGTATGAATTAGTTGATATCTAGTGTATACCTTTCTTAAGTTGAAAATATTGTGACGCAGACTGAGGGTGGTTTGCATAAAATTTCTGCCACATATGTATTCTCTATATTATTTGAAGAACTATCTGTAATGCGTTGGAGCTTAGAACCGCTGCCTTAGGGTTATGGGACTGCTTCCGCCAATTTGTGCTCCACATCAGTCCACAAATTCAAAAAAAAATTGTTTGTTTTTTAGAACTCATGTGATAATATAAACATTAAAAATGAAGAGGAAAACAAAACAGTATAAACAAAACAATTCAATTGACAAACGCCCACCACCAATAAAAGTGCAACTTGTCAAGAAGCTGTAATTGTGCCGAAATTGAAAATGTTTCAAAGCTTAAAGAAGTAATTTCTTTCTTAGATGTTATTCAGCGTACTGTACATACAGGGGTAAGCCTCTAGTCTCAAAATAAAAACATAGAAGCAAGAAAGCCCATAGCCTCAAATTTTTTTACTTCAGATTATACCAAATTATTGAATTCCGGCATTAGAGACAGAGACTGCTTACTGAATTTGGGCATTAAATAACATTTTGAATACATTTCTTTCATAGAAATAATTGAAAATAGTTACATGTAGATACATTGATGTAGCTTTTTTCATACTTAGAACAAGAATCGGTTTACCCGGTTTTTTCTTGAGTTTAATCGAACACCATAGTTCGGATAAATGGATTCGTTTTACTTATGAAATGAACGAATTCAGTCTTCGGCAATCGCAAAGCAACCAGCTGCCGCACAACTTCGCCGCTTACATTTCTTCGGACCATTTAAAACGGCTTCATGCGACCGAAAAAATCGGTATGAATTGGTTGATATCTAGTGAATACCTTTCTTAAGTTGAAAAGACTGAGGGAGATTTGCATAAAATTTCTGCTACATATTCTCTTTTTATTTGAAGAACTATCTCTAATGCTTAGGAGCTTAGAACCGCTGCCTTGGGGTTATGGGACTGCTTCCGCCAATTTGTGCTTCACATCAGCCCACAAATTTAAAAATAAATTGTTTGTTTATCAGAACTCATGTCACAATATAAACATTAAAAATTAAGAGGAAAACAAAACAGTTTAAACAAAACAATTCAATTAACAAACGCCCACCACCAATAAAAGTGCAACTTGTCAAGAAGCTGTAATTGTGCCGAAATTGAAAATGTTTCGAACTTAAAGAAGTAATTTCTTTCTTAGATGTTATTCAGCGTACTGTACATACATATATTAAAGTGCAGTGGGTCATTCAAAGCATTGAATTATCGGAAATAATTTCGAAGTGAATTTGGCGTGCACATCTGCAGACGAGAGAACTAACTTTAAGAATTCAACATGGACGTAACTTTAGTAAGCCTAACTGTAATTTTTTAAATATATATATATACTTTTGGCGCTTACACTATATAGCTCAGTGTTTGGCCGAGCTTCTCCTACCATTTGTGGTGTGCGTTTTTATATTATACCACAAATGGAGGGACCTACAGTTATGTGCCGACTCCGAAGGGCAGATGTATTTAATGAGAAGCTTTTTCATGGCAGAAATACCCTGGGAGGTTTGCCATTGCCTGCCGACGGGTGACCGCTATTAGAAACAAACTTTTTCTATTATAATGATTTTGCTTGCTTGCTTTTTTAAATACATACATATTAATTGTGCCAAAATTAAAAGTAATAAAATTTATAAATATATGTATGTTGTTCCAATATTTCTATTAGAAAAATCAGTTAAGCTGGGTACCTTGAAATATATACATGTAAAGTTGATAGTTCGAAGTAACTTATTTTCGTGTTTATTAAATAGCTAGGTTGAATAAGTATTACAAAAATTGAATGTTAAAGCTAACAATGTAAAAAAATGTCGCGGATATCGCGTCTTGACTGCTGATGTATGCTGCTGCTGCTTAAGAACGACTGCTCGCGAAATGTCCTCCCTCGCTACCTTTTGATGATTCCCTTTTATTGTGTTTAGCTTGCTATAAAATATGTACTGCAGCTATATTATAGTGTTGCCACCGTACCGATATTACATTCGGCCAACCTGATTAGTCATCTGTATCAGATGACAAAAGTTCGTCGTTATTTGTTGCTAGGCCCCTCAACATCTGCTGCTTTCCTAACGGTGAATCGACCATTTCGCTTGACCGCTGACCCAAGTATTCGCTTGCCATTTTCCTTCCGGCTACGAATTGTGTTCGTCGTATTGCTACGAGGTCGTCGACCTTATACCCGTACTCGGCTTTCCTTTTTCTATCAAACTGTTTTTTATAATCGCGCTGTGTTCGCTCAATCTCAACTTTCACCTCTTGTCGTAACTTTTGTCGTTCTTCATCAAAAGTGTCATATAGTTCTTGTTGTAGTAACCCCTTTATATGGTCGCTCGATCTGTTGCTCATTTTAACTCCGAACAAGAGTTCAAAGGGCGATCGTTTCGTAGAAACATGAACATGCGAGTTAATTGCTTGTTGTAAATTAGGCACAAACTTGAACCATTTTGAAGGCTCCCCTGACGACAATTTCGAAATGATTGACAGAACCGATCGATTGTGTTGTATGCGCTTATCTTTCACGTACTCTGAAAATATGTGTGCCGTAAACGCTGCTCCCCTATCAGTAATGATCCAGTCTGGGTTACCAAATACTGCCGACCACAATTCCATCTTCTGTATCGTTTCATCAGAACCTGTACTCTTCGTGGGGTAGAGCCACACAAACTTGGTAAAAGAGTCGACCAATGCCAGGATGTACTTATACTGTTTTGAGGTGGCGTCCATCAAATGGTCTATATGCAACGTATATAGTGGCTGATCGCCTTTATCGATAGGGTGCAAGTAGCCTTCTTTCTTGTCGACCTTTTTGTTATAGATAATGCATTTAACGCAATTGTTGATAACTTTTGAAACTTTGTGCTCTGGATGCGGTATCCAGTAATTTTGCTGGATGGCATGCATAGTTTTCTGCACTGCGAAGTGACCGGAATTGTGTGTGTCGACAATAATTTCCGTTTCCATCGTCTTTGGTATCACTAGCAGGTCGTTGCCTTTCAAGGTTTTATATAACAAACCACCTTTAATCTTAAAATCGTCATATGGCTGACTGGTAAGCAACTCCGTAATCGCTTTTATCGTCGTATCATCTTGTTGTGCTTTTTTAATTCTTGCCGATACTTCTGATGCAACCATCAAAATCTGTTGCGGGTAGCGACTAAGTGCGTCAACGTGTTTGAGCCTTTCGCCTGCTCTATGTTCGACCACAAAGACAAAATCCTGCAGATAAACGACCCACTGTGCAACTTCTCGGGGAACATCTCTTTTACTTAAACTTTGCTTAAACACTGCGCAATCTGTTACCAGCTTGAACGATATGCCTAACAGGTAGTGACGGAACTTCTTAAACGCGAAGTATACTGCTTTCGCTTCTAGTATGTAACTATGCTGTCGTGACTCTGCTTCCGTCGACTTCTTACTCCAGAAGTATACTGGATGTAGCCTATCATCGAACCACTGCAACAGTGTTGCCCCAAAACCGTCCTTCGATGCGTCTGTATGCAACTCAGTTTTTGCGCTTCTGCTATACAGTCTTAACACCGGCTCTTTAATCAAGCATTCTTTTAGATATTGTATTGCCTCAATTTTGGCTTGACCAATAACAAACACAGCGTCTTTGTGCAGCAAGTTTGTCAACGGCCTGGCGATGTGGGAATAACCCTTGATAAACTTCCGAACGAAGCCTGTTAATCCCAAGAACGACTGTATTCCTTTAACATTTTTCGGAATCGGAAATCTTTTAACAGCCATTGTCTTCTCTTTTCGTGGCCACACACATCCATCTTTAATATAGTGACCCAAAAAGCTTACTGATGTCTGCATGAAATGACATTTCGACCACTTAATTTTCAAGCTATACTTTGCTGCAGTTGCAATCTTGTTTTGCGAATACATTCTTCAGCTGTTTCCGCGTGAATAATAATATTGTCCATATATAACTCTAGGACGTAATCGTTTATGAGACCTTGGAAAATATAGTTGATGAAACGTGTAAAGACGGCTGGCGAGTTACGAAAGCCAAAAGGGGGTTTGTTAAACTCGTAGAGTCCTCTGCTTGTTACAAAAGCGGTGTATTTTTTGCTATTCTCTTCGATTGGGACATGAAAAAACCCGTTTTCCAAGTCCAATACCGTATAAAACTTCGACTTCTGCAACTTCTCGAGAACGTCTTTAATTATCGGCACTGGAAAACAATCTTTTAGCACGACCGAATTAAGTTTTCGGTAATCGACACATATGCGATATGTGCCATCCTTTTTCTTAACGACCACGATGCGACTGGCGAAGTTTGACGAAGGTTGTCGAACAATTCCAGCTTTTAGCCACTCATCGATTTGCTTGTTAACAGCTTCAACTTCAGTAGCCGGGATGCGACTTGGAGGATGCCGAAATGGAACTTGCTCACCATCCGGTATTATTTTCAGTGTAATTGGACATTCAGTAACCGATTCGGCCGGCTTATAGCTATCGATTATAGATCGTACTTCAGCTTCATACTGCGATGGAACGTCAACATGAGAATTTGTTTCAGATACATTGTAAATACTTATCTGATTAAAGTTCTCATAAGTTTTCTCCCCAATTTGAGGAGAAAACTTATACCCATCTGCGCTTGTAGATATGTTGAATTTAGAGATGAAGTCGTACCCCAATAGCGCATCGTACATACATACATAGTATTATCAACGCAAAAATCTTTCTAAAAAAAATTACCAATCCATTTCCGCTTCGCACGTATTCGAATTCATGTAAATTATGGTGAATTATTTTAAATTTTAATGAATTATTTACCGTTAAGCCCCTCCTGTCTCATCGTGCTTGGTTTTCGAATATCGAATAATTCGTTTTTTTTTTAATTTCCCAAGCCGGGGTTTTACCTAGTTGTAAAGATATAGCCTTTGATAAATTATATAAATACGGCAGCACATCGACTAATTTTTCATTCTTTATCGACTAATCGACTATAATCGAAATCCAAATAATTTGCAGAAAAAGCGCAACAAATGAATTTTTGAAGAGTTTATATACTTAATCAAATGTCATAAGAGGACAGGAAACCCCTTAACGCTTAGCTGAGAATAAATTCTACTAGCTCGCTCGATGTTTCCAATGTGGAATTAAGTAATTTGGTATAATATCAAGAGACAGCAATACCCAATTTTAGACCAGTTGACATTCATTAGTCACTAAATTGTGACCTTGTGATGAGCAGATCACAAAAAATTAAAATAAAAACAAAAGAAAAAAACGCGAAAGCGAGGAAAAGCAATAATTTCTAGCTCATTTTGAGATTTGAGATTATACCAAGATACTGTATTCGGGCATTAGAGACTAGAGGTTTTATGTTGAAACTAATGAATGCCAACTGGTCTAAAATTGTGCCTTTTTTCTCCTCTAGAGACTAATGCCCGAATTCAGCTTCTTGGTATCACCTCAAGTCTCAAAATGAGCTAAAGATTCGTTTTTGTGAAGTGCTCATCAACAGGTCATAGTTTAGAGGCTTTATTTTGAGACTAATGAATGCCAACTGGTCTAAAATTGTGACTTTTGTCTCTATCAGAGACTGAGACTGCTTACTGCATTCGGGGGTAAGCCTCAAGTCTCAAAATAAAGACATAGAAGCAAGAAAGTTAAATTACAGAATTCCGGCATTAGAAACAGAGACTGCGTACTGAATTTGGGCATTGAATAACATTTTGAAAACATTTCTTTCATAGAAATAATTGAAAATAGTTACATATAGATACACTGATGTAGCTTTTTTCATACTTGCAACAAGCCTCAACATTTTTTACTTCAGATTATACCAAATTACTGAATTCCGGCATTAGAGACAGAGACTGCTTACTGAGTTTGGGCATTAAATAACATTTTGAAAAGATTTCTTTCATAGAAATAATTGAAAATAGTAACATGTAGATACATTGATGTAGCTTTTTCATACTTGGAACAAGAGCCGGTTTACCCGGTTTTTTCTTGAGTTTAAAATTATGAATGGGTTTTTCAAATAATTCGAAAAGCGGTTTCACAAAAATGTCGAATAATCGAACACCCTAGTTCGGCTCAATGGATTCGTTTTACTAATAAAATGAACGAATTCAGTCTTTGGCAATCGCAAAGCTACCAGCTACCGCACAACTTCGCCGCCTGCATTCCTTCGGACCATTTAAAACGGTTAGCGG
This sequence comes from Philophylla caesio, assembly GCA_963971545.1. Classification (NCBI taxonomy): domain Eukaryota; kingdom Metazoa; phylum Arthropoda; class Insecta; order Diptera; family Tephritidae; genus Philophylla; species Philophylla caesio. The sequence goes on along the minus strand of OZ020604.1, from coordinate 113,517,662 downwards.
CTTCATGCGACCGAAAAAATCGGTATGAATTAGTTGATATCTAGTGTATACCTTTCTTAAGTTGAAAATATTCTGACGCAGACTGAGGGAGATTTGCATAAACTTGCTGCTACATATTCTCTATATTATTTGAAGAACTATATCTAATGCGTAGGAGCTTAGAACCGCTGCCTTGGGGTAATATGACTGCTTCCGCCAATTTGTGCTCCACATCAGCCCACACATTTAAAAATAAATTGTTTGTTTATCAGAACTCATGTCATAATATAAACATTAACAAGTAAGAAAAGCTTAATTCGGGCGAAACCGATTTTTATATACCCTCGCGATATACTTTTGTATGGTCGGTGACCAAGATTTCATAAAATGCCCGTTTTTTTTTTCAAATCGCAACTAGTATTAAACTTTACAAAATTCCTTCCAATAAATACTAACAAACGAAGTTTTTTGCTTTTTAAAAATTTCCGTTATATGGATATTGGGCGTGGTTATGGTCCGATTTTAAAAATATGGACGGTGATGCTAATGGTATCAAGGACAATATGTCGTTATTGAGATACCTAGAGACGTTTCTTAATAAGTGGGCGTGGTAACGCCCATTTTTCAAAATTTCATAAAAATCAAGTTTCTTAATTAAATATCTCTCTAAATATCAAATTTTAATTAATATGCTTCAATAGATAAAGAAAAAACGAAATTTTTGCATTTCTTTAAATTTCCGTTATATGGGAGGTGGGCGAGGTTATGGTCCGATTTCAAAAATTTTTAACGGTGATAAAAGCGATATTGAGGAAAATATGTCCATTAAATTTTGTGACGATACCTAATACTGTTATTGAGATACAGAAATTTTTTCATAAGTGGGCGTGGCAACGTCCATTTTTCAAAATTTCATAAATACTTATTTTCTTAGTTCAAAATCGCTCCAAATACCGAATTTCACACAATTTCTTTTAATAGATACCGAAAAAACTAAGTTTTTGCATATTCCAAAACTTCCGTTATATGGGAGGTGGGCGTGGTTATGATCCGATTTCAAAAATTTTCTACGATAATAATAGCGATATCAAGGAAAATATGCCCACCAAATTGTGACGATACCTTACACTGTTATTGAGATACGGAAACTTTTTATAATGCATAACTTTTTCATAAATGCATAACTTCTGAGTTCAAAATTGCTCCAAATAACAAATTTCACTCAATTTGCTGTAATAGATACTAAGAAAACGGAGTTTTTGCATTTTTCAAAAACTTCCGTAATATGGGAGGTGGGCGTGGTTATTGACCGATCTTGACCATTTTCAATACCTACCCTGTCCTAAGGGCAATCTATATACCAAATTTCATTGAGATATCTAAATTTTTACTCAAGTTATTGTAACCACGGACAGACGGACGGACGGACAGACAGTCAGGGCTAAATCGATTCTTTTTTTCATACTGATCATTTTAGTATATATATGTCTATATCTATCTCGATTATTTCTTGCTGTTACAAACAACCGTTATGCGAAGAAAGTTATAATACCCTTGTGTACAAGTACGCTCGGGTATAAAAATGAAGAGGAAAACAAAACAGTATAAACAAAACAATTCAATTGACAAACGCCTACCACCAATAACAGTGCAACTTGTCAAGAAGCTGTAATTGTGCCGAAATTGAAAATGTTTCAAACCTTAAAAAAGTAATTTCTTTCTTAGACGTTATTCAGCGTTTTTCTTCTTCTAAAGGTATTGAAGGTTGTGACATGCTTACAGTATTAGAAAACAATAATTGCAGATATCAAAGCAAAATTCTGGTCCTATATAAAAAAATTTATCGTTCCATTTCCGACAAGTGATAAGTTTAATGTGTCCATAGAAGACACTTCTGAACTCTGTAAAAACTAAATTTTGAAATAATCTTAGGTCTTGCTTATGTTAATAAAATCCTAAATTATCCATAAACTAGTGTCCTTGTTATTCCGGAGGATAAGCACAGCAACATAAGTCACGTATATCAATCATTTGATTTATTTTCAAAAAATTAAATCGTGAACTGCCAAAATTATCATGGACGACGAGTAAGGATTATGTTGAACGTAGAATCCAGCATTTAAACAAAAATGTGCGAATATACAGCTTTTTTCAAAAGTTTGTACCTAAACGTGTTTGTGTTCATGAAGAACAATCATAACCTTGGTTGACAGAATAACAAATAAACTTAAATAATGCAAAATCGCGATCTCTTAAATTCGATAAAATAAGTGGTTTATACACTGCCTATGTTAGTTATCAATTCTCCACAAAAAATAATGCAAATCTTATTTATGTAAATTTAGAAATAATTAAATATGTACATATCCCAGTTATGAATTCGTTAACTTGAAGCGCAGAGTGAATGGCTTTCCGTCCTTTGACATATCAAAGTACTATGTTATGTCTAGTGACAGTGGGCAGTTGCGTCGAATTCAAATTCCAATCTTGCCAATTCAGCAGATGCTTCTTGTTCAGGAACTTTGCCTCCAACAGAAGAATACCCTGCGAACGATTTAGGGACATTTGTTGGAAGATCATCACTCATGTCTACAATTGAAAAAAAGGAAATTTTGCAGCGATGTTGGAAACCATCTGAGAATTGCGATTTCAGCGCCGAAGTCGAAGATTCAGCCAGGAAGTTCAAATTCGAATGGTTAAAAACGTATTCTCCTTGGCTTCAGTACTCCAAAAAATATAAGGATGCGCTCTGCTTATACTGTGTTCTTTTCCCACCCCAAAACGTTCAAGGTGTTTTGGGGTCGTTCATCAAAAATCCATTTATTCGTTATACAAATTTGCATGAAAGTTGCAAAAGTCACTCCAATAATCAATGGCACTTGAGAGCAGTCAGAGACGCAAAGAATTTCATGGAAACAACACCAATCAATGTTTCTATTCTGTCTGGTCACCAAAAAATGCTTAAAGAAAACAAAAAAATTATCTCGACTATCATCTCAACCATTATATTCTGTGGAGCCCATGATCTGCCTTTAAGAGGAAAAAACCTGAATGAAGGTAGTTATGACATTAAATTGCGTATAATCTTTTTTAAATATAGTGCATTTTCTTTAACTCACGAGATTGACTTTACTTTTAGGAGTATTTCAAGACCTGCTTCAAATGCAAGTTGAGGCTGGTGATCAAAGCCTCAAGCGTCATTTCGAAGAAGGAAGTAAAAATGCGACTTATTCATGCTTTGTACTTTCACTGTGCAAGTCACAAGTTGAATTTGGTTGTGAATGACCTGAATCAAGTTCCAGAAATCCGCAATTCGATAGCAACAATTCAAGATACCATTAACTTTTTCCGCTATTCTATTAACAGGAAAAAGTATGTTCCAAATATCCCTGCTCTATGCGAAACTCGATGGTCAGAAAAATACAAAAGCATTGCAATTTTCAAAAAAAAACCTTTGAAAGTATCGTCAGCGGATTAGAAAAACTGTCGGTTGAAGGAAACTCTGACACCAGATCGACTGCTTTTCATTATATGTCATGTTTTGATTGCAAAATACTCTACCTATCTTGAGCCAGTCGTGAACGTCTTACAATCACAGAAGTTGGACCTCCTCGCGTGTACTGAACATATTCAGAAAATCATCCAATTGGTAGAAAATCATCGAAAAGATGTAGATTTCGGAATCGAAGAACTATTCAACGAAGCGAAGTCGGGTGCTGAAAAAATCGGGATTGAACTACGAAAACCTATAACAGTCAACAAGCAACATCATCGCTCAAACCACCCTTCATCTAATGATCTAGAATTTTAGAAGAGATCATTGCTAATTCCATACCTGAATTCCTTCGTCGCAGCAATAAAATGTAGATTTCCGGATCAAAACTTGCCGGCATATTCTTTGTTTGAATTGCAAGCCAACGTGTTGAAAGTGAACGTACACGATCTTATTTAGATTTATTATATAAATTTAACGTTGAATAAAATATAATATATTGCTACATGAAAAAAATTTGCTCTTCTTTAGTGGGATTTTTTTCTATGTTTAGAACAATAAGCACCTACATACATACATACATAATATTATCAACGCAAAAATCTTTCTAAAAAAAATTACCAATCCATTTCCGCTTCGCACATTTTCGAATTCATGTAAATTATGGTGAATTATTTTAAATTTTAATGAATTATTTACCGTTAAGCCCCTCTTGTCTCATCGTGCTTGGTTTTCGAATATCGAATAATTCGTTTTTTTTTAAATTTCCCAAGCCGGGGTTTTACCTAGTTGTAAAGATATAGCCTTTGATAAATTATATAAATACGGCAGCACATCGACTAATCGACCACAATCGAAATCCAAATAATTTGCAGAAAAATCGCAACAAATTAATTTTTGAAGAGTTTATATACTTAATCAAATGTCATAAGAGGACAGGAAACCCCTTAACGCTTAGCTGAGAATAAATTCTACTAGCTCGCTCGATGTTTCCAATGTGGAATTAAGTAATTTGGTATAATATCAAGAGACAGCAATACCCAATTTTAGACCAGTTGACATTCATTAGTCACTAAATTGTGACCTTGTGATGAGCAGATCACAAAAAATTAAAATAAAAACAAAAGAAAAAAACGCGAAAGCGAGGAAAAGCAATAATTTCTAGCTCATTTTGAGATTTGAGATTATACCAAGATACTGTATTCGGGCATTAGAGACTAGAGGTTTTATGTTGAAACTAATGAATGCCAACTGGTCTAAAATTGTGCCTTTTTTCTCCTCTAGAGACTAATGCCCGAATTCAGCTTCTTGGTATCACCTCAAGTCTCAAAATGAGCTAAAGATTCGTTTTTGTGAAGTGCTCATCAACAGGTCATAGTTTAGAGGCTTTATTTTGAGACTAATGAATGCCAACTGGTCTAAAATTGTGACTTTTGTCTCTATCAGAGACTGAGACTGCTTACTGCATTCGGGGGTAAGCCTCAAGTCTCAAAATAAAGACATAGAAGCAAGAAAGTTAAATTACAGAATTCCGGCATTAGAAACAGAGACTGCGTACTGAATTTGGGCATTGAATAACATTTTGAAAACATTTCTTTCATAGAAATAATTGAAAATAGTTACATATAGATACACTGATGTAGCTTTTTTCATACTTGCAACAAGCCTCAACATTTTTTACTTCAGATTATACCAAATTACTGAATTCCGGCATTAGAGACAGAGACTGCTTACTGAGTTTGGGCATTAAATAACATTTTGAAAAGATTTCTTTCATAGAAATAATTGAAAATAGTAACATGTAGATACATTGATGTAGCTTTTTCATACTTGGAACAAGAGCCGGTTTACCCGGTTTTTTCTTGAGTTTAAAATTATGAATGGGTTTTTCAAATAATTCGAAAAGCGGTTTCACAAAAATGTCGAATAATCGAACACCCTAGTTCGGCTCAATGGATTCGTTTTACTAATAAAATGAACGAATTCAGTCTTTGGCAATCGCAAAGCTACCAGCTACCGCACAACTTCGCCGCCTGCATTCCTTCGGACCATTTAAAACGGTTAGCGGCTTCATGCGACCGAAAAAATCGGTATGAATTAGTTGATATCTAGTGTATACCTTTCTTAAGTTGAAAATATTCTGACGCAGACTGAGGGAGATTTGCATAAACTTGCTGCTACATATTCTCTATATTATTTGAAGAACTATATCTAATGCGTAGGAGCTTAGAACCGCTGCCTTGGGGTAATATGACTGCTTCCGCCAATTTGTGCTCCACATCAGCCCACACATTTAAAAATAAATTGTTTGTTTATCAGAACTCATGTCATAATATAAACACTAACAAGTAAGAAAAGCTTAATTCGGGCGAAACCGATTTTTATATACCCTCGCGATATACTTTTGTATGGTCGGTGACCAAGATTTCATAAAATGCCCGTTTTTTTTTTTTCAAATCGCAACTAGTATTAAACTTTACAAAATTCCTTCCAATAAATACTAACAAACAAAGTTTTTTGCTTTTTAAAAATTTCCGTTATATGGATATTGGGCGTGGTTATGGTCCGATTTTAAAAATATGGACGGTGATGCTAATGGTATCAAGGACAATATGTCGTTATTGAGATACCTAGAGACGTTTCTTAATAAGTGGGCGTGGTAACGCCCATTTTTCAAAATTTCATAAAAATCAAGTTTCTTAATTAAATATCTCTCTAAATATCAAATTTTAATTAATATGCTTCAATAGATAAAGAAAAAACGAAATTTTTGCATTTCTTTAAATTTCCGTTATATGGGAGGTGGGCGAGGTTATGGTCCGATTTCAAAAATTTTTAACGGTGATAAAAGCGATATTGAGGAAAATATGTCCATTAAATTTTGTGACGATACCTAATACTGTTATTGAGATACAGAAATTTTTTCATAAGTGGGCGTGGCAACGTCCATTTTTCAAAATTTCATAAATACTTATTTTCTTAGTTCAAAATCGCTCCAAATACCGAATTTCACACAATTTCTTTTAATAGATACCGAAAAAACTAAGTTTTTGCATATTCCAAAACTTCCGTTATATGGGAGGTGGGCGTGGTTATGATCCGATTTCAAAAATTTTCTACGATAATAATAGCGATATCAAGGAAAATATGCCCACCAAATTGTGACGATACCTTACACTGTTATTGAGATACGGAAACTTTTTATAATGCATAACTTTTTCATAAATGCATAACTTCTGAGTTCAAAATTGCTCCAAATACCAAATTTCACTCAATTTGCTGTAATAGATACTAAGAAAACGGAGTTTTTGCATTTTTCAAAAACTTCCGTAATATGGGAGGTGGGCGTGGTTATTGACCGATCTTGACGATTTTCAATACCTACCCTGTCCTAAGGGCAATCTATATACCAAATTTCATTGAGATTTCTAAATTTTTACTCAAGTTATTGTAACCACGGACAGACGGACGGACAGACAGTCAGGGCTAAATCGATTCTTTTTTTCATACTGATCATTTTAGTATATATATGTCTATATCTATCTCGATTATTTCTTGCTGTTACAAACAACCGTTATGCGAAGAAAGTTATAATACCCTTGTGTACAAGTACGCTCGGGTATAAAAATGAAGAGGAAAACAAAACAGTATTAACAAAACAGTATAAACAAAACAATTCAATTGACAAACGCCTACCACCAATAACAGTGCAACTTGTCAAGATGCTGTAATTGTGCCGAAATTGAAAATGTTTCAAACCTTAAAAAAGTAATTTCTTTCTTAGACGTTATTCAGCGTTTTTCTTCTTCTAAAGGTATTGAAGGTTGTGACATGCTTACAGTATTAGAAAACAATAATTGCAGATATCAAAGCAAAATTCTGGTCCTATATAAAAAAATTTATCGTTCCATTTCCGACAAGTGATAAGTTTAATGTGTCCATAGAAAACACTTCTGAACTCTGTAAAACTAAATTTTGAAATAATCTTAGGTCTTCTTTATGTTAATAAAATCCTAAATTATCCATAAACTAGTGTCCTTGTTATTCCGGAGGATAAGCACAGCAACATAAGTCACGTATATCAAGCATTTGATTTATTTTCAAGAAATTAAATCGTGAATTGCCAAAATTATCATGGACGACGAGTAAGGATTATGTTGAACGTTGAATCCAGCATTTAAACAAAAATGTGCGAATATACAGCTTTTTTCAAAAGTTTGTACCTAAACGTGTTTGTGTTCATGAAGAACAATCGTAACCTTGGTTGACAGAATAACAAATAAACTTAAATAATGCAAAATCGCGATCTCTTAAATTCGATAAAATAAGTGGTTTATACACTGCCTATGATAGTTATCAATTCTCCACAAAAAATAATGCAAATCTTATTTATGTAAATTTAGAAATAATTAAATATGTATGAATGTCTTTCCGTCCTATGTCATATCAAAGTACTATGTAATGTCTATTGACAGTGGACAGTTTCTCCCCCCTAAATGACCGCAAATTTGCGTTTTCATAAAGGAACATGAATTTTAAACATAAACATGCTTAAGTGAATGTTAAAATTTGGTTTTTATGTTTAATTTATTCAGAAATGAGTTGTTAATAAATTTATTATAGGCAGCGAGTTTAAAACTTTTCAGTTGTGCGCGAATACATGTATTTTTATTGACGGTAGATAACGCCATCGTTTCACCTCGGAAAATTTTACAGGAGATTTTCAATATATTCAGTCTCATCATATCCAGGCGATTGCAAGTCAAATGGGACAGCCAACGACAAAAATTATGTCACTCTTGTTAGATGGCGCCACGGGCTTCCCATGTTATTTAAATGTTATTTAAATGGGAAGACCGTGTTTCGCAAATTGTGCACGTGTCCAAGTTAATTGGTTCCTTCTGCCGGCGCCGTTCGCGCAAACGCGAAAAGCAAGAAAAATGCAGCTGATTGTTTTGTTTTTGCTGCAGGTGACACAATTTATTACTCGGCACTTAATTTTGGATAGTTTTTCTTTATTTAAATTCAAAACCGCACCAAAATCAAAGAAATTACGTTTGCTTACTTTCATACATTACGTCAGATTTGTCAAACTAGGCACGTACGAAGTAACGGAAGTGTTTTGTGCGCCACCTTTGCTTCTCTTCACCGTGCGTGGCGCCATCTAACAAGAGTGACATAATTTGCGTAATTTTTTCGACATAATTTAACCCGAGTGGTACAGTCGTCTGATCATATCTAACCACTACAGATCTAAATAAATTATCCTGCTTGCGTTCAAGTTTATCTATAATTTCTCAATATTTATCGAACCTTCAACATTCGTTTTTATCGATGGATATTAGAAAATTTTTCGCACGTAAGTATACATTGGCTATAAAAATTTTTGAGGATAGTGCTTGTATTCAGTGTTTTGGCTATCAACAATATTTTTGTCTTTAATACTCAGATTGAATATATCTCTAACTCTCGATTCGGATATTTAACTTAAAATTTATCACCCATTTATTTTAAATTTTCGACTTTATAAATATAATTTATATAAATTTCTTAACTTGTTATCGCTTTTAAATGTTTTGAATCGTCAGAATCCACAATGATAAAATTTCGAAACTTGATTTGAAATTTACATTATAATATGCCTTCTACAGCTCCCCAAAAACGAAAACTCGTTGAGAGTATTGAATGCGATGAAAGCGAAACGAGTGAAACCGAAAATAGAGCGTCGAATTCAAATTCCAATCTTGCCAATTCAGCAGATGCTTCTTGTTCAGGAACTTTGCCTCCAACAGAAGAATTCCCTGCGAACGATTTAGGGACATTTGTTGGAAGATCATCACTCATGTCTACAATTGAAAAAAAGGAAATTTTGCAGCGATGTTGGAAACCATCTGAGAATTACGATTTCAGCGCCGATGTCGAAGATTCAGCCAGGAAGTTCAAATTCGAATGGTTAAAAACGTATTCTCCTTGGCTTCAGTACTCCAAAAAATATAAGGGTGTGCTCTGCTTATACTTTGTTCTTTTCCCACCCCAAAACGTTCAAGGTGTTTTGGGGTCGTTCATCAAAAATTCCTTTATTCGTTATACAAATTTGCATGAAAGTTGCAAAAGTCACTCCAATAATCAATGGCACTTGAGAGCAGTCAGAGACGCAAAGAATTTCATGGAAACAACACCAATCAATGTTTCTATTCTGTCTGGTCACCAAAAAATGCTTAAAGAAAACAAAAAAATTATCTCGACTATCATCTCAACCATTATATTCTGTGGAGCCCATGATCTGCCTTTAAGAGGAAAAAACCTGAATGAAGGTAGTTATGACATTAAATTGCGTATAATCTTTTTTAAATAAAGTGCATTTTCTATAACTCACGAGATTGACTTTACTTTTAGGAGTATTTCAAGACCGGCTGGTGATCAAAGCCTCAAGCGTCATTTCGAAGAAGGAAGTAAAAATGCGACTTATTCATGCTTTGTACTTTTACTGTGCAAGTCACAAGTTGAATTTGGTTGTGAATGACCTGAATCAAGTTCCAGAAATCCGCAATTCGATAGCAACAATTCAAGATACCATTAACTTTTTCCGCAATTCTATTAACAGGAAAAAGTATGTTCCAAATATCCCTGCTCTATGCGAAACTCGATGGTCAGAAAAATACAAAAGCATTGCAATTTTCAAAAAAAACCTTTGAAAGTATCGTCAGCGGATTAGAAAAACTGTCGGTTGAAGGAAACTCTGACACCAGATCGACTGCTTTTCAATTGCATTCTGCCGTGACTCAAACAAACTTCATTATATGTCATGTTTTGATTGCAAAATACTCTGCCTATCTTGAGCCAGTCGTGAACGTCTTACAATCACAGAAGTTGGACCTCCTCGCGTGTACTGAACATGTTCAGAAAGTCATCCAATTAATAAAAAAATCATCGAAAAGATGTAGATTTCGGAATCGAAGAACTATTCAACGAAGCGAAGTCGGGTGCTGAAAAAATCGGGATTGAACTACGAAAACCTATCACAGTCAACAAGCAACATCATCGCTCAAACCACCCTTCATCTAATGATCTAGAATTTTAGAAGAGATCATTGCTAATTCCATACCTGAATTCCTTCGTCGCAGCAATAAAATGTAGATTTCCGGATCAAAACTTGCCAGCATATTCTTTGTTTGAATTGCATCCAGCGAACATGTTGAAAGTGAACGTACACGATTTCAAGAAAAAAGCAGTCAGCTTCATCGAATTCTACTCTTTACAAATTATTAGTGGAGAAGCTGAACTGTGGTACGATCACTGGAAAGGGAAGAAAATGAGCGGCGAAGATCTCCAAAAACTGGACCTTGTTAGGAATATTCGCCGAGGATCCACGCCGTTTTGCTCTTATTATATAAATTTAACGTTGAAAGAAATATAATACATATATTGCTACATGGGAAAAATTTGCCCCCCAAATAAAAATCCTGCGTACGCCATTGGACAGTTTATTAATTTCCAACATCCAATCAGCACCGAACTAATTCTGAATTTTTTTCCATTAAAACTGTGCTGAATATCTTAATGAACCCTAATGAACTTAGTTAATCTATCTCTTAAACTTGGAGTTTTCCCATCATCTGGGAAAGAATCATTCATTACACCCAACACAAAACTGGAATATAAAAGAAATATCTGGTTATAGCAAAATGTTCCGTTGTTATCATTAAGCATACCGATGTTATAAACACCGAATTTAGTAAAGCATTTCACTGCGTATTTCACTCTTCACTTATACAAAACCCAGATCTCCTCGGTTTTCAAACTTATCTTCTTACCTCAATGACAGAACACAACAAGTAATTACACAGTACGACAGTGGTTGGTACACAAGAGAAATGTTAACAGAATATGAAAATAGGTTTAAAATAAAGAAATACGTGTCTCGACGTTTTGCTGTAGCATGTTAGAATTTGGGAAAATCGATTTTTAAGCTTCAAATGACCGTGGAGGTTCACTTCTAATGTAATACTGTTATATAAAATTTTATAAAAACAGAATGGGTGAACCGATATTAATGCTTGAGCCAGTTTTGAAAAGGTAATTCTTTTTTAACTTTACACGAAAAAATAAACGACCAACATTTTTAACACAAAATAATAGTTAAGATTTCATATTCATTTTTGTATTATTATATTTTTTTTTGCTGTATTTTGGAACGAATTTCCGTCATCCCTTGTCAAGTTTGGTTTGGAGACAAACCGGTTTGTCTCCAAACCAAACTTGACAAGGGATGACGGAAATTCGTTCCAAAATACAGCGTATAATTACCCTGTCGGAAACCACAACAACCAAAAAGAATATATTTTTTTTTGTATATTTAATGAATTTCGTCATTTTTGGCTATTTTTTAAATTTACATGAAAGTTAAAGCGCCATCTACCAAAGAAAAAAATTGTTTTCTTAATAAAAAAATCCAAATTTAATTACCTTTTCAAAACTGGCTCAAGCATTAATATCGGTTCACCCATTCTGTTTTTAGAGAACTTTTTAAAATAGTATTACATTAGAAGTGAACCTCTTGTATTATTATATTTTTTTTGTATATTTAATGAATTTCGTACATTTTTGGCTATTTTTTAAATTTACATGAAAATTAAAGCGCCATCTACCAAAGAAAAAATTTATTTTCTTAATAAAAAAATCCAAATTTAATTACCTTTTCATAACTGGCTCAAGCATTAATATCGGTTCACCCATTCTGTTTTTATAGAACTTTTTATAATAGTATTACATTAGAAGTGAACCTCCACGGTCCTTTGAAGCTTAAAAATTGATTTTCTCAAAATTCTGACGTGCTACAGCAAAACTTATTTCTTTATTTCAAGCCTTTTTTCATATTCTGTTTACATTTCTCATGTTCAATTTTATTTGTAGTGTGTTGTCTATACATTAATCTGCCAACAACTAATTATTACAAATAAAAATAATAGAAATAAGAACTTATTACATTAATTTCAAATTGTTATTATTTTACGTATACTTAAATTGTTGTGAACAAACGAATATAAAGGGGAAGGACTATAGACTATCCAATTCAAATTCGTTCTTTCAATCAATTTAACATCCCCTGATTATGAACAGGAAGAATGTGACAAACCTGATCACTTTGCCAAATTCTTTTTTCCTAAGAAGGGTGATGTAATGGAAGTAAAATATAAATTGCAACCCTACTTAATAAGGTAAGTAATCTAGTACTATTGTTATAAATTGCAACCCTACATATAAGATCTCTTACATTTAGTACTCGCCGGTAACCGCAGCTTACTTTAGTTCTTAAGTGAAAAAATAAAGAACGCCATTCCGTGACTTCAAAACGATAAGTTGTGAGTTTTACTTTAATTAATAATTTTGGATTCCGTTTTGAAAATATATCAAAGAGTATCACCGACCGGCAAGTGGCCGACGTTGATTGTAAAACGCACCGGTGTGCGTCACCCGACACTACAACAGCAGCGAAGCCTTGGCGCTCCAAAACATATTTTTGACGCTCAAAGCGTGCAAACGAATTCTGGCTTAATTCAACTACAAACTTACCTTATTAATAAATTAAAGTAACATTGTTTAATAAAAGGTCATTGAAAAGAAACAACTAAAAAGTAAATGCAGACTGTAATAATTTCGCCAAAATAAACAGAAGCAAATACATACATACCTATATACATATGTATATATGTGACATGAAACTGAGAAAAATAAGCAAGGCATGTAATTTTTGATTGTCTGCATAAACAGTTTGTTACCTGCTTACAACTTTTAAGTTCTTCACTTGCAAAAAAAGTACATTACTTGATAAGCGCAACTACTTAAAATAATTTCCAATTAATTTCAAAGATGATTAAATTAGGTTTTTACATTGATTTATAAATTAAATTAGATATATATCGCAAACGTCAAGCTGTGTGGTTGTGTTTACTTTGCTCCCTTACAAATATTGTTATAAAACAATTTAAATATCAAATTAATTAAAAGAAATTTCATTAAATTGTGATTAAATCAATTTTGTGCACTTCAAGCTAAGTATAAAGTGATTTGGTGCAATATTCATTTAATAATCTTTAACTTATAAAAAATCTCATTTAAATCTTTGTTGTGTTTTGTGCCAATTCATAATTTTTCTTGTAGTACAGTTGTTGTTGCCAATTGTTTTGTTTTTGCATTTGCGGCTGTTGCTGTTTGTGCGCGCACTCTTCTTTGTTTACTCCTTTTAGCTTTCACAGCTGTTTGCGTGATTTGTTAAGTGTCAATAAAACTGTGTATCCCAAACTGTTCTAACTGCCTTACCGACTGCTATACTGCTTTTTTTGCTAAACTGGTTTTTTTGCTAAACTGCTTTTTTTGCTAAACTGCTTACCACATTAGATCCTTTCTTCTGCTAGTCCTATAAATTGTAATTTTAATTCTAATTAATTTTCTCCTAAATAATATACCATGTCTTGTAATTATCCTAACTGCCAAGTTAAGAGTGGGTCTGAACGCTTTGTGTCTTGCTGGCTTTGCGATGGGCTTGCCCACATGAAGTGTGCTGGATTGACAGGTAGAGTGTTAGATTTGATTGATGATGGTAAGGGTGTCCGCTGGTCTTGTCTGAAATGTAGGTCAACTGAAGTTGATCTTTTTAAATTTTTTAGGCAGTGTAGGAACGGTTTCTCTGAGATTGGTAAGGAGCTAAATGTTCTTACCGAAAAATTCAAACACTACGAAAACGTATTTAATTCTTTTAAATGCTTAGAGAATACGAGTATTCCTAATAGCCGTAATAGTAAACGGAAACGTATTGAGAGTCCGTCTGACGAAGCTGAGCCAAATCCTATTCCGACGACAATTATTTCTTCTCCCTCAGGGGAGTTGATTAGTTTCTCCTCACCTTGTCCTCAGGCTGTTGAACCTTCAACATCAAAAGCTGCTGCACAGAGATCAGTTCAAAAGGAAAGCAGCGAAAGCAAAAATTCTGCTGGGGTTTCTATGGCGCCTGCTAGGGGGCTGGTTGTGGTTCCTCAGAGAAAATCTATTTTTATATCAAGATTTTCCAGTAATACCACAGTTGAGGATATCAAGTTTCACATTTCATCTAAGGTTAAGACTGATGACATAACTATCAGGAAATTTAACTTTAATTACAAGAGAAACATTTCTTCATTTAAAATCGATGTACCTTCCGAAAACTTTAATATACTTTTAAATAGCTCTTTTTGGCCGACTGGGGCTTTTGTTCGCGAATTCGAGTTTAAACCCAACATAAATAATCAAAACTTAGCAAAAATCTCTCATCCTAATCCGGAGTCAAAAAACTGATAAAAACTAAACTTGATATATATTACCAAAATGTTAGAGGCTTGAATACAAAACTAACTGAATTGCTTTTGAAGAGTTATCAGTGTAGTTTTAACATTATAGCTTTCACTGAAACTTGGCTTAAACCTCACGTTTTTGATTCGGAGGTTCTTTGCAGTGAATATCATATTTACAGAAATGATCGAGAGTGCAGGATCGGTGGAGGTGTTCTTTTTGCTGTCCATTCTTCATTACCATCTGAAGTGGTTAACGTCCCTTTCATTGAGTCTACTGAATTTAAGTGCATACGAGTGCATTTAAGCAAGTCTTATATTTATTTAGCCCTCTGCTATATACCTCCTCAGTCTGACTTGTCGGTATATAGTGATCATATTTCTTTACTTGGGATTGTGGACTCAATGCTTAGGCCTCCCGACTCATTGATTGTGTTGGGTGATTTTAATCTCCCAAACATTTCTTGGAATATGATTGATTGTCATATCGTGCCTTCCATTAACAACGCCTTTCTGGAGGGGATGACTGAACTTTGTCTGAACCAGGTTAATACCCTACAAAACAAGTAGGGGATGGTCTTGGATTTGGATTTTGTTGACAACATGTACAGAGCCTCCTTAAATCGATGTGATCCATTGGTTTTACCTGAGGATGTATATCATCCTGCGATTGAATTGTCATGCGAGATCATAGACGGAGAGCGGGTTTCTGGATCGAAAGCTTTTAATTCTAATGACAGCTTCGATTTTAGAAAAGCTAATTTTAAAAAATTAAACTGTGACTTATCTAAAATAACTTGGCCTTACTACAATGGCGATATTGAGCGTAATGTTTTGGACTTCAACAATACTTTATACAACTTATTTCTTAAACACGTACCTAAAGGTTCTTGTATTCGTGATGAATCAGCCCCTTTATGGTTTACTAAAGACTTGAGAACTTTAAAAAATAAAAAATCGCGTTCTTTTAAAATATTTAAAAATACTGGTCGTCATGTGGATTATCTTAATTATTCAGTCTTGCGACATAAATATCTAGAATTAAATAAAAACTGCTATGAAAAATACTTGAATAAAATGAAAATGAACATTATCCACGACCCGAAAGCTTTCTATGGTTTCGTTAATTCTAAGCGCAGAGTAAATGCATTCCCTTCCGCAATGAAATATCAAAATACTGTGTCATGTGATAACGAGATTATTGCCAATCTATTTGCCCAGTTCTTTAAATCTAACTACACCACTCAATTTAAATATAACGGTATTTCCTATCCATACAAGCTGAGCCCCAATAACTCTATTAATATTCCAGTCATATCATCAGATGATGTTTTTCATTATTTAATATCTTTAAAAGAATCATTCAAGTACGGCCCTGATATGATCCCGACATGTTTCCTAAAAAAATGTGCGAAGCACCTGTACCTGCCATTATCGAACTTGCTTAATTTGTCCCTCCAGCAAGGAGTTTTTCCGTCAATATGGAAACAGTCTTACATAATCCCCCTTCATAAATCTGGAAGCAGGTCTTCTATTGAAAACTATCGTGGTATAGCTAAACTCTCTCTTACCAACCAAATGACTTATCCGATTTCCTCAATAATAGCAAATTGCCAACATGGCTTCTGTAAGGGCAAATCAACCATTACAAATTTACTTGAATTTACCACCCATGTTTCAAATGGGTTTAGGGAATGCATTGATACTGATGTTATATATACCGATTTTAGTAAAGCATTTGACAAAGTATGTCACTCTTTACTCATCCGTAAACTGGATCTGCTTGGTTTTCAACCTGGTATCCTCTGTTGGATGTCTTCTTGTCTCTCCGGTAGGACGCAAAAGGTAGTTTTTAAAAATTTTCATTCTGGGATCATCGATGTTTCCTCGGGAGTTCCTCAGGGCAGCCACCTCGGACCGATTCTGTTCCTGCTATTCATAAACGACATTTCTACAGTAGTAAAGTATTCTAAAATATTGATGTACGCGGATGATGTCAAACTTTTTAAGACTTATGCCTCGGCTGAAGAAAGATCCTTGCTACAGCAAGATTTGGACAGCATAGTCAATTGGTGCAGCATTAATTATATGCCGCTTAACCTTAACAAATGTAAATTCATGTGCTTTTCTCGACGAACCATTCAGCCGGCCTCCTACAAAATAAATAACTACGTCCTAAACATGTAAACAGTTTTGTTGACCTGGGTGTTGGTATGGATTGTAAACTCAATTTTATTTTCATATTAGTTCCACAGTTAATAAAGCAAGGGGTGTACTGGCTTTTGTAAAGCGTTGGTCAAAGGAATTCCGCGACCCGTATATAACTAAAACACTTTTTACTTCATTAGTAAGACCAATACTGGAGTATGGTTCTATAGTTTGGAATCCTCGTTATCAGGTCCACTCAGACCAACTAGAGTCAATACAAAAACAATTCTTACTTTTTGCTTTGAGAAATCTTCGATGGGATTCGCCATACAATCTTCCCCCTTACACTAGTCGTTTAAAACTTATTAATCTTCCTACTCTTTCGAGTCGCAGAGAAATGTTAGGTATAATATTTCTGGTAAAATTAGTCAATGGATGGATCTCAAGTCCATTTCTTCTAGAGCAAATTAATTTTAATGTACCCTCCCGTGCAACGAGAAACTTTAAACCACTTTTCTTGAAACTATGCAGAACTAACTTTGAGTTGAATGAACCGTTTCGGGGTTTATGCCAAGACTTTAACAATCATTCCAGCACCTTTGATGTATCGGACTCACTTTTTATAATTAAAAGAACTATTCTATCCTCTCTTAATAACAGCTAACGATCCAATTTTCTTACTTTGCATTTCTCTAACTTTGTATTCGGCTGATGAATTCTTATTCTGTAGCTGAGCAGCTTGGGATCTCGACGCTTAACAAACTTTCTTCTGTCACGACTCGGCACCTAAGATTTGTATATTTAAAAAACATCCGTACGTTATGCGGATTGAGCCCCTCGTGCCGGTTGGGCGGGAAAGTGGGTTTCCGTTGGGTTATAATAATAATAATAATGCACTATTCTGTTTGGTCTGTCAATAAAGTATTTACTAACAATTGAAAAAATATAGAAAATGATTTGCGACATTTTGACTTTTCGACAAATCAATCAGGTCTCAAGCTGTTCATTCTGTTCGTTCTGTTCGCTGGAATTCGTTATTTTTTAGAAGATGTTATAATTTTTGCATTTCAATAGCCGTTAGAGGTGTCAAACTATCGATGTATAGTGATAGTTTTTTCGAAAACGCTTAAACTATCGATAGTAATAGTTGCCTATCGATAGTTGAACACCTCTAGCACTACTGATTTTCCTCATAATTTCTCCATTTTGTGTAGCTGTGCGTCGGTTTGGTAAGTTTGCTAGCTTTCTTTTTTAAAGTGATACCAATGTTAAACTTTTCTTTTATGCCAATAGTTTACTAATAGAAGCGGTGGATACTCGTGGTGGCTTTTTTGACGGTTCCAAGTTGTCAGCTGCAAAATGGATGTCATAGAGGATAATTCTGCAGGTATGTATGCACATTTATTAGATCGTGATTTCGGCGTTTTATTAATTTCCAACATCCAATCAGCACCGACTTAATTCTGACTTTTTTTCCATTAAAACTGTGCTGAATATCTTAATGAACCCTAATGAACTTAGTTAATCTATCTCTTAAACTTGGAGTTTTCCCATCATCTGGGAAAGAATCATTCATTACACCCAACACAAAACTGGAATATAAAAGAAATATCTGGTTATAGCAAAATGTTCCGTTGTTATCATTAAGCATACCGATGTTATAAACACCGAATTTAGTAAAGCATTTCACTGCGTATTTCACTCTTCACTTATACAAAACCCAGATCTCCTCGGTTTTCAAACTTATCTTCTTACCTCAATGACAGAACACAACAAGTAATTACACAGTACGACAGTGGTTGGTACACAAGAGAAATGTTAACAGAATATGAAAATAGGTTTAAAATAAAGAAATACGTGTCTCGACGTTTTGCTGTAGCATGTTAGAATTTTGAGAAAATCGATTTTTAAGCTTCAAATGACCGTGGAGGTTCACTTCTAATGTAATACTATTATATAAAATTTTATAAAAACAGAATGGGTGAACCGATATTAATGCTTGAGCCAGTTTTGAAAAGGTAATTCTTTTTTAACTTTACACTTTTTATAATAGTATTACATTAGAAGTGAACCTCCACGGTCCTTTGAAGCTTAAAAATTGATTTTCTCAAAATTCTGACGTGCTACAGCAAAACTTATTTCTTTATTTTAAGCCTTTTTTCATATTCTGTTTACATTTCTCATGTTCAATTTTATTTGTAGTGTGTTGTCTATACATTAATCTGCCAACAACTAATTATTACAAATAAAAATAATAGAAATAAGAACTTATTACATTAATTTCAAATTGTTATTATTTTACGTATACTTAAATTGTTGTGAACAAACGAATATAAAGGGGAAGGACTATAGACTATCCAATTCAAATTCGTTCTTTCAATCAATTTAACATCCCCTGATTATGAACAGGAAGAATGTGACAAACCTGATCACTTTGCCAAATTCTTTTTTCCTAAAAAGGGTGATGTAATGGAAGTAAAATATAAATTGCAACCCTACTTAATAAGGTAAGTAATCTAGTACTATTGTTATAAATTGCAACCCTACATATAAGATCTCTTACATTTAGTACTCGCCGGTAACCGCAGCTAACTTTAGTTCTTAAGTGAAAAAATAAAGAACGCCATTCCGTGACTTCAAAACGATAAGTTGTGAGTTTTACTTTAATTAATAATTTTGGATTCCGTTTTGAAAATATATCAAAGAGTATCACCCACCGGCAAGTGGCCGACGTTGATTGTAAAACGCACCGGTGTGCGTCACCCGACACTACAACAGCAGCGAAGCCTTGGCGCTCCAAAACATATTTTTGACGCTCAAAGCGTGCAAACGAATTCTGGCTTAATTCAACTACAAACTTACCTTATTAATAAATTAAAGTAACATTGTTTAATAAAAGGTCATTGAAAAGAAACAACTAAAAAGTAAATGCAGACTGTAATAATTTCGCCAAAATAAACAGAAACAAATACATACCTATATACATATGTATATATGTGACATGAAACTGAGAAAAATAAGCAAGGCATGTAATTTTTGATTGTCTGCATAAACAGTTTGTTACCTGCTTACAACTTTTAAGTTCTTCACTTGCAAAAAAAGTACATTACTTGATAAGCGCAACTACTTAAAATAATTTCCAATTAATTTCAAAGTTGATTAAATTAGGTTTTTACATTGATTTATAAATTAAATTAGATATTGAACGCTAATGCACTATTCTGTTTGGTCTGTCAATAAAGTATTTACTAACAATTGCAAAAATATAGAAAATGATTTGCGACATTTTGACCTTTCGACAAATCAATCAGGTCTCAAGCTGTTCGTTCTGTTCGCTGGAATTCGTTATTTTTTAGAAGATGTTATAATTTTTGCATTTCAATAGCCGTTAGAGGTGTCAAACTATCGATGGTACTATAGTGATAGTTTTTTCGAAAACGCTTAAACTATCGATAGTAATAGTTGCCTATCGATAGTTGAACACCTCTAGCACTACTGATTTTCCTCATAATTTCTCCATTTTGTGTAGCTGTGCGTCGGTTTGGTAAGTTTGCTAGCTTTCTTTTTTAAAGTGATACCAATGTTAAACTTTTCTTTTATGCCAATAGTTTACTAATAGAAGCGGTGGATACTCGTGGTGGCTTTTTTGACGGTTCCAAGTTGTCAGCTGCAAAATGGATGTCATAGAGGATAATTCTGCAGGTATGTATGCACATTTATTAGATCGTGATTTCGGCGTTTTATTAATTTCCAACATCCAATCAGCACCGACTTAATTCTGACTTTTTTTCCATTAAAACTGTGCTGAATATCTTAATGAACCCTAATGAACTTAGTTAATCTATCTCTTAAACTTGGAGTTTTCCCATCATCTGGGAAAGAATCATTCATTACACCCAACACAAAACTGGAATATAAAAGAAATATCTGGTTATAGCAAAATGTTCCGTTGTTATCATTAAGCATACCGATGTTATAAACACCGAATTTAGTAAAGCATTTCACTGCGTATTTCACTCTTCACTTATACAAAACCCAGATCTCCTCGGTTTTCAAACTTATCTTCTTACCTCAATGACAGAACACAACAAGTAATTACACAGTACGACAGTGGTTGGTACACAAGAGAAATGTTAACAGAATATGAAAATAGGTTTAAAATAAAGAAATACGTGTCTCGACGTTTTGCTGTAGCATGTTAGAATTTTGAGAAAATCGATTTTTAAGCTTCAAATGAACGTGGAGGTTCACTTCTAATGTAATACTATTATATAAAATTTTATAAAAACAGAATGGGTGAACCGATATTAATGCTTGAGCCAGTTTTGAAAAGGTAATTCTTTTTTAACTTTACACTTTTTATAATAGTATTACATTAGAAGTGAACCTCCACGGTCCTTTGAAGCTTAAAAATTGATTTTCTCAAAATTCTGACGTGCTACAGCAAAACTTATTTCTTTATTTTAAGCCTTTTTTCATATTCTGTTTACATTTCTCATGTTCAATTTTATTTGTAGTGTGTTGTCTATACATTAATCTGCCAACAACTAATTATTACAAATAAAAATAATAGAAATAAGAACTTATTACATTAATTTCAAATTGTTATTATTTTACGTATACTTAAATTGTTGTGAACAAACGAATATAAAGGGGAAGGACTATAGACTATCCAATTCAAATTCGTTCTTTCAATCAATTTAACATCCCCTGATTATGAACAGGAAGAATGTGACAAACCTGATCACTTTGCCAAATTCTTTTTTCCTAAGAAGGAAGTAAAAATGGAAGTAAAATATAAATTGCAACCCTACTTAATAAGGTAAGTAATCTAGTACTATTGTTATAAATTGCAACCCTACATATAAGATCTCTTACATTTAGTACTCGCCGGTAACCGCAGCTAACTTTAGTTCTTAAGTGAAAAAATAAAGAACGCCATTCCGTGACTTCAAAACGATAAGTTGTGAGTTTTACTTTAATTAATAATTTTGGATTCCGTTTTGAAAATATATCAAAGAGTATCACCGACCGGCAAGTGGCCGACGTTGATTGTAAAACGCACCGGTGTGCGTCACCCGACACTACAACAGCAGCGAAGCCTTGGCGCTCCAAAACATATTTTTGACGCTCAAAGCGTGCAAACGAATTCTGGCTTAATTCAACTACAAACTTACCTTATTAATAAATTAAAGTAACATTGTTTAATAAAAGGTCATTGAAAAGAAACAACTAAAAAGTAAATGCAGACTGTAATAATTTCGCCAAAATAAACAGAAACAAATACATACCTATATACATATGTATATATGTGACATGAAACTGAGAAAAATAAGCAAGGCATGTAATTTTTGATTGTCTGCATAAACAGTTTGTTACCTGCTTACAACTTTTAAGTTCTTCACTTGCAAAAAAAGTACATTACTTGATAAGCGCAACTACTTAAAATAATTTCCAATTAATTTCAAAGTTGATTAAATTAGGTTTTTACATTGATTTATAAATTAAATTAGATATTGAACGCTAATGCACTATTCTGTTTGGTCTGTCAATAAAGTATTTACTAACAATTGCAAAAATATAGAAAATGATTTGCGACATTTTGACCTTTCGACAAATCAATCAGGTCTCAAGCTGTTCGTTCTGTTCGCTGGAATTCGTTATTTTTTAGAAGATGTTATAATTTTTGCATTTCAATAGCCGTTAGAGGTGTCAAACTATCGATGGTACTATAGTGATAGTTTTTTCGAAAACGCTTAAACTATCGATAGTAATAGTTGCCTATCGATAGTTGAACACCTCTAGCACTACTGATTTTCCTCATAATTTCTCCATTTTGTGTAGCTGTGCGTCGGTTTGGTAAGTTTGCTAGCTTTCTTTTTTAAAGTGATACCAATGTTAAACTTTTCTTTTATGCCAATAGTTTACTAATAGAAGCGGTGGATACTCGTGGTGGCTTTTTTGACGGTTCCAAGTTGTCAGCTGCAAAATGGATGTCATAGAGGATAATTCTGCAGGTATGTATGCACATTTATTAGATCGTGATTTCGGCGTTTTATTAATTTCCAACATCCAATCAGCACCGACTTAATTCTGACTTTTTTTCCATTAAGCATACCGATGTTATATACACCGAATTTAGTAAAGCATTTCACTGCGTATTTCACTCTTCACTTATACAAAACCCAGATCTCCTCGGTTTTCAAACTTATCTTCTTACCTAAATGACAGAACACAACAAGTAATTACACAGTACGACAGTGGTTGGTACACAAGAGAAATGTTAGCAGAATATGAAAATAGGTTTAAAATAAAGAAATACGTGTCTCGACGTTTTGCTGTAGCATGTTAGAATTTTGAGAAAATCGATTTTTAAGCTTCAAATGACCGTGGAGGTTCACTTCTAATGTAATACTATTATATAAAATTTTATAAAAACAGAATGGGTGAACCGATATTAATGCTTGAGCCAGTTTTGAAAAGGTAATTCTTTTTTAACTTTACACTTTTTATAATAGTATTACATTAGAAGTGAACCTCCACGGTCCTTTGAAGCTTAAAAATTGATTTTCTCAAAATTCTGACGTGCTACAGCAAAACTTATTTCTTTATTTTAAGCCTTTTTACATATTCTGTTCACATTTCTCATGTTCAATTTTATTTGTAGTGTGTTGTCTATACATTAATCTGCCAACAACTAATTATTACAAATAAAAATAATAGAAATAAGAACTTATTACATTAATTTCAATTTGTTATTATTTTACGTATACTTAAATTGTTGTGAACAAACGAATATAAAGGTTAAGGACTATAGACTATCCAATTCAAATTCGTTCTTTCAATCAATTTAACATCCCCTGATTATGAACAGGAAGAATGTGACAAACCTGATCACTTTGCTAAATTCTTTTTTTCTAAGGAGGGTGATGTAATGGAAGTAAAATATAAATTGCAACCTTACTTAATAAGGTAAGTAATCTAGTACTATTGTTATAAAAGGCAACCCTACATATAAGATCTCTTACATTTAGTACTCGCCGGTAACCGCAGCTAACTTTAGTTCTTAAGTGAAAAAATAAAGAACGCCATTCCGTGACTTCAAAACGATAAGTTGTGAGTTTTACTTTAATTAATAATTTTGGATTCCGTTTTGAAAATATATCAAAGAGTATCACCGACCGGCAAGTGGCCGACGTTGATTGTAAAACGCACCGGTGTGCGTCACCCGACACTACAACAGCAGCGAAGCCTTGGCGCTCCAAAACATATTTTTGACGCTCAAAGCGTGCAAACGAATTCTGGCTAAATTCAACCACAAACTTACCTTATTAATAAATTAAAGTAACATTGTTTAATAAAAGGTCATTGAAAAGAAACAACTAAAAAGTAAATGCAGACTGTAATAATTTCGCCAAAATAAACAGAAACAAATACATACCTATATACATATGTATATACATATGTGACATGAAACTGAGAAAAATAAGCAAGGCATGTAATTTTTGATTGTCTGCATAAACAGTTTGTTACCTGCTTACAACTTTTAAGTTCTTCACTTGCAAAAAAAGTACATTACTTGATAAGCGCAACTACTTAAAATAATTTCCAATTAATTTCAAAGTTGATTAAATTAGGTTTTTACATTGATTTATAAATTAAATTAGATATTGAACGCTAATGCACTATTCTGTTTGGTCTGTCAATAAAGTATTTACTAACAATTGAAAAAATATAGAAAATGATTTGCGAAATTTTGACCTTTCGACAAATCAATCAGGTCTCAAGCTGTTCGTTCTGTTCGCTGGAATTCGTTATTTTTTCGAAGATGTTATAATTTTTGCATTTCAATAGCCGTTAGAGGTGTCAAACTATCGATGGTACTATGGTGATAGTTTTTTCGAAAACGCTTAAACTATCGATAGTAATAGTTGCCTATCGATAGTTGAACACCTCTAGCACTACTGATTTTCCTCATAATTTCTCCATTTTGTGTAGCTGTGCGTCGGTTTGGTAAGTTTGCTAGCTTTCTTTTTTAAAGTGTTAAACTTTCCTTTTATACCAAGAGTTTACTAATAGAAGCGGTGGATACTCGTGGTGGCTTTTTTGACGGTTCCAAGTTGTCAGCTGCAAAATGGATGTCATAGAGGATAATTCTGCAGGTATGTATGCACATTTATTAGATACAAGAAGTGCCAACCAGGTGGATTAGTGCGTTTGCTATGGTGCAGCGAATTCTACTTTTAAAAGAAGCCATATCTGCAGTGCTTTTAAGCACTCGCAAATCACTTCCGGTTCTAACAGCAGATGAAGTATTGCAACTAAAAGACGTTTGCTTATTATTGGAACCCTTTAACAAAAATACAAGCATCATATCAGCAAATAAATATGTGACGATTTCGCATGTAATTCCCATAGTATGTGGCTTATATTCACCTATGTTGAAACTGGAATCGAAATTGCAAACTGTAGAAGGATATGAAACTTGCGTATATTTAGCAGAGAAAATCAAACCGAGGCTGTTCATTTATGAATCTCGGAGCGCCCCGAGATAAGCTACTCTACTAGATCCGCGCTTTAAAAAAGCTGGTTTTCGATCTCCTCAAAACGCTACACAAGCGTCCATTTTGCTGGAAAATGAACTGGTAGGGCTCAACAGCACTACTCCTTCAACATCAACTGACAACAATGAGGAACCGTCTACACCGGAAGATTTGGAAATCCCCGAAATTTACAAATTCATGAAAGAAAAAATATCGTCCAAAATTAAATCACACCGCGCCGATGCATCGAACGACATGACGCAGCTGCAAACCCTGGCGTCAAAATATTTATATATTCCAGCTACATCTACCGAATCAGAGAGAATGTTCAGCAAGGCGGGGGAGATAATTCCAGGCTAAAAGAGAAAAATGTAAACATGTTGTTTTTCGTCAGTAAAAATTATCACCTTATGGATTTATAATTTTCTATAAAAAATTCAGCCTTATCGTGTGTAGTGGACCTACCTCAACCAACGAAACTCTTTTATACATTTCATAACGTGCAATGCCTTCTGCAAAGTCAGCAATCACTTTGTTGAACTGTCAACGACCTTTTTCGAGTTCTGACTGGAAATAATGGGGCGGAGTCATGGAAGCGCTAAGTAATTGATAATTGTATAAATACTCACGTTTTTGATCGAATAAAGCAGAACTAGAACTACACTCTAACTGAATGTGTTTTACTTCTCGATAATCCGGCTTGACTTTCGAGTCGCCTAAATATACAGCATCGATAGCTTGCTGTTAAAATATAAGTTGCACGCTACCACGTCTATAGGACTAGAGACGTAGTGCGTTTTAGGTAGAGAAACTGAGCTATCCAAACCTTACATGGCGATCCTGCCCTAACGGACCAAGCCTCCTGATCCTGCAAATCCGATTCTATAAGGACCAGTAACGGCAACAGGAAACAAGATAAATTTGCAAACTATTGTGTTATTCAATAATACTTTAATACAAAATAGTATTGCTATTTTAGACCAGGAAGATAAACAAATTTTAATAAACTTCCAAATGACCGGCACTGACGAGGCAAAACTTCACGCGACTTCCACAAATTACGAATCACCACTTTCAATGAGTCAATCAGCAGAAGAATACGAGCCAGTAGGTAGTAACCAATTGGAGAGCTATCCTAAGTACTCCCCGACACTGATAAAAGCCGGCCCAAAGGCAATAACAATCGAGGAGTACAGGAGACGACAGCACAAATCAAACACAACCACACACCCGGCAACGAAAAAGAAACGAGGAGGCAAGGAGGTGCAATTTAGAAAAGTGAAATCAGAACTGTACAACCAGCTCACTTTAACAACAAGCGAGAAAGAGAAATCAGCTGTCCTCAAACAAATCAAACAGCTAATACAAGAAAAATAATTTTAAAAAATTTATGTATTTTGGAACGATTTTCCGTCGATCCTTGTCAAATTTGGTTTTGAAACAAACCGGTTTTGGCGTTGTGCCATCTTCAGTGTTATTTTTCGTTATGTTTAGTTTACGTCTGGCGGTCCCTATTTATTGTGTTTTGTCCTTCGTAGGTATCGGTACCTATCGTTAACTAGCAGCCAACAAATGTTTGTAGGTGTATGCTACCTGAGTTTAGGGTTTATTTGTCAGCGTGAAGTTCTTTTTTTTTCTTTTCCGGTTGCCTATGTGGTATGCATGGGTAGGTAGAAGTCAGTAATTCTTGTCCTGTGGGATGTTTTGTGTAGGTCCTGTGCGTTAGTTTCTTTGGTAGTACCTAAGTTCGTCCTTTGTTTTTTGTAAACAAGTTTCAATGGCTCAAATATTACGTCCGAGTTGGTGTTTGTCTGTTTGTTTATTATTCATCCGTCAAATGTTTTCTGTTTGTATATCTCCATGTTTTCCAGTGCGTTTAGGCGCCGACCTTTTTGCTGCACATGCAATACCTTTACGGTTTTCTTAATGTTTGCTGGTGTATATTTGCTGTGGAACATGTGATTTGCAAAGTAAGATTCAGGTGTTGTGGCATATAAATGCTTGAACAAAACAATAAAAATTAAAGAAGACACAGTACACAAACACGTACAAACACTTTTCTCCACACTCGAATCGATACGAAGTATACTAAACGCATACAACGAGAAATTTTCAAAGGAACATAAAGATACTTGTTTAGAAATTTTCTGGCATTTAAGAGATAAATTGATAAAAATACTATCCTAATACGACATTGACGCGTCAATACCACACACATTATGACCACAATTTAGACATGACCAGCTCCTTTCACCAAATTCCATTAGAAAACGACTCTAGACCTCTGACAGCATTTTCCACACAAGAAGGTCACTATCAATTCAAACGACTACCATTTGGATTAAAAATTTCATCAAATAGCTTTCAACGCATGCTAACAATAGCGCTATCTGGACTAAAATCGGAAGCTTTCCTTTATGTAGACTACATTATCGTATTCGGATGTTCAATCAAACACCATAACAAAAATGTAATAGAAGTTTTCGAAAGACTAAAAAAATATAATCTAAAATTGAACGCTAGTAAATGTCAATTTCTAAAACCAGAAGTCCTCTACCTCGGTCATTTAATCACAGATAAAGGTGTCAAAACTGACCCAGCCAAATGCGATACTGTACGCAATTACCCGACACCAACGAATGCAGACGAAACACGAAGATTTATTGCATTTTGCAATTACTACAGACGATTCATACCGGACTTTGCACTAACAGCCAAATGCTTGAACACATTATTAAAAACGGGACAACCCTTCGTTTGGTCAGAAGAATGCGAAAAAGCATTTAACACATTAAAAGATAAATTAATAAACCCACCAATTTTACAATACCCAAATTTCGACAAACCATTTATACTAACAACTGACACATCTGACTTTGCCCTAGGAGCAATATTATCACAAGGCGAAATAGGCCATCACTTGCCAATTGCTTATGCAAGTAAAGCCCTGCAAAAACACGATATCAATAAACCAATAATCGAAAAAGAACTATTAGCTATTAATTGGGGCATCAACCAGTTTAAACCATATCTCTATGGCAAAAAAATTTATTGTGGTAACAGACCACAGACCACTAGTCTCATTATTTGCACACAAAAATCCGTCATCAAAAATGACAAGAATTAGAATAGACTTATCTGACTATGACTTCGAAATTATTTACAAACAAGGCAAAATAAACACAAATACAGATGCACTGTCACGCATCAAAATAGATAGCGACACACTTAAAACAATGATACCAACATCAGAAAAAGATTTAAAAGAGAATGAAAAAGAAATTAATATATTAACAAGGAGCAAGGCCGCACAATTTAATGAAAATGAAAAGAATGAATTAACGCAAACGAGTATAGAAAATAAAGCGCATGAATATACACCCGGGAAACGCATTAACAATACATCTCTAAAGAAGCCTCATCACCTTCATATTTGGCGATGCACATCTTTTAATGAAGTTAAAAATATGAAGAAATTAAAATTTATAATTAATAAAAAAAAGTAGTACTACAATTGAAATTATTAAAAATGAAGTGCAAGTTACATGTAGTGATGACCCTTTGAAACTAGATTCAATGTTGGAGAAACTACCTAGTACTATTCACAGTTCACTTATAAAGGAGCTAGCCCTTTGTGAACAAGAATATACATTAAAAGATACTAATATGAATGCATTCATTGAAAAATTTAATGAGCTCGAAAATAAGAAAAGCGTGCCGATAAAGATATTGATATACAAAGCTCCAAAACAAGTAGATAGTACATTAACACAGTATAAGCTAATTGACGAATTTCACTCCACTAATATACACTCTGTTCACAAATTATAGCACAAACACATATTGGCAGATTTGGGCACTCTATTTTTCTTCTAATTACTTAAAATTATTTTTCAGGTAAAATATGGTTCATTCTCTAAGAAACCCCCAAAATATAATTTTTTTTATTTATTTACAAAGTGTACAATGATTTAACAAAGTTTTATTAAAGTTTCGAACTTTTTAAAAAAAGTGTTTAGAATTTTTTTGAGTATGCAGTTGCTTGGCTCATTTAATTCTAGTCTAAAAAAGTGTAAGTTTCAAGTGTCTACAAGTTATCACTGATTTTTGACAATTTTTATACTGACGCTACTTCGCATTTTCTTCCATATAAACATTAATCGCCGATTTGCTTTGTATGGAGGAAATTGCCAGTAAAAAAATTGTCAAAAATCAGTGATAACTTGTAGACACTTGAAACTTACACTTTCTTAGACTAAAATTAAATGAGCCAAGCAACTGCATACTCAAAAAAATTCTAAACACTTTTTTTTAAAAAGTTCGAAATTTTAATAAAACTTTGTTAAATCATTGTACACTTTGTAAATAAATAAAAAAAATTATATTTTGGGGGTTTCTTAGAGAATGAACCATATTTTACCTGAAAAATAATTTTAAGTAATTAGAAGAAAAATAGAGTGCCCAAATCTGCCAATATGTGTTTGTGCTATAATTTGTGAACAGAGTATAGCTGGCCACTTAGGAGTTAGAAAGACAATTTCAAAATTGAAACAAAGATATATATGGAAAAACATGAGACAAATGGTAAAAGAATTTATAAAAAATTGCACAAAGTGCGCACAAAACAAAACAACTAAACATATTAAAGAACCGCTTGTAGTAACAGACACGCCAACTTCAACATTTAGTACAGTGTCAATTGACACAGTAAGCCCACTTCGTATCTCAAACGGATACAGATATATACTAACAATGCAATGCGATTTATCAAAATTCGTTATAGCACATCCTATTGAAACAAAAGATGCAAAAACTATTGCAACTACACTGGTCGAACAGCTCATCCTAAAGTACGGCTTCATACAAATATTAAAATCAGACAGAGGAACAGAATTCGTCAACGAATTAATGCACAACGTATGCACACTATTAAATACAAAGCAAATATTTTCAACTCCAAGTCACCATCAAACAATTGGGCCACTAGAACGAAACCACAGAAAACTAAACGAATATCTACTTACTATTGTTGACGATTACGAATGGTACAAATGGATACCATACTATACATTCGCATACAACATAACACCACACACAGACACTGGTTATTCACCCCATGAACTAGTATACGGAAAATTGTCATCTCTGCCAAGCGACAATATAAACAAACTTAACAAATGTTATGACATCGAAAGTTATGCAAACGAATTGCAAATTCGGATAAAAAATTCAATTGCAAATGCCAGAAAATTAATAAAGGCAGTTAAAATAAAAAGGAAACAAGAATATGACAAAAACATAAACAAATCAAATATGGTGTACGTAAAAAACGAAAATAAATATAAACACCAAAGTCCATATCACGGACCGTACAAAATCATAGACACAAATGGTGTAAATTCAACAATAACAATAAAAAACAAACCCAAAACACTACACAACATCATATTAAAGAAATACCTAGGCGTAAATTTAGAATACAATTCATTATTAATTAAACACTACAATACGGAATTACTAAGTATACATATAAGCACTAGTATTTTAATACATATCATTATTAATGAGAACAAATAGTTTATACACATTTAATAATCATATCTTACGAATAAGACACATTAATACAACAAAGAATACGAATAGAACCAAAATAAACGCACACGTAGCTACATATGTACACACACTCACCCTACCATAAGTAAAATACAAAAAAAAAATATATATATATATATATATACACATAGAAAACATTTAAAGCGACTTCACGACTTCACCAAACTAAAATTATTCCGTTCATTTTTCACGTAATCATTTTTCTAAAGTGTTTGTTCATTTTTCTGTTGGCCTAGTAAATGTTAATATATAATTTTATTGAGCTCAAGGCCAGTTTTTATGGAAGATTTGTTAGTGAAAAAAAACAACAGTTTTTAATGGTTGAAGTTATAGTACTATTTCGGAAATCACCACATTTCCTCATCAGACTTCTTTTTTGATTATTAAATTAAATTATTTTTATTTTTTTAATTTTTCATAACCACTTCTCTCAGGCTTTGAACCCGGGAGCTCGGAGTTGCAGAGCCAATACGCTACCTATTGTGCTACGCTAGCCGAGTTGGCTGTTGTGTTTATTTCATCTTCCTTAAACAAACCAACTACAAACAAGAGCAACTGATCTGCCGCTATTTAACTTGTTTGTGTGGTTGTTGTTTGTGTTTTTATTTTGCAAATTCTGTTTTTATTTTACATTATATGCATTTCTAAGGCGTGCCCATCCTTGTCTATAAATGTTTGTTCATTTTTCTGTTGGCCTAGTAAATGTTAATATATAATTTTATTGAGCTCAAGGCCAGTTTTTATGGAAGATTTGTTAGTGAAAAAACAACAACAGTTTTTAATGGTTGAAGTTATAGTACTATTTCGGAAATCACCACATTTCCTCATCAGACTTCTTTTTTGATTATTAAATTAAATTATTTTTAATTTTTTTTTAATTTTTCATAACCACTTCTCTCAGGCTTTGAACCCGGGAGCTCGGAGTTGCAGAGCCAATACGCTACCTATTGTGCTACGCTAGCCGAGTTGGCTGTTGTGTTTATTTCATCTTCCTTAAACAAACCAACTACAAACAAGAGCAACTGATCTGCCGCTATTTAACTTGTTTGTGTGGTTGTTGTTTGTGTTTTTATTTTGCAAATTCTGTTTTTATTTTACATTATATGCATTTCTAAGGCGTGCTCATCCTTGTCTATAAATGTTTGTTCATTTTTCTGTTGGCCTAGTAAATGTTAATATATAATTTTATTGAGCTCAAGGCCAGTTTTTATGGAAGATTTGTTAGTGAAAAAACAACAACAGTTTTTAATGGTTGAAGTTACAGTACTATTTCGGAAATCACCACATTTCCTCATCAGACTTCTTTTTTGATTATTAAATTAAATTATTTTTAATTTTTTAATTTTTCATAACCACTTCTCTCAGGCTTTGAACCCGGGAGCTCGGAGTTGCAGAGCCAATACGCTACCTATTGTGCTACGCTAGCCGAGTTGGCTGTTGTGTTTATTTCATCTTCCTTAAACAAACCAACTACAAACAAGAGCAACTGATCTGCCGCTATTTAACTTGTTTGTGTGGTTGTTGTTTGTGTTTTTATTTTGCAAATTCTGTTTTTATTTTACATTATATGCATTTCTAAGGCGTGCTCATCCTTGTCTATAAATGTTTGTTCATTTTTCTGTTGGCCTAGCAAATGTTAATATATAATTTTATTGAGCTCAAGGCCAGTTTTTATGGAAGATTTGTTAGTGAAAAAACAACAACAGTTTTTAATGGTTGAAGTTATAGTACTATTTCGGAAATCACCACATTTCCTCATCAGACTTCTTTTTTGATTATTAAATTAAATTATTTTTAATTTTTTTTTAATTTTTCATAACCACTTCTCTCAGGCTTTGAACCCGGGAGCTCGGAGTTGCAGAGCCAATACGCTACCTATTGTGCTACGCTAGCCGAGTTGGCTGTTGTGTTTATTTCATCTTCCTTAAACAAACCAACTACAAACAAGAGCAACTGATCTGCCGCTATTTAACTTGTTTGTGTGGTTGTTGTTTGTGTTTTTATTTTATTTTATTTTATTTTATTAAAAACTGTTGTTGTTTTTTCACCAAACAAATCTTCCATAAAAACTGGCCTTGAGCTCAATAAAATTATATATTAACATTTGCTAGGCCAACAGAAAAATGAACAAACATTTATAGACAAGGATGAGCACGCCTTAGAAATGCATATAATGTAAAATAAAAACAGAATTTGCAAAATAAAAACACAAACAACAACCACACAAACAAGTTAAATAGCGGCAGATCAGTTGCTCTTGTTTGTAGTTGGTTTGTTTAAGGAAGATGAAATAAACACAACAGCCAACTCGCTAGCGTAGTACAATAGGTAGCGTATTG